>OZ023269.1:114160339-114812138 GCA_964006375.1 Tillus elongatus | reverse complement strand
GTTTATGAGGAAATGAGTTTCCCTTTCACTGCATTAACTGTATTAGAATAGTGAAAATCATTCATTAAATTAATTAAATTGAATTGCAGATCTGGCATCCAAACAATTTGCATATGGCAATTTAAAATTTTCTCTTGATTACAGTTGTAAATAAATTTATTCATGGATATAAACCCAAACAATAGTAGGTAGGAATAATGACATTTACATACATGTGAAGTGTTAAAAATCTTTTAAGATTCACAAGATTGTATAGCAAGCATATAAAATATTATTATTGTTTACTTAACACTAAATATTTCCTGTTGCAAGTTGTAAATACATAGAAGCTATATATTTTCTTTTATGGTTTTGTTAGTTGCTTCTGACTGAAAGAGTCATCCTTTCACTCGCAGTGTTGTCAGATCTACCTATTATATCGATTTGATGAACCACTTTATAGTTCCATTTGACGTGGTCATATGTGACCGACAAGGATGACACAGCGACAGTAAAAGGCTGACAAATAACTCATCTGTATGATATAGAGACGGGTCTAAACAAATGGAGGTAGGAGGACTGGGAACTGGGAATAAGAGGACCTAACTTTAGACTCGCTAAGTCCCTAGGAAAAACCTGCACCATCTTCCAAGCAGGAATGCTTGTTATGAATCTCTATGCAGAGACGTACATACAAAAAAGACTATGAAATAGAGATATCTACATCCCCACAGACAGTCAGCAGGACTAAAGACTACGACATCTTTCAAAACCAAGGCTAGGGTGACTGGGGACTTCAAGAATCCTTAAAGCAACTGGATACGAACAACAAAGTAACTTTGATGTGGGTACCAGGGCGTCAAGTCATTGAAGGTAATGAAAAAGGAGGTAACCTTGCAAAAAATCAGAAACAACACTATTCTATGATCCAGATACATATTGTGGACTAACAAAAAGCCATCCAAGAAATGAGCTTGATATTTGGGCGAAGAACCAAATGCTGTCATCCTGGAGGAAAACGCCAGGCTTAAGGCAGGCAAAACGGTTCATCACCATATCAACAGACAAGCCTGAGCTGTTTTTGGAATTGAACAGAAACGACTTGAAAATAATCACGGGTCTTTTGCAGGACACTCCCCAGTAAGGTGTCATCTTATGGAGATGGGTAAGGCGGACAGTGAAAACTTTAAGGCGGACAGCAGAAACAACAGAACACTTACAGTGCGACTGCATGGCTCAGTTCTGCAAGAGGGTCAAACACTTTGGAGGGGTGACATTAACACAAAGATTGTAGACTATATAAAATATCTGAATATTTTGGAAAACAATTAGAAATAAGAGTGATACACAAAATGCCTATATGACTCAATAAACAATTTACAATATATTTGATGGACCCAAAAGGTGTTTTATACGTAATTTGAAAAAATGTTGGTTTATTTTTGTTTTTTATTATTATTATTATACAGGGGTGGTACACTTTTAAGTCCCTGCACTGTTGCCTGTTGTGCCCCCAGAATTCACACTACTCCTCTAGGATGCCCGTTTCTTGCAGTATTATCCCGTAGTGAGCAGTCTTTAGAGTTTCTAAGTTTACCCTTTCGTTCCCTAGTAACCTGCGCCCTAGTCATGAGGTTCTGGCAATGGTATGAGACCTGATGCCTTCAAAGATCAGTAGAGATCTGTCTTTCAAGATCATCCTTCCGGAAAGGGGGGACTGGGAACGAAGCTAAACGACCCTATTGAGGGCAGATCTCTGCTGGTACACTGACGGCTCCAAAACCGATCGGGGGCAGGAGCCGGCGCATATGGGAACAACACCGATGCAATAATATCATCTAGCCTCGGAAAGTATGCAATCATTTTTTTCCTCCCTCAGGGCCCGTCCGCGGCCTCGCCGCCCCTACAGCACCGCAACCCTTGGTTTATTGTGCATGCCCTTAGTATTTTTACTCCACCCACTCTAAAATCACTGTGCCTTGAACTAGTCTGCACAGCGATTGGTAGGGTGAAGTTTTATATTGCTCTGTCTCCGGTCTAGACTGACCGTAGATCAGTTGTCTTCTGCGTTCCAGAGCTTTAACACTCGCAAAAGATGTGCTGGGCTGATTCCTCCCTCGCCGCAGAGTCTGCATGCGAGGTCCCCCTCGAACCGCCCCATTTTATGCGGGGGTTTCTTGACGGCCATGTGTCCCGTCAAGATACCTGTTATGTTTCTGAGCTGTCCTCTGCTAAGATTTAGCAGCTCCACAGCTCTCTTTGAACTGGGTTCGTCAATTATGGACTTCCCATGTCTGAGCCCCGAACAGTCTGCCCAGTACACCTTGTGTTGGTTTCTGACCCAGGACTTAATGGCTCCCCTGGCAGTGCTCTTTGTCACGCACAGAGCATGTTCTGGTCGCATAAATGGTTCTGCTGACCCTCTCTTTGCGAGACTGTCAGCTTCTTCATTCTTCATTCTTCATTCATATATATATATATATATATATATATATATATATATATATATATATATATATATATATATATATATATATATATATATATATATATATATATATATATATATATATATATATATATATATATATATATGAATGAAGAATGAAGAATGAAGAAGCTGACAGTCTCGCAAAGAGAGGGTCAGCAGAACCATTTATGCGACCAGAACATGCTCTGTGCGTGACAAAGAGCACTGCCAGGGGAGCCATTAAGTCCTGGGTCAGAAACCAACACAAGGTGTACTGGGCAGACTGTTCGGGGCTCAGACATGGGAAGTCCATAATTGACGAACCCAGTTCAAAGAGAGCTGTGGAGCTGCTAAATCTTAGCAGAGGACAGCTCAGAAACATAACAGGTATCTTGACGGGACACATGGCCGTCAAGAAACCCCCGCATAAAATGGGGCGGTTCGAGGGGGACCTCGCATGCAGACTCTGCGGCGAGGGAGGAATCAGCCCAGCACATCTTTTGCGAGTGTTAAAGCTCTGGAACGCAGAAGACAACTGATCTACGGTCAGTCTAGACCGGAGACAGAGCAATATAAAACTTCACCCTACCAATCGCTGTGCAGACTAGTTCAAGGCACAGTGATTTTAGAGTGGGTGGAGTAAAAATACTAAGGGCATGCACAATAAACCAAGGGTTGCGGTGCTGTAGGGGCGGCGAGGCCGCGGACGGGCCCTGAGGGAGGAAAAAAATGGTTGCATACTTTCCGAGGCTAGATGATATTATTGCATCGGTGTTGTTCCCATATGCGCCGGCTCCTGCCCCCGATCGGTTTTGGAGCCGTCAGTGTACCAGCAGAGATCTGCCCTCAATAGGGTCGTTTAGCTTCGTTCCCAGTCCTCCCTTTCCGGAAGGATGATCTTGAAAGACAGATCTCTACTGATCTTTGAAGGCATCAGGTCTCATACCATTGCCAGAACCTCATGACTAGGGCGCAGGTTACTAGGGAACGAAAGGGTAAACTTAGAAACTCTAAAGACTGCTCACTACGGGATAATACTGCAAGAAACGGGCATCCTAGAGGAGTAGTGTGAATTCTGGGGGCACAACAGGCAACAGTGCAGGGACTTAAAAGTGTACCACCCCTGTATAATAATAATAATAAAAAACAAAAATAAACCAACATTTTTTCAAATTAAGTATAAAAACACCTTTTTGGGTCCATCAAATATATTGTAAATTGTTTATTGAGTCATATAGGCATTTTGTGTATCACTCTTATTTCTAATTGTTTTCCAAAATATTCAGATATTTTATATAGTCTACAATCTTTGTGTTAATGTCACCCCTCCAAAGTGTTTGACCCTCTTGCAGAACTGAGCCATGCAGTCGCACTGTAAGTGTTCTGTTGTTTCTGCTGTCCGCCTTAAAGTTTTCACTGTCCGCCTTACCCATCTCCATAAGATGACACCTTACTGGGGAGTGTCCTGCAAAAGACCCGTGATTATTTTCAAGTCGTTTCTGTTCAATTCCAAAAACAGCTCAGGCTTGTCTGTTGATATGGTGATGAACCGTTTTGCCTGCCTTAAGCCTGGCGTTTTCCTCCAGGATGACAGCATTTGGTTCTTCGCCCAAATATCAAGCTCATTTCTTGGATGGCTTTTTGTTAGTCCACAATATGTATCTGGATCATAGAATAGTGTTGTTTCTGATTTTTTGCAAGGTTACCTCCTTTTTCATTACCTTCAATGACTTGACGCCCTGGTACCCACATCAAAGTTACTTTGTTGTTCGTATCCAGTTGCTTTAAGGATTCTTGAAGTCCCCAGTCACCCTAGCCTTGGTTTTGAAAGATGTCGTAGTCTTTAGTCCTGCTGACTGTCTGTGGGGATGTAGATATCTCTATTTCATAGTCTTTTTTGTATGTACGTCTCTGCATAGAGATTCATAACAAGCATTCCTGCTTGGAAGATGGTGCAGGTTTTTCCTAGGGACTTAGCGAGTCTAAAGTTAGGTCCTCTTATTCCCAGTTCCCAGTCCTCCTACCTCCATTTGTTTAGACCCGTCTCTATATCATACAGATGAGTTATTTGTCAGCCTTTTACTGTCGCTGTGTCATCCTTGTCGGTCACATATGACCACGTCAAATGGAACTATAAAGTGGTTCATCAAATCGATATAATAGGTAGATCTGACAACACTGCGAGTGAAAGGATGACTCTTTCAGTCAGAAGCAACTAACAAAACCATAAAAGAAAATATATAGCTTCTATGTATTTACAACTTGCAACAGGAAATATTTAGTGTTAAGTAAACAATAATAATATTTTATATGCTTGCTATACAATCTTGTGAATCTTAAAAGATTTTTAACACTTCACATGTATGTAAATGTCATTATTCCTACCTACTATTGTTTGGGTTTATATCCATGAATAAATTTATTACAACTGTAATCAAGAGAAAATTTTAAATTGCCATATGCAAATTGTTTGGATGCCAGATCTGCAATTCAATTTAATTAATTTAATGAATGATTTTCACTATTCTAATACAGTTAATGCAGTGAAAGGGAAACTCATTTCCTCATAAACGATGAAAAATACTTCCTTAGAAAATAATACATTACCTTACAGACAAATTGAATTGCATATTCTATTACACATATACAGGAAGCTAATTATAAAGTTTTTGATTGGACAATAGGTTGGACGCAGCAAATGTTTTGTGGTAGCGAATTTACATAAAATTCCGTTTCCATGTCGATAAGTATTTTTAGTGAATTTTCTTAAAAACATTCACCAATGAGGAGAACGCGACTTTAGAATTTTGAAAAAATTCTTCAAATGAGCGCAAACTGGAAAATTTTGGATATCTACGTTAAAAGGACAAAAAAACTTTGGAACGCAGCAAATGCGTTATGCAGCAAATGCGTTATGGTAGCGAATGTTCATTAAATGCTTCAAATTTGGATAACTCATTTTTCTATAAGCCTAGAAAGTTGAATTTTGGTATGTCAACATATCCACTAAATTGCATCAAAATAGCTTTGTAATTTTTGGAAACATTTTTTTCGAAAGAAAACTCTAAATTTTCGCGGAAAACCTTGTCTGATTTTCGTGGCTAACGAACTCATCCAAGCTATAAAAGACAGTTCTTGCCAAACTTCATCACAAACCGTTAATCACTTTTAGAGTTATCATGTGGATATATATATATATATATATATATATATATATATATATATATATATATATATATATATATATATATATATATATATAAAGTGTGTCCACGGATTGAGTGTGGGTAAGGTATCAGTGACAAAAAATTTTGAATTAGATTATGATATTCTTGGAATCGCTCCTGTTTTGTCTTAAACTAAGATGTTGAGGAAATCAACAAAATCAATTAACATACAGGGTGGTTTAGAACTGATTTAATTAAATGTGTTAAGAGTAAACTACCTTCGTTTATAAATATACCGCAAAAAGTTATTAACAAAACTTGTTTACAATTAAAATTTATGACAGGCTCTCAATTTTCACCCAGATCAGCCTACTTTGAATTTTCGAGTAAACTATTAACATTTTTCCCTATCAACATGGAGCTTTTTACATGTGATTTTCTGAACGCAGGTGCGCAAAGTAAGTAACCATGCAATGTTAAATAATAATTTATTAGTAAAATACAAAACGCTTATTGCTAACAAAAAATCAAAACGAACAACGAAAAATAAAGAAATCATTCAAATATGCTGCCACCAACCGATACACATAACTCAGCCCGTTTAGTAAATGCTTTGTAGGCATTTTGAATATGTTGAATTGGAATACCGTCAATCGCCCCTCTCAACCTCAGTTTCAACAAATCAAGATCGTTGTTTAATGAAGCCGCGTAGACTTTCTGTTTGAGATAGCCCCATAAATAAAAGTCTATTAAGAAGATCGGGACTTCTAGGAGGCCAAGGGATTGGCCCATATCGACCAATCCACCGCCCAGGAAATTCGCGATCTAACCATTCTCGAACGGTTCCTGTTGCATGTGCTGGGTGGCCGTCATGCTGAAAGTATGCTGTTTGTCTATCTTCTAGTGACATGTTATGCAAATCGTTTTGAAGAATATTTTCCAACATTTCCAGATAACTGTACTGGTTCATATTCCGCTCAAAAAAATATGTCCCAATTATCCCAGTGTAAGAAACAGCACACCACACATTTACTTTTTTATGGCATTGTCTTCTGCAATTAACTCTATAATTGGGATTCTCCATAGACCAATGCCGTGCATTGCAAAAATGATTTACGAAATAAGGTAAGTTAGTAAAGAGTGCAAAGTAAATTGTAATATAGAAAATCTAAACAATGCCTTTTACAAAGATAAATCCAAGTTCAGAATTCGGTTTTGTAAAACAATGATAGGCCTACCTTTCTAATCCAAAGTTCCGAAGCCTGCTACAAATTTAGAGATACTGATTTAGAGCAAATCAATATTGGATGGTTAAAATATAGCAAATAAACATTTGGACATAGTAAACAAAAACATAACAAGGTATTTATTTTTTTAAAGAAACTTGGTATGGTAATAATATTTTTACTTTTTACGTATCTAATCATATGATTACATTTTGTCGAACACGCCCAGAAAATAGTATCTTGGCATGTTCTTTCCGCAATAAAAAAAAATCTGAAATCCTAAAACTCCAAAGCTGTTCATATATTACAAGCTCCAGTCTGGGTATAATGTTGTGGGTTGAATAATTAGAAAAACAGCATAGAAAATGTATGTGATTTAAAAATCATAAAAAGTAAGAAATTAGCAGAAATAACCAAAAGCTAAAACGGTAAATTAATTTGCAATAAACTCGTACAAAAAATGACTCATATTTATAGTTAGTTCGATGTAAGGAAATTTACTTATGCATTGTTATTAATTTGTTTACAACCATTGTCAATTTGTTACGACCTCGTCTGAAAATAATTGACAATGTAACTATATAACGCATTAGTATTTTTACAGGAAGGTTTAGAACGTCTTTCTGCGCTATTTTAGGATGTGGAATATTACTAGCAGGAATTTTAAATTGACAAGTGTTAAATTGCCATTCTTTATTAACAAAGTTAGACTGTGACAAGCATTTAACTTCATTATAACACCTTTAGACTGTTACTACGTAGTTTTCTGCATCTGTAAGATAATATTTATTAACATATGGCCATTTAAACATATCATCTACATCACAATGTTGCCATTTCGTTGCATCCTGCAGTTTTTAATTAATTATTTCAAACATCTTCATTTTAGCCAATTGCGCCAAAATATTTGCTCATGTACTACCACTTCCCTTCTTTTAGTGTGACCTCAGTTGATTTTGCCCTTTTCGTCCCAGTGTTTTTCAATGAGCAATCTTTCTCTCCCACCTCTAACATTGTTTTAACCTTTCTATCGATGTGCCTTATCTATCTAATATTTCTGACATATCTAAATGTCAAAAGCTTCAGTTCTCTTTACAGCCAAAGTTCAGCTTTCTAAACACAGCATTTCCTCGAGGTTTCCAATAACTTGTTTTCTTTTCTGCATTCGGTTTCGCCTATACGGCATCATCAGGCAGAAGCAAATTGAAAATATCTTTACGAACGACAACTATAAATAAAAATAAATGTTTCTAGAAGACCCCACAAAATCCCATCCTAGGCAATAAACGGAGCGAGTACTGATGCAACTTTCTTTATGTTTTTTATTTCAACAACACACCACGAGAGCTCACAGCCTAAATATTATCGTACCATGGGCGTCGGCAAGGAGGAAAGGGACAACTTGTTAATTCTGGACTTGAAGGTTTGGAGGTTCGGAGAAGAAGGAAAAACATGTGCCGGCAAGGAATTCCACAACTTGCAATTCCTCGGGACAAAAAAGAGGACATTAAAAGATGTTCTATGTCTGGTGACCTGGACAGTAAAAGGGTGCATTCGCTCTGTTCCCTGGTAGATATGCTGGGAACAGCAGATGGAGGAACTATGGAAGAAAGCTTCTCTGAGCAGTGCCCGTGCAGATATCTATAAAAGAGAGAGAGAGAGAGAGAGAGAGAGAGAGAGAGAGAGAGAGAGAGAGAGAGAGAGAGAGAGAGAGAGAGAGAGAGAGGTCACCAACGGCACGTCGGTGGGCAAGGGATGGCAGCCTTTGGGTGAGGGTAGGGTCACCGATTAGACGTATAGCTCTATTCTGAATGAATTCCAGCATAGCGAGTGTAGAAGCGACAGCGGCACCCCAGATGTGGGAGCAGTATTCGATGTTTGACCTTATTTGTGAAGTATATAAGGTATAGAAATTAGCTGGTGAAAAGTATTTGCGAGCCCGGAAGAGGAAACCTAATTTCTTAGCAGCCGCTTCTGCAATTGATGTGACATGTTGATGCCAATTGAAATTTCGATCCACAGAAATGCCAACAAGTGAAAAGGACTCATTACTTTGAATAACTTGGTTGTTCATTGTGATGGGTCTAGGGCTGGTGTATCTCTTATGAGATAAAAAGCAAGACTGAGATTTGGTGGAGTTGAATTGTACAAGATTTCTACTTCCCAAGTCTAATATTTTTTGGAGATGCACAGACAGATTCCTCCATGAGTCTGCGATCCTCGTCTAATTGGGCTAAAGAGGCAGGCTTATAATATTGTATATTTTAGTGGAGGGTGCTGTCATCCGCGTAACTGTGAACTGGGTTTGATGTGCTAGAGAGGAGGTCATTGATGTGGAGAAGAAACAAAGTAGGGGCTAAAGCTGAACCTTGAGGGACAATTTAGATGAATGGCCATCCACGACAACAGAAATGCTCAGGTTGGAGAGGAAATTTGCTCTCCAGGTACAGAGTTTTGGTGGTAGACCATAGGCCGGAAGTCTATTAAGCAGCGCTGCGTGCCAGACCTGGTTGAATGCTTTGGATATGTCTAGAGCGACAATCTGGGATTCACCGTGTAGTTCCATAGACTTCTTCCAAGAATGGGTGACAAAGGAAAGGAGGTCGGCAGTTGATCTGCGCTGACGGAATATATGAATCGTGCAGAGCTACGGTACTAACTATAGTTATAACTATGCTGTAATACTAACTACCCTTTATCTTGGGAAAAGAAACGCTTAATTATTACATAGTGAACGACAAATGTTCATGATGGCCACCATTAACCTCAATACAACAACATTGTGAGATGTACGACAGGGTCGCCATCTCGGTGCAGAACCGGGTAGTATTTTGTCACGACAGCTCCAAATAACACAAAATGTTAGAAAAGAGAAACTGTGTACAGCCAACAATTTTGTAAATTTACAGCCCTGGCCCATTTATTCTTTAATATAGAGACAAGGTATGTCTTACTTTTGAATAATTGGAGTTACGCCTGTACGAGCGATCTCACTTTTGGATAATTGGAGTTACGCCTGTACGAGCGATCTTACTTTTGGATAATTGGGGTTACGTCTGTACGAACGATCTTACTTTTGGATAATTGGAGTTTCGTCTGTACGAGCGATCTTACTTTTGGATAATTGGAGTTACGTCTGTACGATCGATCTTACTTTTGGATAATTGGAGTAACGCCTGTACGAGCGGTCTTACTTTTGGATAATTGGGGTTACGTCTGTACGAGCGATCTTACTTATGGATAATTGGAGTTACGCCTGTACGAGAGATATTACTTTTGGATAATTGAAGTTACACCTGTACGAGCGATCTTACTTTTGGATAACTAGAGTTACGTCTGTACGAGCGATCTTACTTTTGGATAATTGGAGTAACGTCTGTACGAGCGATCTTACTTTCGGATAATTGGAGTTACGTCTGTCCGAGCCACCTTACTTTTGGATAATTGGAGTTACGTTTGTACGAGTGATCTTACTTTTGGATAATTAGAGTTACGTCTGTACGAACGCTCTTACTTTTGGATAATTGGAGTTACGTCTGTACGATCGATCTTACTTTTGGATAATTGGAGTTACGCCTGTACGAGCGATCTTACTTTTGGATAATTGGGGTTACGTCTGTACGAATGATCTTACTTTTGGAAAATTGGAGTTACGTCTGTACGAGCGATCTTACTTTTGGATAATTGGTGTTACGTCTGTACGAGCGATCTTACTTATGGATAATTGGAGTTACGCCTGTACGAGAGATCTTACTTTTGGATAATTGGAGTTACGTCTGTACAAGCGATCTTACTTTTGGATAACTAGAGTTACGTCTGTACGAGCGATCTTACTTTTGGATAATTGGAGTAACGTCTGTACGAGCGATCTTACTTTCGGATAATTGGAGTTACGTCTGTCCGAGCCACCTTACTTTTGGATAATTGGAGTTACGTCTGTACGAGCGATCTTACTTTTGGATAATTGGAGTAACGTCTGTACGACCGATCTTACTTTCGGATAATTGGAGTTACGTCTGTCCGAGCCACCTTACTTTTGGATAATTGTAGTTACATCTGTACGAGCGATCTTACTTTTGGATAATTGGAGTTACGTTTGTACGAGCGATCTTACTTTTGAATAACTGGAGTTACGTCTGTACGAGCGATCTTACTTTTGGATAATTGGAGTTATGTCTGTACGAGCGATCTCACTTTTGGATAATTGGAGTTACGTCTGTCCGAGCCACCTTACTTTTGGATAATTGGAGTTACGTCTGTACGAGCGATCTTACTTTTGGATAATTTTAGGTGCGTCCCACAGCTAACTGCCAAACCATTAGAAATTGGGTTACGCCACTTCGTGAAATTAAAGAAAGTGCATTGAAAAGTTCCTAATGGGACCGATCTCAATTTTTGACCTTTTTAAGTTATACCTCAAGTGAGAAGATCAATTAAATATTACAATAAATGACACAAAAACAATAAATTACTTTTAACATTAAACAGTAAAATCGATCTTTATTGTGCAATTATAAAGAGCAGTGGTTTGTATTTCAACTCTATTGTTTATGCTAAATAATAGAGGTCACGTTAGAAATGGTTAGAAATTCCTCTCGTCATAAAAATTGAGAAAGAGCATGCACATTTCCTGGAAACTGTAATTGATCATTGCCGATTAATAGATACTGTTATATTATTTGTAAACAATTTCTAAATTTGGAATAGAAGGTTTTTCTATTCTTTGTATTATTGATATTGATAAAAAGTGATGAATCACAGCTGTAATGTTTCACAAGAGCTGCTGCTGTTGTTCTGTGACTGCAATATACTTTTCAAGTCACGAATATTCATATTATTGTTGTCAAAACAAATACCGATTACGGTGACGTTGTAAACACCGACAAAAACAAACACTTTACTTTTTCTTTATTTTTAAATGTCGTGACGCAAATCGTTGCATTAAGGAAGCAAAACAATGTCATAGATTCGTAAAGGAAATTTTTAAATATTTTTTGGCGCCAGCAACAAAGGTATTTCAGTTAAATAAATATTGATCTCAATATTCAAAAGTCAAGGCGCAGCAAGTACCTTATAGTAGCGAATTTTTTGTATATAGGTACTACATATAAAACATAAACATCTGCCTATCATTTATCCTTGTGGAAAGCCCAATACTTTATTGATTCAATTTCCATTTGTCGCATCTTTACATTTTTATTGCGTCAACTGATTCAGACTTTTTGACGAACAGCCGACATTTTAAAATGAGTAGATATAGTTCAAATTCACAAAAGAATAAACAACCGCCTGTCATTTAAGGTTACCGAATTCTGAATACTTTATTGATTCAAATTTCGTTTGACGCATCTTTAAATTTTCATCAACTAACAGCAGATTTTTTTAAAATCAGCATATATATATATATATATATATATATATATATATATATATATATATATATATATATATATATATATATATATATATATATATATATATATATGGTTTGGCCTTAATGAAATCTCACGTCAACTTTTTAAACCAGAGATAAATACATTATCATAACAAATAACATTTTTTATTACAAAATAGATCTCGGGCATACGCTGTAAAACGGGGAAAAGTAATTTGCTGACCAAAGTTAGTTATTTTAGCTGACCGACTACTTATAGACTAAACTTTTCCATGAAACTCTATATCTTGGATGCCACCTACCAGCCGCATCTGCTACCAGAAAAGTATTGAAAAACACCCCTATTTAGGGGTAGTTTACTCTTGAATTTTTTTCATTTTTTAGTGCGACCAGAAAAAGTACCAATGCGACCAAGCTATAAATTGACACAGAATCACTGCTGGTACATATCTTTCAGCTACCAAAGTTTAACAAAAAAATATTCATATTTAAGGGTAGTTTACTCTTGAGGTTTTTTCATTTTTTAGTGCGACCAGAAAAAGTATGAACGCGACCACGCTATAAATTTACACAGAACCACTGCTTGTGACTGTCTTTCAGCTACCCAAGTTTCACAAAAAAATATTAATATTTAGGGGTAGTTTACTGTTGAAGTTTTTTCATTTTTTAGTGCGACCAGAAAAAGTATGAATGCGATCAAGCTATTAATTTATACAGAATCACTGCTGGTAACTGTCTTTCCGCTACCGAAGTTTCACAAAAAAATATTCATATTTAAGGGTAGTTTACTCCTGAGGTTTTTTTGTTTTTTAGTGCGACCAGAGAAAGTATGAATACGACCAAGCTATAAATTTATACAGAATCACTGCTGGTAACTGTCTTTCCGCTACCGAAGTTTCACAAAAAAATATTCATATTTAAGGGTAGTTTACTCTTGAGTTTTTTTTTGTTTTTTAGTGCGACCAGAGAAAGTATGAATGCGACCAAGCTATAAATTTATACAGAATCACTGCTGGTAACTGTCTTTCTGCTACCGAAGTTTCACAAAAAAATATTCATATTTAACGGTAGTTTACTCTTGAGGTTTTTTTGTTTTTTAGTGCGACCAGAAAAAGTATGAATGCGACCAAGCTATAAATTTATACAGAATCACTGCTGGTAACTGTCTTTCTGCTACCGAAGTTTCACAAAAAAATATTCATATTTAACGGTAGTTTACTCTTGAGGTTATTTGTTTTTTAGTGCGACCAGAGAAAGTATGAATACGACCAAGCTATAAATTTATACAGAATCACCTCTGGTAACTGTCTTTCTGCTACCGAAGTTTCACAAAAAAATATTCATATTTAAGGGTAGTTTACTCTTGAGGTTTTTTTGTTTTTTAGTGCGACCAGAAAAAGTATGAATGCGACCAAGCTATAAATTTATACAGAATCACTGCTGGTAACTGTCTTTCTGCTACCGAAGTTTCACAAAAAAATATTCATATTTAAGGGTAGTTTACTCTTGAGGTTTTTTTGTTTTTTAGTGCGACCAGAAAAAGTATGAATACGACCAAGCTATAATTTTATACAGAATCACTGCTGGTAACTGTCTTTTCGCTACCGAAGTTTCACAAAAAAATATTCATATTTAAGGGTAGTTTACTCTTGAGTTTTTTTTGTTTTTTAGTGCGACCAGAAAAAGTATGAATACGACCAAGCTATAAATTTACACACAATCACTGCTGCCAACTGTCTTTCCGCTACCGATGTTTAACAAAAAAATATTCATATTTAAGGGTAGTTTACTCTTGAGGTTTTTTTGTTTTTTAGTGCGACGAGAAAAAGTATGAATACGACCAAGCTATAAATTAATACAGAATCACTGCTGGTAACTGTCTTTCCGCTACCGATGTTTAACAAAAAAATATTCATATTTAAGGGTAGTTTACTCTTGAGGTTTTTTTGTTTTTTAGTGCGACCAGAGAAAGTATGAATGCGACCAAGCTATAAACTTACACAGAATAACTGCCGGTAAGTCTTTTTGCTGCCAAAGTGTCACAAAAAAATATTCATATTTAAGGGCAGTTTACTGTTGAGGTTTTTTCGTTTTTTAGTGCGACCAGAGAAAGTATAAATGCGACCAAGCTATAAATTTACACAGAATCACTGCTGGCTACTGTCTTTCCACTACCAAAGTTTCACAAAAAACTATTCATATTTAAGGGTAGTTTACTGTTGAGGTTTTTTCGTTTTTTAGTGCGACCAGAGAAAGTATGAATGCGACCAAGCTATAAATTTACACAAAATCACTGCTGGCTACTGACTTTCCGCTACCAAAGTTTCACAAAAAATATTCATATTTAGGGGTATTTTATTCTTGAAGTTTTTTCATTTTTTAGTGCGACCAGAAAAAGTATGAATGCGACCAAGCTATAAATTTACACAAAATCACTGCTGGCTACTGACTTTCCGCTACCAAAGTTTCACAAAAAAATATTCATATTTAGGGGTAGTTTATTCTTGAAGTTTTTTCATTTTTTTAGTGCGACCAGAAAAAGTATCAATGCGACCAAGCTATAAATTTACACACAATAACTGCTGCCAACTGTCTTTCCGCTACCGAAGTTTCACAAAAAAATATTCATATTTAAGGGTAGTTTACTCTTGAGGTTTTTTTGTTTTTTAGTGCGACCAGAAAAAGTATGAATACGACCAAGCTATAAATTAATACAGAATCACTGCTGGTAACTGTCTTTCCGCTACCGATGTTTCACAAAAAAATATTCATATTTAAGGGTAGTTTACTCTTGAGGTTTTTTTGTTTTTTAGTGCGACCAGAGAAAGTATGAATGCGACCAAGCTATAAACTTACACAGAATAACTGCCGGTAAATCTTTTTGCTGCCAAAATGTCACAAAAAAATATTCATATTTAAGGGTAGTTTACTGTTGAGGTTTTTTCGTTTTTTAGTGCGACCAGAGAAAGTATAAATGCGACCAAGCTATAAATTTACACAGAATCACTGCTGGCTACTGACTTTCCGCTACCAAAGTTCCACAAAAAAATATTCATATTTAGGGGTAGTTTATTCTTGAAGTTTTTTCGTTTTTTAGTGCGACCAGAAAAAGTATCAATGCGACCAAGCTATAAATTTACACAGAATCACTGCTGGCCACTGTCTTTCTGCTACCAAAGTTTCACAAAAAAATATTCATATTTAAGGGTTGTTTACTCTTGAGGTTTTTTCGTTTTTTAGTGCGACCAGAAAAAGTATCAATGCGACCAAGCTATAAATTTACACACAATAACTGCTGCCAACTGTCTTTCGCTACCGAAGTTTCACAAAAAAATATTCATATTTAAGGGTAGTTTACTCTTTAGGTTTTTTTGTTTTTTAGTGCGACCAGAAAAAGTATGAATACGACCAAGCTATAAATTAATACAGAATCACTGCTGGTAACTGTCTTTCCGCTACCGATGTTTCACAAAAAAATATTCATATTTAAGGGTTGTTTACTCTTGAGGTTTTTTCGTTTTTTAGTGCGACCAGAGAAAATGTGAATGCGACCAAGCTATAAATTTACACAGAATCATTGCTGGTAACTGTCTTTCTGCTACCAAAGTTTCACTAAAAAATATTCATATTTAGGGGTGTTTACTCTTGAGGTTTTTTCGTTTTTTAGTGCGACCAGAGAAAATGTGAATGCGACCAAGCTATAAATTTACACAGAATCACTGCTAGTAACTGTCTTTCCGCTACCAAAGTTTCACAAAAAATATTCATATTTAAGGGTAGTTTACTCTTGAGGTTTTTTCGTTTTTTAGTGCGACCAAAGAAAGTATGAATGCGACCAAGCTATAAACTTACACAGAATCACTGCCAGTAACAGTCTTCTTGCTGCCAAAGTTTCACAAAAAAATATTTATAGTTAAGGGTAGTTTACTATTGAGGTTTTTTCGTTTTTTAGTGCGACCAGAGAAAGTATGAATGCGACCAAGCTATAAATTTACACAAAATCACTGCTGGCTACTGTATTTCCGCTACCAAAGTTTCACAAAGAAATATTCATATTTAGGGGTAGTTTATTCTTGAAGTTTTTTCGTTTTTTAGTGCGACCAGAAAAAGTATCAATGCGACCAAGCTATAAATTTACACAGAATCACTGCTGGCCACTGTCTTTCTGCTACCAAAGTTTCACAAAAAAATATTCATATTTAAGGGTTGTTTACTCTTGAGGTTTTTTCGTTTTTTAGTGCGACCAGAAAAAGTATCAATGCGACCAAGCTATAAATTTACACACAATAACTGCTGCCAACTGTCTTTCCGCTACCGAAGTTTCACAAAAAAAATATTCATATTTAAGGGTAGTTTACTCTTGAGGTTTTTTTGTTTTTTAGTGCGACCAGAAAAAGTATGAATACGACCAAGCTATAAATTAATGCAGAATCACTGCTGGTAACTGTCTATCCGCTACCGATGTTTCACAAAAAAATATTCATATTTAAGGGTTGTTTACTCTTGAGGTTTTTTCGTTTTTTAGTGCGACCAGAGAAAATGTGAATGCGACCAAGCTATAAATTTACACAGAATCATTGCTGGTAAGTGTCTTTCTGCTACCAAAGTTTCACTAAAAAATATTCATATTTAGGGTTGTTTACTCTTGAGGTTTTTTCGTTTTTTAGTGCGACCAGAGAAAATGTGAATGCGACCAAGCTATAAATTTACACAGAATCACTGCTAGTAACTGTCTTTCCGCTACCAAAGTTTCACAAAAAATATTCATATTTAAGGGTAGTTTACTCTTGAGGTTTTTTCGTTTTTTAGTGCGACCAGAGAAAGTATGAATGCGACCAAGCTATAGACTTACACAGAATCACTGCCAGTAACAGTCTTCTTGCTGCCAAAGTTTCACAAAAAAATATTTATATTTAAGGGTAGTTTACTATTGAGGTTTTTTCGTTTTTTAGTGCGACCAGAGAAAGTATGAATGCGACCAAGCTATAAATTTACACAAAATCACTGCTGGCTACTGTATTTCCGCTACCAAAGTTTCACAAAGAAATATTCATATTTAGGGGTAGTTTATTCTTGAAGTTTTTTCATTTTTTAGTGCGACCAGAAAAAGTATCAATGCGACCAAGCTATAAATTTACACAAAATCACTGCTGGCTACTGTCTTTCCACTACCAAAGTTTCACAAAAAAATATTCATATTTAAGGGTAGTTTACTCTTGAGGTTTTTTCGTTTTTTAGTGCGACCAGAGAAAGTATGAATGCGACCAAGCTATAAATTTACACAAAATCACTGCTGGCTACTGTATTTCCGCTACCAAAGTTTCACAAAGAAATATTCATATTTAGGGGTAGTTTATTCTTGAAGTTTTTTCATTTTTTAGTGCGACCAGAAAAAGTATCAATGCGACCAAGCTAAAAATTTACACATAATCAGTGCTGGCTACTGTCTTTCCGCTACCAAAGTTTCACAAAAAAATATTTATATTTAAGGGTTGTTTACTCTTAAGGTTTATTCGTTTTTTAGTGCGACCAGAGAAAATGTGAATGCGACCAAGTTATAAATTCACACAGAATCACTGCTGGTAACTGTATTTCCGCTACCAAAGTTTCACAAAAGAATATTCATATTTAGGGGTAGTTTATTCTTGAAGTTTTTTCATTTTTTTAGTGCGACCAGAAAAAGTATCAATGCGACCAAGCTATAAGCTTACACAGAATCACTGCCGGTAACAGTCTTCTTGCTGCCAAAGTTTCACAGAAAAATATTCATATTTAAGGGTAGTTTACTATTGAGGTTTTTTCGTTTTTTAGTGCGACCAGAGAAAGTATGAATGCGACCAAGCTATAAATTCACACAGAATCACTGCTGGTAACTGTCTTTCCGCTACCAAAGTTTCACAAAAAATATTCATATTTAAGGGTAGTTTACTCTTGGGGTTTTTTCGTTTTTTAGGGCGACCAGAGAAAGTGTGGATGCGACCAAGCTATAAATTTACATAGAATCAGTGCTGCTAACTGTCTTTCTGATACCAAAGGTTCACAAAAAAAATATTCATATTTAAGGGTAGCTTACTCTTGAGGTTTTTTCGTTTTTTAGTGCGACCAGAGAAAGTATAAATGCGACCAAGCTATAAATTCACACAGAATCACTGCTGTCTACTGTCTTTCCGCTACCAAAGTTTCACAAAAAAATATTCATTTTTAAGGGTAGTTGACTCTTGAGGTTTTTTCGTTTTTTAGTGCGACCAGAGAAAGTATAAACGCGACCAAGCTATAAATTTACACACAATCACTGCTGGTAACTGTCTTTCCGCTACCAAAGTTTCACAAAAAATATTCATATTTAAGGGTAGTATACTCTTGAGGTTTTTTCGTTTTTTAGTGCGACCAGAGAAAGTATGAATGCGACCAAGCTATAAACTTACACAGAATCACTGCCGGTAACAGTCTTTTTGCTGCCAAAGTTTCACAAAAAAATATTCATATTTAAGGGTAGTTTACTCTTGAGGTTTTATTGTTTTTTAGTGCGACCAGAGAAAGTATCAATGCGACCAAGCTATAAATTTACACAGAATCACTGCTGGTAACTGTCTTTCTGTTACCAAAGTTTCACTAAAAAATCTTCATATTTAAGGGTTGTTTACTCTTGAGGTTTTTTCATTTTTTAGTGCGACCAGAGAAAATGTGAATGCGACCACGCTCTAAATTTACGCAGAATCACTGCTGGCCACTGTCTTTCCGCTACCAAAGGTTCACAAAAAAATATTCGTATTTAAGGGTAGTTTACTCTTAAGGTTTTTTCGTTTTTCAGTGCGACCAGAGAAAATGTGAATGCGACCAAGCTATAAATTTACACAGAGTTACTGCTGGTAACTGTCTTTCTGCTACCAAAGTGTCACAAAAAAATATTTATATTTAAGGGTTGTTTACTCTTGAGGTTTTTTCGTTTTTTAGTGCGACCAGCAGTGATTCCGTGTAAATTTATAGCTTGGTCGCATTCATACTTTCTCTGGTCGCACTAAAAAACGAAAAAACCCCAAGAGTAAACTACCCTTAAATATAAATATTTTTTTGTGAAACTTTGGCAGCGGAAAGACAGTTGCCAGCAGTGATTCTGTGTCAATTTATAGCTTGGTCCCATTCATACTTTCTATGGTCGCACTATAAAACGAAAAAACCTTAAGAGTAAACTACCCTTAAATATGAATATTTCTTTGTGAAACTTTGGTAGAAAAAAGACTGGTGCCGGCAGTGATTCTGTGTAAATTTATAGCTTGGTCGCATTAATAGTTTCTCTGGTCGCATTAATAGTTTCTCTGGTCGCATTCAAAAACGAAAAAACCTGAAGAGTAAACAACCCTTAAATATAAATATTTTTTTGTGACACTTTGGTAGCAGAAAGACAGTTGCCAGCAGTAATTCTGTGTAAATGTATAGCTTGGTCGCATTCACATTTTCTCTGGTCGCACTAAAAAACGAAAAAACACCAAGATTAAACTACCCTTAAATATGAATATATTTTTGTGAAACTTTGGTAGCGGAAAGACAGTAGCCAGCAGTGATTCTTTGTAAATTTATAGCTTGGTCGCATTAACAGTTTCTCTGGTCGCATTAAAAAACGAAAAAACCTCAAGAGTAAACTACCCTTAAGTATGAATATCTTTTAGGAAACTTTGGTAGCAGAAAGACAGTTGCCAGCAGTGATTCTGTGTCAATTTATAGCTTGGTCGCATTCATACTTTCTCTGGTCGCACTAAAACACGAAAAAACCTCAAGAGTCAACTACCCTTAAATATGAATATTTTTTTGTGAAACTTTGGTATCAGAGAGGCAGTTAGCAGCAGTGATTCTCTGTAAATTTATAGCTTGGTCGCATTCATACTTTCTCTGGTCGCACTAAAAAACGAAAAAAACCCAAGAGTAAACTACCCTTAAATATGATTATTTTTTTGTGAAACTTTGGCTGCAAAAAATACAGTTATCAGCAATGATTCTGTGTAAATTGATAGCTTGGTCGCATTCATACTTTCTCTGGTCGCACTAAAAAACGAAAAAACCCCAAGAGTAAACTACCCTTAAATATGAATATTTTTTTGTGAAACTTTGATATCGGAAAGACAGTTGGCAGCAGTAATTGTGTGTAAATTTATAGCTTGGTCGCATTCATACTTTTTCTGGTCGCACTAAAAAATTAAAAAACTTCAAGAGTAAACTACCCTTAAAAATGAATATTTTTTTGTGAAACTTTGGTAGCGGAAAGACAGTTACCAGCAGTGATTGTGTGTAAATTCGTAGCTTGGTCGCGTTTATACTTTCTCTGGTCGCACGAAAAAACGAAAAAACCTCAAGAGTCAACTACCCTTCAAAATGAATATTTTTTTGTCAAACTTTGGTAGCGGAAAGACAGTAGACAGCAGTGATTCTGTGTGAATTTATAGCTTGGTCGCATTTATACTTTCTCTGGTCGCACTAAAAAACGAAAAAACCTCAAGAGTAAACTACCCTTAAATATGAATATTTTTTTTGTGAACCTTTGGTATCAGAAAGACAGTTAGCAGCACTGATTCTATGTAAATTTATAGCTTGGTCGCATCCACACTTTCTCTGGTCGCCCTAAAAAACGAAAAAACCCCATGAGTAAACTACCCTTAAATATGAATATATTTTTGTGAAAGTTTGGTAGCGGAAAACCAGTTGCCAGCAGTGATTCTGTGTAAATTTAGAGCGTGGTCGCATTCACATTTTCTCTGGTCGCACTAAAAAATGAAAAAACTTCAAGAATAAACTACCCTTAAATATGAATATTTTTTTGTGAAACTTTGGTAGCGGAAAGACAGTTACCAGCAGTGATTCTGTGTAAATTTATAGCTTGGTCGCATTCACATTTTCTCTGGTCGCACTAAAAAACGAAAAAACCTCAAGAGTAAACAACCCTTAAATATGAAGATTTTTTAGTGAAACTTTGGCAGCAAGAAGACAGTTACCAGCAGTGATTCTGTGTAAGTTTATAGCTTGGTCGCATTGATACTTTTTCTGGTCGCACTAAAAAATGAAAAAACTTCAAGAATAAACTACCCCTAAATATGAATATTCTTTTGTGAAACTTTGGTAGCGGAAATACAGTTACCAGCAGTGATTCTGTGTAAATTTATAGCTTGGTCGCATTCACATTTTCTCTGGTCGCACTAAAAAACGAAAAAACCTCAAGAGTAAACTACCCTTAAATATGAATATTTTTTTGTGAAACTTTGGTAGTGGAAAGACAGTTACCAGCAGTGATTCTGTGTAAATTTATAGCTTGGTCGCATTCACATTTTCTCTGGTCGCACTAAAAAACGAAAAAACCTCAAGAGTAAACTACCCTTAAATATGAATATTTTTTTGTGAAACTTTGGTAGTGGAAAGACAGTAGCCAGCAGTGATTTTGTGTAAATTTATAGCTTGGTCGCATTCATACTTTCTCTGGTCGCACTAAAAAACGAAAAAACCTCAAGAGTAAACTACCCTTAAATATGAATATATTTTTGTGAAACTTTGGTAGCGGAAAGACAGTTGCTAGCAGTGATTCTGTTTAAATTTATAGCTTGGTCGCATTCATATTTTCTCTGGTCGCACTAAAAAACGAAAAAACCCCAAGAGTAAACTACCCTTAAATATGACTGTTTTTTGGTGAAACTTTGGTAGCGGAAATACAGTTAGCAGCAGTAATTCTCTGTAAATTTATAGCTTGGTCGCATTCATACTTTTTCTGGTCGCGCTAAAAAATTAAAAAACTCAAGAGTAAACTACCCTTAAATATGAATATTTTTTTGTGAAACTTTGGCAGAAAAAATACAGTTACCAGCAATGATTTTGTGTAAATTTATAGCTTGGTCGCATTCATACTTTCTCTGGTCGCACTAAAAAACGAAAAAACCTCAAGAGTCAACTACCCTTAAATATGAATATTTTTTTGTGAAACTTTGGCAGAAAAAATACAGTTACCAGCAATGATTTTTTGTAAATTTATAGCTTGGTCGCATTCATACTTTCTCTGGTCGCACTAAAAAACGAAAAAACCTCAAGAGTCAACTACCCTTAAATATGAATATTTTTTTGTGAAACTTTGGTATCGGAAAAAGAGTTAGCAGCAGTGATTCTCTGTAAATTTATAGGTTGGTCGCATTCATACTTTTTCTGGTCGCACTAAAAAATTAAAAAACTTCAAGAGTAAACTACCCTTAAATATGAATATTTTTTTGTGAGACTTTGGTAGCGGAAATACAGTAGCCAGCAGTGATTCTGTGTAAATTTATAGCTTGGTCGCATTTACACTTTCTCTGGTCGCACTAAAAAACGAAAAAACCTCAAGAGTAAACTACCCTTAAATATGAATATTTTTTTGTGACACTTTGGTATCGGAAAGACAGTTAGCAGCAGTGATTCTCTCTAAATTTATAGGTTGGTCGCATTTATACTTTTTCTGGTCGCACTAAAAAATTAAAAAACTTCAAGAGTAAACTACCCTTAAATATGAATATTTTTTTGTGAAACTTTGGTAGCGGAAAGACAGTAGCCAGCAGTGATTCTGTGTAAATTTAAAGCTTGGTCGCATTAATACTTTTTCTGGTCGCACTAAAAAATTAAAAAACCTCAAGAGTAAACTACCCTTAAATATGAATATTCTTTTGTGAAATTTAGGTTTCGGAAAGACAGTTACCAGCAGTGATTCTGTGTGAATTTAAAGCTTGGTCGCATTCATACTTTTTCTGGTCGCACTAAAAATTTAAAAAACCTCAAGAGTAAACTACCCTTAAATATGAATATTTTTTTGTGAAACTTTGGTAGCGGAAAGACAGTAGCCAGCAGTGATTCTGTGTAAATTTATAGCTTGGTCGCATTCATACTTTCTCTGGTCGCACTAAAAAACGAAAAAACCCCAAGAGTTAACTACCCTTAAATATGAATATTTTTTTGTGAAACTTTGGTAGCAGAAAGACAGTTGCCAGCAGTGATTATGTGTAAATTTATAGCTTGGTCGCATTTACACTTTCTCTGGTCGCACTAAAAAACGAAAAAACATCAAGAGTAAACTACCCTTAAATATTAAGATTTTTTTGTGAAACGTCGGTAGCAGAAAGACATCAACATTAGGATACAAAATATGAAATATCAAAGAAATCCTTGAGGATTAAAGCCTCGGTCGGCAACATTTATTTTGGTCAGCAAATTACATCGTCCCCTGTAAAACAACTACTGGTCTTCGGTGTGGTGTATAAATGCTTTGGTGTGAAAATTTTAAACTACACACAGTGTTTCGTTATCAAAAAATCGTATGTAAAGGTTTTGATTTTTAATTCTAGTAATATAATTTAAAAAATAGGAATAAATTATGTAGAGAATACTTTTTTATATTTAAAAAATTTATAAATATTTTGGAAGTGTTTTAATTCAAATTCTGAGTAAAACATTGAAGAAACAGAAAATTTAAAAAATACATTTATATAGGATATTTAATATACATAGGCTGGAGAGGCTGCACGAGGAGGATGTAGATACGTCTAATGCTTGCCTTCCTATACTATCAAAAGACATGGAGGTCATGTGTCCGATCATAACAATAGGGGAACCACATGAACGCCCATGGAATGAGTGAAGTTAGGGGGTGGAGGATGGTCGCAGGCTTTTTTTGTCCTTTTGCTAAATTCCATAGTCCACCTTAATAAACGTAGTATCATTTTTCTCTTGTAATTTCACAAAAAAAAATGCAGTACACAAAAGACAACAGAGTTAAAGCTTATAGGTATGTATAGTGGTATGAATCAAAATACATGATCATATAAACTAAATTTGAATATTTAAAATCCGCCCCCCTTGGTCGCTCAGACCACGGTATGGTCACTGCTTCCTGCGCAATGCAACCCGAGGTCACACAGTCATCACACCCACGTATTGTTTGTCACTACAACTCCGCGAACTGGGACGAATTGCGGGATTACTTTGCCTCATTTCTATGGGCGTCTGTCTGCTTCTCTCATCCTGGCCCCTTTGATATCTCACAAAACGTCACCGAAATCAACCAAGCTGGCATGGAATTATTTATTTCACGTACACAGAAAACCTCTTCAGCCACTCAAAAGCCCTGGTTCTCTAAATCCTGTGACAATGCCAGACTTGAAAAGGTCAAAGCTCACAAAACGCTTCAACACAATCCAAGTCAAGAAAACCGTCAAGCATTTAACGACGCAAGAAACCGCTATGTCCGCATTCTTTCTGAGGCAAAAAACTCGTTTAATAACCACATCAAAAACAAAGTCCTCTCAAGCTCCAACGGCAGCAAACCCTTCTGGACTCTTGCTAAATCTATTGGGAATAATTTCTGCAACAGCACGTTCCCACTTCTTGTTTCAGGGGATGAAATTGTTTCTACCGCCCTGGGCAAGGCTGAACTTTTTGCCTCGTTGTTCGCCGACAATTCTACTCTCAATACACCTCCAAATGCTCAACCACCAACAGTCCCCAATGTCGCGCATAAAATGACGGATATCATTTTCAAAACTAAAAAGGTACGAAAGATGCTCTCTTTTCTTAATACCAGGAAAGCCTCTGGCCTTGACAAGATTCCAGCTATTGTTCTCAAAAAATGCGCATCAGAACTTGATCCTGTCCTGTCTGTTTCAGACATGTTACAATAGAGGCATATTCCCTAGTAACTGGAAAACTGCTCGAGTACAACCCATCCCCAAGAAAGTATCCTAAGCGCTTCCTAGCAACTACAGGCCTATTTCTCTCCTTTCAGTCGCCTTTAAAGTGATGGAAAAGTATATAAATAACGAATTACTAACATTTCTTGAAAAACAAAGTCTAATCCACGACATGCAGTATGGAATCGGTCAGCGCAGATAAACTGCCGACCTCCTTGCCTTTGTCACCCATTCTTGGAACAAGTCTATGGAACTACACGGTGAATCCCAGATTGTCGCTTCAGACATATCCAAAGCATTTGACCAGGTCTGGCACGCAGCGCTGCTTAATAATCGTCCGGCCTATGGCGTACCACCAAAACTCTATACCTGGACAGCAAATTTCCTCTCCAACAGGAGCATTTCTGTTGTCGTGGATGGCCATTCCTCTAAACTGTATCCAATTAATGCAGGAGTCCCTCAAGGTTCAGCTTAAGCCCCTACTTTGTTTCTTCTCCACATCAATGACCTCCTCTCTAGCACATCCAACCCAGTTCACAGTTACGCGGATAACAGCACACTCCACTCCAAATATACAATATTCTAAGCCTGTCTCTTTAGCCCAATTAGATGAGTATCGCAGACTCGTGGAGGGTTCTGTCTCTGTGAATCTCCAAAAAATATTAGACTGGGAAAGTAGAAATCTTGTACAATTCAACTCCACCAAATATCAGTCTTGCTTTCTATCTCATAAGAGATACGCCAGCCCTAGACCCATCTGAATGAACAACCAAGTTATTCAAAGTAATGAGTCCTTTTCACTTGTTAGCATTTCTGTGGATCGAAATCTCAATTGGCACCAACATGTCACATCAATTGCAGAAGCGGCTGCTAAGAAATTAGGTTTCCTCTTCCGGGCTCGCAAATACTTTTTACCAGCTAATCTCTATACTTTATATACTTCACAAATAAGGCCAAACCTCGAATACTGCTCCCACATCGGGGGTGCTGCTGCCGCTTCTACACTCGCTATCCTGGACTCCACTCAGAAGAGAGGTATACGTCTCATCGGTGACCATACCCTCACCCAAAGGCTGCCATCCCTTGCCCACCGACGTGCCGTTGGTGACCTCTCTCTCTTTTATAGGGCACTGCTCAGACGAGCTTTCTTCCATAGCTTCTCCACCTGCTACCCCCAACAGATCTACCAGGGGAGCAAAGCGAATGCACCCTTCTACTGTCCAGGTCACCAGGCATAGAACATCTTGTTATGCCGCTCTTTTGTCCCGAGGACTTACAAGTTGTGAAATTCCTTGCGGCACATATTTTTTCCTCTTCCTCCGAACCTCCAAACCTTCAAGTCCAGATTTAAGAAGTTGCCTCTTTCCTCCTTGTCGACAGCCACGGTACGATAGTATTTAGGCTGTGAGCCCTCGTAGTGTGTTGTTAAAATAATAATTGGAATAAGATTAAGGAAAAAGTAAATTTGAAAATGGTAACAATGTAATTATATAATGTTGGCATGAACAGCAATAAATATATATATATATATATATATATATATATATATATATATATATATATATATATATATATATATATATATATATATATATATAAGTAAACATTGCACACAGTGCTGTTTCAAAAATACATAAATATGTCACCTAATTTTACAAAGTTAGAGTACTTTTAGTTGGGAATGATCATGGAATCTAAACGTTGCATCATCCGATGTCGTCAACACATCATGCTATAGTTCAATATTCAATGAACTTTTAGAAACTAATACCTTCTTACAAAGCATTTTTATCACACTGCTATAAATACTATTTTCGTAAGATTTAGATAAAAATACTTATGTCTTATTAATGCCTGATATATAAACGCATTTTTGAAGTCATTTAATCAATACTTCAGAGTGTATTACATGATATTTATCTTTCAAAATGATAAAGTTATCACTTAATTATAGCAAATAATGATTTAGTTTTTTCGATTAAAAACTGCGTCTAAATATTATTCGCAAAAGAAATTATTACTTGCTGTTTAACATAAGACCCAAGAATCCAATAAAAAAATTTAAACCATATTCATTTAAGTGTTCTATATCCGCTCAGTTGCAGAAATACTTTCTCTGCTTCTTAATCAAATTCGCTTTTATAGCGCACCTGCTGTGTTGGAACTGCGTATCTCCATTAAACACTACATGATGTGTCACTGAAAACGTCATTTTACCAGCATTTCAAAAATACAAAAATTCATAATGAGCGCTATAAGAAAAGAAATGTTGAATATCTTCAGGCAAAATTTAGTTGCCTTTGACAAATTCTATGGTGTCCATCTTATGCGGAATGTTAAATTGCCATGGCGTATGAAATATCAGCTCTCCATTTTAGAGAGTTGCGAAGTATCAGCAAATAATGAAAACGCTGAATTTCAGTTTGTGGCTTATATCTAGTGATGATGTATATATATATATATATATATATATATATATATATATATATATATATATATATATATATATATATATATATATATAGTATATAGGGTGGCGCATTGAAAACGAAACAGACCGATTTGCGTCCAGAGAATTTTTTTTTTAAGAAACGCTGAAATACGTCAATTTTAATATTGAGGGGGACATAAAACTCCACTTTGCCACATCAACCCCTTAAGGGTGGTGATAACAACTCTTATATTTTAAATAGGGAACATGGGTCGAGTGTTACATCATTTGAAAGCTCTTTCTTTTATGAATTCAGCGCACTAATTTTTTTGGACGTTTTATCAACTCGTTTAAAAATTATTCACAGTTGAAGATGTTTTGTTGGTTTGTAAACAAAAAATTGACTATCAGAACATTTCTCATCGGAATGAGAGAAATGCGGTTTATTATTTCAGTTTATCGGTCGGTTTGATACTTGATAGTACTACCGAAAATTAATTTCACAATGGTGTATTCTGTAGAAGAAAGAGTTGAAATACTCTTTTTTTCAAAAACGATGACTGTGCCAACCGTACCGCAAATTTGTTTAATGAACGACATCCGACATGTTAACAGAAAATACATTTTGGAGTTAGTTGCAAAGTTTCGGCAAAGTGGTTCAGTAGCCAAGAAAAAACGGGATCCTGAACGTAAATTTCCGGTTAGAAATGAGACTACTGAGATTGAGGTTTTAGGACAAATTGCTGCAGACCCAATTTTGAGCACGAGAAAATTGGCCACTGTTTCAAACATCTAAAGAACAACTATTCAGCGAATATTGAAGCATCATACATTTCACCCGTATAATATTCATCTTGTACAACAACTGAATGAAGATGATTTTGATCGGCGGCTGGAGTTTTGTGAAGTTGTGACTGCACGAATAGCTGATAACGGGAACTTTCTGTTCAATATCTGTTTTTCAGACGAGTGTACGGTTTTATTAAACTCTACAGTCAATCGTCATAATTGTCGTTATTGGGCAGATAAAAATCCTAGAAATTTTCACGAAGTCCACACTCAAACTCCACAGAAATCGAATGTCTGGACTGGCATTTTTGGAGACCGTTTAATCGGACCAATTTTTCTTGATGGCAATTTGAGTGGCGAAACGTATTTGGAGTTACTAGAAGATATCGTTTACCCTCTACTAATGGACATTGTTGAAACTGATGATCGCTATCAAGAAAATCAATTAGTGTTTCAACAAGATGGAGCTCCTCCGCATTTTTCACAGCGTGTTAGGGAGTTTGTGAACAGAGAGTTTCCAGAGCAATGGATTGGGCGTAGAGGTGCTATTGAGTGCCCCCTAGATCACCGGATTTAACTCCTTTAGACTTCTGGCTATGGGGCCATTTAAAGAGTAGAATTTACGCAACAGAACCGGAGTCTCTGGAGGAATTACGACGACGCATTGTTAAAGAATGCCGTCTAATAACTCCACAAATGCTCCAGAATGTCAGAGCTCATTTTGAGCAAAATTTGTATGGAAGCTGGTGGTCAGCAATTTGAACACTTACTAAACTGAATAAATATTTTTGAACGTTTGGTTTTGTTTTTTAGTTGTTTTAAAAAATTGACTAATTAGTGCATTTCTTATCACAATGAATAAAATATATTCTTGCAACTTCAACTGTAAATAATTTTTAAACGAGTTGTTAAAACTTCCAAAAACATTTTTTGTGTTGAGTTCAGAAAAGAAAGAGCTTTCAAATGATGTAACACTAGACTCATCTTCCCTATTTAAAATATAAGGGTTGTTATCACCATCCTTAAGGGCTTGATGCGACAAAGTTGAGTTTTATGTCAAAACATGTCCCCCTCAATATTAAAATTGACGTGTTTCTTAAAAAAAAATTCTCTGGACGCAAATCGGTCTGATATATAAAATTAATTGAAATTAATATTTTAGCTTACTTTAAAGCTTAATCTTATCAATTCTATAAGACATTTCCGTAAGGAAACTGGCTATCCGTTATATACTATTTTTCGTATTTTGAAAGAAATTTAAATTTGTCCCATTTAAATATCGACCAGTTCAACAACTCTATGTAGGTGACGAGAAGAGAAGGTTGCGCTTTTGCCAGTGGCAAGGGTGCTATACCAGCATTGCAACAAATTTTATGGAGCGACGAATCCAATTTCCTAAACCAAGGGATCTTAATACGAAAAACTATCATTATTGGAGCAAAATAAATTTATTTCTAACCGAATATTCAAACCCCAACATCGTTTCAGTTTTCATGTTCGGCGCATCATAATTCAAATTATAAATGAAGCTTGTAATATATATTTAACTAACCAAAAAAAAAAAAAAAAAATACGCTTGCAATTCAAATATTAGGATCCATGCAGTCCTTCGCTCACTAATAGTGCCCTTGTAAAATATTCTGTGACATTACTGTTTGATGAAGAAAAATCGTGCCAAATATAATTTCACAATGTAGCTAGCAAAATATTTACATCCCAGACAATTTCAATGACCTGCAGTGTAATAAATTTTATTTATGAACCGCTGAAAATTTTCACATCCTTGAAATCTCAGCGACCTTGTAAATTCATGAAATTCTTTTGTTGCTTGCTAAGTTTTATTATAAGATGCAAACAACCCAACGTTAATAATAATCTCTTTTTTTTTCTAACGTCTGTCTATTTGTGTGATTGTGGCCAATCACCGACGCCAGTGAGCAGTTTCACCTCACTATCCTGGAAATCTTGCCAAACCCCTGCCTTTCAGTAAGGAGGGTATGGACCTTTAACGTACTCAATATCGCATGGTACACGGGACTAAAGGATCTATGCCTCCTACTAAGCATGTTAATTTTACAACCCAGGACGCTTGAGTTAACAGCCACACGTTCTTACCACTGAGCCACCGAAGCCGCAATATAATCTTAAAATTGGTCATCCTTTTGAAGAGGTGTCCGTTAAGGTTCTAACATCAGGACTATAATTTTTATTAGCGGTACCTATTCGAAAAACACATTCAAATGGATATGAAAATTACAAATTTTCCCATCCAAGTCATTTACTTAAGGAACACGCATGTCAAGTTTCATTAGAATGTCTATTATTTTTTAAAGTTATCGTAGTGAAAATTTGCTGCAAAATATTATTTCTACAAAAATTTGCTGAAAAACTTTTACGTAGGAGAATCGAGAAAATAATTTTCAAGAAAATTTCCTAAAACAATATTTTTGCGCAAAAATTTATTAAGGAATCTTACACTAATTTCGCTAAGAAAATATTCCTTTAAAACTTCGCCAAACATCCTTTCACGCAAAAATTCTAAGCAAGAAGTTCACGAAAATTAGAAACTTTTTTTTTCACGAGAATTAACTAGCAAATTATTCAATGAGTGAAGATTGGAACCTCTGATGAGCACTGATAAGTACAATTTAGAGAACCCAATTCATCACAATACAGTTATATTCATCAGAGGGATGAATAAACTAAGCGAATAAAACCTAGATCTACTATTTAAAGATTAAAAAAAAGCGAATAAAAATTAGAACTACTGTTTTTTTTAAAGCGAATAAAAACTAGAACTACTATTTATTTATTTTTTTACTTTTTAAATAGTGGTTTTTATTCGCTTAGTTTCTTCATCCCTCTAATTTTGTTAGCGAAACGAACGTCAGGTCTAAAAACTGTACGATAAATTGAGTCTGAGATGCTCATCTAATTGGACTAAAGAGACAGGTTTATAATATTGTATATTTGAGTGGAGGGTGCTGTCGTCCGCGTAACTGTGAACTGGATTGGATGTGCTAGAGAGGAGGTCATTGATATGGAGAAGAAAAAAAGTAGGGGCTAAAGCTGAACCTTGAGGAACTCCTGCATTAATTGGATACAGTTTAGAGGAATGGCCTTCCAGGACAACAGAAATACTCCGGTTGGAGAGGAAATTTGCTGTCCAGGTAGAGAGCTTTGGTGGTAGGCCATAGGCTGGAAGATTATTAAGCAGCGCTGCGTGCCAGACCTGGTCAAATGCTTTGGATATGTCTGAAGGGACAATCTGGGATTCACCGTTTAGTTCCATAGACTTATTCCAAGAATGGGTGACAAAGAAAATGAGGTCGGCAGTTGATCTGCGCTGACGAAATCCATACTGCCTGTCGTGGATTAGACTGTGTTTTTAAAAAATGTTAGTAATTCGGTGTTTATATACTTTTCCATCACTTTAAAGACGACTGAAAGGAGAAAAATAGGCCTGTAGTTGCTAGGAAGCGCTTTGGATCCTTTCTTGGGGACGGGTTGTACTCGAGCAGTTTTCCAGTTACTAGAGAATATGCATCTATTGTAAGATGTCTGAAACAGACGAGTCAGGACAGGAGCAAGTTCTGGTGTGCATTTTTTGAGAACAATTGCTGGGATCTCGCCAAGGCCAGAGGCTTTCCTGGTATTAAGAGAAGAGAGCATATTTCGTACCTTTTTAGTTTTGAAAATGATATCCGTCATTTTATGTGCGACATTGGGGACTATTGGTGGTTGAACATTTGGAGGTGGGTTGAGAGTAGAATTGCCGGCGACGTGGCAAAAAGTTCAGCCTTGCCCAGGGCGGTAGAAACAATTTCATCCCCTGAAACAAGAAGTGGGAACGTGCTCTTGCAGAAATTATTCCCAATAGATTTAGCAGGAGTCCAGAAGGGTTTGCTGCCGTTGGAGCTTGAGAGGACTTTGTTTTTGATGTGGTTATTAAACGAGTTTTTTGCCTCAGAAAGAATGCGGACATAGCGGTTTCTTGCGTCGTTAAATGCTTGACGGTTTTCTTGACTGGGATTGTGTATAAGCGTAATGTGAGCTTTGACCTTTTCAAACCTGGCCTTGCCACATGATTTAGAGAACCAGGGCTTTTGAGTGGCTGATGAGGTTTTCTGTGTACGTGGAATAAATAATTCCATGCCAGCTTGGATAGTTTCGGTGACGTTTTGTGAGATATCAGGGGGGTCAGGATGAGAGAAGCAGCAAGCCCATGGAAATGAGGAAAAGTAATCCCGCATTTCGTCCCAGTTCGCGGAGTTGTAGTGCCAAACGAAAGGTGGGTGTGATGACTGTGTGACCTCGGGTTGCATTGCGCAGGAAGCAGTGACCATGCCGTGGTCTGAGCGAATCGGTACATAGAGGGCGTGGGTGCGGACCTCAAGGGATGGATAGTCAAAGGGCGGTGAGGTTGTTGACTGGCCACGGGACTTTTCAGGGCTACTTTAGTAGGTTTAATCTAAGGGCCGGAACAGGAAAATGTGCGTGCGGAAACGGCGACCAGGAGACAGCAAGACATGTGCTGAAAGACTGCCAGATGGAGAATCGTAGGATGACAAGAGAAAACTTTGGGAGTAAGCAGAACAGGGTGGAAGGTTCCCACCAGTTCAAGGTAACTAGGTCTACCGAGAACGAGTAAATTAAAAATTTCAATGAATGGGCCGCGGAAATGAAGCTGGAAGAGGGAACGCGGAGTGCGATTGGGGCAAATCGCGGAGAAAGAGAGGCCGCCGAATAGAGAAATAGATAAGATTTCGGGAAAAGCGAGACTGGAGTGAACATTCGTCAGGAGGTTTCTATGAGTCTAAGGTCTTAAATTACCTACTGATTTTTTAGTGTGTGGAGGTTGTAGTGGTTCCTTTGAGGGTGGCTTCGACATGGCAGTGTAGGAGCATACCATGGACTAAAGTCTTCGGATGAGAACGCAGGGGTTTTGGCCTCAAGATCATAAGCTGTATGAATACGGGACTCGAACCCCCGATCTCCTAGTCCAATTGTGGAGGTTACTCTCCTCGAGAACTGAGCCATTCGACCTGTTTAAAAAATGTTTAGGTTAATGCCCTACCATAACAATTTTGCTTCGTCTGGACTTTTAACTTTATTTTCTGCACCAATTTTCAAATATCAAGATAGAGGGCTAGATTCTTCAATCCAGGAATATCTTTGTAACAGAAGTGCACTTCCTTAGTCAAGGCTCTTAAGGTATCACCAACATCATGGAAAAAATATTATAGACACGTGTATAACTTATATTTCGGCGCAGTTTTTACATTGCAGCCACAAAAGCATATGATAATGATATTAAAATCGCCAAATCATAAACATGCCAATTTTATTACCAGTTATGATTACGATTTTCCGCTGCGCCTTAATAAAACTACTTAATAATTAAAATCTGATTAAATGCGACATGTTATTAAATCCTTTGAAAATTATCTCAAACCTTGCCGAATTATAATTCTTAAAACGCAGTAAGTGGCAAAATAGCAACAATAATTAACTGGCAGATTATTGTTTACACACTTAACTGAAAGAAAATACGCCATATTAAAAAAAATTGAATATTTAAATACAATTCAATCTGACGATGAAAAATAAACAATTGTAACCTTGCCACATGTAGTGAAGCAGATTAAAATAGCGAAATTTATATTATCGCTAGTGAAAGATTCTTAAATAAATATTTTGTTACTGTACTTATACAGTTTGGTAAGTGATTTTAGCAGGAGTGGCAGATTTAAACAGTCAAGATATGGGTACTCTTGAAATTTTAAAGACAAAAATAATCTTTACTTTCATTTTCTCAGAACATTTTTTACCTTGTAAACAGATTAATTAATTCGTCTACCAGCTCAACAGGATCTTTTTTTTGTGAAAAATTAAGGTTTTTACTTTATATTCCAAAATACAAACATATTTTGATGAAATTTTGTACACAATTTTCCATTATAAGCAGGGACGTCTTTAGGTTTTAAGGTTCCTTAGGCTAAGTTAATCGGCGCCTCTAAAAGTACACCTATGTGTATCAAGTAAGCAGATTCTGAAAGAAAACCAAAAAAATTACAAAAAACTTCCTCTTGTTGCATTTCAAGAAAAGGATCAGTTTTTCTACCGCCAAAATTTAATATATTGTTTTTTGGTTATTTCTGCTTCTCTGAACATCTTAGAAGCAGAAATAACGTCGATAACACCACTTCTGTCTTTGGTTGCCACCTCAGAGATAGCGGCCACACCTTTGACAAGGAGAACGATGATAGAATCCTTGACCCATCTAGTTTTGGCATGGAACAGTTTGTCCTGGAGGAAATAGAGATCTACAAGTACATAAATTGCTCCAATAATAATGTTTCAAACACCAGCAGCATGAACTTTCCTTCCATTTACAGAAACCTTATTGAATAAACTTTCAATGGTAGTGCTCTAGCTCCATATAATTAAAGTGCTTCTTTTGGTACGAAGTTCAAGAATAACCTTCTTTTCACATACAGAAAAACCTGAGTGAATAGACTTTCATTTGCAGAAACCTGACTGGAAGTTTCAATGGTAGTGCTCCGAATGACGTGTGATCGATTCCAGCCATAGAGCAAAGATCGGTTGTTTCTTTGGTTCTCTCGCCGCGCCGTTGGCATTTTCTCCGCCAGCCATAGTTCACATGTCACTTTTGGTTGTCATGTCACTTGTCACTTGACACCTTCCGTTTGCATTTTTAAGTTAAATATCTAGAGATCCATGAGACTCCATTTTGTTCGTTTGATAAAATTAAGCTGAAAAATAAGCGTATTTTGCAATCATCCTCTGATTTCTTCAAGTCTTGTGATCTTCCTGCCTTCCGGTTTTACGCAGCTTCCGTTTGGTATCCTGAAGACAAATTGATGAAAGGCCAAACTTTGACAACATTTAATATAGCATCTTTCTGTGATTGAGTCAGAAAATTTGTAAGTATTAACCCAAATGTGGCATCCAGGTCCTTCTTTTCTTTCTGAATTTCACATGTTGAGATGTTCTCGTGGAGTTCTGCTCGGCTGTGCAGCCTGCTTTGCTTTTATGTTTGTGCTTGTCTATAGCTTTTTATGTAATTGACTAGTTTAAATTTAACTTATATATTTGTGACTCCATAAGAGTGTTGTTCATATTTGTGGGACCCCAGTCCCGTTTTAAGTTTTTTAAATCTTAAATTGTACATAAATCTTTTATAACTCCTGACACTAATGTCAGTTTAAATATTGCATGGCCGTTAGGGCTACTCTATATGTGACATTTAGCTTTGCTGAACTTTGTATTCTTTCTGTAGTTGCAGTGTTAGTCACTCGCATGGTAGACCTACCAGAAACATGGTTTCTGACAACCACCTTTTTACATTCTAGGTCTAAACCTCTGAAGATGGCATTTAATGTGTTGAAACGCGTAGGGTTTTTAGAATAAATCAGTTTGTCTGGTAGTAAAAGCCTTTAATTTCCTTTAATCATGACACTAAAATTGTTTTTGCTTGCTTTTCCATTGTCAAGAATTAAATGTGATTATGTATTAATTTTTTAGTGTGTTGTAGCGAAGTTCGCCAATCAATTCTTCTTTTTCCTGTTTTTTTTTTGCAATAAAATTTAAAGCCTTAGCATTTTTAACGAGAATAATGAAGAGATCTTTAAAATGAGGTATCACAAGCTCATACCTCCATATTTAAAAACAGCTTAGTCCTGAACACAATCTCGTTGCACTATGAAGTTTGGTCGCAGTTCGTTTTCTGTGGATAAAAGGACGTTGCAAAATTCCGGAAAACCAACTAGCTCACTATGCAGCATGTATTTCAACCACAGATGGGGCAAATCTTCAAATACTGATCTCTCATGACTTGGTTAATGAAGCAATAGTCATTTGAAAGAGAATGTTCGAATCCTACTGGTACACAATTAAATAAAACGCTACCAATTACTTTAACAGTATATTGTAAGGGCTACGTTTTTTTTTCATATATATTGAATAATAGTGAACGCAACCCTTCGATGACACAAGGTTACAACGCTCTTAGTAAACAATATTAGTAACCTATTATAATAATAACAATCGACTAACGGTCACATAATATAATTACATAGCTCAACAATCAATCACCAGTCGATATATTACTTAGCAGTTGTGTTATCTACTTAAGAGTAATCATGCAAAAGGCAAAAGGTTTATTACTTGTCAGAATGATGGCGAAGCCTTAATGTACAAGCGTAATGAGTCGCGCGAGCGGGTGCCAAAATTGTCCAGTAACAACATCACTAACCTGTAATTAAAAATATACCTGAACACACCATTGTTCATCTAAAGCACAACCTAATATATACGAGGGACATTCAATTATTAGTTCATCAGTCATTTCCCAATTACACGCTCCACTGAGCGACTCAACATCAATGACTATTTACACTCAAAGCTCCTTTGAGCAAGCTAACTTTAAGAGCAGTTTCGACATAATGCTCCACCGAGCAACTTCCACATTAACAGCAGTTCCTACTCAATGCTCCATTGAGCAACATTATAAACTCTTAACAAGTGCCTCAGAACTATTTCTCAACAATGTCTCTAAGTGCTCAAATCATAGCTTCTCAAACAATAATTACTCAATTAGCTGCTTAAACAATAGGTACTCAGATGATATTTAAACAATAGTTACTGAGATAATAGTTACTCAAGTAGTTACTAACACGATAGTTACTCAAACAATAGTTTTTCATACAATAGTTTAACCTGTGTGTTTAGTTGGGTGCTGTACCCGGCACTGGGTCCGCGCCGGCTTCCAGGAGTGCAATGAGGCAGCAATTGCCTCACCTAGAGTGCTCGCCTGCAGCCAGAGTCGATTACTGAGAGGTGCAATGGACACAAAGGGCCCGGCCAAACAACGTGCCCCTCCCCAATATCCACTCCTACACTGGTCCTGACTGTGCAATGAGACAACGATGCCTCGGTCTAGCCACCCGATCGGCTCTCAATCGCAACCACTGTGTTGCCTCCATGAATACTGAGAACTGCAATGGACACAACGTTGAAGCTACGCTATGTCCCTCTCCAATATCCACGCCTACACTGGTCCTGGCTGTGCAATGAGGCAACGACCTCTGCCTAGCTACCATTTCGGCAAATACAACGCCTACACTGGTCCTCACTGTGCAATGAGGCAACAACCTCGGTCTAGCTACCATTTCGACTATCAATGCAACAACCGTGGTGCTGTTACGTAACCCGGGTCTAAGCCCACGCCCACCAGCAAGATACGCTACTGGGTGAACAAACAGCGAAAGTGTCCCGCACACCTTTCAAATTATCATCAATTTACTTACAAACAGACTTTACTTTATTTTCTTACTGCAAACTGGCATACTCAATTTATTAATTTATTAATATTGGCCCAACCTCGTATAAATAACAAACTCAATTTCAACTTAGCTAATTATCAAAATGAATATGATAATTACTTCTCAATTTATAACTTAGCCTCGTATAAATAATAAACGTAGTTTAACTTAGCTATTTCTCAAATTATTTCATAGGGGCTATTTATTAAATGATTACCTAAAACCACCCTTACATCATATACTTATTGAAATTACTTTTCAATTTATAATTAGGCAAAGAATAGATGTACAATAAACAAACGAATATGCATTCTGTGAGCAGACTCACCTGAATGAAAGTATTTATAACGTGCACTGTAAATTTCCAGAAAACAATGAACACCACACTAAATTTTCTACTGCAACCAACGCGTTAAACGATACAATGGCTAATGCACAAATGTTAAACTAGATGGATGACAAAAAAACGTCCCCGAGAATCTTTCTTCGAACTAGTTCTCAAATGTATAGATAACTGCAGCATGAATAGCGCGAGGCCCTTCAATCTAAGAGAGATATATTGGAACTCACACACCCCGTACATCTATATTTAAGTAAACAATTTTTAAACCCTCATAGCTTGACACTTTAGATCTAATGGGACCACATATGTGAAACTTAACGTAAAACTTGTTCACATATTGCCGTGTCTATTTAATACCTACAGAGAATTTTCATAATAAAATAGCGCTGTGAGCAGGGTGAGAAAAAGAACGACTTACAATATATCCTTTTTCGACACAGTCCCTTTGCATAAACTTACAAGCTTTCCCCGACATATAAAAACCCCTTTAAACCGTCTGATATTTGGGCACTGTGCTTTTTCGAAATATATTGTTACGTTCTTCTGGGTTGTGGATTTGTTGACTAAGAAAGCACAGCTTTTCAAACTACTAATTTAATATAACCAACTGTATTCCGACCATAAACACACCAACTAAAATATTCCTCTATTAACAAATGTCCATAGAACTTTATTTCACTATTCGCCTTCTATGATCGTTTCTTCTGCACCAACCCTAACTCACTACTGACTGATTGCTCTATCTGCGGCTCGTTTATTTATACCGTCCATAGAGTAGTTCTAGACATATATAAACATAAAAAAAGATCGGGACGCAGCAAGTGCGTTATGGTAGTGAATTTTTATTAAATGCTTCAGATCTGAATAACTCAACTTCCTATAAAGTTAGGAAATTGAGTTTTGGTGTGTAGTAAGGTATTTTCTAAGGCAATGTATTCACCAAATTTCATTAAAATAACTCTGTAATTTTTGGAAAAAAAATTTTTTTCAAAAGAAAACTTAAAATTTGAATAACTCAATTTTTTATAAACTTAGAAAGTTGAGTTTTGGTTCATAGGAAGATCTTTCACAAGGCAACATATCCATCAAACGTCATTAAAATAACTTTGTAATTTTTGGAGAAAAAATTAAAGGTACTTGCCGAAATTCATTGAAATCGGTTAATTATTTTTTGAGTTATCGGTTGGATATATATATATATATATATATATATATATATATATATATATATATATATATATATATATATATATATATATATATATATATATATATATATATAAACATATAAAAATTTAAACTGACCCCGGATATGGGTTCTAGGGGTCCTAGTTCGCGCTCATGTGAAAAAAATTTTTCAAAGTCTCACCATCGATAACCTCTCTATTAGTGAAATTTTTTAAATAAAAATTCACTAATAGATGACATTTACTTAATGGATATAGGTTCTAGGGCCTTAATTAGAACTCATATCATGGCATTTTTTAAATCTTACTATCGCTATCCATCTAAAGCCAATTCTTTCTTGCAAAAATCCCTAAAAGATACAATTGTTTCCGTGAAGATAAAATTTATATGGAAATTATTACTACAGACAATATAAGACCAACTAATGGCCAACAAAATTATGATACAAATATGTTGTAATAATTATTGTGGCATAATTTGGATGAAAAGATTAATGATCATTAAAATATATGGATCTCATTTATTTTAACCTTTTTGGAAAGGACAATATTTCCTTTAGACATTATATGTACTTGTTTTCGTGTTTGATGAACTATTACTATTACAATGTTACAATTACTAACCTTCAAACTATTTTAATAAAAACATTCCATTACAATACTAAAGAGCAAAACAAAATATCAATGTCTTTGACATCGTTGACCACTTCCTCATGTTCAGTGTAAACAACACCATTTAAAAAAATTAAAAACATTGTTAATAAACGATCTCAGATTTGTGAATAACTACATCATCCTACAACATTTGAAAAAATCTATAAATATTAATCTTTGCATCCTTTTTCTATTAACTCATGCATGCATTCAATGCCATCTATAATTACTGACTTAAAGGACACATATTTATTTGTCTGTAGGTATTCGACACGGATTTGGCGAAACGTCTTTGAATACGTCCGAGAATACTATGTTCATTAAACCGAAGGTAAAACAGTATTTAATGTTAATAAGTTAATTATTACAAGCCATTTGATATTTGTTAAATGTTTACATTAACAACATTACTCAACAGGAGTTTTAGGACACGAAAAGGAGATAGCGAAATGGACCAATTCACCTCGTTATAAAACCACAATAATCTTTGTTACACGACCCAGTTTTTCGCAAAAAAAAAGTTTGGTAAAAAAATCGCTTTTGTGCTTTAGTCCTGTATATTTTAGCGAAAAAAATTCGCCAGCAGAGGAATATCGATGGTAAGACTTTGCAAAAATGTTTACAAACGAGCGCGTATTTGGGCCCACAGAACATGAAACCAAGGTTCGTTTACATTTATATATATATATATATATATATATATATATATATATATATATATATATATATATATATATATATATATATATATATCTGGCTGTGGTGTGTGTGCGTGTGTGTATGTATGTATCCTAGCGATAACTCAAAAATACTTAACTGATTTAAACGAAACTTGGCACATATCTTCATTGTGTTAAGACCGCGAACGAGTTCCTAAGTCAGCTATAACGGATATTTTTTCCCCCCAAAAATATACTAAAATATTTTTGAATACGCTATATTTTTGAAAGTATTAGAGTAACTGGGAATAAGACTTTTCTTGTGGAAAATAATTATTTAAGCATTATTTTATCAGTTATCAGCAATCAGAGAGAGAAGAATGGGGACAATTAGTTTGCGAAGAATGAGAAAAGATATTTTTGAAGAGAATTGTTGGCTTTTAGGAGATTCAAGCTGCAAATTGGAAGTAACAGTTCAATGATATTTAGAAGTTTATTTGGAAATGTAACCTTTCAAATTGTGTTTTTTCAAAAACAAGCTAAGGCTTCCTTGTAAGATGCATTGTAGAATTGAATAAAAAATATATGTTACTATTACTATTCGCCAGGTTTCCTCTTGATCTACCTATTCCCGTTTTCCACTACTTTTTTGCAAGTATATTTTCCTTGTCGGAAAAGTATTATGATTCAGTATATCTCCAACCAATTTGGCTTTCCTCCTATTAATTTTGATCGGTGAACATCTTTCTTCTCTCACACACTTTTACTCGTCTTTCTATCGGTGTAACCTTTCTGTGATTTTTCTTCATACCCACATTTCAAAAGCCTTTATTCTCTCCATGTTTTGCTTATTCAAAGTCCATCTTTCCAACCCATACATTGCGATACACAAGAAAGTTATATAAAATACCTAGGGGCAAAGAGATTGCACTGTGTGTTTTCCTGGATATAGAGTATAGAATGGACGTTTGAAAACACCTCTCTGTCATCCATTAAAATCTCAATAGAAAGCAGGGCGTCCATCCTGTTATATTCCAATGTATATAACGCATGCTACGTACTTATCGTTCGACCTCTTTGTCGTGGCAGCTTTTCTTCATGGAAGTTACCCCACATCAGTCAGACATGTCCCCTTTTTTAAAGGAAATGTTAGAGTCATTTTGCTTTCTTGATACTTTCCCAGCCTTCTATCATTCAACTAACCTAGGCACTGGAGACATTCCTTTGACAAAATCACTCTTATTAACATCCATGCCTATAAACTTTTCAAACTTGTGGTTTAACTCTGGGCTCTTTACTTTCGCGACCTATTAAGCCACGGCAGAGTTAAGCCTATTGAGGAATTACGCTTGCCAGATTTTAACCGACTGCTGACAAATAATCTACTAATGAACTACAATCAAATTAAATCTCATATCAACAATAATTATGCAGAGGTTGAGGACACACACATGGTCCTGATGTTACCTCTACAGCAATATGTTTCAACAGCCATCATGACTCTATTGTTCAAATCGCCGACAAAAACAGAAAATCGATCTACCTTGGTGCACCTTCACTACCAAGTTGATGATCCGCTATTTGGTAAATGGACAGACGACAAGATAAACTGGTCCTTTTCCACTCTTTCAAACCCTTGGTTATGAAGGTGACGTTTCTTTTTGATTTGCGAAGAACTGATTAGCAGATTGTTTCTCCACCCATAAAGCCGGTTACACAGCAACTGCTAACTATCGGTGGTGTGGAGTGCCTGGTATGCCTTGGCATGTCATTGTTACTTGTAGTCAAGTGAAAGAATTGTGTGCTTTTATCAACTCAGTTAATCTGAATATTCTAAAATCCCCACTACGACTGCTAGACATCTACTCAGGCCTAGAAAACATTCAAGGCGGCAAAACACATATGGTAAACTATCTCTGCAATTTGGCGAGGCAGACAATATACCGTTTTTTTACATCAATGATAAAGGACATTGTCCCTTTTAAGCCATATCTGGCCGTTTTCAAAAACCGTTTAAAATCGTTTAAAATTAAACGAAACAGACCGATTTGCGTCCAGAGAATTTTTTTTATAAGAAACGCTGAAACACGTCAATTTTAATATTGAGGGGGACATGTTTTGACATAAGACTCAACTTTGTCACATCAACCCCTTAAGGGTTGTGATAACAACCCTTAAAATTTTAAATAGGGAACATGGGTTGAGTGTTACATCATTTGAAAGCTCTTTCTTCTCTGAATTCAGCACACTAATTTTTTGGAAGTTTTATCAACTCGTTTAAAAATTATTCACAGTTGGATTTGCAAGAACGCATTTCATTCATTGTGATAAGAAGTGCACTGATTAGTTAATTTTTTGTTAAAAAAAGAACTTAAAAACAAAACCAAACGTTCAGAAATGTTTATTCAGTTAAGTAAGTGTTCAAATTGTTGACCACCAGCTTCCATACAAAAGTACAAATTTTGTTCAAAACGAGCTCTGACATTCTGGAGCATTTATGGAGTTATTAGACTGCATTATTTAACAATGCGTCGTCGTAATTCTCCCAGAGACTCCGGTTCTGTTGCGTAAATTCTACTCTTTAAATGGCCCCATAGAAAGAAGTCTAAAGGACTTAAATCCGGTAATCTCGGGGGCCACTCAATAGCACCTCTACGCCCAATCCATTGTCCTGGAAACACTCTGTTCAAAAACTCCCTAATACGTTGTGAAAAATGCGGAAGTGCTCCATCTTGTTGAAACACGAATTGATTTTCTTGATAGCGATCATCATTTTCAACAATGTCAATTAGCAGAGCGTAAACGATATCTTTTAGTAACTCCAAATACGTTTCGCCACTCAAATTGCCATCAAGAAAAATTGGTCCAATTAAACGGTCTCCAAAAATGCCAGTCCAGACATTCAATTTCTGTGGAGTTTGAGTGTGGACTTCGTGAAAATTTCTTGGATTATTATCCGCCCAATAACGACAATTATGACGATTGACTGTAGTGTTTAATAAAAACGTACACTCGTCTGAAAAACAGATATTGAACAGAAAGTTCCCGTTATCAGCTATTCGTGCAGTCATAACTTCACAAAACTCCAGCCGCCGATCAAAATCATCTTCATTGAGTTGTTGTACAAGATGAATTTTATACGGGTGAAAGTTATGATGCTTCAATATTCGCTGAATAGTTATTCTTTTGATGTTTGAAACAGTGGCCAATTTTCTCGTGCTCAAAGTTGGGCCTGCAGTAATTTGTCCTAAAACTTCAATCTCAGTAGTCTCATTTCTAGTCGGAAATTCACGTTCAGGATCCCGTTTTTTGTTGGCTACTGAACCACTTTGTCGAAACTTTGCAACTAACTCCAAAATGTATTTTCTGTTAACATGTCTATTCGAATGTCGTTCATTAAACTAATTTGCGGTACGGTTGGCACAGTCATCGTTTTTGAAAAAAAAAGAGTAATTATTTCAACTCTTTCTTCTACAGAATACACCATTGTGAAATTAATTTTCGGTAGTATTATCAAGTACCAAACCGACCGATAAACTGAAATAATAAGCCGCATTTCTCTCATTCCGATAAGAAATGTTCTGATAGTCAATTTTTTGTTTATAAACCCACAAAACATTGACTATCAGCACATTTCTTATCGGAATGAGTGAAATGTGTTTTTGCATCTTCAACTGTGAATAATTTTTTAACGAGTTGATAAAACTTCCAAAAAAATTAGTGTGCTGAATTCAGAAAAGAAAGAGCTTTTCAATGATGTAACACTCGACCCATGTTCCCTATTTAAAATATAAGGGTTGTTATCACCACATTTAAGGGGTTGATGTGACAAAGTTGAGTTTTATGCCAAAATATGCCCCCCTGAATATTAAAATTGACGTTTTTTAGCGTTTCTTAAAAAAAATTCTCTGGACGCAAATCGGTCTGTTTCGTTGTCGATGCGCCACCCTGTATATATATATATATATATATATATATATATATATATATATATATATATATATATATATATATATATATATATATCCCCTTATAAAAGAGGGCATATTTTATTTTAAAAATGCCCATACCGATTCGCAGGTGTCTTGAGTTACTAATTTGGTTTAAAAACAAGGAAACTACGTGGAACACAATTAGATTTACGATGCGTAACCAGTGGGTTCAAGGAAACATATAAACTTCATAAATAATCACCTCCACATCTCTTATAATTGATCATTACAATATGGTTCACGTTATTTCTGTGTTATGTATGTATGTCTAACTAAGCAAATAAATGAATTATATAAATAATTAACAGTAATAATTATAAATAAATTATATACGACTACAAAGGTATTATTATTATAATATCTATTTGACTTAGTCAAAAAAATACATTGTAATAAAGGGATTTTATTGTCGTACCAAACATTTTTTTCAGAGAAATCCGTTTCAGAAGGTTTTGAATTCGAAAATCGAAAAAAACTTTTTTTAAATCGTATCCCGTCTATATATGTATGTCTGTAGAACGCTTTTGTAAATACGAAAGCCTTAAGGTAATGACTCTGTTTTTAATATATACGATCCTTCGAGAGGTATGTCAAATTTAATGATTAGAAAACCAGCCTAATCGGAATAGCCCTAGATTCTTTTTTGTTTTTTGTTTTTCAAAGTTGAAACTCTTTGTTAATTATGAGTTTTGGACTGAGGTAAATTTGGCTGAATCGTAATATTTTGATGCCGATAATATACTGCTGTCTTATGTACCATCACTTTTGAACCAGCCTGTATCAATCAAATTACAATCTACTCTCCAATGTAGGCAACAGCCGAGCTAAATGTAATATGTGTTCAGATACCATGAGTTTAATCACTGTCTGTCTTAACATGTCTAGGGTGTTGCTCATTGCTCAATGTTACAGGCCACTCCAGGGATCCAAAGACTAAAGCCCAACTCTGGTTTGGTTGGCGAGTACTAGACCTCAACAACAACAAAATCTAAGTACAAATAAACTTTTTTTTTAAATATAAAACGATTTTATTTTCATGAAAGCCGTGTGCCACTAAATGGTATAAAATAACTTATCTGACTATTTCACACTGCCCCATCATACTATGTGCTGTAGAGTCAAAGTCATAGTATATCATTGTCAACCATCCTAAAAATATGGTAAAACAAAGGGGAAAAGTGGTATAAGATGGCTTTATATTTTAGGTTTTAGGTTATACACTTTTGGGCACTTGCAATGTACGACTCACAATGCTATGTGCTGTAAAAGTCAACGTCATAGTATATCATAGTCAACAATCCTAAAAATATGGTAAAACAAAAGGGAAAAAGTGGTATAAGATGGTTTCATATTTTAGATTACTAGTTTGATAATTTATTTTGGTTATACACTTTTGGGCACTTGCAATGTACGACTCAATGCTATATGCTGTTAAAGTCAACGTCATAGTATTACTATTTTGATAATTTATTTTGGTTATACACTTTTGGGCACTTGCAATGTACGACTCACAATGCTATATGCTGTAAAAGTCAACGTCATAGTATTACTAGTTTGATAATTTATTTTGGTTATACACTTTTGGGCACTTGCAAGGTACGACTTAGAATGCTATATGCTGTAAAAGTCAACGTCATAGTATATCATAGTCAACAATCCTAAAAATATGGTAAAACAAAGGGGAAAAGTGGTATAAGATGGCTTCATATTTTAGATTACTAGTTTGATAATTTGTTTTGGTTATACACTTTTGGGCACTTGCAATGTACGACTCAATGCTATATGCTGTAAAAGTCAACGTCATAGTATTACTATTTTGATAATTTATTTTGGTTATACACTTTTGGGCACTTGCAATGTACGACTCACAATGCTATATGCTGTAAAAGTCAACGTCATAGTATTACTAGTTTGATAATTTATTTTGGTTATACACTTTTGGGCACTTGCAAGGTACGACTTAGAATGCTATATGCTGTAAAAGTCAACGTCATAGTATATCATAGTCAACAATCCTAAAAATATGGTAAAACAAAGGGGAAAAGTGGTATAAGATGGCTTCATATTTTAGATTACTAGTTTGATAATTTGTTTTGGTTATACACTTTTGGGCACTTGCAATGTACGACTCAATGCTATATGCTGTAAAAGTCAACGTCATAGTATTACTATTTTGATAATTTATTTTGGTTATACACTTTTGGGCACTTGCAATGTACGACTCACAATGCTATATGCTGTAAAAGTCAACGTCATAGTATTACTAGTTTGATAATTTATTTTGGTTATACACTTTTGGGCACTTGCAATGTACGACTTAGAATGCTATATGCTGTAAAAGTCAACGTCATAGTATATCATAGTCAACAATCCTAAAAATATGGTAAAACAAAAGGGAAAAGTGGTATAAGATGGCTTCATATTTTAGATTACTAGTTTGATAATTTGTTTTGGTTATACACTTTTGGGCACTTGCAATGTACGACTCACAATGCTATATGCTCTAAAAGTCAACGTCATAGTATTACTAGTTTGATAATTTATTTTGGTTATACACTTTTGGGCACTTGCAATGTACGACTTAGAATGCTATATGCTGTAAAAGTCAACGTCATAGTATATCATAGTCAACAATCCTAAAAATATGGTAAAACAAAGGGGAAAAGTGGTATAAGATGGCTTCATATTTTAGATTACTAGTTTGATAATTTGTTTTGGTTATACACTTTTGGGCACTTGCAATGTACGACTCAATGCTATATGCTGTAAAAATCAACGTCATAGTATTACTATTTTGATAATTTATTTTGGTTATACACTTTTGGGCACTTGCAATGTACGACTAACAATGCTATATGCTGTAAAAGTCAACGTCATAGTATTACTAGTTTGATAATTTATTTTGGTTATACACTTTTGGGCACTTGCAATGTACGACTTAAAATGCTATATGCTGTAAAAGTCAACGTCATAGTATATCATAGTCAACAATCCTAAAAATATGGTAAAACAAAGGGGAAAAGTGGTATAAGATGGCTTCATATTTTAGATTACTAGTTTGATAATTTGTTTTGGTTATACAGTTTTGGGCACTTGCAATGTACGACTCACAATGCTATATGCTGTAAAAGTCAACGTCATAGTATTACTAGTTTGATAATTTATTTTGGTTATACACTTTTGGGCACTTGCAATGTACGACTCAGGATGCTATATGCTGTAAAAGTCAACGTCATAGTATATCATAGTCAACAATCCTAAAAATATGGTAAAACAAAGGGGAAAAGTGGTATAAGATGGCTTCATATTTTAGATTACTAGTTTGATAATTTGTTTTGGTTATACACTTTTGGGCACTTGCAATGTACGACTCAATGCTATATGCTGTAAAAGTCAACGTCATAGTATTACTATTTTGATAATTTATTTTGGTTATACACTTTTGGGCACTTGCAATGTACGACTCACAATGTTATATGCTGTAAAAGTCAACGTCATAGTATTACTAGTTTGATAATTTATTTTGGTTATACACTTTTGGGCACTTGCAATGTACGACTTAGAATGCTATATGCTGTAAAAGTCAACGTCATAGTATATCATAGTCAACAATCCTAAAAATATGGTAAAACAAAGGGGAAAAGTGGTATAAGATGGCTTCATATTTTAGATTACTAGTTTGATAATTTGTTTTGGTTATACACTTTTGGGCACTTGCAATGTACGACTCACAATGCTATATGCTGTAAAAGTCAACGTCATAGTATTACTAGTTTGATAATTTATTTTGGTTATACACTTTTGGGCACTTGCAATGTACGACTTAGAATGCTATATGCTGTAAAAGTCAACGTCATAGTATATCATAGTCAACAATCCTAAAAATATGGTAAAACAAAGGGGAAAAGTGGTATAAGATGGCTTCATATTTTAGATTACTAGTTTGATAATTTGTTTTGGTTATACGCTTTTGGGCACTTGCAATGTACGACTCACAATGCTATATGCTGTAAAAGTCAACGTCATAGTATATCATAGTCAACAATCCTAAAAATATGGTAAAACAAAGGGGAAAAGTGGTATAAGATGGCTTCATATTTTAGATTACTAGTTTGATAATTTGTTTTGGTTATACACTTTTGGGCACTTGCAATGTACGACTCACAATGCTATATGCTATAAAAGTCAACGTCATAGTATTACTAGTTTGATAATTTATTTTGGTTATACATTTTTGGGCACTTGCAATGTACGACTCAGGATGCTATATGCTGTAAAAGTCAACGTCATAGTATATCATAGTCAACAGTCCTAAAAATATGGTAAAACAAAGGCGAAAAGTGGTATAAGATGGCTTCATATTTTAGATTACTAGTTTGATAATTTGTTTTGGTTATACACTTTTGGGCACTTGCAATGTACGACTCAATGCTATATGCTGTAAAAGTCAACGTCATAGTATTACTATTTTGATAATTTATTTTGGTTATACACTTTTGGGCACTTGCAATGTACGACTCACAATGCTATATGCCTGTAAAAATCAACGCCATAGTATATCATAGTCAACAATTCTAAAAGTATGGTAAAACAAAGGGGAAAAAGTGGTATAAGATGGCTTCATATTTTAGATTACTAGTTTGATAATTTATTTTGGTTATACACTTTTGGGCACTTGCAATGTACGACTCAGGATGCTATATGCTGTAAAAGTCAACGTCATAGTATATCATAGTCAACAATCCTAAAAATATGGTAAAACAAAGGGGAAAAGTGGTATAAGATGGCTTCATATTTTAGATTACTAGTTTGATAATTTGTTTTGGTTATACACTTTTGGGCACTTGCAATGTACGACTCACAATGCTATATGCTGTAAAAGTCAACGTCATAGTATTACTAGTTTGATAATTTATTTTGGTTATACACTTTTGGGCACTTGCAATGTACGACTCACAATGCTATATGCCTGTAAAAATCAACGCCATAGTATATCATAGTCAACAATTCTAAAAGTATGGTAAAACAAAGGGGAAAAAGTGGTATAAGATGGCTTCATATTTTAGATTACTAGTTTGATAATTTATTTTGGTTATACACTTTTGGGCACTTGCAATGTACGACTTAGAATGCTATATGCTGTAAAAGTCAACGTCATAGTATATCATAGTCAACAATCCTAAAAATATGGTAAAACAAAGGGGAAAAGTGGTATAAGATGGCTTCATATTTTAGATTACTAGTTTGATAATTTGTTTTGGTTATACACTTTTGGGCACTTGCAATGTACGACTCAATGCTATATGCTGTAAAAGTCAACGTCATAGTATTACTATTTTGATAATTTATTTTGGTTATACACTTTTGGGCACTTGCAATGTACGACTCACAATGCTATATGCCTGTAAAAATCAACGCCATAGTATATCATAGTCAACAATTCTAAAAGTATGGTAAAACAAAGGGGAAAAAGTGGTATAAGATGGCTTCATATTTTAGATTACTAGTTTGATAATTTATTTTGGTTATACACTTTTGGGCACTTGCAATGTACGACTTAGAATGCTATATGCTGTAAAAGTCAACGTCATAGTATATTATAGTCAACAATCCTAAAAATATGGTAAAACAAAGGGGAAAAAAGTGGTATAAGATGGCTTCATATTTTAGATTACTAGTTTGATAATTTATTTTGGTTATAAAATTTCTGGCACTTGCAATATACGACTCAAAATGTGCTATTTATTGTTGACTGTACTTAGTTTGAAACTAAGTTAGATATTTAAGAATTACATTAATCCACTTTTTGGTCATTCGACAATAAATTTCCGCGTCCACGATTTTATAACCAAAACAAATTATTAGACTAGTAATCTAAAATATGAACCCAAAAGAAGCATAACGTAGGTAGTGATTTTCTAGAAGTGCTGAAAAAAGCATCCATACGTCTTGAAAACTAAAAAAGTCTGGACGCAGCAAGTGCGTTATAGTAGTGAATTTTCATAGAACACTTTATATTATTATTACAGGGTCTGCCAATTAAAACTTCCTGTTTTGCTCTTCTGCACCTGCGCCGGTGCATCCTGCCCGTTCAAGTTAGCATAATGGCCGCCCCTCATAACTAACTGCTGTCGTTAAAAAATCTCAGCTCTTTTTCATTGATTTTTGTTTTGAAGACAATTTTCTGGCAAATGCAGATGTAGTGTTGCAGGGCCCCTGGCACAATGGATGAAGTTGTGACCTGTTGAACCTTTTTGTATAGTTTCGAGTCAATTTTTTAAGAATTGTTCAAATTTATCCCCTGAGGATGACCTCTTGCAGGTCGAAACGCGTCAGGAGTGAAGTTTAAAATAAATTTGGTGTCTGGAGGAAAAGCCTTATATTCAATATCCAATTATGTCAATCACAGACTGTGTGACGTTCAGAAATTAAGTTATATGTGTTTTCATTTAGATAACGCAAATCCTTTACAAATATTTTTTGGTGTTAGTATTTATGTTGAATAATATTACTTTAGAATACACTAACTAGTAAGCACACTTGGAGAAACCCAATCACCACAACACATCTTTTAAAGACCTAACGATCGTTTCGCTAACAACTTTAGCTTCATCATTCTGAAAGTATTTTTTTATCCCGTGATGAAGCTAACGCTGTTAGCGAAACGATCGTTAGATCTTTAAAAGATTTGTTGTGGTGATTGGGTTTCTCAGAGTGTCCTTATAAGTGCTCATCACAGGTTTCACCTTCACTTAGTAGAGAATACACTAGTGTTTCACAAATTAATTTTTCACGATATGCCCTGTTTCACAAATATAATTAATTCTCTGTCCTGTTACCAGAAAAAAAAATGTGAGTGATGATTAAAATCTAACAACTGACAAATATTATGACTAACGTCCCGTCCTTTTAAACAGTCTTATTTTGAGACTGGCAGAAATAACAAGAGTCGAGTTTCTTGGTAGTGCATTCATAACGATTTAGTTATTATTAACTTTGCTAAACATTGTTCCAGGAAATAATAGATCTATTATATATTCAGCAGACATAAACATGACCTATATTCATTCCTGTCTCTTATAACGATATTCTCAGGCTTATATGCTTGGAAGACCTCATTTAAGGATGTGTACTTTCAATTTGCAAGGATACTTAGGAAGGAAAATATATTTTACATATATATATTCGCCTGTTATATAACGGATTTTTATAACTGAAAAGCAACAATCATCTCTAATAATGTCCTGAGTGAAATCAACAAGGAACATGCTACGATATACGAGGGCGTATAGGAAAATATCTACAGTCATTCCCACCGGGAACAGCGGCATTGGCTATATTCAGTACCGGATTAACCATTATGCCAACGACTCTCAACCTCTGAAGCGCGTCCCACTAGGGGGAGTGATAAAACTAAATGAAACTAAATGTTAGGCACGAGCATATTAAGAAAATTTTAGAAAAAATCTATTAAAAAAAATGTATTTAATTTACTGAAAAAAAAACAACAATAGAATACACTTTTTTTATTTCAACAACACACCAAGAGGGCTTACAGCTTAAATACTATCGTACCGTGGGTATCGACAAGGAGGAAAGAGGCAACTTGTTAATTCTGGACTTGAAGGTTTGGAGGTTCTGGGGAGAAGGAAAAACATGTGCCGGCAAGGAATTCCACAACTTGGAAGTCCTCGGGACAAAAGAGCGGGCATAACAAGATGTTCTGTGTCTAGTGACCTGGACAGTAAAAGGGTGCATTCGCTTTGTTCCCCTGGTAGATCTGTTGGGGACAGCAGGTGGAGGAACTATGGAAGAAAGCTCCTCTGAGCAGTGCCCGTGCATATATCCATAAGAGAGAGAAGTCACCAACGGCACGTCGGTGGGCAAGGGAAGGCAGCCTTTGGGTGAGATGAGGGTCACCGATGAGACGTATAGCTCTATTCTGAATGGAGTCCACGATAGCGAGTGTAGAAGCGGCAGCGGCACCCCAGATATGGGAGCAGTATTCGAGGTTTGGACTTATTTGTGAAGTATATAAGGTATAGAGATTAGCTGGCGAAAAGTATTTGCGAGCCCGGAAGAAGAAACCTAATTTCTTAGCAGCCGCTTCTGCAATTGATGTGACATGTTGGTGCCAATTGAGATTTCGATCCACAGAAATGCCAACAAGTGAAAAGGACTCATTACTTTGAATAACTTGATTGTTCATTGTGATGGGTCTAGGGCTGGTGTATCTCTTATGAGAAAGAAAACAAGACTGTGATTTGGTGGGGTTGAATTGTACAAGATTTCTACTTCCCCAGTCTAATATTTTTTGGAGATCCACGGAGACAGAACCCTCCATGAGTTTGCGATCCTCATCTAATTGGGCTAAAGAGGCAGACTTAGAATATTGTATATTTGAGTAGAGGGTGCTGTCGTCCGCGTAACTGTGAACTGGGTTGGATGTGCTAGAGAGGAGGTCATTGATGTGGAGAAGAAACAAAGTAGGGGCTAAAGCTGAACCTTAAGGAACTCCTGCATTAATTGGATTCAGTTTAGAGGAATGGACATCCACGACAACAGTACTGCTCCGGTTGGAGAGTAAATTTGCTGTCCAGGTACAGAGTTTTGGTGGTAGGCCATAGGCCGGTAGTTTATTAAGCAGCGCTGCGTGCCAGACCTGGTCGAATGCTTTGGATATGTCTAGAGCGACAATCTGGGATTCACCGTGTAGTTCCATAGACTTGTTCCAAGAATTGGTGACAAAGGAAACGAGGTCGGCAGTTGATGTGCGCTGACGGAATCCATACTGCCTGTCGTGGATTAGACTATGTTTTTTCAAGAAATTGTAGTAAGTCGGTGTTTATATACTTTTTCATCACTTTAGAGACGACTGAAAGGAGAGAAATAGGCATGTAGTTGCTAGGAAGCGCTTTGGATCCTTTCTTGGGGACGGGTTGTACTCGAGCAGTTTTCCAGTTACTAGGGAATATGCCTCTATTGTAAGATGTCTGAAACAGACGAGTCAGAACAGGAGCAAGTTCTGGTGCGCATTTCTTGAGAACAATTGCTGGGGTGTCGTCAAGGCCAGAGGCTTTCCTGGTATTAAAAGAAGAGAGCATCTTTCGTACCTTTTTAGATTTGCAAATGATCCGCCATTTTATGCGCGACATTTGGGACTGTTGGTGGTTGAACATTTGGAGGTGGGTTAAGAGTATAATTGCCGGTGAACAACGAGGCAAAAAGTTCAGCCTTGCCCAGGGCGGCAGAAACAATTTCATCCCCTGAGACAAGAGGTGGTGGATATAGGATTGTATCAGTACTACACAATGTATTTAATAATTAACTTATTAAGATTAAATTAAAAACAATATTAATAATCATTAGTGGCTCCTTTGGGCCTGTCTTGCATAGCAAAGTTTTTCGACAGAACGTTTAATATTATAAATTGACACTGTAAGCTCTTATTGTATGTAAGGCTAGATGTATTCTTACTACAATTAGAACCGCAGACCGGTTTCACTCTAATTAGAGCTCGTAAGTACGGTATACTCTAATTAGAGCGAAACCGGTCTGTGGTTCTAGTTGTGGTGAGAATACATCTAGCCTTACATACATTCAGTTCTAATTCTTGTGTATAATTCGTCGATAGTATCTGGTTTACTTTTTGAATACCATATTTTTCAAATGACCCCACAGAAAAAAAGCTAAGGGAGTTAGGTCAGGTGATCTTCCTGGCCACTCGATTGCACCACGCCCGCCAATCCATATGTTGGAAAATTGTTGATCCAGATACTGTCGAAAATTAACGTCTCAATGCACCGGGTAACCATCTTGTTGGTACCACACGTTATGATTTACCACACCATTATTGTGTCAATCAGGAAGTAAGTTCAATAACGTCGGAATGAGATATTGCTGTAAAAATTGTAGATATAGTGGTCCATTTATAGTTCCATCAAAAAAGTGGGGATCAATAATTCTACCCCTAACAATTCCCGCCCAATCATTTACCTTTTGTGGATATTGTGTGTGATTGTGTCGCATCCATCTTGTATTTATCCTTGCCCAATATCTGCAGTTTTGACGGTTAACTTCTCCATGTCGTATAAAAGTAGATTCGTGTTATCATTACATTTATCCATCGTTGTTGCAAAAACTGCATCCTTCTGTCTGGATCGTCATCGGATAACTCCTACAAAAGCTGTATTTTAATAAGGAAGGATGGCTTTTCAAGTTTTAATACTTTATGTGCCAAATGGAATTCCATTGTTTCGGCCAATGTGCCGAATAGTACTGTGGAGATTCTCTTCCACTGCCAATAAGACGTTTAGTTTCACTTCTTCAGTTATAGACCGGCGACCTGTTTTTGGCACATCTTCCACTTTAGATGTTTTTTGAAATTTCTAATCTATTCGACTGCCTGTTTATTGACTGATAGACATATCCGCATATTTAGTATTAAACAGAATACACACGTCTGCCTGAATTCGGATCCTGTCACCAAACCAATCATCACTAGAACTTCAATTCTTTGAGCTATTGATAAACACATTTTACCAACAATTTAATAGATAATTTTAAAAAATCAAAAGCTGAAAATTATACGTATTCACTTTGCACCGCAACCAAAACGTAAATTTACGACTATTTTTTGTAGATTGTATCGCAAAAATGATCAAACTTATGCTTAATTAATTTTTATGACACATGTCACGCAGTAAATAATTGCTATCATCAGTCGATTGTTACAGATACGACATAGTATACAACAAAATCTCTAGAGTTCTTTGGGTACAAGAAGCGCAACATTTTGAAAATTGTTTACAGACTTTGAGATATTCAAGTATCATATCAAAAGTACCACATCAGTATCGTAAGACTGGACTATGTAATTCTTTACAGGCTTCACTTGTGTTAGGTGTTCCTGATAATAAAAATTGGTGCTTCCGAATAGAGAATTGGATTAGCTTTAAAAAGACGTATCACACTACCCACCACCCAATTTCAAAATTTCGAACGGGTAGCTACCTTTTGAAAAGGTATGACGATAAGGGTGAGATTTTTACATCAAAAAGTTAGTTTTGACAATAAAAAGCGACCTGTTTTTGATTTTTTCTTAAGAATGGTCATTTTCAATTTTACTGCACTTACTCTGTGAATTTACTTCCTTAGTTTTTTTTTCTGTGGGGTCACTTGAAGAATGTGGTAAACCAAATACTATCGATGAATTAAAAATAAGAATTAGAACTGAATGTACCAACATTTCTCCAGAGATTATAAATAGAGTCCAACAATAACTTGTTGGCCGTTTGGGATATTGTCAGGCACAAGAAGGCGGGCATTTCGAAGATTTGATTAGATAAGACTGAACTATGTAATACTTTCTAGGCTTCACTTGTGTTAGGTGTTACTGGTAATAAAAATATTATTAGTCGCTTTATTTTATTCCTACAGAAAAATTGGTGTTGCTGCTACAGAATCTGATTAGCTTTAAAACGATGTATCACTTTTTTTCTTCTCTCCCACAAGACTCGTCCGCCGCCTTGCCGCCCCGATAGCACTGCAACCTTTGGCTTATTATGCATTCCCTTAGTCTTTTTACTCCACCCACTCCAAAATCACTGTGCCTTGAACTAGTCTGCACAGCGATTGGTAGGGTGAAGTTTTATAGTGCTCTATCTCCGGTCTAGACTGACCGTAGATCAGTGGTCTTTTGCGGTCTAGAGCTTTACACTCGCACAAAATGTGCTGGGCTGATTCCTGCCCGTCGCCGCAGAGTCTGCATGCGAGGTCCCCCTCGAATCGCCCCATTTTATGCAGGTGTTTCTTGGCGGCCATGTGTCCCGTCAAGAGACCTGTTATGTTCCTGAGCTGACCTCTGCTAAATTTAGCAGCTCCACAGCTCTCTTTGAACTGGGTTCGTCAATCATTGACTTCCCATGTCTGAGCCCTGGACAGTCTGCCCAGTACTTGATGGCTCCCCTGGCAGTGCTCTTTGTCACGCCCAGAGCCGGTTCTGGTCCCATAAATGGTTCTGCTGACCCTGTCTTCGCGAGACTGTCAGCTTCTTCATTGCCTTTGATTCCCGAGTGACCCGGCACCTAGATGAGGGTGACCTCGTTCTGCCCAGCCAGGTCGCTCGTCTCGTCTCGTCTCGGCACTCACTCACCAGCCAGGAATTTACCCGTGGGCCACTTAGGGCCTTAAGGGCTGCCTGGCTGTCTGTGGCTATGAGAATCCGCTTGTTGGTGTAGCCCCTCCTCTTGTTCTCCCGCACACAGTGCAGGATGGCATACATTTCGGCCTGAAAGACTGTTGCATGGGCTCCGAGGGAAATACTATGACTTACCCTCGGTCCTAGGGAATAAACACCTGCCCCCGTCCCACGCTCCCCGCCGGAACCAGACGAGCGCGGCCCGTGGTATGCCCGGCGTCTCCTCCCGCCATGCATCGCGGTCGAGGATTTCTACTGTAAAGTTGTTTTCCCTGCAGATTCGCGGGCTCGCGAAGTCTGACCTCATTTCAAACATGTGCTCCTTCACGATCTCCTGAATTTTGCAGTGGCCCCTGAAGCTTGGGTTGATCTTCAGGCTACCATTTCAGGCTAATGTGTATAGTCTTAGCCTGACCTCCCCCATAATAACTAGGGGGGGGGGGAGGATCCAGCAACACCTCCATGGCGGCTGTTGGGGTTGAAGACATGACCCCTGTAATGCTTAGACAAGCCATCCTTTGGATCTCGACTAGTTTTTGTTTGGCACTGGATTGTGTCAGCTTAGGCCACCAGACCAGTGCCGCATACGTTAACGATGGTCTGACCACCCTTGTGCACAGTCAGTGGGCCATACTAGGTCTTAGTACCCACGCTTTTCCATATAGCCGCCTTGTGACGGCTGAGGTCATGACTGCCTTACGCAGTATTTTTTCAACGTGACCTTTCCGGGTTAAATGTCTCACATTACCCACCAACCAATTTCTAAAAGGGGTAACTACCTTTTGAAGAGGTATGACGATAGGGGTGAGATTTTTACATCAAAAAGTTAGTTTTTGACAAGAAAAAATGACATGTTTTTGAATTTTCCTTAATAATGGTCGGTTTCCATTTTACTGAATGTATGCGTTATATGTCAGTTTCTTTATTTCAAAAAATATAAAGCGACCCTTGTACCTATATAACTTTATTTACCAACGGATCCTAGCAAATGTTTGGATTAAAGTCAGTTTTTACGATATATCATTTAAATTAATTTGCTTTATTTACTGTTGTGAAGTTTTATTATGACGATTTCCGTAAATGTTTTTAATTCAAAAACAAATAAAAGCGCAATTAAGTATGATAATCCGATACAGATGCTAAGTAATTAATCCGAGACGCAAACAGTTAGTGGTAAACAAACAGTACTTAAACACAAGAATAGAAGCTAATTAGTTTATTTATAAATTCTTCGAGTACAGCTTACTTCTGATACATCCGTCCTTGTTGTTTTCCTTACAGTTTATTAAACCAGATTCTCTCTAATGAGCAGTATTGATATTACAACATTTCAACAGCTAGTAAATCGGTCAGTTGTGGAATGTTTTCTAAACTTGCTCCCTTGGTAAAAGTTCTAATTCTACACCAGTCAAAAAAAGTTAAGAGATTACTTTTTTGAACGCCTATACCTTTTAGAAAAATGATTGACATGTGATTTTATTTTGCTATTTTTAGTGAATTTTTATTTTAAAAAAATCACTAATAAAGAGGTATCGATGACGGGACTTTGCAAAAAATTTTGTAAATGAGCGCGAATTTGGGCCCCTAGAACCCATATCCGGGGTCAGTTTTGATTTTTATATGTTTATATTTATATGTTTATATATATATATATATATATATATATATATATATATATATATATATATATATATATATATATATATATATATATATATATATATATATTTGTGTGTGTGTGTGTGTGTGTGTGTGTGTGTGTGTGTGTGTGTGTGTGTGTATCCGACCGCTAACTCAAAAAATAATTAACCAATTTTGATAAAACTCGGCAATTGCCTTTCTTTTATTAATAGCTTGGATGAGTTCGTTATCCAGAAAAATCTGACACGGTTTTCCGGGAAAATTTTGAGTTTTCTTTCGAAAAAAAAAATTTCTCCGAAAATTACAAAGATATTTCGATAAAATTTGGTGTTGGGAAAGACCTAACTATGTGCCAAAATTCAGCTTTCTAGGGTTACAGAAAATTGAGCTATTCAAATTTGAAACATTTATTTTTAAATCACCGGGTTTTATTGACAATGGCTTATATGAAATCTAGTATGCTGTTGCCTTGGTAACGGAAGATCTAATATTATTGCGCAGGTCTGTTGGACGCTGTAACGTTTACCGTATGATATGAGATTGCTTATATGTTTGTTTGTTTGAGTCCAGGAATTATTTGTGTTATTTGGAAAATTTTTATATACAAGTGCAAATTATTCCTTTATTAATGTTAGTGGGTGGATTAAACAGTCTCTGTTATGTTTTATCAAGACATATAAAGGCTCGAAGTTTTACAAAAGGGCTGATATTATACAGGGTGACGCGTTTCTACGGTAAAGCTAAATATAATTATTATTATACAAGAGACGAGAAAAAATGGTATAAGTTAATTATAGGGTGTCTTGAGCTGCATCTTATAAAATTATTTTGACAATCACCGGCTGGCCCACAAGTCGATCGTTGTAAAAACAATTGCTGGGATCTCGTCAAGGCCAGAGGCTTTCCTGGTATTAAGAAAAGAGAGCATCTTTCGTACCTTTTTAGTTTTAAAAATGATATCCGTCATTTTATGCGCGACATTCGGGACTGTTGGTGGTTGAACATTTGGCGGTGGGTTGAGAGTAGAATTGCCGGCGAACAACGAGGCAAAAAGTTCAGCCTTGCCCAGGGCGGTAGAAACAATTTCATCCCCTGAGACAAGAGGTGGGAACGTGATCTTGCTGAAATTATTTCCAATAGATTTAGCAAGAGTCCAGAAGGGTTTCCTGCCGTTGGAGCTTGAGAGGACTTTGTTTTTCATGTGGTTATTAAACAAGTTTTTTGCCTCAGAAAGAATGCGGACATAGCGGTTTCTTGCGTCGTTAAATGCTTGATGGTTTGCTTGGCTGGGATTGTGTATAAGCGTTTTGTGAGCTTTGACCTTTTCAAGTCTGACCTTGTCACTGGATTTAAAAAAACAGGGCTTTTGAGTGGCTGAAGAGGTTTACTGTGTACGTGGAATAAATAATTCCATGTCAGCTTGGATAATTTCGGTGATGTTTTGTGAGATATCAGAGGGGTCGGGATGAGAGACGTAGACAGACGCCCATGGAATTGAGGAAAAGTAATCCCGCATTTCGTCCCGGTTCGCGGGGTTGTAGTGACAAACAATACGTGGGTGTGATGACTGTATGACCTCGTTTTGCGCAGGAAGCAGTGAACATGCCGTGGTCTGAGCGACCAAGGGGGGCGGTTTTGTAGTAAGAAGGAGATCCAAGGGATTTGAGCTGTGTGTTGGGATGCGAGGAAAGTAAGTAGGTTGCTGAACCATATTGGCTAAAGAATTGCTGACTGCAAATGTCTCCGCTGCTCTCTCTTGTGGATCGGTTTTTGAAGATCCTAGCCATGTCTTATTATCGACATTGAAGTCACCAAGTATAATGACCTCGGAGGAATGATATTCAGAAATCAGATGGTCGGTTTTTTCAGAAAGGTAGTCAAAGAGCTGGACAAAGTTGTTGTCAGAAGGTGACCGGTAAATGCAAGAGATGAATTTAGTTGCAGCCCTGAGAGAGAGTTTCATCCAAAGTATGTATTTTCTTCAGCTTCTAAATTGGGGAGTCTGGTGCAGGGTAGATTGCTACGGACGTATGCGCACACGCCTCCATGCAATCTAAAGGAAGTAAGGAGCTCATACCCCAGAAAATTAAGGTGATTAATGGCTGTTTTGGCACTGATTTGGGTTTCGGTGAGGAAGAGTAGATGGGGCCATTAGCCTGGAGGAAATGGTGGACGGAGTTCAGGTTAGAATTTTTGGTTAGGATTGGCTTAGAACAAGTTTCCTTAGATTACCGGAAATACCACTGCCTTCAATTCATCACTCAGGTATCTAGCTGTTTCTAATGCGCGATTTACATGAATGGGCACGTCTGAAATTTGTTTATCACGCTTAATTTTGAACCATACCGGCATATATGATTTCAAAATGCCTTACAAGGCATCCAAAGGGTTTACAACACTAACGTACAGTCGAAGGACTCTATTTGCGCAGGTGAGCCATCTGGCGTGTGAGATTGGGCCGGGGTAACAATTTGCCAATTCGTTTGGCAAAGTGACACATTTTATTGCTTTTGTTTATACGTCAAATAAGTATCTTTGATCTTTGCTCAGTAGTTTCTTATCAATGTCCGGGATCTCACAGTTAATCGATTTGAATTTTACCATTTCTCGTTTTTCACAGTCACTGAGATTCTGTCCAATCGGTCCACAAAATGATTTTGGGCCAGTTTTTACGGTCCAATTTGTAGTTCGATTTGGCGAATAGCACCACTTTTCCGGCACATTTGTATGTAAACAGTGACTAGCGCGATCGGAAGACATTCTCCAAATAACAAAATTATGTTTTCTTTTTTATACAAATACCCATTTTAACCATTAGGCATTATAGCATTAAAAAACCTGAAGAAAATCTCAGATAATTACGCGAAAATGAAAAATATGCAATTTTTGCAAATATCCAGACATTTGCGCGATCGCAAGATATGCTTTAAAATCAGTGATATATGTTTTGCCGGTTATTCAATACTAGTACTAACATTTTAGCACTATAGCGCTAAAAGATGCTAACCCTAAATTTTAAAAAGAACGTACGATAAAACTGTCAAAATCGTTATTTTAAAAAAAATTCGGCGTTTTGCGCGATCGGAAAATATTGTCCGATTTTGATCATGTTTTTTGTTAGGCTTGTATACACCTAAGGCCACTTCTCTACGGTATAGCGAATTGAAAACATAAATTTGAAAACTATCGCACCTCGCTAATTTTGTATTATTTTTTTATTTCAACAACAAACCACGAGGGCTTACAGCCTAAATACTATCGTACCGTGGGTGTCGACAAGGAGAAGAGTGGCAACTTGTTAATTCTGGACTTGAAGGTTTGGAGGTTCGGGGGAGAAGGAAAAACATGTGCCGGCAAGGAATTCCATAACTTGGAAGTCCTCGGGACAAAAGAGCGGGCATAACAAGATGTTCTATGTCTGGTGACCTGGACAGTAAAAGAGTGAGTTCGCTCTGTTCCCCTGGTAGATCTGTTGGGGGCAGCTGGTGAAGGAACTATGGAAGAAAGCTCCTCTGAGCAGTGCCCGTGCAGATATCTATAAAATAGAGAGAGAGAGAGAGGTCACCAACGGCACGTCGGTGGGCAAGAGATGGCAGCCTTTGGGTGAGGGTAGGGTCACCGATAAGACGTATAGCTCTCTTCTGAATGGAGTCCAGGATAGCGAGTGTAGAAGCGGCAGCAGCACCCCAGATGTGGGAGCAGTATTCGAGGTTTGGTCTTATTTGTGAAGTATATAAAGTATAGAGATTAGCTGGTGAAAAGTATTTGCGAGCCTGGAAGAGGAAACCTAATTTCTTAGCAGCCGCTTCTGCAATTGATGTGACATGTTGGTGCCAATTGAGATTTCGATCCACAGAAATGCTAACAAGTGAAAAGGACTCATTACTTTGAATAACTTGGTTGTTCATTCTGATGGGTCTAGGGCTGGCGTATCTCTTGTGAGATAGAAAGCAAGACACTCATTACTTTGAATAACTTGGTTGTTTATTGTGAATAGTCAGGCCAGGAAATTGTGGCACTTAGATCGTGTTTTCACAAAAAAATAGCGCTTTTGAATAAGAGATTCTTACAGTGTGTGTAGAACCATAGCCTTCTATATTTTACTTTTGAAGTGGAAATCAAGATAAACAATCCAAATCATGAAAAAAGTTTTAGGTTAATAACTCTGAAAACAATAAACTGTCTACGTTGCAATTATAACAACAATAATTATGATAAAGTGAACTGTTTGTTTTATTTACATGCTGACCTTTTGTTTACTCCGGAAACATTTTATGTCTTTTTGAACCTGTTAGTCAACAAGTGTTTCTGCAGATAACAAATTACGAATGCATTATTTTTTTAATATTAGTAAGCAGATTCCTACATTAACAATCCAGTTAGGAAAGAAGTGAATGACCAGCCTTAATTTAGTAAGCAACATTATTATTTATGATGAGTACAGAAAAATAAACAATTACGAGTGCTGCCATGTGCATAAACTGTTATATTGAAAAAGTCCGCACGCAGCAAGTGTTACGATAGCGAATTCCCGACAAAAATTTCTAATAACTTATTTTCCTATTAATTATGTAGATACTTCTTCTCTGGTTTGTCTTCTGTGCAACCAGTTGCGTCGTCTGGTGTGAAACGCGAAACCGGTTACAGAGGAGAAAACAAACACTTGTAAAGCCAGAGAAGTCTATACATCTGTTTTGATTAAGGAAAATTAAAAGGCTTTCACTACCAGACAACTGATCAGTTGTGAAAGCGTTTTAATTTCCATTAATCATATCAAACCCACACGTTATGACGTTCAGAAAGAATACTATAGATCTGTATTTAGTATGGAACGGTTTCACCAAGTAAGGGCAACAACAATTAATGAAGTAAAACCCTAAATTTTGGCACACAATGAACCTATAAAGGCAAAAAATGTTTATCAAATTACATCAAAACAACTTTATTATTTTCCGAGACGCTTTCTTTTTGAAAACTCTTTCCATTGTGCTGGCTGACTAACACGGCCAAGGGAGTTACAAAAGAAAATAAGAGTCTACACGCAGCAAGTGATTTATGGTAGTGAAATATTTTTAATAGCAAATATGTCTTTTTTTAATAAAAGCAGGAATCAAATTTGGTTACCAGTATAACCTATATAGTAGAAACAATGTACCACATTTCATAAAAATAACTTTATTGCTTGAAAAAGTACAAAAACTTTCCGAAAATAAACTTAAAATGTTCCCGAAAGAACTGGTCCGATTTTCTTAGCGAACGAACTTCTTGAAGCTATTTATCCACCTACCAAGATGTAATTATTTACAAAAAGCTTTTCGACAATACTTGATTGCAAACAATTTTTTCACGAAAATCCGAAAAAACTTTTTTACAATAATAAATATTTATTAATAATAATCAAAATTTCACAAAACATTAAAAAAAATTGCAACGGAAACACACAAAAATTGTATACGGCACCTCGATTTTTTCGCCGAATAATATAAACGAAATCCTCTTTGAATGCATCATTCCATGGACCAAAAATGTGAAACAGTTGAAATGACCCGTATACGATGAACGCTATCAATTTTTTTTACAAACATGCATTATAATTCGATGGAAAATGCAAAAATGCAACAATATAAGAGGTGTTCGATTTAAAAAAGAACATTTGTTTCGCCAACGACTTATTGGCCAACCTGTGATTGTCGAAATAATATTATAAGATGCAGTTCAAGACACCATACAATCAACGTATACCATTTTTTATCGTTTATTGTATATTAACGGATATATTGAGCTTTACCGTAGAAATACGTCAACCTTTACACCTGCAAACAGATAAAAACTGAAACTAACACCGTATATGGGTTCAAAGGGGCCTAGTTTGCGCTTATTTGAAGAAATCTTTTCAACATTCAAAAGTCGCGGTCTCCTCTATAGTGAAATTTTTCTACAAAAATTCGCTAAAATTATAGACTACTTAACCGTAAAATCTATAACGAAAACTACTGCTAAAGCATCAGAGAAAGGGTCTATTTCAAATGAATTTTCTGAAAATATTTTAGTTAAATGAAGGACAATGACGGTTAAAGTTGAAACTTAAGGGTTTGTAAAACACACTTCTTGCGACATTTTCTCTACATAAGCCGTATTCGTTTCAGGTTATATGCCTAAAAGTAGCCAATTTTCACGTTTGAAATCGCGGCTTTCACGTTTTGAGAGGACAAACTATAAAATTTTTAAAGTAATTTTTCTGGCATTTCTTGACCTTTTTGTGTCACAAAAACGTAATCTTTGTAACATACAATAGATTTAGTTATCCACATAAAATATTTGGTTTTTGTGCATTTCTCTGGTCAGCAGTGGCACCCATTTTTTTTAATGGCTATAACTTTTATTCTTTTAACCTACAGACCTAAATTTGGGTACATAGCTTACTTTTTATGATATTAATCCGCGCATCAAATTTAGTTGCCATAACTTTCTTATTTCCCGAGATATATTGTTGCGTTATCACAAGACATATTTTGCTGAGGATTTTTTGGAGCACCTTAATCTAAATGACTTTTTATTACCTACGCAAACCTTTCACAACATTTTTATCCTATAATGGACGCTGGTGAGGCCCAACTTAAGAATTTCTCGAGAAATGCATTAGTGATATTTCAAAAAGCCATATCTTCTAAGGCCGAATTTCAAAAATGACAAATCAATGTATAGGGAATTAAAAGTTCTTTTTAACTAGGTACCATATGACTATTCCTATTTGAAAAAATTTGAGGGATGACATCCTCGATAACAAACCGGTCTAATGACATCCCCGCTAAGGAAGGTAAAGTTTGGGCTATACTTTTTGCGTCAAAAGTTGCCCCCCTCACAAGCAAACTTGACGTGTTTCAGGTTTTTTTCGACAGAATCTTTTTCTGGCAGTTACTGCTGCCAGCTCGTTTTATATATATATATATATATATATATATATATATATATATATATATATATATATATATATATATATATATATATATATATATATATATATATATATATATATTGAAAAATTAAAACTAAACCCGGATATGTGTTCTAGGGGCCCAGTTTGCACTCATTCGAAGAAAGTTATCAAAAATTCAAGTCGCGATTTCTCCATTAATGAATTCACCAAAAAAGAAAAACACGTGTAAAGTTTGATCAAGATTATAAATTGTAGATTATTTAATGAATCGTATAGGCCTTGGGCCTCTTAGCGCTGCGGCCCTAATAGGTCTTTTGTGCATGACTCTATTTTCTAATAGTTGTCCAAATGTTCAGACGTATCATATACTTGTGATTTTACCCGTGATTTTAAAGTCGTTCCTGTTCAATTCAAGTCACAGTTCAGACTTCTCTGTTGATATGGTGATGAACCGTTTTGCCTGTCTTAAGCCTGGCGTTTTCTTCCAGTATGACAGCATTTGGTTCTTCTTCCAAATATCAAGTTCATTTCTTATATGGATTTTCGTCAGTCCACAATAGGGCTCTGGACCATAGAATGGTGTTGTTTCTGCCCTTTTTGCAAGGCTATCTGCTTCCTCATTTCCTTCGGTGACTTGATGCCCTGGTACCCACATCAAAGTTACTTTTTGTCCCTAGCCAGTCGCTTTAAGGATTTTTTGCAATCCCAGTCAGTTTAGACTCGGTTTTGAAAGATCTGAGTCTTTAGTAATGCCTGACAGTCGAGAAGACGTAGATCTCTATATTTCTGAGTCTTCTTTGTATGCACTCTTGTGCACACAGTTTATCGTAAGCATTCCTGCTTGGAAAATAGTGGAAGTTTTTCCTATGAACTTAGCAACGCTAAAGGGCAGTAAACGGCTGACAAACAACTCATCTGTATGGTATGCAGACGGGTCAAATAGAGGGAATAAGACTGGGAATAAAATGACCTAACTCTTATTCAGAATCTTGTTCCCTCCATATTTTTTTAATTTTTTTTAATTTCAACAACACACCACGAGGGCTTACAGCCTAAATACTATCGTACCGTGGGTGTTGACAAGGAGGAAAGAGGCAGCTTGTTAATTCTGGACTTGAAGGTTTGGAGGTTCGGAGGAGAAGGAAAAACATGTGCCGGCAAGGAATTCCACAACTTGGAAGTCCTCGGGACCAAAGAGCGGGCATAACAAGATGTTCTATGTCTCGTGACCTGGACAGTAAAAGGGTGCATTCGCTCTGTTCCCCTGGTAGATCTGTTGGGGGCAGCAGGTGGGGGAACTATGAAGGAAAGCTCCTCTGAGCAGTGCCCGTGCAGATATCTATAAAAGAGAGAGAGGTTACCAACGGCACGTCGGTGGGCAAGGGATGGCAGCCTTTGGGTGAGTGTAGGGTCACCGATGAGACGTATAGCTCTTTTTTGAATGGAGTCCAGGATAGCGAGTGTAGAAGCGGCAGCGGCACCCCAGATGTGGGAGCAGTATTCGAGGTTTGGCCTTATTTGTGAAGTATATAAGGTATAGAGATTAGCTGGTGAAAAGTATTTGCGAGCCCGGAAGAGGAAACCTATTTATCCATTTGTTTAGACCCGTCTGCATACCATACAGATGAGTTGTTTGTCAGCATTTTACTGCCTCTGTCCCATGCTTCGAGTTATTTATGACCCACGTCGAATGGGATTATAAAGTCCAGATTAGCTGACATTCGATCTCTTGGTTTGGCAAGTGACTCCGATGGAAAATTTCCAGGATCTTCAAGTGGCCAACCCAATCTCCTGGTTTAAATTTGTCTGCCTGAAATAGTCTTGCGGTACTTAGGGCTGCTTCCCTCTTCACCCATGTCTCCGGTTATTCCAAGGCAGAGCAGCCTTCGCAATTTTTGCAATTTGTTTTGTGTTGAAGCGTTTTTGGCTACCATACTATCTGATCAAAGTCGGTTAACTATTTTTTAAGCAATAACTCGCACACACACACTCATATATATATATATATATATATATATATATATATATATATATATATATATATATATATATATATATATATATATATATAATGTAAATTTACAAATTTAAAAATAAAAAACTATATAAAATAAGAATTAACGTCTGAAAAAATAGCGCACTACGATGATAGTGAACCCAAGCCACTCAAGCAACGAGCCCAAGATCTATTCACCGCGCTAATGAGATCATGAAAGTAACACACTAAAGATATGTTAGGCTAATTAAAAAAACATTAATTTTTTTAATTTGTTGTATCTTTACCAAAATAAAATGATGAGGTGAGGGTTAGTTTTTTTTGTCGTAAAATGGTGTTCCTTGTCTAAATCAGAGGAACGTGATACGGTGGTTTAACATGACACGATCACAATGTGAGACAAATGTTAACTAGACCATTGCCAAACTTTAATAAATGACCTGCATTCCTGGTTATTTATTTCTTGATCGTAATACCCACTATATTTATTATAATTTAACACTGATTTACAATTTCACATTAATCCCCGTTACATTTAGTCTCTATAACTTTGCATGTAAGCTTGTTGATTGATTAATTATTTCCCAATCTACATCTGTTGGATTCATACTTCTCATTGCACTGTTTAAGTTTTAGCGAATTTTCGTAAAAAAAATCGACTTAAAGAGGTATGAAAAGCATTTCTTCAAGTAACCGCGAAAAATGACCTCGGATAATCTAAGTTTATTTCAATGTTTACATGTTTATAAAAATACACACGCGCACTCATATATAAATCGAACAACAACCCCCCCTTCGCTTATCCACGGATCTAAGGAGTAGGCAGATTGTGGCCTTACAGTTCCTTTCCTTTCATGCTTCCTTAACCTCTTAAAAATGGCCTCAAAACAGGAGCCTAAACCACAAGTTTCAACAATTCTGGACGCGGCTCAACACAAGAACCAAGTATTTCTCATACTTATGACCGCGGAAATGTAGGTGCGTGCGTGTGTATGTGTGCGTGTGTGTGTGTATATAAATGCAGTGCGAGTTGGTAACTTGGAATACATTTGGCTAATTAAATTCTTGGCAATCGTATTATAAGGTATCTCTAAAGAAAATATGACCCGAGAGAGATCTTGGAATTACTACAGGAAGAAGTAGTTTCAAATTAAGCTATATATATGGTTTAAGCACGATGGTGCACCTCCTCATTTTGCAAGACCTGCCCGTGAGTGCTTGGATGCAGTATTTCAAAGCAGATGAATTGATAGGAGGGAACCATTGATGGCCTCCTACAACGCCAGACATCACTCGTTTGGACCACTTTTTATGGGGGTACTTGAAAAGCAAAGGAAGTTGGGTAGTTCAAAGCACGAATAAGACATGGGTATTGACGAATTCTCCACAAAGTAATTCGAAATGTTCAAAACGAGTTTCAATTCCGTTTAGGGTGCTGACCCTAGGCAGCGACTATTTGGGTCATTATCAGAGGAGTCCAGCACTGAAATGTGTAACAACCCGTAATGGGTGACGATGGTTTCTGTCGCTCGCCCATCCAAGTTTTGACCGCACTGAATGTTGTTAAACGCAATTAAAGCAACGTTTAGTCGCCCAGCCTAACCTGCCCTTGAGGCGGCAAATGAATAATATAAGAGAACATTATTTTTGTTAATTTCTATAATTTTCCGATTGCTACTGATAATAAGATTTGGGTGACTTAAAAAAACCTCAACTTGTTCGATACAAAAAGAACTTCAGATGGCAACGTTAACCAAGTAGGTTTTTGATAGCCCCTTCTTAATCACTAATACATGCTATTTTTGCTCCTTATCTTTCCACTATTGATAAGCCGTATCATCTGTGATACATTTTATTAGCCTGAAGTCTACCTGGCAAAGTAAAAATCTTACATTTATGTGAAAAATAAACGATTGAGTTACTGTTGATGGTGGGGTATGGTGATAGGTTGCGAAGCCACGAGGAAGCTTGCCCTTAATCAACGAGAAAAACCCTGAGAGACTTCCGATGAGTTGTTCCGCAGTAAGCAGATTTGTTGAAAAATTTAATAAGATAGGTAATGTTAAAGATTTGCCAAAGTCTGGTCGTCCCTCATTAAATGGAGATAAGTAGAAGCCGAAAACAATACACACCTCCCCACTAAGCAAAATGCGTTCAATTACAACATTCAACTGAAGTGGAACTATTCAAAAATGAACAATATCACCTGTACAAGGTCCAGCTGATTCATGGACTAAACCATGCTAATCGATTGGATCGCCATCTGCAATTCTAAGACAAACTAGTCCGACGATGTGATGAAGATCCTGACTGATTGTTCAATGCCTTTACTGACCAGCAACTTTTTATTTGAGTGGTACGGTTATGGATCATAATTCCCGCTACTGGTCACAAGACAATTCACACTACACTCAGCGTCCTCAAAAATTACTGTTTGGGCAGGAATTATAGAGAGTCAAATCATTGGTCGCTATTTCTTGGAAGAAAACCTTGGTGCTGAGTCTTATCTGAACTTTCTTCAATATCACTTAATTCCTGCCTTAGCTGTCATGGTTTCACCGAATCAAAATAACAATGACACTCCGAGAGATGATCTTTGGTTTCAGCAGGTGGATAGGCCGCAGAGAAGCGATTAACCTAAAGCACCTGATTTGTGGCCACTGCATTTTTGTGGGGGGCACTTGAAAAGTAAGGTGTACAGTGTACATGAACCGACCTAATACAATAGACGATTTGACAAGGATAATAGCTGAAATAAAATTAATTTCTCCCGATTACATTCAACGCACCATTAAAAATGTTTATTCGCCTCTCAGACACATACACCTTGTGCATGGGCAACAATTTCAAAAGTTATTATAGGAATTAATCCAGAATTTTTGTTAAACATCAAAAACAATAATGTGTTCTTTAATGTTTTTCAAGTCTTACATCAGTATCATCCACAAAATGTCTAGAAATAAAACAAAATGTTCTATAATAATTGTTCTCATTCTTTAAAAGAAGGGGCTCGCTGTCGTAATACACTGATTTCAATGAGGTAAACATAGAAAATTATATTTACATTAAAAAATAGTTAAATAGTGACCTGTCACTACGTCGTCATAACAACCGATATAATTATTTTAAAATAAATCTCTTTTAATTTAATAACTCAGGTATTTCAGCGTTTTGGTGAATTTTTTTTAATTGACTAATGAGGTGATCCCGACTTTTGAATTTTGAAAAAATTTCTTCAAATGAGCGCAAACTAGGACCCCTAAAACCCATATCCGGGGTCAGTTTCAATTTTTATATGATTTTATATATATATATATATATATATATATATATATATATATATATATATATATATATATATATATATATGTATATGTATATGTATATGTATATGTATGTATCACACTGATAACTAAAAAAATAATGCCCCGATTTTGATCAAATTTGGTGAGTACCTTCCTTTTATAAATGACTTGGATAAGTTCGTTAACCAGGAAAATCGAACTCATTGATTGTTGTTGCCCTTACTTGGTGAAACTTGTCCATACTACATACAGACTTGAAGACTACTTCTCTGGCTTCACTGTTGGTTTTTCCAACAGTGAAGCCAGAGAAGTAGTCTCCAAGCCTGTATGTAAATCGGACAACGTTTTCCGGAAAAATTTTGGGTTTTCTTTCGAAAAAAATTCATATCTCCGAAAGTTAAAAAGAGATGCTAATCAAATATGCTATGCTGGTTTCTGTCATACAGAGTATCCTTTGTACCAAAATTCAGATCTCTATGTTAAAAGACAAAGAAATTACGGCCTCTAATTTAAAAAAAAGTTGAAACGTCAAAATTGATAATTCTGGTAGTCCTACATTAGTACGCATTAGCGCTTTATGCGTCAAAAATTCGGCTCGAAATTGACTAACAAGCTCCTAGATCTGTGTCTCAGCCGGCATTTTCTTCATTTGGTTAAAATATGAGAAAAAAATCAATTTTAAACAAAAATTGTACGTTGTAAATAATTAAGAAGACATAAAATGTATATACAAGAGTATATACATAAATCAGTCATGTCGAGAATGGCCAAGAGGTAGAGGAAGCAGTGTGATTTAATGGACTCCTATAACACGCGTTCTAATCTCAGTTAGTGACTTCACTTTTTTTTTCTTTTTTTAAAGTTTTATTTCATTTTACCGTTACCTGATCAGATTGTGTAATTGCGATGAATTTTTTAGCGAGTTTTTGTAGGACAAATTCAATTAGGACGAGAAGAAAACTTTTAAGACAATTCAATTTGTATAGCACATCTGGTTGTTTGTTATTGCCCTAACTTAGTGAAACCGTTCCATATTTAATACAGCCGTAGACTTTTCCCGTGGCTTCACAGGTCTTTGTTCTTTTCTGCAACCGATTTCAATTTTTACTGGACCCAGCAAGTGCGTTATGGTAGCGAATTTTCATTAAAGTTTTAAATTCCAATAGCTCAATTTGCTATCAACCTAACGTTCGTTGGCGATGAACCAGTTTTTTCGGGAACATTTTAAGTTTATATTCGAAAATTTTTTGTAGATTTTCAAACAATAAAGTCATTTTGATGAAATATGGTACATTGTTTCTACTATATAGGTTATACTCATAACCAAATTTCATGCCTGCTTTCTTTAAAAAAAGACATATTTGGTATTAAAAATATTTTTATGAAAATTCACTACCATAATGCACTTGCTGCGTCCAGACTTTTTTGTTATTATGACCACAAACCCTTATTTTGTATTTTGTTCGTTACTTCATAACCCTATATATATATATATATATATATATATATATATATATATATATATATATATATATATATATATATATATATATATATATATATATTTTAAATTTAATATTATTGGCTGCGGCATCTCGGGCCATTAGCATATTCATTTCTCATCATTCAATATTTACAAATTTTCCAGACAAAGTCAACTTGGCTCGCCCAGGAATTGAACCCGGGACCTCTCGCTTAGCAGGCTGGCACCTAGCAACCTGCGCCACGAGGGCGTCTTATATATATATATATATATATATATATATATATATATATATATATATATATATATATATATATATTCTATTTCTAGCAAAGTAAACAAATAAATACTAGGCGAACATTGTAAACTTCCTATTTTTTTGAATTCATTAAAAATTCAAATGCTACCTTAGTGCATATTAGAATTCTATCTGTATAGAGTGCGGGCGGATTTAAAACTGAATTGTATTGGGTTTGCACACGCGAATTAAACAAAGCCATTCCTTGTCGCGGGATATCAATATAATCCTCTTTTGAATAATGCGATACGCTGAAAATTTTAGACTGTATCTGTAGCCAGTGTTGTTAAGCCGAAAACGCAAAAAATATACTCACGAGAATTTCAATATTTTATTCAACAATTAAAGCAATGCACTGATTGTTGCCCCCCTAATAAAACTCGTTCATGCTAAATACGTAGATACAGATGTTCCCTCTGGCTTTACAAATACACATCCAGACAAAGAATGTTTCACAACAAAGCTCAGCTTACTCAGTTGCCGACAGCTATTTCGCAACTTTTTAGCTTTTCAGCGATTAGTTTTGAATTAACGGCATCGTCTGGCGAAAGAAAATCAAAACTATGAGTGAAATTACAAGAAAAGCTTATAATATACCATCCCAAACAAAGTCATCTCATATCCCAGCAATATCTAATGTTCCTGGTCTACGACCATAAATAACAAATAAAACCAAAGCTCCTACTATACCATCCCAAACAAAGTGGGGACTCAGCCACAGATACTACTAGAGGGTTTATTCTACAAAAAAAGCCGTGAGAATAATAGCGGGAAAAAAGCATGGCGGACTGCAAACCTTTATTTTCTGAACTGGACATTCTGACTCTATGCAATCTATATACGACAAGCTCAAACATTTATCAACAGGAACAAAGACAAAGTTAAGCATGAACAAACTCGCCTTCATGATACTAGAAGCAAAGACAAGGTGCCTGTTCCCTATCATCGAACTGACAGGAGCAAAGTAGCTACTAATTACTGGACATATAAGATCCACAACAAAATACCAACACATCCACATGAAGCACTAAGCTCATCTCAAGTCATAGACAGAATGAAGAAATCCTTGCTCAAGTTCTTAGCACCGTACTCTATTGAAAGAGTTCCTGCAGTGTGATACTAGTGATATGGGACAATTTTCATGTACAAATGATTAAGTCTTACAAAGTTGGAACTTCTTATTTTATAATAGCTCAATCATTTGCCTGTTTTTCTTTTACAACACTTGCCTAATTTTGACGTGGCTAAAGTAATTCTGAATTGTATTAGACCTGGTAGTGTTATTATGGCTTTATAATTGCTATGCTGCAATAAATTGTATTGTATTAAGTCATCTCATATCCCAGCAATATCTGCAATTCTGGAAGGCATATTTTAATGTGGGACCGATAGTAGACTGAAATTACGGGTGTCATATGTGTGAATATCACTCCGCAGAAAAATAATTCCCTGCTCTCTCTGGTACCCTCAAAAGAGTGTCATCGGTATACATCGAAGGATGAGGCATTATTCCATGCTTTAAAAATAAAAGCTGACAATGCTCCCTGCGACCAACACCCTCCAACAGCCGAATAGCATGATTTTGAAGTCTAAGAAGGGTTATGGAGTCGGTAGAGTTACTCCATAAAATAACACCGTAACTTAATCTAAAGTTAAACAATAAAAAAGTATGCCGCCTTCAACACATACGGGCTCACTAGAGGCTTTAATCTACGCAACAAATATAAAGTAGCAGTAAGTGTTTTTCTTAATTGCTCAACGTGAGGCACTCAGTTCGGGTCACCATCCAAAGCCGGACCCAACAATTTTACAGGGCATAACCTGCTATGTTACGATTTTAGGAAACAATAAGCTGCTATGTCTAATCAGTCTGTTACTAGTGAACCACAGCTCATCCAAACAAGTCGCCTCTCTAATTGAGTCAGTCATATCGATAGTATTTTTATGCGAACAAATAAAAGTAGTGTCGTCGGCACAGCAAATAGTCTTAAATGGCATCATGTAGTAATACAGATCATTAATGTAAATAATAAATCAAAGTGGTGACAAAACCGAACCCCGGGGCACACCATGCACGGCCATCCTAAATTATGCTTCCCCCATTTGCCATCGGAACAGCCTGCCGTCTGTGACTAAGATGCGACTCAAAAAAAAAATCTAATAGAACTTCCTGAAACTCCATAGAATTCCAACTTCTTCAACGGTATTGAGTGAGACACACAGTCGAAAGTCTTAGAGAGATTGCATAGTTGAACGCTCTCGGATCTCAAGACCATCCCAAACAAAGGCATCTCATATCCCAGCAATATTTGGTGTTCCTCGACTACAGCAACAAATAAAAAATTACAAAAAAAGCTCATAATATACCATCTCAAACAAAGTCATCTCATATTCCAACATTATCTGATGTTCCTGGTCTACGGCAACAAATAGCAAATTACAAAAAATGCTGATAATATAACATTCTCAAAAAACATATTTTTAGATTGTATCTAAAAGACGCGATGCTCAAACTCGAAAGACACGTCCACAAAGACATAAGTACACTTGGAGAGCCCAAATCACCACAACACATTTTAAAAAGGTCTTTTTAAAATTGGAGAGCCCAAATCACCACAACACATTTTAAAAAGGTCTTTTTAAAATGTGTTGTGGTGATTTGGGCTCTCCAAGTGTACTTATCAGTGCTCATCACAGGTTCCAATCTTCACTTAGTCCACAAAGACAACTTTTTTATATATTATTCATTAAATAGAAAACATCAGTGGGGTAAAATCTGATGTGAATCAGCCTATACAGTGGTGACGTCATAGGAAAGGCCTTTATTATTACAATTAAAACAGTTATGAAAGACATTGAGCCCACACTAATAAAACTCATTCATGTAACTGAATTGTATGAACAAGACAATAAAATTGTTACCTTTGACCTTTCAAATACATTCATTCATTGATGTGTGTTCAACATTAAAATTAATCACTTCCATTTAAAGATCTTATGATACGGTGGCCGATTTCCATTAGGATAATGTGATGTGATGTCTCACCAAATGTTCGTTTACAGAAATCAGAGATCACATTTCTGAGTCCATATGTGCTCTTTGTACCGTTATAAATTCATACATAATATTTACCATCATGAGTAAATGCATGTATGTATAGGAAAAACCACAATTGGGGTATAATTTGATTTATTTTAATTGCCAATACACAATGATTCCATTTTATAGGTATAATTACATATAATGATAGAATACAAACCATTAACATAGTAACCAACAAAATTAGAGTAGAAGTAATCAACATGTAAAAGCAGCTATAGCTATAGGTGCTTCGTAAGCATCTGGCAATAACGAACCAGTTTTTTCAAATAAAATTCAAATTTTCTTTCAGAAAATATTTATCTCTGAAAATACAGAAGTGATTTTTACACATTTCTCGCAGAAACATAAACTATCTAGCAGCCTAGCAGTTCTTTAATTTTGTTGTTCCGCACTTCATCATTTGGTCAAGGTTTTCCAAAGGCTTTTTCCTCTTGGTCTGTCTCGTTTTTCAATTATGGGTCCTTAAAAAATTCTGTTAAAAGTCAAAAGCCTTCACATGAAATTAAACAATATTATCTTTATGTCCTACTTATTGAAAGTCCAGCTTTCTTCCTAATGCATTAAAGCACTCCATACGTATGACTCGATGAACCTCTCGCTCAGGTCCAGATTAAAATATTTATTAGCGAGAAGAGTATTTTGTCTATTGGATGATTGCTTTACCATTGCGATCCTCTCTTTCAGATCTTTGCTACATTTGCCATCATAATTATACTCTTCGCAAAGTACTTGAACATATTCAGTTGTTTAAGTTGTTGGTCGTTAATTTATATATCAATTTTCGTGGTCCTATCATTACTTCTCTTCATTACGTTTGTTTTATTTATATTTATTTTCAGTTTAGAGACACTATCGAGTACACTGAGCATGATTTGTAATTATTTCTCTGTTTCTCCTATGAGCACTATTGCTTCTGTGTATTGTTGTCAATTTATTTTAATTCCTGTTGTCATTTACTTCAGCCAATTTATTGTATCTTCTTCTATAAATTAATTGAACAAATATGGCGTTAATGGACATCATTGCCGTACACATAAAGGTGTCACAACGAGAGCGCCGGATTTTATTTTCAAGAAAAATGAATTTTTTTTTTTCGAATTAAGCGTATATTTATATTTCAACGTGAAGAGGAATAGTTGCCATGAAACATGAAACAGGGCATCCGAAAATAGTCACCACGAAACCTCTGTCACAGGGCCATTCCTTTCTTAAAATTGTGAATAACGCTTTCGCATAACTGTGGCTTAATATCGCCAATAACGTGTCGTAGCTTTTCTTTGCGGTGTTCGAGTGTTTGTGGCTTGTTCGCATACAACTTTTCCTTCACATAGCCCGATATAAAGAAGTCCACCGACGTTAGAGCGCACGATCTTGGTGGTCAATTTTGATCGCCAAACCGAGATATGACACTATCTGGAAACTTGCGCAGTAACTCCATTGCTTCGCGTACTGTGTGGCAGATCGCACTGTCTTGTTGGTAAAACATGTGCCCCACGTCAATTGGATCCAATTCGGGCCACAAAAAAACAGTTACACGACAACGCCCACAATTAACAGCGCATTTGCAGCCGTATTTTCAAGAAATACAGTCCACTCACTCTGCCAGCCCAAAATGCATACCAATCAGTTACTCGCGGCGTATGCATTTTTCCCTCAGGGCTCGTCCGCGGCCTTGCCGCCCCGATAGCATTGCAACATTTAATTGATTGTGCATACCCTTAGTCTTACTCCACCCATTCCAAAATCATTGTGCCTTGAACTAGTCTGCACAGCGATTGGTAGGGTGAAGTTTTATATTGCTTTGTCTCCGGTCTAGACTGACCGTAGATCAGTTGTCTTTTGCGGCCTAGAGCTATACACTCGCACAAGATGTGCTGGGCTGATTCCTTCACCTCGCCGCAGAGTCTGCATGCGAGGTCCCCTTCGAACCGCCCAATTTTATGCAGGTGTTTCTTGACGGCTATGTGTCCCGTCAAGAGACCTTTTATGTTTCTGATCTGTCCTCTTCTAAGATTTAGCAGCTCCACAGCTCTCTTTGAACTGGGTTCGTCAATTATTGACTTCCCATGTCTGAGCCCTGGACACTCTGCCTAGTACACCTTGTGTTGGTTTCTGACCCAGGACTTAATGGCTCCCCTGGCAGTGCTCTTTGTCACGCCCAGAGTCGGTTCTGGTCCCATAAATGGTTCTGCTGACCCTCTCTTCGCGAGACTGTCAGCTTCTTCATTGCCTTTGAAACCCGAGTGACCCGGCACCCAGATGAGGGTCACCTCATTCTGCCCAGCCAGGTCGCTCGTCTCGTCTCGGCACTCACTCACCAGCTAGGGGTGTATGCATTGGTTGTTCGAATATTACACGATGATTTTCAGCACCCGAAATTCGACAGTTCCGCTTATTTACGTGCCCGTTGAGTTGAAAATGTGCCACATCAGAGACAATGATTTTCTTCGAGAAATCCGCATCAATTTGGTGGCGCTCCAGTACCCAATCGCATGGCCCTTGACTTGATTTCTTGCGTCAATTGAACCTTGTACGTCAAACGCAGATCTTTTGTCAAAATGTGTTGCAGAGTGTGCCTGGTAATGTTCAATTCTTGACCACGATGTCTAATGAAAATGCCAGGACTATCGGCCACACTTTCCTCAGTGCGGTTATGTTTTCGAGGAACCAACCAAGACGGCGACGAACAGTGGTCTTCTCATCCATCAACGTGAATTTTGTCTCAAATTTGTTAATTAAACGGCAAACTGTCAACTCATTTGACGCATAATTGCGACTGAAAATTGTACGTAATTTGCAAACTGTTTCCGCGAAAGTTTTCCCATTTCTGTAGTAAGTTTTTACGATAATTAAACGTTGCTCCTTGGAATACTGCTCCATAACTTCTAATCGCGTGGTCTGTACATGAGGGCTGTCAACAACACTCTTCTACTGGCACAAACAAAATGACGGCTAATTCAAATCCGGCGCTCTTGTCGAGACATCTTTATATTACCCCATTTTAGCTTTGATTTCAAATCCGTTAGTATATATTACTTATGATACTCACAAGAAACAATACGTTCCAATCCACATTACAGAATACATTTTCCAGGTATACAAAAATAATAAACGTATCATTTTTCAAGCCCCTTTATCATATTATTTTAAGTGTAAGCACACTCTTCTCTATTCAATAGCAACATAAAACCAGTGTTGATGTGTGTATGCAAGACTTGAGCACTCTCCGAAATTATAGCAAAGAAACTACGAACGTTTGACAACAGATGCCTCAAAGAAACTTAATGTAATATACCCTGATAACATACCGAACAGACTGCCAAGGATAAAGTAGAATGGAGAAGTTTTGTCGACGCCCTATGATCCGAAATAAAGTAAAAAGACGTTATATATATATATATATATATATATATATATATATATATATATATATATATATATATATATATATATATATATATATATATATATATATATTATGGATGTTAATTACACTTGTTGATATTAAATCCATACGTAAACATTTAATATACTTTATTATTTCACTAACTGAATAAACTATACATTTAACTATAAAACAATCACAGACAGCACATAACAGATAACTGACCGAGCGTGGAGAGACGTATCTTCACTGTATCGGTTAGTAGCGAGGAGAGAGAGAGAGAGATCCCTGGTGTCTCTTATATAGTAGTTCTTGACAGCTTGCTGTCGAATAACGTAACGCAACGTTTAGCTGCCAAGAGAAACACAGAGTAGTGTTGACGGAAACACTGCGGTCGGAACCGCCGCCACATACTCCCCTCTCAGTGGCAACGCTATTAGTTCAAGTATCTTCGTGGAAATCGAACTCTACGTCCATGGCGTGTCGTTTGAACGGGAACGGGAACTTCACTGTCACTTTCAGTTTCACTAGGTGTTGGACTTTCACTGTCACTTTCAGTTTCACTAGGTATTGGACTTTCACTGTCACTGTCAGTTTCACTAGGATGTCTCTGAGGCTGGAAAGTTGTCTGTTCGTTATCACAAAGAATGAATGCGGGTTTAAGACGGTCAACAGAAATTGTCTCTTCTCCGTGTGATTTCTTGATTTTGAAGACTTTGTCAGTTCGGGATAACACTTCAAAGGGGCCGTCATAAACTGGTTCGAGAGTTTTTCGCGGAATATCAATACGAACAAAAACAAAAGGAGCTTCCATAAGCTTAGGATGGACAAATACCTTTTTTGCAGTATGATGTTTAAAAGGTACTGGTCGAAGTTTCCTTATGTCTTCTTTCAGCTGAGATATAAGTGGTGGAACATCATGAGCTTGTGTGCTGTTGAAAAAGTCGGTGGGAAGTTTGATTGATTCTCCGTAGACTATTTCAGCGGGTGTTGAGCGATATTCTGGAATTATGTACGATCTGAGTCCTAGTAACACAATTGGCAATTTAGCGACCCAGTTTTCGTCCATATGGGCTTTCAAGGCCTGTTTCAGAACTCTATGCCATCTCTCGATTACACCATTTGCTGCTGGGTGGTAAGCTGTGGTCTTGATGTGGTCTGCACCTAGTGTTTTAGTGAGGTGTGTGAAAAGGCGGCAATCGAATTGTTTACCTCTGTCTGTGGTGATGTATTGCGGAACACCGAAACGAGAGATCCAGCATGATAAAATAGTGTTCGCTACTGTTTCTGCTGTAATATCTGACAATGGAATTGCTTCGGGCCATCGAGAAAATCTGTCTATTATTGTTAACAGATAGCGTTGACCTTGTGATGCTGGTAATGGTCCCACAATGTCAACATTTATATGCGAGAATCTTCTCATGGCTGGGGTGTATTGTCCAATGGCACTGGAAGTGTGTCTCCATATCTTGACTTTCTGGCAGGGAATGCAAGTTTTAGACCAAAGAGATACATCGCGTTTCAATTTGGGCCAACAAAATCTATCCTGGACCAGATCGACTGAATCTGATATGCCTGGGTGAGATAAATTGTGGATAGAATCGAAAATCTTTCGGCGAAATTTGATCGGAATGAATGGGCGAAGTTTCTTTGAAGAAGAATCGCAAATAAGATTCAATCCGTTGTCAAGAGGCATGTTTTGAAATTTGTATGAGGAAGATTTAGACTGCAGAAGGTGTTTGAGTTCCTCACAAGATGACTGAGCTTGCGCAATTTCTTGGAGTGACACAGTGGAAGAAAGTGAAATTGTTTCAATGCGAGAACAATAGTCTGCGGGAATGTTTGTAGGACCTGGTATGTAGCGAATGTCTGTGGTAAATTGACCTAGGAAGTCTAAATGTCGTAGTTGCCTTGGAGATGCTTTATCGACGCGTTCTTCAAAAGCGTATGTCAAAGGTTTGTGGTCCGTATAAATGGTGAAATGGCGACCTTCTAGGGTATATCTAAAGTATTTAACTGCCTGATAAGCAGCTAGAAGTTCGCGATCGTAGGTGCTGTAAGATTTTTGGGCTGAAGTAAGCTTTTTAGAGTAGAAACCTAGGGGTTCTAGTGTTTGATCACGTAGTTGTTGGAGGGAAGCGCCTACGGCATAATCAGAAGCATCGACATGGAGAATCAGTGGTAGCGAAGAAGACGGATGAGCTATTAGTGTAGCGTTTTTTAGTGCCTCTTTCAAACGTTCGAATGCTTCTCGAGTCTGAGGAGTCCACTCGATTTTACGTTTGTCGCGTTTTTTGGGATTCTGGCAGAGGTCGAATAGTGGTTGCTGAATTTCCGCAGCACGTGGAAGAGAACGACGGTAGAAATTTATGAGACCTAGAAATCTTCTGAGTTTTTCAATGGTATCGGGAAGAGGTAGGTCGGTAATAGCTTTGATGCGTTCAGGAAGTGGAAATAATCCAGATTTATTTACACGAAAACCTAAAAATGAAATTTCGGCCACTCCGAATTCACATTTGGATGAATTGATACGGATGCCGTTGTCTTGAAGTGTCTGAAAAAGTTTTGCTAGATGCTCTTGATGTTCTTTTTCAGAGGCTGATGCAACGAGAATATCGTCAAGATAGGAGTAGGCAAAGTCAAGATGTCTTAAAATTGAATGTAAATATCTTTGAAATGTTTGTGCTGAATTACGAAGGCCAAATGGGGTTTTAACAAATTCGAATAACCCAAATGGAGTTATGACTGCTGTTTTGGGAATATCTTGAGGTGCTACTGGGATGTGATGGAAAGCGCGAATGATATCTAATTTTGAAAAAATACGTTTGCCTTCTAACTGGGCATTAAAATCCTGCAAATTCGGAATGGGATATTTGTCTGGGATTGTTTTAGCGTTTAGTGCTCGGTAATCCCCACATGGTCTCCATGAGCCATCCTTTTTTTGCACCATGTGGAGGGGGCTTGACCATGGACTTTTGGAGGGTCTACAAATTCCCAAGTCCATCATGTGCTGGAATTCTAGCTTTGCTTGAGTTAGCTTTTCCGGGGGCAATCTTCTAGCTTTTGCAGTGACAGGTGGTCCTTCCGTACTTATAGTATGGAAGAACTCAACCTCTGGAAGGTTGCTAGAAGAAGTTTCCTTAAAAAGGTCAGGAAATTGTTGTAGCAATTTGAAGTACTGGTGTGTCGGGTCTACGAGATGAATTTTAGAATTAAATCCTGGTGGTGGGTTAGCACCGGCCTTAGAGAGGTTTGTCTTTGTATCGATTAAACGTCTATGTTTCATATCTACAAGTAAAGCAAACTCTGCTAGAAAATCTGCGCCTATAATTGGTTGCTTGATATCGGCAAGTGTGAAGGGCCAGCAGAACCTACGGCGTAAACCTAGATCCAAATCTAATAATTGTTCGCCATAGGTATGAATAGGGGTCCCGTTTGCAGCATACAAGGTACGTTTCGATTGAAATTTCCGTTGGTCGTGAGTGGGTGGAATAACTGAAATATCCGCTCCAGAGTCGATTAGAAATTTCATATTGGAGCGTCTATCAAAAATAAAAAGGCGGCGTGTTAGGTGGCTCTCGTCTCCTGCCGCGTGGAGGGAGTGCCTTATTAGTTTTCCGACACATGTTTTGCTTTAAAATTGCAAGGTTGGATGCAACGTTTGGCCTTGTTGCCAAATCGTTCATGATACCAACACGTGGAGGTTGAGGAATTTGCGGTTATGGAATTTCGAGAAAGCTTGGGTCTTTCTCGGGAGGTAGATCGGGAACGCGTTCGCAATTCGTTGACTGATGCTGTTAGCTTCTCTAATTGCGCTTCTAATTTGGCTAGCTTGTCGGGCTCGCGTGACTGAATTTCAGCCACGTTGTATTTATCTCCGGAAAATTCCACGATTTTGTCTGCTGTAACCGACAAATTTTCTAGAGAATCGTTGCTCAAAGCCAAAATTGAACGAACGTTGACTGGTAAACGTTGTAGAAATAAAATTTTAAGGAAATTTTCTCCAATCTGACTACCGGCTAAAAACTTCATTTCGCGTAAAAGTTGCGATGGTTTTCTGTCGCCTAATTCTAATTCTGTTAAAAGTTTATTTAGTTTGCGACTATCGGACTCTTCAAATTCTAATAAAAGACGTTTCATTAGATCTGAATAGGGGGTTGATGATAATGGTTGGGTTAAAAAATCTGAAATTGACTCTGCGACATCAGGATCGAGTATAGCGAGTACATGACTGAATTTTGTCTTTTCAGAACTGATCTGCGATATATCAAACTGGGCGTCAACCTGCATTTGCCAGATTTTCACGTTACGTCTCCATAAAGGAGGTAATTTTATTGCAACCCTTGCCATGATATTGCTGCTTGAAGAATCTTCGGCCATTGTGAAAAAAATCAGATAATTTTTAAATTAGAAAGGACTGACCTGTTTAGATATTCGTTTTCTGTAGGCATGAGCACGTGCGTGGAAGTTAGGCGACGTCGGCTGGAACATCAGGCTGGGCATCTTCGGCTTGCGGCACGGGGTCACCAATATGGATGTTAATTACACTTGTTGATATTAAATCCATACGTAAACATTTAATATACTTTATTATTTCACTAACTGAATAAACTATACATTTAACTATAAAACAATCACAGACAGCACATAACAGATAACTGACCGAGCGTGGAGAGACGTATCTTCACTGTATCGGTTAGTAGCGAGGAGAGAGAGAGAGAGATCCCTGGTGTCTCTTATATAGTAGTTCTTGACAGCTTGCTGTCGAATAACGTAACGCAACGTTTAGCTGCCAAGAGAAACACAGAGTAGTGTTGACGGAAACACTGCGGTCGGAACCGCCGCCACATATATATATATATATATATATATATATATATATATATATATATATATATATATATATATATATAGTGTTGAACAGCCAAATGGAATAAATTCAGTGACTATTGTGCATATTGACATAAAACCCCGAAACATGTCAATTTTAGATTAAAAAAAGTTCGGGACGCAGCAAGTGCGTTATGGTAGTGAATTTTCATTAAAATGTTTTTAATAGCAAATATGTGTGTTTTTTTTTCTTCAGAAAGCAGGCATCAAATTTGATTACCAGTATAACATATATAGTAAAAACAATGTGCCATGTTTCATCAAAATAACTTGATTGTTTGAAAACGTACAGAAATTTCCAAAAGTAAACTTAAAGTGTAACCGAAAAAATCCGTTTCTTGGTCAACCTTATAGGTTAATAGCAAATTGAGCTTTTCAAATATGAAGCATTTAATCAAAATTCGCAACCATAACGCACTTGCTGCCTCCAGAATTTCTTAACTTACAAACATGCATTATATTTCGATGGAAAATGCAAAAACATAAGGCGTTTTCGACAAATTTTTTTTTTTTTTGTATCACCAACGACTTATGGGCCAGCCTGTGATTGTCGCAATAATTTTTTAAGATGTAGCTCAAAACACCGTATAATTAATGTATACAATATTTTTTCATATCTTGTATAATAACGGTATATTGAGGTTTATTGATTTTTTACGAAAATTAGACAAAAATTATATACCATTAAACGATAAACTCTATAGCTAGGGCTACTGCCAAGCATCAGAGAAAGGGTCTATTTGAAATGAATGTTCTGGAAATATTTTAGTAAAATGAAGGACAATGACGGTTGAAACTAAGACTTCGGTGTTTGTAAAACAATCTTCTTGAGACATTTTCTTTCCATAGCCCTTATTAGATTCAAGTTCTTTGCCTAAATGTTGCGAATTTTGACGTTTTAAATTGTCACTTTGACATTTTGAGGAAAACCCCAATTTATTTTTCTTTAAATGCCCATAACTTTTTTTTCTTTTGACCTACAGAGCTAAATTTTGGTAGGTAGCACACCTATAACGATATAAACCAGCTTACCAAATTTGCTTGCCCTTACTTTGTTAATTTTGGAGATATAATTTTTTTCGAAAGAAAACACAAAATTTTCCAAGAAAACCTCGGAGGATTTTCCTGGCTAACGAACTTATCCAAGCCACTTGCGAAAGAAAAGTACTCACCAATTTTGACGTTTAAAATCGCGATTTTGACGTTTTGAGGAAAACCCAAATTTATTTTTCTTTGAATGCCTGTAACTTTTTTGTCCTCTAACCTACGGAGCTAAATTTTGGTAGGTAACTTAGTTATAATGATATAAACCCGCGCAATTTGGTTGCCCTTACTTTGTTAATTTTGGAGATATAAATTTTTTAAAATTTTTTTCGAAAGAAAATACAAAATTTTCCGGGAAAACTCGGCGGATTTTCCTGGCTAACGAACGTATCCAAGCCAAACAAAATGACGGCTAATTCAAATCCGGCGCTCTTGTCGAGACATCTTTATATTACCCCATTTACCCCATTTTAGCTTTGATTTCAAATCCGTTAGTATATATTACTTATGATACTCACAAGAAACAATACGTTCCAATCCACATTACAGAATACATTTTCCAGAGATATGGAGATATGGAGATATAAATTTTTTTAAATTTTTTTCGAAAGAAAATACAAAATTTTCCGGGAAAACTCGGCGGATTTTCCTGGCTAACGAACGTATCCAAGCCACTTGCGAAAGGAAGGTACTTACCAAGTTTTATCAAAATCGGTCCATTATTTTTTAAGTTATAGGTGTGACACATAAATATATATATATATATATATATATATATATATATATATATATATATATATATATATATATATATATATATATATATATATATAGTCTGAAACTGACCTCGGATTTGGGTTCCGGGGGTCCTAAATAGCACTCATCTGAAGAAATTTTTTCAAAATTCAAAAGTCGGTATCTCCTCATTAGTGAATTTTTTTTAAGAAAATTCACTAAAATGACATCCTGCCAGGTGAATACTCCCTCCACCTCTACATCAACCTCCTCGAGCGACAGTTGCAATCCCCAAATTTTTAAATAGGAAGTAGGGGCTTGTGATACATCATTTCTCTTCATCCTCTATTAAAAAAATGCTAGGGCTTAAAAAATTTATGCAAAAAGTGTCAATAAAACAAAAACAAATTCATCCGATTGAATAACTTTGCTACAACAAACTGAAAAATTAACACCTAATCGCATTTCATTTTTGATATTAAGAAAAAATAAAAAATACATTAAGATGTTGAAAATGCATGCGTTGAACGTCTTGGCAGCATCCCAATCGCAAATAAAAATGTCTTCTAAAGTTAGTCAACATCTGAGGCGTGACCAACCTAATCGCAATCGTTATCCTTCTTCTTAAGTCAGCTAAATCGCGTGGTTCAGTTTTGTATACCAGGCTTTTTTTATTTTTTGTTAACAAACTAAGTATATGTCGCGTTTGTATCCTATCGGAGCGCTCTGCCAGAATTTTCCTGTTTGCAGGTGGCTGGAAATTTTGTAATGAAATCTACGCCATCAACAAAATACTTGGGTGTAATTTGAGACTGACACTTAATAATAATAATAATAATAATAATAATAATAATAATAATAATAATGATGATGATGATGATGATGATGATGATGATGATGATGATGATGATGATGATGATGATGATGATGATGATGATGATGATGATGATGATGATGATGATGATGATGATGATGATGATGATGATGATGATGATGATGATGATGATGATGATGATGATGATGATGATGATGATGATGATGATGATGATGATGATGATGATGATGATGATGATGATGATGATGATGATGATGATGATGATGATGATGATGATGATGATGATGATGATGATGATGATGATGATGATGATGATGATGATGATGATGATGATGATGATGATGATGATGATGATGATGATGATGATGATGATGATGATGATGATGATGATGATGATGATGATGATGATGATGATGATGATGATGATGATGATGATGATGATGATGATGATGATGATGATGATGATGATGATGATGATGATGATGATGATGATGATGATGATGATGATGATGATGATGATGATGATGATGATGATGATGATGATGATGATGATGATGATGATGATGATGATGATGATGATGATGATGATGATGATGATGATGATGATGATGATGATGATGATGATGATGATGATGATGATGATGATGATGATGATGATGATGAAGCGTTTGCTGCAAGAGAGTATAAAAGAGGCACGACGCAGTTGCCAAGATACTTCATTAAGAACTGGCTCTGAAACTGGGACTTTTAAACCTTAGTAAGGAGCCCCACTATAGATACACTCCTGAGCCTGTTCTAGAGAACTATGGATACAGGTTGTACTGGAATCGGACCGTGCTTACAGATCAACGAGTTGCACACAACAGGCCAGATATAATAATAGTGGATAAGTCCTGCAACCAAGTGACGCTGATTGATGTGGCCATTCCAAATACTAATAATCTAGAGATAAAGTACAACGAGAAGATCATTAAGTATAGAGACCTCGAGATATAAGTAAAGAGACAGTGGAGGTCAGATAGTGTCCGAGTGATTCCAATAGTCATGTCGTCAACTGGTATGGTTCCTAAGAATCTTCGAGAGAACATTAAGATACTGGGCCTTGGAGAGTCCAAGGTCATGCAGAACATTTATTGTAGTCAGGTATCATAAAATGTTATAAACTTTTTATTTGTTGTTTTATTTGTTGTTAAAATTTGCAGACAATACTATTTACTTGAGAAAAAATAATTTTTGGGGGACATCGACATACAAAAATTGAAATATCTTGAAAATGGTATGTCTGTGAGATTTGGATCAAATATACAATTTTTGCTTACAATTGATAAGGACTGCAATGTAGCTATACAGTAGGTCGATATTACTGGGTGTCAAAAAATTATAGCCAATTGAATACAAGTATAGTCTTACAGGTGGCGCGCTCTACCAGCAGTGTTATTAACAAGAACAGATTTAAATTTCTTGCCCTCAAAAACACCCGCATGCCAATTTTCACGTCAAAATTTTAATTTGACTCGGACTTATTCGTGAAAAACTGACAAAAACAAATAACTTTAACACGTTGTATTTAAAAAACTAAGCATTTGTGGACTCATGTTTATATGAAAAAATAGTCTTTTTTTGCTGAATGTGCACCTGTAACATAGACCATCATTTTTGAAACACCCCCTGTATAAGTTATACCAAATATGATGGCATTCATGAAAATATATATTTGACATTAAAAACATTTGTATGAAAAGTTGCTAACATGAAGTACTTGCTGCTTTCATACTTTTTTCTATAATTTCGGTAATTTGACTTGGCGAGGTTCTACTGCACAAACATTTTTATTTTAGCAACGAGTTTCAATCATTGTTCATTTTACGTGAATAAAATGTTAAAATATTACATCAGTCGGTCTCTTACATTAAGGTGATAATTTTTTTGTAAAAAGCAGGACATTAAGATTAAAGTAAACTGATACAATCGGTTGTTTTCATGTTTTTCCATCTTAATGCTGAACAGAATAGAATAATAAGATTTACATCGAAAACTCTCTGGCCTTAGGTAACTTTCTCAAGTTAAGTAAACAAATATTTACGTATATAATTTAGATGAGTAAACAAACTTTCAAGGAAGAACATTTACGTCATTTCAGTGGGAAACAAACAATGATTCTTGACGGCAGCAAATAAGACTTATTATTTGTTTGGCGCTATCGTAAACAAAGGAGAAAGGAGACTGGTTTTAACGTATTTCTTAAGACTTTTACCTGCTAATTTGAAAACAAGTCATCCAAAATTCTTTAAAACCGCCTACGGTGCTCCGATTCTTTTGTAGGAAGCACATCACTGCATATCAATATGTTTTTGAAATCACAGGATATTCCTTTAGGCATTCTGTCTTTTTTATACTTATATTAATCAGCGGAATTAATATTTGTTTAGTCATCGTTAAAAATATAAGGACTAATGGCGGTTATTTGCTGTGATTGAACTTTGATGTTTGAGAAGCAAACATATTCTAGCCTTGTTTGTCACTTATTTGTACCTGGACTAAACAAACATTGTTTATTATGCTGGGTTCGGTTAGACAACAAAGGTTTTACAAGGAATTTAGAAACCGAGTGTGTATCAAAAAATAACATAACTCATCTAATAAAGTTCAAAACAAATCCTTGATAATTTTATTTTTAGCGAATTAAAAAAAAAACCGCTACTGAGGAAATCTGTGTTTATATATATATGACCGATAACTCAAAAAAGAATGGACCGATTTTGATCAAATTTGGTGAGTACCTTCCTTTTGCAAGTGGCTTGGATAAGTTCGTTATCCAGGAAAATCGGACCAGGTTTTCCCGGAAAATTTTGTGTTTTCTTTCCAAAAAAATTCATATCTCCGGAAATAACAAAGTAAGGGCAACCAAAATTGGTACGCGTGTTTGAATTATAAAGAGTGAAGGTCTCTAGCTTTAAAGCCAAAAAAGTTAAGGGCAGTGAAAGAAACAAATTTTGGAGTTTTCCTCAAAACGTTAAACTCGCAATTTTAAATGTTAAAATTGGCAATGTTTAGGCAAAGAACGTGAAAGAAATACGGATTTTGAAAAGAAAATGTTGCAAGAAGAGTGTTCTGCAAACCCTTAAGTTTCAGATTTAACCGTCATTGCCCTTCATTTTACTAAAATATTTACAATAGATTCATTTCAAATAGACCCTTTCTCTGATGCTTTGGCTGTCGGTTGTTTACACCCCCAAGGAAGTTACGGGACCAGGAGTGAGTAGTGGTGGGCGGAGTATATAGTAAAAAGGAAATATGAGCAGAAAATTCGAATGAAACGGGCTTGAAAGCTGTCTTTTTCACATCTTGAACCCATATCCCCCTTAAACCCTGCCTACACCGCACAACATCCCTATCCCACCAGGCGCTGTAACTTCCTTGGCGGGTAGGAACAAGACATTTTTCTTCTGGTTTATGCAGCGAGGGTGGTTGTATGCACGCAAGGGGGAAGGAAAATCCTCACGACGAAGCAGCCACCCCCAACCCCCCACCCCTGCCACAAGTCGAACAGAGGAGGGGCTGTTTCGTCGTAGGCAATTTCACCCACCAACCCCCTCGTGTACATAAACCACAATAACCTTCGTTGCATAAACCACAAGAAAAACTTCTTGTTCATACCCCTCAAGGAAGTTACGTGACCTGAGGTAAATAGAGGCGCTGTGCGGGGTAGGCAGGGTTTAACGGGGATATGGCTTCAAATAGACAGCTTTTAAGCAGTTTTCTTCGCATTTTCTGCTATTTCCTTTTTACTACATACCCCGCCCAGCACCCCTATTCACTCCCAGTCCCGTAACTTCCTTGGGGGGTGTGAACAAGAAATTTTTCTTGTGGTTTGTGCATCCAGGTGGGGTCCTAGTAATGTTTCTGAAAACAATTTTTTGAAAAGCGTTCGAGAGCTAATCTGCAAATTTACCGAATTTTCATTAAATCCTTCAAATTTTAATAACTCAATTTGCTATTAACGTAAGCTCTGTTAGTCCAGGCTTCAGAGGCCACTGCAAAATTTAGGAGATCGTGAAGGAGCCCATGCTTGAAATGAGGTCAGACTTCGCGAGCCCGCGAATGTGCAGGGAAAACAACTTTACAGTGGAAATCCCTGATCGCGAGGCATGGCGGGAGGAGACGCCGGGCATGCCACGGGACGCGCTCGTCTGGTTCACGGACGGATCTGGCGGGGAGCGTGGGACGGGGGCAGGTGTTTACTCGGAAGGACCGAGGGTAAGTCATAGTATTTCCCTCGGAGCCCATGCAACGGTGTTTCAGGCCGAGATGTACGCCATCCTGCACTGTGTGCGGGAGAACAAGAGGAGGGGCTACACCAACAAGCGGATCCTCATAGCCACAGACAGCCAGGCAGCCCTTAAGGCACTAAGTAGCCCACGGGTAAATTCCTGGCTGGTGAGTGAGTGCCGAGACGAGACGAGCGACCTGGCTGGGCAGAATGAGGTGACCCTCATCTGGGTGCCGGGTCACTCGGGGGTTAAAGGCAATGAAGAAGCTGACAGTCTCGCGAGGAGAGGGTCAGCAGAACCATTTATGGGACCAGAACCGGCTCGGGGCGTGTCAAAGAGCACTGCCAGGGGAGCCATTAAGTCCTGGGTCAGAAACCAACACAAGGTGTACTGGGCGGACTGTCCAGGGCTCAGACATGGGAAGTCAAGAATTGACGGACCCAGTTCAAAGAGAGCTGTGGAGCTGCTAAACCTTAGCAGAGGACAGCTCAGAAACACAACAGGTCTCTTGACGGGACACATGGCCGTCAAGAAACACCTGCATAAAATGGGGCGGTTCGAAGGGGACCTCGCATGCAGACTCTGCGGCGAGGGGTGGAATCAGCCCAGCACATCTTGTGTGAGTGTATAGCTCTGGACCGGAAAAGACAACTGATCTACGGTCACTCTAGACCGGAGACAGAGCAATATAAAACTTCACCCTACCAATCGCTGTGCAGACTAGTTCAAGGCACAGTGATCTTGGAATGGGTGGAGTAAGACTAAGGGTATGCACAATCAACCAAGGGTTGCGGTGCTATCGGGGCGGCAAGGCCGCGGACGAGCCCTGAGGGAACAAAAAAAAAAGCTCTGTTAGTTAGGAAACCAACATTTAAGTTTATTTTCGGAAAATTTTTGTATATTTTCAAACCATAAGTAATTTTGATAAAATATAGTACATTGTTTCTACTACATAGGCTATACCGGTAATCAGGTTGATGCCTGCTCGCATTTGCTATTAAAAACATTTTTATGTTCCATAACACACTTGCTGCATCCAGACTTCTGAAAAATGTTTATATATTTTCAAACAATAAAGTTATTTAGATGAAATATGGTACATTGTTTCTACTATATAGGCAACCAAGTTTGATGCCTGCTTTCATCACAGAAAGACATTTGCTATTAAAAATATTTTTAAAAAAATTCTCTACCATAACGCACTTGTTGCGTCCAGACTTTTTATACCTGCGCTTGAAGTTGTAGCAGGTTTCTTATTTGAGGCATTAGTTTAATCCAGATATGCCCACAGAAAAAAGTCTGGGCGCAGCAATATGTCTGTTATGGTAGTGAATTTTCATAAAAATGTTTTGAATGGCAAATTTGTCTCTTTTTAATGAAAGCAGGCATCAAATTTGTTTAACAGTATAACCTGTATAGTAGAAACAGTGTACCATATTTCATCAAATAAGTTTTTCGACAAAACTCCCAAAAAGTTTTTTGCAAGAAAATGTACAAACATTTTTTCCACGTAAATCTAAAAACATTTTTTTAAATAACTTATTAAACATTTATTAGTATTATGCTCTTCACTTCTAAAACACAAAATCCAGGTTGTTCTATTTGCAACAATTGAGTTACAATTCGATTTTTTAAATTCAGTCACTATTTGAGAGCGCCCTGTATACGGCAACTCGATTTTGTCATGAAGTAATATAAACAAAAACCTTTCTGAATGCGTCGTTTACATGGCACTCTGATTTCTACTGGCAAAAACGCCGTATCACAATTTTTTATATGTGCCAAAAATGTGAAAATTTGCAAAACAATTGAAACAACTCGAGAACAAGCTAGTAAAAATGCAAAAAAAATAAGGGGTACTTGATTTAAAGAGGAAGATTTGTATCGCCAACGACTTATGGGCCACCTGTGACTATCCAAATAATTTTTATAAGATGCAGCCTAAGATACCCTATAATTACGTATACAATTGTTTCTCGTATCTTTTATAATAACAGTAATATTGATGTTTACTGTAGAAATGCGTCACCTGTATATACGTAAACAGATAAAAACTAAAACAAACCCCGCATATGGGTCCTAAGGGACCTAGTTCGCGCTCATTTGAAAATAGCTTGTTAAAACTCAAAAGTCGGCTCTCCACATAGCGAACTTATTCTACGAAAATTTGCTAAAATTATAGACAATTAAACCATAAACTAAAGTAAAACTATTGCTAAAGCATCAAATAACGGGTCTATTTGAAATAAGGACTTGTAAAACACACTTCTTATTTGCTTTAGGTTCTTGGCTAAAAGTTGCCAACTTTCACGTTTCAAATCGCGACTTTGACGTTGTAAGAGGAGGAGTTATCAAATTTTCAAACTAAATTTTCTGGTATTTCTTGACCTTTTTGCGCCAAAAAGCTTAGTCGTTGTCTGTAACATACAATAGATTTTGTTATTCAAACAAAATATTTTGCTTTTGTGCGTTTGTCTGGTCACCAGTCGCACCCATTCTTTTTTTCTTTAAATGCCTATAACTTTCTTGCTTTCAACCTATAGATCTAAATTTTGGTACATGGTTTAATTTTTGTGACGTAAACCCGCGTACTACCAAATTTAGTTTCCCTATCTTTGTTATTTTCGGAAATATAAACATTTTCAGAAAGAAAACACAAAATTTTCAGAGAAAAACTGGGCCAATTTTCTTGGGTAACGAACTTATCCAAGCCATTTGGAAAATGAAGGTACCCAACATAAATCTAGGACCTTGTTAAAGACATCTCATGAAATATTTGACATTCATAGACCACATCAGTTGCAGAATATTTCTTTAAAAATTATCAATTGCGACGTTTCGAATCGTTAATGATATTTTCAGAAGAAAACAAAAAATTTTTAAGAAAATTTTCCACTGCTTCTCGACCTTTAAAGAAAACAAGTACTCCAGCGATTAATACCACGACGGACGTTGAATTACATCACTTGCAAGCCACCAACACTCCAGTCCTAACTGGACTTGTGAGAGGAGACATAGACCGGTTTTCTTGTTCTTAGGACTAATCAGTATGTAGATTTATGTTTCAACTGTGACTGTTCTATATTTGATTGAAATATTTGCAAAACTGTATTTCAAATAAACCTTTCTTGTTACATTTATTTATTTTATTTGTCGTATGGCTGCACATGTCATAAAACACATAAAAGTGTACAAAAATACATAAAAAGTGTACAAAAAGATATCACAAGTCATTATAATTTACAAGCACATATTCAAATTTGATACATAGTCAATTGAGGCGTCAGTTGCCACCAGGAAGTGGTCAAAGTTTCCCTCATATGCTGCATTTGGGCATTCCATCACCATATGTGGACGGTCTGCTTTTCCGCTCCGCAGTCACACCTGGCAGATTGCGCCCTACCCCATTTGTGTAGTGAGTCCGCGCATATGCCATGGTTGGTGCGTATTCTGTTCAGTGATGTCCATATTTTGCGGGGCTGTTCGAAGGCGGAAGGTTTCATTCTTATGCACGAAAGATTTTTGAGTTGAGAGGGGCAGTTGTCTGTCCATTCTCGCTCCCAAGAATCTATGGGGTCGAACTGTGACGTGTGTAGTTCTCTTGCAGTTCTTATGGTCGGTCTTCTGGATCGTAGTCTGTTTCTGCACGATTTAACCGTGTCCTGGTGTATGGGAAGTTGAGGGTTGCCTTGTATACGTTTATATTCTCGGAGAAGAGCTGCCTTGCGCCGGAGATATGGAGGAGGTATATGACTCAGTATTGGTAGCCATTCGATAGGAGTCGATATAAGCGTTCCGCTGATTATCCTCATGGTCTCGTATAGTTGTGTGTCCACTCTTTGGGTATGCGCACTGTTGAGCTAGATCGGTGCGCCGTAAGCCAGCCCAAGTGCTGAGGATCTTAATGTTCCAGCGGTTGAGCCCCATGTGGTACCGCATAGCTTATGGAGGATGTTGTTCCGAGTTCGCAGCTTCGCAGCCGTGTTCTCCAGATGCCTCTTATAGGTCAATGTCCTATCTAGGGTGACACCAAGATATTTCGGGTGTGTGTTGTGGCGCAGTAAAGTATCCTCGAAGTAGACCTGGGGCTGTCTATTCGCTGCCTTGTTAAAGAGATGGAAGCACACCGTCTCCGTTTTATTGGGGTTTGGCCTCAGTCTCCATTTACGGAAATACGTCCCCAAGCTCGCCAAGTCTGAAGAGAGGGCAGTTTCTGTTTCTATATTTAGTTGGCAGATCCTGAGACTTGGTCCAAGATTTCTTGTCGGTAGGTCCTGAGGAGGACCGGTTGGATTAAATGTCGCGTCAGGCATCATGTGCTTTAGCCGGGAGATCACAAGATTGTCCGGCTGCCAAGTTTGTTAGCTCTTTAGCGTTACCTAGGGTGCACCACGAGGAGGCGAGCTAACTTTGCACTTTCTTGTTACAAATAATTTTACATAAGACCTTATGTTAATATTTTCGGGAAATATATCTCGCATTATACTGAAGTTCGCATTTTCTCTATATCTATGGTGGGTTGGTTTGTTGTAGTTCTACCCTACTAAGAAGTATGCAAAGTGAGGCCTTAGAATTCATTTCCTTTCATATCTCCTCAACATCTTGAAAATAGCTACAAAGCAGGAGCCGGAATGTCGAGTTTTAATAAATTCTACATATCCTTCAATCCGAGAACTAAGTATTTCTCATGTTTATATATATATATATATATATATATATATATATATATATATATATATATATATATATATATATATATATATATATATACCGATAACTCAAAGTAATTAATCTATTTTGATGAAACTCGGCACGTAGTTTTCTTTTATTAATAGTTGGGATGAGTTCATCAGCCAGCCCGATCAGACCAGTTTTTCTAACAAAAAATTCGGTTTTACTGAAAAAAAAAATGTTTCTAAAAAAATCACAAAGTAATTTTGATGAAATTTGTCGAGTATGTTACCCTGGTAAAGACCTTACTATATACCAACATTCAACTTTCTAGGTTTATAGCAAATTGAATTATTTAAATTTGAAGCATTTAATGAAAATTCGCTAGCATAACTCACTTGCTGCGTCCCGAATTTTTTTTATGGATAAGGTTGTCAAATACCTTAAAAAATCATACATCCTAAGTGATCGCCAATACTATACTTTCAACAAAACTAATGCATGGGTGGTATTCTCACAATGCCACTCGCTAAGTACACTTGGAGAAACCCAAATCACCACAACACATCATTGATATATTGTGGTGATTTGGGTTTCTCCAAGTGCACTTATCAATGCTCATCACAGGTTCCAATCTTCACTTAGCAAATGTCACTCGCCTTTAGAGTACTACTCTTGAAACATTTGGAGAAGGTCACGCGATCTTATTGGATATTTATAAAACAATTAATCAGGTCTGGGATGCGGCATTTTTCAAATAATGTTATCAAAATTTTGTTGTGTCTCAGAATATGACCAAATTTTGTCTTCCTCCTCTCAATTACTTTTAGCAAGCATATGTATTTTCTCGCCTCTTCTAACACATTTTTATTTCATTCTTCTATCGGTGTATCTTGTTTCTGTCACTTTTCCCAATGTCCACATTTCAAAAGCTTTACATTCTCTTTATATCCAGCTTAATCAAAGTCTAAGTTTCCGCCCTATTTTTTTCTTCCGTAGGGCCCGTTCGCAATTACCGCCCAGAGAGCACTGCAGCCTTTGGCTTATTGTGCACACCCTATATTTTTTTATTCTACCCATTCCAGGATCACTGTGCCTTCACATAGTATGCACAGCAGCTGGTAGAGTCAAGTTTTAAGTTGCTCTGTCTCCGATCTAGGCTGTCCGTAGATCAGTTGTCTTTTACGGTCCAGAGCTTTACACTCGCACAAGATGTGCTGGGCTGATTCCTCCCCCTCGCCGGCAGAGTCTGCATGCGAGGTCCCCCTCGAAAGGCCATGTGTCCCGTCAAGGAACCTGTTATGTTTCTGAGCTGTCCTCTGCTAAGATTTAGCAGCTCCACAGCTCTCTTTCAACTGGGTTCTTCAATTACTGACTTCCCATGTCTGTGCTGGGCTGATTTACCCCCCTCACCGCAGAATCTGCATGCCTGGTCCCCCTTGAACCGATGCGGATGTTTCTTGACAGCCATCTGTTCCTTCAAGAGTCCTGTTATGTTTCTCAGCTGTCTTCTGTTGAGATTTAGCAGCTCTACAGCTCTCTTTGAACAGGGTTTCCCAATTAATGTCTTCCCATGTCTAAGCCATGGACAGTCTGCCCAGTACACGTTGTGTTGGTTTCTGACCCAGGACTTAATGGATCCCCTGGCAGTGCTCTTAGTCACGCCTAGGATCGGTTCTCGTCCCATAAATGGTTTTACTTATCCTCCCTTTGCGAGTCTGTCAGCCTCTTCATTGCCTTTGACCCCCCGAGTGGCCCGGCACCCAGATGAGGGTAACCTCATTCTGGCCGGCCAGGTCACTCATCTCGTCTCGGCTACTTAGAGCCTGAAGTGCTACCTGACTGTCTGTGGCTATAAAGGTCCACTTGTTGGTGTAGTCCATCCTCTTGTTCTTTCGTACACCGTGCAGGATTGCATACGTTGAGTGAACATTGGGAGAAATACTGTGACTTACTCTCGGTCCTTCAGTGTAGACACCGGCCCCCGTCCCACGCTTTCCGCCAGATCCATCCATGAACCATACGAGCGCGCCCCGGAGTAGGCCCCACGCCATGTCTCGCGGTCGGGGATTACTACTGCAAATTTGCCTTTCGTGCAGATCCACGGGCTCGCGAAGTTTGACCTCATTTCAAACATGGGTTCTTGCACGACTCTAGAATCTTCCAGCCCTTCCAGCCTGGGTTGGCCTTCATTACAGAATGGTCTGTATAGTCCCCAGCCGGGCCTCCACCTTGATAACTAAACGTGGGGGGGGGGGTCCAGCCACACCTATGGCGGCTGTTGGGGTTAAGGACATGGCCCCTGTGATGCCTAGGCAAGCCATTCTTTGAATCTTGCCGAGTTTTTGTTTGGTACTGGATTGCATCACCTTGGGCCACCATACACCAGTGCGGCGTATGTTAACGATGGTCTGACCACCCTTGTGTACAGCCAGTGGGCCATACTAGGCCTCAGTCCCCACGTTTTTCCATATAGCCGCCTGATGACGGATAGGGCACTGAGTGCCTTGCACAGTATTTTTTCAACGTGATCGTTCCAGGATAACTTGGAGTCCAGTACTACCACAAGACATTTTACCTCCCTGGCCATAAGAATGTTCCTACCATATAGAGTCAAGAGTTCTATGTCCCTCCCACTCCCTCCTTCTCGTAAATGGTATGTCGGTGGCTTTCTCGGGGCTAACTCCGAGGCCTCCTCTAATCGTCCAGCTTTCCACCACTTTCAGTGCTGCTTGCATACACTCTCAGACTGAATGTGTAACCTTTCCTCTGAGTATGACGACGATGTACTTCGTACCCCCACACATATACCGCTTGATACTTATGACTTCATCAGGTCCAAGTTAAAATGTTAAAGGAGACATACTTGAAAAAAAGGGAAGAGTAAATCAAAACAATTGATGAAGTTCGGCGCTACCACAGAATAAAAGGAACTGTTGGCGACAGAATCGTGGTTGTAGCGATAAGGCGACATAGTGTTTTAATCTGTAACAATGATGAATTTATACCAAAAAAAAAGTGAGCTTATGCTATTCAATTATATCAAAATATGTATTATGATCGTGAAGGCAAAATTTTTTGCTATACCAAAAACTATTTTTTATGTGTCAATTAAATACTGCAATAAGTTAGAAACAAATTACACCACATATTGTAACCCACATGTGCAAATAATTTTTGCTGTGTAATTATTCGATGATGTACATTGTTTAAAAACACAAAGTCATCGCCTAAATGAATGTATTAACGTTTAATATCGTCTAGAATTTTTGAAACTAATAGCTACGTTGATTAAATATTAATTATTTCGCCGTAATAGTGGAAGTAATTATGTATTTTACACTTGTAGTAGGTGGTAAAAAATAAAATAAACAAATCCATTTAAAACCCATAAACTTAATAAGTTTTTTATTCAACATTTAAAAACGTCGAGTCTCAATTATTAAGCTTTTTTAGTGAATTTTTACTTAAAAATTCACTAATGAGAAGGTGGCGTTTTTTAAATTTTGAAAAAATTTCTTCAGCGCAAACTAGGACCCCTAGAACCCATATCCGGGGTTAGTTTAAATTTTTATATGTTTATATATACAGGCTAGTTCAGGCATATACAGGGTGACGCATTTCTACGGTAAAGCTCAATATTGTCGCTGCTAGAAAAAAATGTATACGTTAATAACGGGCGTGTCTTGAGATGCATCGTACAAAATTATTTCCATAATCATATAGTGGCCCATAAGACGTTGGTGTTACAAATTTTCTTTTTTTTTTTAATCGAACGCCTCATATTATTGCATTTTTGCATTGTCCAGTGAATTATAATGCGTTTCTAAAAAAAATTGATAGCGAACATCGTTTACCAGTTATTTCAATTATGTAACATTTTTATTACATATAAAAAATTATGATACGGCGTTTTTACCAATATATAGCAGAGCCCCATCAAAATAACGCATTCAGACAGATTTTCGTTTATATTATTCGTGAAAAAAGTCGTGGTAAATGTTTGTATCGGTATTATTGATCAGTATTTAATTGGTCCAGTTATTTTACCGAATCTATTAAATGGCGAAACTTATTTAGAATTTCTCCAAAACAATCTCCCGGATCTACTCGGCGAGGTGCCTCTGCAACTTAGACTGGAACATTGGTTTATGCACGATGGAGCACCGCCTCATTTCAGTATTGCTATTTAGATCACCAGTATCCAAATAAATGTATTGGAAGAGAAAATAATTGCCCAGAAGTTTGGCCTCCACGACCTCAACAAATGTGACTTCTTTCTTTGGGGAATGCTAAAAGAATTTGTGTATCCCTCGCCAATTGCGTCTCGAGCCGAATTGTGGAATCGCATTACACATAAATGCTCACTCATTAGAAACAATCAACAGTTGTTGGATAGAGTAGACTTCAATCTTCGACGAAGAATTTATGCCTGAGAGAGAACGGTGATCATTTTGAACAATTTCTGTAATTTATCGGTGCAAATGTTATGTTCTTTCTATTGTTTAAGTTGTTTTTTTTCTATTAAATTATTCTTATTACAACTTTTTTCCTGAATGTGAAGTCTTACGTTAAGTTTCATAGCCAACGTTTAAATTTCAGATGATTTTAAATAACACAGCTCTAATACGTGTATTTAGTTATTCGGAATTTTGTTGAAAACGACAAAATTTTTTGAAAGTTAATAAGAGCGAAAAAAGTTTTAGAATTCAATTCCCCATAAAATGAAATAATACTTTTTTAAATCTGCCAATTGGTTAAAAAATGCTGTCACACTCTAAGGGTGAATCATCCCTTATCAACTCTTTACAACGTTTCAACTGAATTCTTATTACTGTCAACTATTGCCATTGGAACACTTAAAACGTCTACCAACTTTAGTTCTTTTAAGTTCAAGCATAACTGAGATATTGATTATTTTCGAAATTAGAAACCCAACATTGAAGGCCTATAACTTCTCAGGGGTACAACTTAGTATAGGGGTAAAATGCATTAAATCACAATATTTTGGCTCCCCTACATGCCCCTGCACTGTGTCACAGCCTGTATATACACACATTATATATATATATATATATATATATATATATATATATATATATATATATATATATATATATATATCAGTAGCGTGCTGATGATGAACCAGGAAGATTTGAAACTGCAGTCCACGTAAACAAATAAAAATCTCTATTTTTGGGTAAAACTTATTATTTTAGCTTAGTTTCTCAAAAATCTTAAGATAATAACATATCACCATAAATTTTGACGTCTGCTTGACAAGGCGATATGTAGATCAAGAAATTGTGTATATTTAAAAGTGATTGCAGTATACTATGTGAAAACTGGATCATGTGATGAGCACTAATAAGTACACTTGGAGAAACCCAAATCACCACAACACATATTTCAGAGAACTTACGATCGTTTCGTTGACCATGTCAACATCTTCAGAGGAAGAAAAATTCTAAAATTAAACCATTAGCTAACGTGTATTTATATCGCGTCAAGGTAAACGAACTAGTCCGAAGTAAATTCGTCGTCGAAGACCGATCGTTTGTTTATTGTGTAGTGAAACTACGAGGTCGAGGATAGTAATCAACACATTGACAAAGAAAAATTGAAACTTGTAAAAAATGTTAGACATCAAACTATGCTTAATTCATTAGAAAGTATTTTTATATTAAGGTCGATTAAGAACAAAACTTTATTGAATCGTGCGGCACCTTTAATTTCAAGCCCTTTATTTTCACTTTGCATCTGACCGCTTAAACACTCCTAATTTGTCTGGTCTATACATATACTAATCTCTACGCTTGTCTCGACTTAAAGACCCGTTCGTTTTCTTTGTATCTATGAAGTCAATATAAATACTGTCACGAAGAATTAAAATCAATATAAATACAGTTTTTATGTAGTATTTTAGTTGAATTATTTATCTTTTGTTAGAGTTAACAGTGTGAGCCAAACACCCGAGTTTAGTTTTCTATATAAAAAGATGAGCGGAGGTGATGTTGTTTGTTTTCGCCAGATGTGCTTGTCGGCGTGCTCCAATATCCACATAGTAAATTTCTAGATCGGAAGGGAACGTGCAGATTCCTGAAATAACTCGGTACCTTTCCTTTAAGCCTATTATCCTTATATTAGATAAGGGCTCATAAATTTGTCGACCAGAAGATTGAAGCAGGTCTTCGACCTCGTAGTTCGGACTACTTCGTTTACCTAGACGCGATATAAATACACGTTAGCTAGTAGTAGTTTAATTTTATAATTTTTCTTCCTCTGAAGATGTTGGCATGGTCAACGAAACGATCGTAAGGTCTCTGAAATATGTGTTGTGGTGATTTGGCTTTCTCCAAGTGTACTTATGATTACAGTATAGTGCAACATTCCAAAGATATATATATATATATATATATATATATATATATATATATATATATATATATATATATATATATAGGCTCGTTTACCTTTTTGTAGGAGGAATTTAACAGCCGACAGAAAAACTTATTAACGTTTCTTTTGAAGGATACAAAAAATTTGAAATCATCGAAAAAAATAGTGGTTAATTTTAACACTTTCCAAGCTACCAGAGATAAATAAACCATATTTGGTGAACATTATCACCGTATAGGCTGCCATATTCAGTCCTAATATCAAGTTCCACGAGCAACCAGTGACGGTGTTGTAGGGTTTCACTGGTATTAAATTAGAAAAATTATGCACACGGCCCTGCCAAAAATTAAATTTATTATCTTTTTCTAAAGAAAAGGTTCATTCTTTACAAAATGTGTACATTTTTCCGTATCTGCCACAGTTGCGTAGTAAATAAGCTGTTTGGTTCCTAACACTCGAATATTCCTAGTAAAAAATTTGTTCCATGTTGTATAAAAGATATGTTTGGAGACAGAAGGTGTAAAAATTACTGTTTTTAAGGTAAAAGTGTTACTCTATACTGTACTGCTTGGTGAATCTGAAGAATAATGCAGCAGGGGCTAGAGCTACTGATGACAGTATGGTAGGTGGTAGCAATTGTTCTAAAAAAACGCGCACCAGAACTTGCTCCTGTCCTGACTCGTCTGTTTCAGATATCTTACAATAGAGGCATATTCCCTAGTAACTGGAAAACTGCTCGAGTACAACCCGTCCCTAAGAAAGGATCCAAAGCGCTTCCTAGCAACTACAGGCCTATTTATCTCCTTTCAGTCATCTCTAATGTGATGGAAAATTATATAAACACCGAATTACTAAAATTTCTTGAAAAACACAGTCTAATCCACGACAGTCAGTATGGATTCTGTCAGCGCAGATCAAGTGCCGACCTCCTTTCCTTTGTCACCCATTCTTGGAACAAGTCTATGGAACTACACGGTGAATCCCAGATTGTCGCTCTAGATATATCCAAAGCATTCGACCAGGTCTGGCACGTAGCCCAGCTTAATAAACTACTGGCCTATGGCCTACCACCAAAACTCTGTACGTGCACAGCAAATTTCCTCTCCAACCGGAGCATTTCTGTTGTCGTGGATGGCCATTCCTCTAAACTGTATCCAATTAATGCAGGAGTTCCTCAAGGTTCAGCTTTAGCCCTTATTTTGTTTCTTCTCCACATCAATGACCTCCACATCTAGCACATCCAACCCAGTTCACAGTTACGCGGACGACAGCATCCTCCACTCAAATATATAATATGCTAAGCCCGTCTCTTTAGCCCAATTAGATGAGGCTCGTAGACTCATGGAGGGTTCTATCTCCGTGAATCTCCAAAAAATATTAGACTGGGGAAGTAGAAATCTTGTACAATTCAACCCCACCAAATCACAGTCTTGCTATCTTTCTCATAAGAGATACACCAGCCCTAGACCCATCACAATAAACAACCAAGTTATTCAAAGTAATGAGTCCTTTTCACTTGTTGGCATTTCTGTGGATCGAAATCTCAATTGGCACCAACATGTCACATCAATTGCAGAAGCGGCTGCTAAGAAATTAGGTTTCCTCTTCCGGGCTCGCAAATACTTTTCACCAGCTAATCTCTATACCTTATATACTTCACAAATAAGACCAAACCTCGAATACTGCTCCCACATCTGGGGTGCTGCTGCCGCTTCTACACTCGCTATCCTGGACTCCATTCAGAGGAGAGCTATACGTCTCATCGGTGACCCCACCCTCACCCAAAGGCTGCCGTTCCTTGCCCACCGACGTGCCGTTGGCGACCTCCCTCTCTTTTATAGATATCTGCACGGGCACTGCTCAGAGGAGCTTTCTTCCATAGTTCCTGCACCTGCTGCCCCCAATAGATCTACCAGGGGAACAGAGCGAATGCACCGTTTTACTGTCCAGGTCACCAGACATAGAACATCTTGTTATGCACGCTCTTTTGTCCCGAGGACTTCAAAGTTGTGGAATTCCTTCCCGGCACATGTTTTTCCTGCTCCCCCGAACCCCCAAACCTTCAAGTCCAGAATTAACAAGCTGCCTCTTTCCTCCTTGTCGACACCCACGGTACGATAGTATTTAGGCTGTAAGCCCTCGTGGTGTGTTGTTGAAATAAAATAAAAAAATAAAAAAACAAATATGAATCTACATGTGAACGCAGGGAAGACTAAAGTGATAGTGTTTGGTAAAGAGGGGAAAACAAGTAATTGCATTCTCTTGATAAATGATAGTTTCATGGATGAAGTGAAGAAATTGAGATATTTAGCAAGGCGTTGTGAGCTAGAGCATTGTAGCTATGAATTAATCTATATCTGAAGAGGCCAAAGTATGCAACAGCGTACTCGTCCCAACTGTGCTAATGGGTGTGAAAGTTGAGTGCGTCAGGCAGCTGAGACGAGTAACGGGTAAATAAAGACCTTGTACAATAAACCTACGGAAAATCTTTACATGAAAAATCTCAATAAATACATTTTGTTATTTCACTGAAGAAGCGATTTTAAAAAAGGAATAATATGCGCCATGTAGCACCTATTTAGTATCATGTTATTGCGGGACAACTTCAAAGCAGCGAATAAGCTCCTGTAGAAAGGAAAGGTGAGAGGAAGGTGAGCTTTGAGGCATAAAGAACTCGGAAAATAAGGATGCTCCAGAGAGCTTGGCATATCAAAATACCAGCAACAGTGAGTGTATAATCGATACCGTCGCGGTCAACAAGTCCCTTTGAAATTCCACATCACAAGGGATGCTTGAAGCTGAAACATACGTCAGCTCCTGCGGTTGGTTTAATTATCCCGTAACTGTTTTACATCTGAGAAACTTATTTTTAAATTGCAAATCCTAACATAAACACCTTGGGCGCATTGCAAAAATGATTCCAATGAATTGGGGTAGTCAGACAATGAAATTTTAAACTTTTCTTGTCTTATCTTGAAAATGTTAATTACGACACCTTTGACAATTTGTTGTCTTTCGAAACTAGTTTGCAAATTATAAAAGTACTATAAAAATAAATGCATCATAATCGCAGTCTAAAGGCAATGTCGCTTTATCGTTGCGACCATGATCCTTGTCGCCAGTACCCCTTTTCATTATAGCTTCTGTGCTTCATCGATTGGGGTAGGTTTTCCAATAGCTTTGCTTTTAGCCTTCCTGTTCCCTTTTTTTTCGAGTATGTGTCCTTCAAATAATGTCATCAGAACGTCATTGTGTCCATCAAAGACTGCCTTTCTCCTATCAATTTCTTTCAGTAAGCATATTGTTCTCTCATGACTTCAAAAGCGTGACTTCACTCTACAAAAAACCTTTATATCATCTGCTTAGAGAATACATACCGTGCTTACCTTCTGTGGAACATAATTAACGAAAATACTGAAAACCAGTGGTCCTAGCATGGATCCCTGCGGTACCCCAGAAATGTAAAATGTAAAAGCAAGGTGATTATTAGCAATTAGGCCATTACTAACCCTTTTTGCTCATCTTAACTAATCCAGCCTCCAAATAAGCTCAACCTCAACGACAGGTGTGATTGAGAAATCATTCGCTGAGGGTGAATCTCGAAATAAGAGAGAACAAGAACATAATTGATACTCCTATCTTAAATGAGAATGGGTACCATCCTTCATTAGATATGATACTGTCCATACCACGTGAGAATTCGAATTGTGGTACTTATACTGCCACTAGGGCTAATTATAAGTATGATTATTCAAAGGGTGATTATCAACTATTGTATAGGCTTCTCAAGGATACTGATTGGTCTGACTTGTGGGCAACTGAGGATGTGAATGTTTGTTTGGATTCGTTTTACGATAGGATGTTTGTGTGTCTGGAACAAGCGATTCCTAAGAGTGTGGTTGAAGAGAATGAAAGTAATGTTCGGAAGTATCCGGTCTACTTTTCTCTGGGCCTTAAAAAACTTATAAAATTTAAAAATCGTCCCTACAATAAAGTTAAAAATGGTGAAGTCAGCTCTGAAACTGTAAATAGATATAAAATATTAAGAAGTAAAGTTAGGAAACAAATATCATATGAATTTCAGTTATATCATGAAACAATTGAAAATAGTTCGAATACTGATCATAACAGTTTTTGGGACTTTGTGAGGTCCAAGCGAGCGAAGCCTGGTGTGCCTTCTGAGATTTCTTATGAGGGCCGTGCTGTCAGTGGTGCACAGGAGGTGGGGGATGTTTTTGCACGTCATTTCAGCTCTGTGTTTCAAAAGTCCAGGGTTGCTAATTCTGATGATTTTCGTGATTTTCGGGGAAGCTTTGAATTCCCAGTAATTACAGAAGAGCATGTTATGGCAAGCATAAAAAAAACCAAAGAATACTACAGGTAGTGACAATATACCATCGTATATTTATAAGGGGTGTTCACATTTGCTGTGTCCTTCGTTGGTTAGAATTTTTAATCTTAGTATAAAAAACAATATTTTTCCTGATAGATTAAAAGATGCAAACTCCTGTTTTTAAGACAGTAAATATCAACTTGGTAGAAAATTATCGACCAATTAGTGTACTCAATTCGCTTGCAAAAATTTTTGAGAATATACTTCTGGACAAAATTTTGGAGGCTTTTTTGAACAAATTTGCTGAGCAACAGCATGGTTTCTTGCTGGACATGTCAACTGTTACTAACCTGTGTATCCTGACAGAGGCTGCGGCCAGTGCTGTGGATAGAGGCGAGCAATTAGATGTCATATTTACAGACTGTGCTAAAGCCTTTGATAAGGTCGATCATGGCCTACTTGTTATGAAGCTGGGGGACTTTGGTTTCTCTTTGAATGCTTCTAAACTGATGGAGTCTTATTTTACCTTGAGAGCTCAACAAGTTAAAATTGGTAACAGTTTATCAGGGAAATTTGTGGCTACTTCTGGAGTGCCCCAACTACTACGGACCTCTACTGTTTGCCATCTTTATAAATGACTTGCCAAACTGTGTGAAGCATTCCGAAAGTCTTTTGTTTGCAGATGATTTCAAGATCTTTAAACATATATCAGAACCTAATGACTGTGACAGTCTTCAAATTGACCTGAATTATATTGTGCAATGGTTTATTAACAATAATAGGTTTATAAATATCAGCAAGTGTCAGGTAATGATTTTTACGCGTAAGAGACAGTATAATATGAGTATTCAATCAGCAATTCTGTTTTAGTAAGAAAAAAGAATGTCGAGATCTTGACTTAGTCTGCAGACGAATCTGAAGTTTACCCGGCACTATGAAAATATTGTAAATAAAGCTTATAAGCTACTAGGTTGTGTAATTAGAAATACCAAATATTTTAAGAACATGGAGACAGTTATAAGGTTGCATAATGTTTGGGTAAGACCTCAGTTAGAGTATGCCTCTATTATCTGGGTACTTCAAACTAAAGTCCATGAAGACATGATTGCAAGAGTACAAAAAAGATTTTTGAGATATCTGTACTTGAGAAAATTCAGTGTCTACCCGTTGAGGGTCAGCTATTGCAGAATGTTGGTGGAGTTTGGCATGGTAAGGTTAAGTGTGAGACGAAAACTGAGTAGTGTAGTATTCATTTTAAATATTATTAACAACATAAAATATAAAAGAATTTCCTTAATTAATAAAAAGTTCGGGACGCAGCAAGTGCGTTATGGTAGTGAATCTTCATAAAAATGTTTTAATAGCAAATATGTGTGTGTTTTTTTTTCAGAAAGCAGGCATCAAATTTGATTGACTGTATAACATATATAGTAAAAACAATGTGCCATGTTTCATCAAAATAATTTGATTGTTTGAAAACGTACAGAAATTTCCAAAAGTAAACTTAAAGTGTAACCGAAAAAATCCGTTTCTTGGTCAACCTTATAGGTTAATAGCAAATTGAGCTTTTCAAATATGACGCATTTAATCAAAATTCGCAACCATAATGCACTTGCTGCCTCCAGAATTTCTTAACTTACAAACATGCATTATATTTCGATGGAAATTGCAAAAACATAAGGCGTTTTCGACTAAAAAAAAATTATTTGTATCACCAACGACTTATGGGCCATCCTGTGATTGTCGCAATAATTTTTTAAGATGTATCTCAAAACACCGTATAATTAATGTATACAATATTTTTTCATATCTTGTATAATAACGGATATATTGAGCTTTATTGATTTTTTACGAAAATTCGACAAAAATTATATACCATTAAACGATAAACTCTATAGCCAGGGCTACTGCCAAGCATCAGAGAAAGGGTCTATTTGAAATGAATTTTCTGGAAATATTTTAGTAAAATGAAGGACAATGACGGTTGAAACTAAGACTTCGGTGTTTGTACATTCTTCTTAAGACATTTTCTTTCTATAGCCCGTATTAGATTCAAGTTCTTTGCCCAAATGTTGCGAATTTTGACGTTTTAAATTGTCACTTTGACGTTTTGAGGAAACCCCCAATTTATTTTTCTTTAAATGCCCATAATTTTTTTGTCTTTTGACCTATGGAGCTAAATTTTGGTAGGTAGCACACCTATAACGATATGAACCAGCTTACCAAATTTGGTTGCCCTGACTTTGTTAATTTTGGAGATATAATTTTTTTTCGAAAGAAAACACAAAATTTTCCGGGAAAATCTCGGCGGACTTATCCAAGCCACTTGCGAAAGGAAGGTACTCACCAATTTTGACGTTTAAAATCGCGATTTTGACGTTTTGAGGAAAACCCAAATTTATTTTTCTTTGAATGCCTGTAACTTTTTTGTCCTTTAACCTACGGAGCTAAATTTTGGTAACTTTTGGTAACTTGCCTATAATGATATAAACCCGCGTATGAAATTTGGTTGCCCTTACTTTGTTAATTTTGGAGATATACATTTTTTTCAATTTTTTTCGAAAGAAAACACAAAATTTTCCGGGAAAACCTCGGCGGATTTTTCTGGCTAACGAACTTATCCAATCCACTTGCAAAAGGAAGGTACTCACCAAGTTTTATCAAAATCGGTCCACTATTTTTTAAGTTATAGGTGTGACACATAAATAAATATATATATATATATATATATATATATATATATATATATATATATATATATATATATATATATATATATATATATATATATAAACATATAAAGTCTGAAACTGACCTGGGATTTGGGTTCCGGGGGTCATTTGAAGAAATTTTTTCAAAATTCAAAAGTTAAAAATGAGGAGATTAGTGAATTTTTTTAAGAAAATTCACTAAAATTGGCTTTCTGGTTCCAAAAATTAACTTAAGAATAAGAAACCAACAATTGTTTTTCTGTTCGCCCTTATATAACTGTTCACCTATAAATAGAATGTTACATGAGTGTAATGGGATAGTATAAAAATGTGATATAGACATAATGAACACTAGTGTGAAAAGTATTAAATGTGAGGTATTGAGTGACAATTTCGATGTCTCAGACCCTGTCTAGTGGGTTCATTTTTGTTGATGAGTTTGTCTCTCTCTTTTTAGTTTTTTTCTTCCCTTTATTTATGTGTAGGTTTAGCCAGTAACTCTTACCTGTAATTACTATCACTAGTGTTTGTAGGAGTATAAATAAATAAATAAATAAATAAATAAATAAATAAATAAATAAATAAATAAATAAATAAATAAATAAATAAATAAATAAATAAATAAATAAATAAATAAATAAATAAATAAATAAATAAATAAATAAATAAATAAATAAATAAATAAATAAAGTTTATTATTTCAATTCCTTTGAAAACTCACGAAATTAAATGATTTTATACTTAGAGCCCTTACACGAGTCTGGGGGAAAGAATCTGTATTCCTTAGATATGAGTTTCATATAATAAGGGAACTTCTGTATTCTGTACCTTGGAAACATACACAAATGTCAAATGCAAAGTCAGTTTGAATCAATAACGCGACCTGGGTAAATTCCAAACACCTAAGGCGGCGGTTGTTGTGAAGCTACAAGAGTAATAAGACCAGCAACAAAAGAAAATTCACATAAATCATACAATTTACAAATTACACATCATGTTAGATATTTTTTCTTTTTCTTTTAGTGAATTTTTATAAGGAAAAATCCCAAAAGGTTGTATAGGAAATATTTATGATGTTATAATAAATTGCCATTGTTGTAGAATTTAATTTACACATTTATTAATTTATTTAAATTTCTTTTGTTTTATTTTACAATTTTTAAATGGTTTAGATATATTAAAATCTTGTCAAAAAAAAACTTTGTGACTATGTGATTTTTTAAAGTTTTTAATTTAATCTCAGGGTGAAACGATTTTAGTGTGAGATCAAACTACACTTGGAAATTTTATTTTAAAATAGAATTGTTTGTCATTACCCAAATTTTGTTGAGCTCCAAGTACCTTTTAATACCAACTTAGACTAAAAAAGTTCGGGACACAGCAAGTGCGTTATGGTAGCGAATTTTCGTTAAATGCTTCAAATTTGAATAACTCAATTTTTTATAAACCTAGAAAGTTGAATTTTGGTATGTGATTAGGTCTGTCCACAGGCAACATGTCCACCAAATTTCATCAAGATAGCTTTGTAATTTTCGGAGATACATTTTTATTCGAAAGAAAACTCAAAATTTTTCCGGAAGACCTTGTCTGATTTTCCTGGCTAACGAAATCAACCAAGCTATTAATAAAAGACAGATTCTTGCAGAGTTTCATCTACATCGGTTAATAACTTTTTGAGTTATCCTGTGGATATATATATATATATATATATATATATATATATATATATATATATATATATATATATATATATATATATATATATATATATATATGAATTCTTAATTATTTTTTTTGCAGTCTCACCATCGATACCTGTTAATTAGTGAATAGGGTATGGTCATTTTGGGATGATCACTTTTTTTAGCGGCCACGAATAAAACTAGCATACATTCATAGTACCTTATACAATATATGTAATAGTGGTAAAAAAATATTTCAAAAGTGCATCTGAGCAGAGATATACAGGGTGATTCATTATGAGCGCCATTCATATCTCCGTAACTACGACACCTAGAATTTCGGGAAAAAAACTATTCGAAAAGTTATTTCAAGTATAATTCAGGAAATATTTTTTTATTTTCTTATTCTTGCCACCAGATGGCGCTTTTTCGGATTAAACTTGTCGAAGGCTGTTATCTCAAAATATTCCTATTTACAATGTTATCTTCTTTTTACTGTTCCTGAAACCCCTTTTCTCCATTCAGGGCTCGCCCGCGGCCTTGCCGCCCCGATAGCACTGCAACCTTTGGTTGATTGTGCATACCCTTAGTCTTACTCCACCCATTCCAAAATCACTGTGCCTTGAACTAGTCTGCACAGCGATTGGTAGGGTGAAGTTGCTCTGTCTCCGGTCTAGACTGACCGTAGATCAGTTGTCTTTTGCGGTCCAGCGCTTTACACTCGCACAAGATGTGTTGGGCTGGTTCCTCCCCCTCGCCGCAGAGTCTGCATGCGAGGTCCCATTCGAACCGCCCCATTTTATGCAGGTGATTCTTGACGGCCATGTGTCCCGTCAAAAGACCTGTTGTGTTTCTGAGCTCTCCTCTGCTAAGATTTAGCAGCTCCACAGCTCTCTTTGAACTGGGTCCGTCAATTATTGACTTCCCATGTCTGAGCCGTGGACAGTCCACCCAGTACACCTTGTTGGTTTCTGACCCAGAACTTAATGGCTCCCCTGGCAGTGCTCTTTGTTAAGCCCAGAGCCGGTTCTGGTCCCATAAATGGTTCTGCTGACCCGCTCTTCGCGAGACTGTCAGCTTCTTCATTGCCTTTGACCCCGGAGTGACTCAACACCCAGATGAGTGTCACCTCATTCTGCCCAGCCAGGTCGCTCGTCTCGTCTCGGCACTCACTCACCAGTCAGGAATTTACCCGTGGGCTACTTAGTGCCTTAAGGGCTGCCTGGCTGTCTGTGGCTATGAGGAACCGCTTGTTGGTGTAGCCCCTGCTCTTGTTCTCCCGCACACAGTGCAGGATGGCGTACATTTCGGCCTGAAACACCGTTGCATGGACTCCGAGGGAAATACTATGACTTACCCTCGGCCCTTCCGAGTAAACACCTGACCCCCTCCCCCCGAACCGTCCGTGAACCAGACAAGCGCGTCCCGTGGTATGCGCGGCGTCTCCTCCCGCCATACCTCGCGGTCGGGGATTTCCACTGTAAAGTTGTTTTCCCTGCACACTCGCGGGCTCGCTCGCGAAGTCTGACCTCATTTCAAGCATGGGCTCCTTCACGATCTCCTGAATTTTGCAGCGGCCCCTGAAGCCTGGGTTGATCTTCAGTCTGCCATTGCAGGCTAGTCTGTATAGTCCTTGAAGCCACCCCCCCCCCCCCCCAACTAAGTGTAGGCGGGCAGATCCAGCAACACCTCCATGGCGGCTGTTGGGGTTGAATACAGGGCCCCCCATGATGCCTAGGCAAGCCATCCTTTGGATCTTGCCTAGTTTTTGTTTGGCACTGGATTGTGTTACCTTAGGCCACCAGACCAGTGCCGCATATGTTAACGATGGTCTGACTACCCTTGTGTACAACCTGTGGGCCATACTAGGTCTTAGTCCCCACGTTTTTCCATATATCCGCCTAGTGACGGCTCAGGTCATGACTGCCTTACGCAGTATTATACGACCCTAAGATATTTTGCCTTCCTGGCCATTGGAATGCTCCTACCGTATAGAGTGGGAGTTCTGTGGCTGTCGCACTTCCTCCTCCTCGTAAACGGCACGACGGTTGCTTTCTCGGGGCTCACCCTTCCACCACTTTCAGTGCAGTCTGCATGCGCTCCCACACTGCCTGTGTGACCTTTCCTCGGACTATGATGACAATGTCGTCCGCATAGCCCTGTACCTCATACCCCTCTCCCGAGAGCCTCCCCAGCAGGCCGTCCACGACTAGGCACTAGAGCAAGGGAGACAGAACGCTCCCCTGCGGACACCCCGCCGCGACCCCCGCCAGCAGAGTCCCTCCCGCGAGTGAGGTGAACACCGCCCTGTCCCTGAGCATGGAACCGATTCACCTGCAGCAGGTCTCCTCTATTCCACGCTCCCGGACAGCTGCCAGAACCGATCCGAACGTCGTGTTGCTAAAGGCCCCCTCTATGTCTAGGAAGGCCCCCAGCGCCACCTCCCTGTTCTCCAGCGTATTCTCCAGTTTCCTGAAACCCCTTACCTCGTTCCATATTTTTTGTCCCTCCGTTATTATTGGAGCTACAATGTGGTTCGAATGGAGAAAGTTATTCAAGTTTTCACAAGCATCTCGATTCTGACGTCAAAAAAACAATTGCGCGTCGAATTGCTGATATTGACATATCGAGTTCATTTTCCTTAGTTGGGCGCTAGGTAGTTTTTTAGGTTAGTTAAACTGCAAATTCGACTGTCCATCTTATAAAGCTAACACGATCTAGTCGATTCTGCATAGTTCCAGAGATATCTAGATCTGGATAGGCTTGCTCACGGAAATCGTTTACAGTAGTCATCTCCGTTATTTTTTGAAGCTAAAATGTTGTTTAAATGGGAAAATTTGTTTACTTTCTCACGAGCATCTCAATTCTGACGTCAAAAACCATTTGCGCATAGAAATCTCGAAAGGGGTATGGTCATTTTACATCGGGTTTTGGGATGATCACTTTTTTTAGCGACCACAGATAAAACTAGCATGCCTTGATAGTACCTCATACAACATATGTAATGGTGCTAAAAACATTTCAAAGGTGCATCGGAACCGAGATATACAGGGTGATTCATTAGGTGAGCGACATTCATATCTAGGTAACTGTGGCAACTGGAGCTTCGGGAAAAAATACTGAACAGGTTTTTGCAAGTACAATTTAGGTATTTTTTTTAATTTTCTTATTCTTCCCACCAGATGGCGCTTTGTCAGATAAAACTTTTTGAAGGCCGTTATCTTAAAATATTTCTAGTACAATGTTATCTTCTTGTTCTATATTTCTGTCTAAGTTTCGACCCCCTTATATTAAATACATACATACATACATACATACATACATACATACATACATATATATATATATATATATATATATATATATATATATATATATATATATATATATAAAAGGTGATAACAGGGTTGACTTTAATTAAATGTTGATGTAATTTGGTTATTTAGACCCATCATGTGGTACATCAGTGAAATTGTTTCGAGAAGTCCAACATAATGACATTTAATTCAATATGACTCTCATTTGAAAAATCAAAATTGATGATGATAATTCTCAAAAAACGAAATGTCGGAACTCGGTTTTGATACTATTTTGAAATACTACTGATAAAGGGGCTTCAAGAAAATGAAGATCAAATTTGCATATTTTCAGAAATGAAGAGGTTGTTAAGACAGCCAGAAATTCTATTTTGTTTTGTAGATAATACTAAATTAGAGCTTTCGGGAATTACCTAAAGTGAGTTTACTACCTATACAAAGATTTAAATAATAAGAAGTTTTTTTAAATAAGTTATCTAACATATATACAAGCAGTAAAAATTATTGTCGAGATTGTTTATGAGGCAACTGTCACCTGATCAAATTACGGCTTCTGATTGGACAAAGAGGCTAGCGGAGTGAAGGGGGTATGCTAAAAAGTGGAGGGGGTTGGCTCAAGGTCCGCACTACCTGCTCACGCTGAACGCAGGTAGCCTGTGTGGCACCTTTTTGAACTGGCCTCGTCAAAAAAATACGATTAAATAGTAACTTATAGAATGTTGTGCTCAAAATAAGGACGCCCAGTATGTTTCCTTTTAAACCAGAAGTTATACTCCAGTGTTACTATATTAGCGAAAAAGCTCATAATATGCCAAGAAAGTTAGTTAAACAATAAAGATAATTTTTTGGCGCTGTACTAGCTCCGTCGGTGGTATTTCAACAGCGTAAGCCCACTTCCCGTTACGCCAAAGACGCACTGGCCTTCTTTGTTTTGAGTATAACTCTAGTTATAATATGACATAATTAGATTTGTTTTGGCGAGAGAAGTTCAACCTGGTCACATTAAGGGCCATTATCAGATAAATCAACCTGCATGCAACGTGTAGAGCTTTACGTATTTACACGCTCACAACGGTAAAAGTTATGAAATGGATTAAATGAGATGGGAGTTGCACAATCTAGTAAAGAAAATAATTTATTGGCGAAAAAGGTGACCCAATTTTTACGCTTCCTGGAATATGGTAAAAAAACTTCTTGTTATAATTGCTTCTTTTCGAACCACCTCTTTATTTCTAAAATATGCAAATACGGTCTTCACTTGCTTAAAGCAATTTTTCAGTAGTATTTGAAAATGGCGTCAAAATCGAATTCCGACGTTTCGTTTTTTGATTTTTCAAATGGGAGCCATATTGAATTTAAGCATTATTATGTTCGACTTGTCGAAACAATTTCACTGATGGGTCTAAAGTACAAGGTTACCAACTTTCATCAACCTTTGATTAAATTCCACCCTCTTATCACCATTTAATGAAAGAGGGTCGAAACTCAGACAAAAATATAGAACAATATTAGGGATTTCAGAAAAAGTTAAAAGAAGATAACATTGTAATAGAAACATTTTGAGATAACAGCCTTCAAAAAGCTTCAACTAAAAAATCGTCATTTGGTGGCAACAATATAAAAATATTACCTCAATTGTACTTAAAAAGACCTTTCGAAAGTTTTTTCCCGAAGCTCTAGTTGCCACAGTTAACGAGATATGAATGTCGCTCAGCTAATGAATCATCCTGTATATCTCGGCTCCGCTACACTCGTGAAATCCGTTTTTACCACTATTACATAATAATATATTGTATGATGTAATATCAAGGCATGCCAGTTTTATTTGTGGCCGCTAAAAAAAGTGATCATCCCAAAACCCAATGTAAAATGACTATACTCTTTTCGAGATTTCTCTGCGCACATGTTCTTTTGACGTCAGATTCAAGATGCTCACGAAAAGTTAAATAACTTTCCCTATTTGACCCACAATAATGGAGATGACTATTGTAAACGATTCCCTTGAACAAGCATATCCAGATCTAGATATCTCTGGAACTATGCAGAATCGACTAGATCGTGTTAGCTTTATAAGATGGACAGTCGAATTTGCAGTTTAACTGGCCGGGAAAATACCTAAAGGTCAACTAAGAAGAAATCTATTTAATAAAGAACATTTATCCATTAAAGAAACAATGTTCCCTTATATTTCAGTACTATATGGAATTGTCTAATAGTAAAATATTGCGATAGAAAGCATCCTGGGAAAAAGCACAATGAAGCAGATGCAAATAGTTATAAAGAAATTAAAGATCTGTAAAATCTTTATCGTCATAAAATTGTAAATTTTTCCTCCCCGACTTTTAGGGGCCCGCTAGCCCGGGGGCTTTCGGCGATCGCCGACCTGGCCAGTCCGGGCCTGTCTCTTTTTAAAGACTCCTTCCACTTTATTTACAAACATATTTTTAAAACTACTTACGCCTACACATTAACATTTCATTCATTACATTTTATATATGTTTATGTCAAACAATGTTTTAAAATTTTATCTAAATTGGCATTTGGATTTTCTCAAATAACAAGTACAAAAAAGAATGATTCAATGCAGAAAGTGTTACTAAATGGTTTTTGAGCGTTGGGCAGTAAATGGTGGGGTTGACGATGAAGAGATTTACTAAGGAAGCAAAATGAACCATTTGGTATGTCAAAATTTTAGTAGTCAATGTCATCTTTACAAGTTTTGATTACTCTATTTGGATAAACCTATCAAAATTGTGACTTGGACAAGCACAAGTTATCAACTTATTTGTCAAATGTTACAGTGTATAATCTATCTCAATAAATATTACTATTACTTCTTATAAGACTATGCTAAACACTTTTAAAAATCCATTCTATTGTGGCGAGCCATGGATTTTTACTTGCCATTTAATTTTAAATTACTTATAATTATTTTATTATGTCTTTACTTTATATTAGTGAATTTTTATTAAAAAAATTCACTAATAGAGAGGTATCGATGGTGAGACTGCAAAAATTGTTTCAAATGAGCGCGAATTAGGACCCCTAGAACCCATATCCGGGGTCAGTTTGAATTTTTATATGTTTATATATATATATATATATATATATATATATATATATATATATATATATATATATATATATATATATATATATATATATATATATATATATATATATGTATCCGTCTGATAACTCAAAAAATAATTAACCGATTTAGATGAAACTCGGCAAGTGCCTTTCTTTTATTAATGGCTTGGATGAGTTCGTTGGCCAGGAAAATCGGACGGGGTTTTCCGGGAAAATTTTGAGTTTTCTTTCAAAAAAAAATTTTCTTTCCGAAAATTTCGATAAAATTTGGTCTACATATTGCTTTGGGAAATACCTAAGTATGTGCCAAAATTCAGCTTTCTAGGGTTACAGAAAATTGAGCTATTCAAATTTGAAACATTTATGTTTAAATCATAAGTATGTGGTTGCTGTTGGTTAGTCAATGCTTTTCTTATTGACTCATGAAATTCATTTGTAAGTTTCCGAGAAATGTCAATAATACTGAATTCACTGATTGTTAATCATTGGAAGCATTTACGATTATATATAGCCCTATTGTAATTTATTATCATTTATCACCTCTGTAGTAAAATTATTTTTTCCTGACAACTCGCAGCGTTTTTAGTCAATTGTTGTTATTAATAGTCAATAGTTTCTTTCCGAATACACACACCTTCCATTGACTTCTGCTTCTGCCGCTGTTACAGTCCTTTTATTTAGATGTAGAGTTGTAACCACTCATACAAACAGTGTTTTTTAACCACGTGGCTGGGCGACTGACCGAATTCATTCCCAGTTGCTGTTGATTTACTCATATTCTCTTAATATGTTTGAAGATGTGGTGTCTACTTCATTCCAAGTCACTATTAACCGACTATTTATGAAATCAAATAAGTAAATTAAATCGATTGTCATAAAATATGTAGTGTATTAAGACAAGGGAAAAAGAAATAAAACATATATAACTGTGCACATTTTGATTATATTTTAGGGTGCTTGAGAGAGGTATTGTCACAGCATAATATCTTATTAAAGTTCATTTGTAAATAGGTTTAATTTTTATATGTTTATATATGTTTATATATATATATATATATATATATATATATATATATATATATATATATATATATATATATATATATATATATATATATATATATATGATAACTCAAAAAATAATTAACCGATTTCGATTAAACTTGGCAAGTGCCTGTCTTTTATTAATGGCTTGGATGAGTTCGTTATCCAGAAAAATCAGACGGGGTTTTCCGGAAAAATTTTGAGTTTTCTTTCGAAAAAATTTTTTTCTCCGAAAGTAACAAAGCTGTTTCAATGAAATTTACTATATATGTTGCCTCAACCTTACTACGTACCAAAATTCAACTTTCTAAGTTTCGAGAAAATTGAGTTATTCAAATTTTAAATTTTCTTTCGAAAAAAATTTTTTTCTCCGAAAATTACAAAGTTATTTTAATGAAATTTTGTGGATATTTTGCCTTAGGAAAAACCTTACTACGTATTGAAATTAAACTCTCTAAGTTTATAGAAAATTGAGTTATTTAAATTTGAAGCATTTAATAAAAATTCACTACCATAACGCACTTGCTGCGTCCCGAGTTTTTTTTTTGTTACATACTGATTAAGGAGTATTTCTAATATGTATTTTACACTTCAGTTTATATCAGTTGTCCTTATATATTCAAAAAACAAATGTCAATTTTATCCTGACTGTGTATTGTTTATTATATTGGGATTGTAACAAATAAATTTTTATGTTTCTCTGACTTTCTATCATGTATTACACTCCTATAGATTTCAGATGACGAACATTCTACCCGTACTGTCGTAAACAAAAAAAAATTATATCTGTGATTTCTAATTCTTCACTTTTCTTTTATAATATTATTTTAAGAGATTTTTGGAATTAATAATTGTACATTACAGGTTAAGACGACTTATTTTGACCTGCACAAACAGAAAAAATCTAGAAATTTACTATTTGTAATGAAAGCTAGTGATGGATTGATGATATCATTTAAGGTAAGTTCAAATATTACTAATTTTCTGAAATTAAATTGCCGTTTGAACCCCATTATTGGTAAATGAACCATAGCATCTGGGCTATCTATTTTAAACAAATTCTCTGGGCTTTGATCTATATTTAATTGCATTTCTACAATTTTATTCAAATTGAGCTATTTAGCACGTATCAAAATTTGTTTTATTTTCATTTGATTTTAACTGTAATGCCAAAGCAACTGTAATGCCAAAGGCCTTTGTCTGATTTTAAGTTATTGAAGCTTTCTTTTCTCATTCTGGGTTGTTATAAGAAATTTATATGTCAATATACCTTAGTAATGACTTCAATAACTTTTTATAATAAGTTGCCTTTTAACTTCAATTTATATTTCATTAAATAATTTACTTATATATATATATATATATATATATATATATATATATATATATATATATATATATATATATATATATATATATATATATATATATATATATATATATATATTTGTGTGTGTCTGTGTGGCAATCGACGTTTTCAGGTTAATGGAAAATTAAGTTACGGAAATTTAAATATTTTCGAAAATTCGTCACCCTAACGCACTTGCTGCGTCCAAACTTTTTTATGCATAGTTTATTTTTAAAGCTTTTGTTGTAGAATCTTCCCGGGAGCAATTGTATATAAAAGTAATAATACGTAATTAACCAGGAAATACAAAATGTAATAAAATTATCTGTCAATGAGTAAACTAACTTTGTTATTAGTCATAGGTGATTCTACATTGCAGGTATCAAGCCGCATTTTATTCATTTAAAAGAATTACAACTGTTTTGCTTTCTTTCTGTTTTGTATAATTTAATCATTCAAGACAATACAACAACGATTGCCACGTCCCTTATGACTGTCATAAAACATAAGCAATATTGCCAAGTAGTGCAACTGATGTTTTCGCTAGTTACACACACACACACACACACACACACACACACACACACACACACACACACACACACACACACACACACACACACACACACACACACACACACACACACACACACACACACACACACACACACACACACACACACACACACACACACACACACACACACACACACACACACACACACACACACACACACACACACACACACACACACACACACACACACACACACACACACACACACACACACACACACACACACACACACACACACACACACACACACACACACACACACACACACACACACACACACACACACACACACACACACACACACACACACACACACACACACACACACACACACACACACACACACACACACACACACACACACACACACACACACACACACACACACACACACACACACACACACACACACACACACACACACACACACACACACACACACACACACACACACACACACACACACACACACACACACACACACACACACACACACACACACACACACACACACACACACACACACACACACACACACACACACACACACACACACACACACACACACACACACACACACACACACACACACACACACACACACACACACACACACACACACACACACACACACACACACACACACACACACACACACACACACACACACACACACACACACACACACACACACACACACACACACACACACACACACACACACACACACACACACACACACACACACACACACACACACACACACACACACACACACACACACACACACACACACACACACACACACACACACACACACACACACACACACACACACACACACACACACACACACACACACACACACACACACACACACACACACACACACACACACACACACACACACACACACACACACACACACACACACACACACACACACACACACACACACACACACACACACACACACACACACACACACACACACACACACACACACACACACACACACACACACACACACACACACACACACACACACACACACACACACACACACACACACACACACACACACACACACACACACACACACACACACACACACACACACACACACACACACACACACACACACACACACACACACACACACACACACACACACACACACACACACACACACACACACACACACACACACACACACACACACACACACACACACACACACACACACACACACACACACACACACACACACACACACACACACACACACACACACACACACACACACACACACACACACACACACACACACACACACACACACACACACACACACACACACACACACACACACACACACACACACACACACACACACACACACACACACACACACACACACACACACACACACACACACACACACACACACACACACACACACACACACACACACACACACACACACACACACACACACACACACACACACACACACACACACACACACACACACACACACACACACACACACACACACACACACACACACACACACACACACACACACACACACACACACACACACACACACACACACACACACACACACACACACACATATATATATATATATATATATATATATATATATATATATATATATACATACACGGTATCGCATTGAAAACGAAACAGCCCGATTTGCTTCCAGAGAAATTTTTTTTTAAGAAACGCTGAAACACGTCAATTTTAATATTGAGGGGGACATGTTTTTGACATAAAACTCAACTTTGTCACATCAACCCCTTAATGGTGGTGATAACAACCCTTATATTTTAAATAGGGCACATGGGTCGAGTGTTACATCATTTGAAAGCTCTTTCTTTTCTGAATTCAGCACACTAATTTTTTTGGAAGTTTTATCAACTCGTTTAAAAATGATTCACAGTTGAAGATGCAAAAACGCATTTCACTCATTCCGATAAGAAATGTGCTGATAGTCAATGTTTTGTTGGTTTGTAAACAAAAAATTGACTATCGGAACATTTCTTATCGGTTTATTATTTCAGTTTATCGGTCGGTTTGATACTTGATAGTACTACCAAAAATTAATTTCACAATGGTGTATTCTGTAGAAGAAAGAGTTGAAATAATTACTCTTTTTCGGCGAGGATACTGGGAGACCACCTCATAGGGCCTTTCTTCCTACAGTGAAATCTGGATGGAAACATGTATCTGGATCTTTCTAAATAGAACTTTACAAGTCACTGGATAGGACGCAGAAGTTTAATTGAGTTGTCTCCCAGATCGCCAAATTTAACAGCCTTGAACTTTTAGCTAATTTTGATGAACAAAATTGAGACTTTGCAAACATTTTTTCAAATGAACGCGAATTTAGGTCCCTAGAACCCGAAACCAAGGTCCGTTTGAATTTTTATGTTTATGTATATATTTCCAACGGATAACTCAAAAAGTGATTAACCGATTTCGATGAATGTCGGCAAGAATATTTATTTTATTAATAGCTTGGATGGGTTCGTTAGCCAGTCCTATCGGACCAGTTTTTCCAAAAAAAAAAAGGATTTTTCCGGGAAAAAAAAGTAGTGTGTGTGTGTGTGTTTTGTTTCTTTAAAGTCGGCCTATTTCCGCGACTATGGCCAATCACCGACGCCAGGGAGCAGTTTCACCTCACTATCCTGGAAATTTTGCCGAACCCCTGCCTTTCTGTAAGGAGGGTAGGGATCTTTAACGTGCCCAACATCGCATGGACACCGGACCGACGGCTTTACGCCCCCTCCGAAGGGCGGAACGTGCAGACATTCAACTTGCTCAAATACAATGCCAGAACCTCGGTTGATGTTAATTTTACAGTTTGTACTGAAAAAGTGAAAGGAGTACCCTGTGATCGAACCCAGTACCCTTCGGTTCAGAGGCACACGTTCTTACCCCTGAACCACCGAGGTTCTGAAAAAAAAGTAACAAAGTTATTTTAATGAAATTTCGTTGATATGTTGCGCTCGTAAATACCTTACTACATACCAAAACTGAACCTTCTAGATTTATAGAAAATTGAGTTATACAAATTTGATGCATTTAATGAAAATTCGCTACGATAACGGACTTGCTGCGTCCGAAATTTTATTTTCTATGGGGACACTTAAAGTCGAAAATTTATGTAACACGACTAAACTCACTTCAGCTTCATCGGCGAATTGTTAAAGAATGTCGTCAGATTACACCCGAAATGCTTCGAAATGTTTTTTTCGGAAGTGGAGCAAAGATTTTATTATTGTATAGAAGTAGAGAGAAAACAATTTGCACGTTTAATTAAACAACGTTCTTTCACTCGTTGATATTTTTTCTTATTCCTTAATTGATAATTTTATTACCAAAGCCAAGCCAACATTTAAAAAGTCGTATGTTGTCGTGAACAGAATTGAAAAAGCTTTAAAAGAAGGTGTCACTCCCCTGAAAACAAAGTCGACGTGCCTGGACTTTTTTTAAATTCCGATATTTTCCAGGTGGAAAGTTTTTATTGACACGCCCTGTATATATATATATATATATATATATATATATATATATATATATATATATATATATATATATATATATATTGTTTCAACGTTTCAGCTCTTATTTTGGAGCCATCTTTAAGAGGTTCAGGCAATATGAAAGGCCTCATAAGGGTAGGTTAGGTTATTGTTGCTCGATAACGGGGCCTCAATCTGCCTACTCCCAAATCTCACTGGAGATCGTCTCTAAGGTCTCAGTATGTTCACCACTCCATTGTGACATGCTGTCACAATGAAGTTTCGGACATCAGGCCTGACGACTTAAGAAAGACAAATGTGTATCTAGAGGAAGTTTTTAATTCGTAATAATTCGAAAAAACACAGCCCATTGGTTTCCCATGTGTTCTTCCATTAAACTGCCCACTTTATTATTATTATAATAACCGTCCAGCTAATGACATTGACAACTAAGAATATTTAAAGGTCTATAAGTACCTCGATTTGCTTGTCTTATAAGCGCTTCTTGTCCTTATACTACCTAGAATTCTCTACATTTTACATTATAATAAATATTTTCAAACTCAAGTACACAATAGCGAAAGATAAATTTAAAAACTGAACACACTTCAATGAAACGAAAAAAGCGTTTCTTTATTTCTTAGAGATCAAACAATACATAAATATAAACCACCACAGTAATAAGCACACTTGGAGAGCCCAAATCACCAGAACACATTTAAAAAAACTTGACGTGTGGTGGTGATTTGGGTTGTCCAAGAGTGGTTATCAGTGCCCATCACAGGTTACAATCTTCCCTTAGTGCACCACAGTAAGATTCAAGAGCAAGAAAATTTACATATCTAGGGATAAAATATACAATTGTTTTCAGATTTATTTACTTAATTGGGTGAGAATCGGCGACTACCTGGCAACAATGTGCAACATCTACACCGGCTTCCCACATTCCCACAGTTTACCTTGCTCTCGGATGTAAACAACATAACGACCACCTTCTTTACCTTCAGCTGCTGCCTTCATTCTTATTTTACTAAACTCCTAGCTGCCTACCATTGTTAAATAGCAAGTTTTTACCTGTTATGTTCAAAAGATTTACTACTTTACCGTCTCGTCCGTCGGTTCCGAGAATGTTTTGATTTTGTTTCTTTTGTTAAATGCTCCTTGTTTATTTACCTTCGGATTTCAACCTTCTCGTTTCTGCTATGGTTTTTGGGGAATTTTCCTAACAAAAATGTAATTGCAGCTACCAATATTTTTCTATTACAAAACTGAAATAACTGAATGTTTAATAAATGGCTTTTTTAGAAGCGAAAATAAATTACACTCTAATGCGAAATCCACTTTAGATAACGCAGCCTCTGAAGCCAAAGCTCCTGGGTTAGATTCCAAGTAGAAACGTCATTTTCTTTTCAGTACGTAGATACTGTAAAATTAACATCAACTAAAGTTGTGGCATTGTGCTTAAGCAAGTTGAATATTTGCTTATTCCGCCCTTAATGAGGGGGGTGTGAAGCCATCGCTTTCGTATGCCATGTGATTTTGAGCACGTTAAATATCCCTACGATCAAATTAAATCCTCAAAATTCCAACCTTTCGCTTTTGCAAATGAGAGATATATTTCATGAGGGTATGTTATGGGGTTTAAACTACCTAAATACAAAGACTATATATATATATATATATATATATATATATATATATATATATATATATATATATATATATATATATATATATATATATATATATATATATAAATTACGCCTATTATTATTACGTATAGATCAAACATAATACAATAATGCATCATCATCACAATCTAAAGGCGATGTCGGCCAAGGGCGTAGATAGGTTTTTTCTAATACAAAGGTAAACAAAATTACAAATACAAAGACTAAAAAATGTATTGAATTAAAATAATTGAACAAAAAATTGCGAAAATATTTCCCACATTAGAAAACAAAAGTCTGGACGCAGCAAGTGTGTTATGGTAGTGAATTTTCATGGAAATGATCTGCACCAAACATTTTTTATTAAATAGTTATAACTTTTTTCTTATAACATATAGATCGGTTTTGTATATAATTTAATTTTTATAACGTAACCCTACATTAAAAATTTGGTTACCGTAGGTCTGTTATTTTCGGAAATAAAAAAATGTTCGAAAGAAAACCCAAAATGTTCTCGGAAAACCGGATCCAATTTTTCTGGATAACGAACCTATGCAACCCACTTACAAAAGGAAGGTACCTGTCAAATTTCATCCAAATCGGACCATTGTTTTTTTAGTTATCGTGTGAATTTTTCCTATGAAAATGCACTAAAAAAATTAAAAAGTCGCAGCAAGTGCGTGATGGTAGTGAATTTTCATAGAAATTATCTACAACCAAATTTTTTCTACGAAAATTCCTTAAAAATCAAACTCGAAATCAGAGTAATACCAACCTTCTGTTTTTCTTTTGTTTTGCAAGTCGCTCCAAAACCTTTTTGTCATTTATAGGAACGCTCTGGTACTCATGCATGAAGGCTAGTCTATCTAACCTGTGTTGTCATATTCTTAAGCTGAACCAAATTTTATACGTTCTTAACGCGGAAAAATACTTTTCTGCAGACTCCACACTGGCAGGCAAACCTGCAAAAAATCTTAGTGCGAGATGTACCTATATCACTAAATACTTCTTTATCAGATAATTTGAGACAACTTCAACAAGCACCTGGAGAAGTGTTGTTCTATTTTCTAACACAAAAATTCAGCTGTACCTAAATCTGGACTCTTATTTATTATTATTTTCCTATTCCATCAAATATTTTGATACATTTTCTTCTGATGATGAAATGTGGTTATTTTTTGTATTATAACTGCAGGAATGATATTTTCATTTTTAGGAAAAAAATTGTTTAGAAATGTAATGAAACCTGAGATCTTCCATGATGTTCTTCAATAGAGAAACGAAAATGCCGGTGTCATAATATCTCTGGGGGATTTCCTTTTGAACGTTCGTATGGTTAAAACCTTAGTAAGACGTCTCTGTCTATAGTGTTTATGCGAGGAAACCTTATAGACATATTTAACTCATTGCGCAGTTTGTCAATTATTTCATACAATCTCGTGAATCATCTATCTGCGCTCATATTTCTTGCTTCTAGCAGATCTAAAAGACAAAGAAGATAAAAAAGATGAGTTGAGTTGATGTGTTTATCTCATCAGATGTCTTTATCGGCATGAACCAATATCCACATAGTAAATTTCTAGATCGAAAGGAAACGTGCTGATTATTTAAATAACTTTGGTCCTTTTAAACCTACATTAGATAAGGGTCATAAATTTGTCGACCAGAAGATTAAAGCAGATCTCCGACCTAGTAGTTTCACTGCGCAATAAACAAACGATCGTTCTTGGGCGACAACTTTACTTCGGACTAGTTTGTTTACCTTGACGCGATATAAATATACTGGATCTAGTTTTTTATGTTAGAATTTTCTTCCTCTGAAGATGTTGACATTGTCAACGAAACGATCGTAAGGTCTCTGAAATATGTGTTGTGGTGATTTGGGTGTTCTCCAAGTGTACTTAAAAGACAACAAACTGATTTCTCAGCATATTTCCTTTTAAAAGTTTAAAAAATTTGCTAAAATGCAGGTCCAAGAAGCATATTCACAAACATTTTAACGAGTTTTACTTATTTCAAGATTTTCTCATTTTTTTAACAAAAAATTCCGACCTAGTAATTTTTTTCACCTTGGGTCTTAGGGGGGTAACTACCCCCATTACCCCTCCATTATCTACGCCCTTGATGTCGGCTCTCTCTCTCTCTCACTCTCGCTCTCCAGCAGCTTTTCTCATTTCATTGTAGCTTCATTATAAGCAATGTAACAACTATAGCTTTAGCCTCTTCAATTAATAAGTACAATGACTGGTGATTGGAACCTGCGATGAGCACTGATAAGTATAATTTAGAGAACCCAATTCATCACAATAGAGTTTTCAGACCTGACGATCGCTTCATTAACGAAGTTCACTGTTTCCTCGGAAATCTCTGTGGTTAAGATTACATTGCCTCCGTCGTACGAGGTGTGTGTACTTTGTTTAATACTAAATATCCGCATATGTCTATCAATCTATCAACATTGAGTCGAATATATACAAAATTTTCAAAAACGTCTAGCGTGGAAGATTTGCCAAAAACAGGTCGCCGGTCTATGAGTGAAGAAGTGAATTAAACACCTTGTGGGCAATGGAAGAGAATCTCCACAATAGTGTTCGGTAAATCGGCCGAGAGAATGGAATTCTATTTCACAACGCACAAAAAGTATTAAAACTTGAAAAGCTTCAACGTTATAAAATACAGATTTTGCAGGAATTATCCGATGACGATGCAGAACGAATTATGCAGTTTTGTGCAACATTAATGGATAAATGTAATGATAACCAGTACCGAATGTTCTGTTTTCGGGCGAATCTCCTTGACACTACATGGACAAGTTAACCGTCAAAACTGCAGACATTGGGCAAGGAAAAATCCAAGATGCATACGACAGAATCACACAATATCCAAAGCTAAATGTTTGGACGAGAATTGTTAGGAGTAGGATTACTGGTCCCAAATTTTTTTATGGAACTATAAATGGACCACGATATCTACAATTTTTACAGCAATATCTTATTTCGACGTTTTTGAACTTATTTCCTGATGGACATAATGCTGGTATGGTAAATCATAACTTGTGGTATCAACAAGATGGTGCCCCGCGCATTATGGCATTAATGTTCGACATTATCTGGATCAACAATTTCCCAACAGATGGATTGGCAGGCCTGGTACAATCGAGTGGCCAGTAAGATCACCTGATCACCCTAACTCCCTTAGATTTTTTTCTGTAGGATCATTTGAAGAATGTGGCATTCAAAAGTGAACCAGGTACTATCGACGAATTAAAAACAAGAATTAGAACTGAATGTACAACATTTTTCCAGTGATTATAAATAGAATCCAACAATAATTTGTTGACCGTTATCAGGCTGAATAAGGCTGAATTATGTAATTCTTTATAGGCTTCACTTGTATTAGGTGTTACTGATAATAAAAATGTTAATTACTCACTTTATTTTATTCCTGCAAAAATGAATTGCTGTTGCTGATTAGAAATTTTGATTAGCTCTAAAAAGATGTATCACACTACCCACCTTCCAATTTCAAAATTTTGAAAGAGTATCTACCCCTTAAAGAGGTATACCGATAGGGGTGAGACTTTTATATCAATTTTTGAAAATAAATATTCACCTGTTTTTGAATTTTCTTTCATAATGGTCACTTTCAATTTTATTGCATTTATACGTTACTTTATAGATATAGTGTATACGTATAAACATATAGGGTGGCGCATTGAAAACGAAACAGACCGATTTGCGTCCAGATATATTTTTTTTAGAAACGCTGAAACTCGTCAATTTTAATATTGAGGGGGACATGTTTTGACATAAAACTCAACTTTGTCACATCAATCCCTTAAGGGTTGTGATAACAACCCTTATATTTTCAATAGGGAATATGGGTCGAGTGTTACATCATTTGAAAGCTTTTTCTTTTCTGAATTCAGCACACTAATTTTTTTGGAAGTTTTATCAACTCGTTTAAAAATTATTTAAAGTTAAAGATGCAAAAACGCATTTCACTCATTCCGATAAGAAATGTGCTGATAGTCAATGTTTTGTTGGTTTGTAAACAAAAAATTGACAATCAGAACATTTCTTATCGGAATGAGAGAAATGCAGTTTATTATTTCAGTTTATCGGTCGGTTTGATACTTGATAGTACTACCGAAAATTAATTACACAATGGTGTATTCTGTAGAAGAAAGAGTTGAAATAACTCTTTTTTTCAAAAACGATGACTGCACCAACCGTACCGCAAGTTTGTTTAATAAACGACATCCGAACAGACGTCCTAACAGAAAATACATTTTGGAGTTAGTTGCAAAGTTTCGACAAAGTGGTTCAGTAGCCAACAACAAAAACGGGATCCTGAACGTGAATTTCCGGTTAGAAATGAGACTACTGAGATTGAAGTTTTAGCACAAATTGCTGCAGACCCAAGTTTGAGCACGAAAAAATTGTCCACTGTTTCAAACATCAAAAGAAGAACTATTCAGCGAATATTGAAGCATCATACATTTCACCCGTATAAAATTCATCTTGTACAACAACTGAATGAAGATGATTTTGATCGGCGGCTGGAGTTTTGTGAAGTTATGACTGCACGAATAGCTGATAACGGGAACTTTCTGTTCAATATATATTCTTCAGACAAGTGTACGTTTTTATTAAACTCTACAGTCAATCGTCATAATTGTGGTTATTGGGCAGATAATAATCGAAGAAATTTTCACGAAGTCCACACTGAAACTCCACAGAAATTGAATGTCTGGACTGGCATTTTTGGAGACCGTTTCATCGGACCAATTTTTCTTGATGGCAATTTGAGTGGCGAAACGCATTTGGAGTTACTAGAAGATATCGTTTACCCTCTACTAATTGACCTTGTTGAAAATGATGATCGCTATCAAGAAAATCAATTAGTGTTTCAACAAGATGGAGATCCTCCGCATTTCTCACAACGTGTTAGGGAGTTTTTGAACAGAGAGTTTCCAGGACAATGGATTGGGCGTAGAGGTGCTATTGAGTGGCCCCCTAGATCACCGGATTTAACTTCTTTAGACTTCTTTCTATGGGGCCATTTAAAAAGTAGAATTTACGCAACAGAACCGGAGTCTCTGGAAGAATTACGACGACGCATTGTTGAAGAATGCCGTCTAATAACTCCACAAATGCTCCAGAATGTCAGAGCTCGTTTTGAACAAAATTTGTACTTTTGTATGGAAGCTGGTGGTCAACAATTTGAGCACTTACTTAACTGAATAAACATTTTTGAACGTTTGGTTTTGTTTTTTAGTTTTTTTTTACGAAAAATTGACTAATCAGTGCATTTTTTATCACAATGAATGAAATACGTTCTTGCACCTCCAACTGTGAGTAATTTTTAAACGAGTTGATAAAACTTCCAAAAAAATTAGTGTGCCGAATTCAGAAAAGAAAGAGCTTTCAAATGATGTAACACTCGGCCCATGTTCCCCATTTAAAATATAAGGGTTGTTATCGCCACCCTTAAGGGTTTGATGTGACAAAGTTGAGTTTTATGTCAAAACATGTCCCCCTTAATATTAAATTTGACGTGTTTCAGCGTTTCTTAAAAAAAAATTCTCTGGACGCAAATCGGTCTGTTTCGTTTTCAATGCGCCACCCTGTATATTAAAAGCTTTACCGTAGGATTGTGTCAGCCTGTATATACGTAAACAGATAAAAACTTAAAATAACCCTGGAGGTGCGTTCTAGGGGGTATATTTCGCGCTTATTTGAAGAAATATTTTCAAAATTCAAAAATCGCGGTTTCAATAGCGATATTCTTCTGCGAAAATTCATAAAAATTAGAGTATTAAACCAAAGTCTTATAACTAAAACTACTACCAAAGCATCGGACAAAGGGTCTATTTGAAATGAATTTGCTGCAAGTATTTTAGTAAAATGAAGGACAATGACCGTCGAAGCTGAAACTGTAAAACACACTTGATATTTCCTCTAGGTGATTCGTTTCAGGTTTCTTGTCTAAAAGTGGCCAATTTTGAGGTTTCAAATAGCGACCCTGAAGTTTTAAGAAGAAAAACTATAAAATTTAAAAGTAATTTTTCTGGTATTTTTTGACCTTTTTGCGCCAACAAAAACCTAATCTTTATCTGTAATACACAAGAGATTTTGCTATCCACACAAAATATGTTGATTTTGTGCGTTTCTCTGGGCATCAGTGGCAACCAATTTTTTTTTGCATATATATATATATATATATATATATATATATATATATATATATATATATATATATATATATATATATATATATATATATATATATATATATATAACTTTTTTCTTTTAACTTAGAGATCTAGGTTTTGTTATATAGTATAATTTTTATAATATAAACCGGCACACCAAATTTGGTTACCACAGCTATGCTATTTCGGGGAATACAAAAATTTGCATTCCAAACTGAAACTGACCTGGATATGTGTTCTAGGGGGCTTAGTTCGCACTCATTTGAATTTTTCTTTTTTTAATTCAAAAGTCGCGATCTCTTCATTAGTGATTTTTTCTACAAAAATTCACAAAAAATTGAAGCTGGAAAATGATTTTGTAATACAATTATTTATTTAAAAAAAATAATGATCTTGGGACCTTATAACTTATCTAATATGTTGCAAACATTTGTATCTGAAACACACAGAGAATCACATTTCTTACATTAGTTATTTATTCAATTACATTAATATAACATAACCTAGAAAGACAAGGCAATACTATCTTATCTGAACGAGAGAACGAAGTTCATTACAGACGCTGCTAAAATATGTTTTTCTCATAAAAATGTGTGGTTCTAGAAAACTTATTCACAAATAATATAACAAACAAACTTACCCCAATTTAGAAGTCATGCTGCTTGATGCACTATTTAGAATTGATTAGCAGTGGTAGGGATACAATTAATTATTATCTAAAAAACGTTTATCACCACGATAGAGCTCTATTTACATACTGTAGCTAAACCACTTCATACTTGATTACGTCAGAGAAACAAGATAATAAAACACAAAAAAACTAACTTAGTGAAACTTTATGAGGCAAAAAGGAGTTTGTTTTTGTCAATCAATTTTGAACAATTTACATTACTTATCTACTGGCTGGACCAAAACTAATGGCACACGGAGTAGCAATACATTGTTGGCATCAAGATATTATGATCTAGCCAAAAGTCATAATTAAAAGAGATAAGGGTATTAAAGTGAGAATTTGAGTTTCTATTTTCCTTGATTTCTAGAAAAATATTAGACGCATTCTCTTGAAAATTGGTACAGATGATTTTTTCATTGTAAAAAAAAGTAATAAAAAAATGCTTGCGGTGCCCTTTACGTCTTAAAAATACACACACGTTTTTATTAGCGTTGCTAGAAAACATTTGATATTGAAATATCATTTTCTTACATTTTCTTATCAAAAAGGGGTACCTATTGAATAACACTTGAGTCGTTTTCGAAATATTTGCGATTTTAACAATATATGCACACGTTCTCCTTAATAGTTTTGAGATGATATTTTATTTATTAAGTAGATATCTGTTATCGTTCTTGTAAAAAACTGCGTCTTGGTATTAGTTGTTGATTTGATAAGCTTTTGATTACGTAAAGTATGTCGCGGCATTATTGTTTCTATTACGAAGAAATGCAAGATACGGTTTGTTTTACGCGCGGGCTAATTTCAATTGACGTAAGGCGTGGAGAATGTATGCTAAAAACACAGGAACAAAAGACGGCCGGATCACGAATTATTCAAAAATATTTATGACAAATTGGCTTGTTTCGTGCAAAACGTTATATTTCAGGCTGTCCAAAAAATATCGCTCACAAACAAGAAGATGAAATTTTAGTTCGTGTAGCAGATAGTCCAGAAATTTGTTCCAAGAAGAATAAGTACAGCGATTAATGTAAGTAGATATGAGGATATTGCATGACGAAGGCGTTTATCCTTATCACTTCACACCCTTACAGAATTTAGGGCCAGCTGATCTTCCAGCTAGAACAACATTTTTGCCATTCCTTCAGAAACAAGGAATATACTACAAAAACCTCAAACCTTCAGAACATACTGCTGAACCACTGTCTGTAAATAAAATACTATTTACAGATGAAGCTACCTTTACTCGCCGAGGTGTATTAAACTTCAGAAACAAACATATGTGGGAGAATGAAAATCCTCACATAGCAGTATAAGGTCATTTTTAACATAAATTCAAGATTTCGCCGAGGTGTATTCAACTTCAGTAACAAACATATTATGTGGGAAAATGAAAATCCTCATATAGGAGTAGAAGGTCATTTTTTAAATGAATTGAAGATTTCTCCGAGGTGTATTCAACTTCAAAAACAAACATATGTGGGAGAATGAAAATCCTCATACAGCAGTAGGTCATTTTTAACATGAATTCAAGATTTCGCCGAGGTGTATTCAACTTCACAAACAAACATATGTGGGATAATGAAAATCCTCATATAGCAGTAGAAGGTCATTTTTAACATGAATTCAAGATTTCGCCGAGGTGCATTCAACTTCAAAAACAAACATATGTGGGAGAATAAAAATCCTCATACAGCAGTAGAAGGTCATTTTTAACATGAATTCAAGATTTCGCCGAGGTGTATTCAACTTAAAAAACAAACATATGTGGGAGAATGAAAATCCTCATACAGCAGTAGGTCATTTTTAACATGAATTCAAGATTTCGCCGAGGTGTATTCAACTTCACAAACAAACATATGTGGGATAATGAAAATCCTCATATAGCAGTAGAAGGTCATTTTTAACATGAATTCAAGATTTCGCCGAGGTGTATTCAACTTCAAAAACAAACATATGTGGGAGAATAAAAATCCTCATACAGCAGTAGAAGGTCATTTTTAACATGAATTGAAGATTTCGCCGAGGTGTATTCAACTTCAGAAACAAACATATTATGTGGGAAAATGAAAATCATCATATAGGAGTAGAAGGTCATTTTTAACATGAATTGAAGATTTCGCCGAGGTGTATTCAACTTCAAAAACAAACATATGTGGGAGAATGAAAATCCTCATACAGCAGTAGGTCATTTTTAACATAAATTCAAGATTTCGCCGAGGTGTATTCAACACAAACAAACATATGTGGGATAATGAAAATCCTCATATAGCAGTAGAAGGTCATTTTTAACATGAATTCAAGATTTCGCCGAGGTGTATTCAACTTCAGAAACAAACATATGTGGGAGAATGAACATTCTCATATAGCAGTAGGAGGTCATTTTTAACATGAATTCAAGATTTTGCCGACGTCTATTCAACTTCAGGAAGAAACATATTTGGGAGAATGAAAATCCTTATATAGCAGTAGAAGGTCAATTTTAACATGAATTCATGATGAATGTTTGGTGTGGAATAATCGGAAATCATATCTTAGGTCCACATAAATTGGCACCAAGTCTGAATGGAAATTTCTACCGAAATGTTCTACAAAATGGGCGAAATGATCCCGTTGATGGTTTGCCCTTAAATTTAAGTCACAATATGTATTGTATTTTATGCAAGACGGTGCACCCACACACTTCCATGTCCAAGTGCGAAAATACCTAAATGAAAGGTATCGCCAAAGATGGATAGGCCGTGGCAGCCCAATTCCTTGACCAGCTCGTAGCACGGATTTTAACCTACTAGACTTTTTCTTTGGGGTTTACATATCAGTTGTCCAAAATAAACAAACATCCGCAAAGAATTATGGCAAAAAATGGTAGAAACTGTCAAATTATTTAGGAATTCAAGAATACTATTTAAAAGATAACCTCTGCTCAGACGTTATTCAAAGTGTATTGAGGTTAATAGTGCCCATTATGGTCATTTGTCGTTCACAATTTAATCATTTTATCGTCTATTAATCATTTCGTTTCCTAATAGTAATAGTTGATAGTCATAAGTTATAATATTTTCCTGTTATTCGTTACATTTATTACATCAAGAGAATGAAATTCGCCGAGACAAATAATTATCAAATTCACGTTAGCCTCTTTTCTATTTTACTGACACCATTTTAAAAATTAGCATACTATTTTTTCATTGAAGAAGTCAGAAGTCTGTGGCCAATAAATGCCGTGTTCAAGGCTAATTAACCCAAACCGACTAAGAAGATGAATTAACTGGTAAACAAAGCAGATTGGTGTATCGCTCCCACTCGCCAAACCTTTCATCCCTTGAAGATAATAACGCACCCTCATACTGACTGTTTTAATTTTTTAAAAGAACCTCAAGCTATGGACAAAATTGCCAAAGTTAAATTTGCATCCATCATCATCAGCAATTCCAACAAAGAACAAACTGAAAAGTTGTTTTCAGAATGGAAAATCTGCAAAAGTGAGTTAAAACTAAACGCTCAGAGCGGCATACCGTATGTAATTTGAGGTTAGTTTTAAATTGGTAGCGTAACTATGTTCACCAATTTATTTATGTTTCTAAATATATCAAATCAATTTAGAAGTAAACTTACTTCTTTAAAAGTTCGTCTCAACTATGCAGCAGCATGCTGGCTTTTAGGTTAGTTCCTTCGCTTTTAATTTAAATTCATATTTCATAGAACAAATTCCCCACTGGGAAGATTGCGTAATTTGAGACCTGATTTTTTTTTCAAATGAGGGCGAACTAGGTCCTCTCGAGCTCATATTCACGTAGAATTAAAATCAATATAAATATAGTGTTTATGTAGTATTTTAGTTGAATTATTTATCATTTGTTAGAGTTAACATGGTGAGACAGACACCTGGGTTTTAGTTTTCTATTTAAAAAAAAAGATGAGTTGAGTTGATGTTGTTTATCTCACCAGATGTCTGTGTTGACATGATCCAATATCCACATAGTAAATTTCTAGATCGAAAGGAAACGTGCTGATTCCTTAAATAACTCGGTGTCCTTTAAACCTATATTAGATAAGGGTCATAAATTTGTCTACCAGAATGTTAAAGCAGGTCTTCGACCTCGTAGTTTCACTGCACAATAAACAAACGATCGTTCTTGGACGACAACTTTACTTCGGATTAGTTCGTTTACCTTGACGCGATATAAATACACGGGAGCTAGTTTTTATTTCTAGAATTTTCTTCCTCTGAAGATGTTGACATTGTCCACGAAACGATCGTAACGTCTCTGAAATATGTGTTGTGGTGATTTGGGTGTTCTCCAAGTGTACTTATTAGTGCTCATCACAGGTTCAAGTTTTTACATAGTATATATATATATATATATATATATATATATATATATATATATATATATATATATATATATATATATATATCACTACGATAACTCCAAAGGTAAGAACACTTATTTTTATGATGAAACTTGTGCACGTGTGTTCCTTTAGTATATGGCTTAGATAAGTTAGCTATCCCAGAAATTGTGACCAGATCTTTCTGGAACGCTTTATTCTCGGACAAATGTCACAGTGGTGTCAAGTAGACAAATATAAATTTGAGTGCTAACCATTGCAAAATGTTTAGCTAATTGAGAAGATACATTGTGTTAACATGTGGTCAGGATTTCTGGAAGTGTTGCAAGAAATGTCGAATACAAGCAAGGGAGGTGGCGACGCACTAAGATCGAAAATAAGCCAAGTTGAAACAAATTTACGTAATGACATATCAAGGAAAATGTTTGGCAGTTGCATATTGAAAACTCTGATGAATTTTTTGATCAAAACATCATATCATAGCAACAGATATTTATTTGTAGTTGTCATGATTTCGTACTAATTCAATTTTTATCTGTCTGAGAATGCTCTCAAGCAGCGAAACTAGTCACAGAAACGTTGAAGAACATCCGAGAACATCTAGAATTCATTGAAGACCTAACCTTAACATACTGGCTAAAGAAAACGATGATACTACTAATAGACGCTTATTCCAACATAATAAATTAATAGAAAATAATGAAACATTTGGCAAGACGATTTAAATCCTATTTTTAATGTCAATTTTCAAACAGTTCAAGGTCTTGACATATACTACAAAATTATTCACAGTTACCAAATAATACACGAAACATAATTTTTCGTTCCAACACCAATCAGAAGTGTTCCGATTTTGTAAACATTTTCACGGACGCTTCTAAGAATCACTCACGATCTGAATGCGATTACTATGTACCTGCCCTTAGAATCGAAATTAAGTTTCAGCTCGGTAACAAAATGTCTACCTACTCAGCTCAACTCATCGCAATTGTGGAAGCCTTGCAGTTTATTGGCCAACATTCAATTCAACGCGCAACTATATTTCCTGATAGCAAAAGTAGCCTGGATAAATCAAAAATATTTCACCCAATTCAAGCTGTAATTACTTTTTTTCTTCCTTAGGGCTCGTCCGCGTCTTTGCCGCCCCGATAGCACTGCAGCCTTTGGCTTATTGTGCATGCCCTTAGTCTTTCTACTCACCCATTCCAAAATCACTGTGTCTTGAACTAGTCTGCACAGCGATTGGTAGGGTGAAGTTTTATATTGCTCTGTCTCCGGTCTAGATCAGTTGTCTTTTGCGCTCCAGAGCTTTACACTCGCACAAGATGTGCTGGGCTGATTCCTCCCCCTCGCCGCAGAGTCTGCATGCGAGGTCCCCCTCGAACCGCCCCATTTTATGCAGGTGTTTCTTGACGGCCATGTGTCTCGTCAAGAGACCTGTTATGTTTCCGAGCTGTCCTCTGCCAAGATTTAGCATCTCCACAGCTCTCTTTGAACTGGGTTCGTCAATTACTGACTTCCCATGTCTGAGTCCTGGACAGTCTGCCCAGTACACATTGTGTTCGTTTCTGGTCCAGGACTTAATGCCCCCGGCAGTGCTCTTTGTCACGCCCAGAACCAGTTCTGGTCCCATAAATGATTTAGCTCTCTTCGCGAGACTGTCAGCTTCTTCATTGCCTTTGACCCCCGAGTGTCCTCATTCTGCCCATCCAGGTCGCTCGTCTCGTCTCGGCACTCACTTACCAGCCTGGAGTTTACCCGCGGGCTACTTAGGGCCTCAAGGGCTGTCTGGCTGTCTGTGGCTATGAGGATCCGCTTGTTGGTGTAGACCCTCCTCTTGTTCTCTCGCACACAGTGCAGGATGGCGTACATTTCGGCCTGAAAGACCGTTGCATGGGCTCCGAGGGAAATACTATGACTTATCCTCGGTCCTTCCGAATAAACACCTGCCCCGGTGCCACGCTCCCTGTCGGATCCGTCCGTAAACTAAACGTGCGTGTCCCGTGGCAAATCCGGCGTCTCCTCCCGCCATACCCCGCGGTCGAGGATTTCCACCGTAAAATTGTTTCCCCCTGCAGGTTCGCGGGCTCGCGAAGTTTGACCTCATTTTAAGCATGGTCTCCTTCACGATATCTTGAATTTTTCAGTGGCCCCTGAAGCCTGGGTTGCTGGCAGATCCAGCAACACCTCCATGGCGGCTGTTGGGGTTGAAGACATGGCCCCTGTGATGCCTAGGCGAGCCATCCTTTGGATCTTGCCTAGTTTTTGTTTGGCACTGGATTGTGTCACCTTAGGCCACCAAACCAGTGCCGCGTATGTTAACGATGGTCTGACCACCCTTGCTCCTATGTAACATAAGGTATATGGTATATGCCCAAATTCAGATCTATAGGTTAAAAGCAAAACATTTGTTTTCCTCGTTTTTTTTTTTGACCTAGATAATTTACTCGTACGATCACGTAAAAAGAGGTATATATTATAGGCATTTAAAGAAAAAAAGGGTCGCCTTGGAGGTCAAGACCAACATATTATATGTGGTTAACAAAATCTAATAAATATTACAGACGAAGATTACGTTTTGTGGTGCCAAAAGGTCACGAAGTGCCAAAGAAAAATGCTTTGAAAATGTTATGGTTTATCAAAACTTCAAAGTGTCGGTTTTGAAACGCCAAAATTGGTGATTTCTGAAAAATATTCTAAAGCGAATTCAGGTTAGGTTAGGCTAGGTTAAATTGTGAGGGTGCTATAACGGTCCTTCCATTACGACCTTAAGGCCGTTTGTGGCTTACGTCTAATTGTCTTATATTTCACCCAACAAAAGCAGCCTCCTACAGAGGTCGACAATCTTTGTGGGCGAAAGTTGATCCAGATCTTCTGGTGCAAGTTGTGGCTTGTCAAAGAGCAGGAACATAGTACGTGCTCTATTGTTTCGTCATTCTCCATTCACAGCTGGCACTCGGTTTCTTGTCTAAGCCCAATTCAGTGTATGTGGTGCCGTAAGCGGCAGTGTCCTGTAAACAGGCTCACCAGAGCTCTCAGTTGTTTGTTTAGCTCTATAAATTTTTTAGCCCTTGAATTTAAAAGGCCATTTATGAAGACCTTAGAGTGTGCTAATCCTGGCAGATTTTGCCATTGTTGGGTTGTCCTTCTATCTGCTCAGGTCTCTAAGGTGTGTTTTGCCGTGCATGAGGATATCCCTAGCACAGGTTCTAGTCCGATAAACTCCCGGGTACCATCCCTGGCAAGCGTGTCGGCCGCTACATTGCCATCAAGGTCCGAGTGAATTGATATCCAGACCAGCGACCCTTCATTTCAGCCGCTCAATTCGTTGAAGGCAGACTTACAGCTCCATACCGTTTTTGAATTGCAACGGTAGGAACCAAGAGCCTTTATTGCAGCTTGGCTATCTGAATATATTTTTATCGATTTGTGTCTGCAATAGTTGCAGGTTACGGACAACAAATATGGCAAGAAGTGTGTTTAACCAGGTCTACATTTCTGTTTTAACAGCTATCGTTCTTCAATTGACGAAGATATTTACAGAAATGTATTTAAATAGAGCCTTTCTACGATGTTTTGAACAGAAGGTTAAATGATACAGTCTGTTATTTATTTGAAAGAATCTCTCAACAGTCGGTACGGTAATAAACGAACAAGCATATATATATATATATATATATATATATATATATATATATATATATATATATATATATATATATATATATATATATATATAGTAAAAGGTTGAACGCAGCAAGTGCGTTATGGCAGCGCATTTAATGAACTTTTTTTATATATAGTTGACAATACAAATATCAGGTGTAATTGACAGACTTGATAACCCAAGTATTTTTGGCAACTTGTGACATCCTAATATGAGTGGCTACCTCGGCGGTGCGGTACAGTTACCTATCGACGATCCTTAATTGAAGTTAAGCCACGTCGGACACGATCAGTTCTTGGATAGGTGACCAGTTGGTGATCTCGTCCGGGACTGATGTTTGTAGAAAACTTTTATAGTGAATTTTCATCGAAAACATTTCTTATGCAAGTTTTCGTAACAGATTTTTATTTAATTTTTGTATAAATATTTTTTATAGAATTTTTGTAGAAAAACATGAGCATTTTTTTATAAACTAATCATTTTCATCGCCTTTTGTGCAAAAATACGTCTGGCGGATTTTCGATGCAATAATTTTTTTTAGGGCATTTCAATAAACTTTTATAATAAATTGTTTTAGCATACTTTTGTAGGAATTTTTAATATTGTTGAAAAACTTTTTGAGATAATTTTTGTAGACGAAATTTTGTAGTAAATTTTCGCAGACAACTTTTTTTGTCAGTGAAGTTGATAAATTTGTTTTTATCGTACGAAAATTTTCAATCCTGAGATCCCTCCATTGGTCTTCTGAACGGGAAAAAATAAATGCTTATAACTCAATTTTCTACAAAGCTATAATCTTAAAATTTGGTATATACCAGTCTCTAAAAAGTTTACTTGTTTTCAGAGTTTTACTAAAATAACTTTGTTATTTACAAAGAAACAAAAATTTTCCGGGAAAAACTGATTGAAACTTATCTAAGCTATTAAGAAAAGGAAAGTACCTGCCAAATTTATAATATTGCCTTCCTTAATCGATTTTTTCGAAAAAACAAGTTTTTTCTCGAAACTAATTTATCATTTCGTAACTAATTATTTTGTTATTTTTCGTAATTTGAAACATTTTCAGCAGTCTCGGTGGTCCAGGGGTAAGAACTTGTGCCTCTGGACCCAACGCTTTCGGGTTCAATTCCCAGTTGAAATGTCCAATTATTTTTACTGCATACTATAAATTAACATCAGGCGAGGTTGTGGCATTGTGTTTGAGCAAGTTGAATGTCTGCACGTTCCACCCTTCGGAGGGGACGTTAATCTGTCGGTCTCGTGTACCATGCGATGTTGGGCACATTAAAGATTCCTACCATCCTTACAGAAATGAAGGGAGTCAGCAAAATTTCCAGTATAATGAAGTGAATCTCCTCCCTGCCGTCGGTGACTGGCCATAGTCGCGGAAATAGACCGACGTTAAAGGAACAAAATACCAGGAATATTTTTATGCATATTGGCTGCCATAACTCACTGGCTCGTCCAGACTTTTTTATTGGGCAGTATATTTATAGGAGGATTTTAAATATGACTAACAAGTAATAACAAATGAATAACAAGTAAACAAATGATTTGTTCGTTGATTTGTAATCAGTTCGTGATGCGTGATCCTAGGAATCCAATATTTGTATTTACACTAACACCCAGGTAATCTCCAACCTATTCAGAGTTCAAAGGTTTCGTGAACAAGCCTAGAACATATTTACTTCAAACCACATTTCAATGGAGCCATAAAAACTTCTATCAGAATGAGTCAACATCCAGTAATTAGAAATTAAAATAGTTCAACACATTTAATGTGACTGACAAACTGCAAAAACATCTTGCAAGTATTTTGAAAAGCATGACAACAAAACAAACTATACTATGAATATTGCTCATCCATTTTAAATGGTTTCCTGGAAATACTGAATTCATTAATCACTTAAATTATTGTTCTATTTTAGTATGATAACGTGAAATGTGTGTGTGCTCAATTTATTTATTTAACGTCGGCCTATTTCCGCGACTGTGGCTAATCACCGACGACGCTTGAGAACAATTTTGCCTTACCTGGAAATTTTGCCGAACCTCTGTCTTTTGTAAGCTGGCTAGGAATCTTTATGTACCCAACATCGGATGGTACACGAGACCGATGGTTTAACGCCCTCCCGAAGTGCGGAATAAGCAGGCTGTTAATTGGCTCAAACACAATGCCACAGCCTCAGTAGTTGTCATTTTTCAGTAGGTACTTCAATTATTATTTTGTAATTAATTTATTTAAAAAATTTGCTTGAAGTCACGACTTTTGAACTTTCAATAAAGATATTGTTTTATATATTTATACATACCGGCGAGCATTTTCACTATTTTCCCGGCGAGAAGCTATAAAGCACATGCTGGCAACGCTCCACGCTAAGCAACCACCCTGAGCGTGGTGGAAACTGTCTGGTACGAGTCCTGTCTATTTAACATTCTCTGATATATATATATATATATATATATATATATATATATATATATATATATATATATATATATATATATATATATATATATATATATATATATATATATATATATATATATAGCCTTGACGAGATCTCAGCAATTGTTCTCAAAAAATGCGCACCATAACTTGCTCCTGTCTGGCTCGTCTGTTTCAGACATCTTACAATACTCCCTAGTAACTGGAAAACTGCTCGAGTACAACCCGTTCCCAAGAAAGGATCCAAAGCGCTTCCTAGCAACTACAGGCCTATTTCTCTCACTAGAGTCGTCTCTAAAGTGATGAAAAAGTATATAAACACCTAATTACTAAAATTTCTTGAAAAACACAGTCTAATCCACGACAGGCAGTATGGATTCCGTCAGCGCGGATCAAATGCTGAACTCCTTTTTTTTGTCACCCATTCTTGGAACAAGTCTATGGAACTACACGGTAAATCCCAGATTGTCGCTCTAAACATATTCAAAGCATTCGACCAGTTCTGGCACGCAGCGCTGCTTAATAAACTTCCGGCCTATGGCCTACCACCAAAACTCTGTACCTGGACAGCAAATTTCCTCTCCAACCGGAGCATTTCTGTTGCCGTGGATGGCCATTTCTCTAAACTGTATCCAATTAATGCAGGAGTTCCTCAAGGTTCAGCTTTATCCCCTACTTTGTTTCTTCTCCACATCAATGATCTCCTCTCTAGCACATCCAACCCAGTTCACAGTTACGCGGACGACAGCACCCTCCACTCAACTATACAATATTCTAAGCCTGCCTCTTTAGCCCAATTAGATGAGGATCGCAGACTCATGGAGGGTTCTGTCTCTGTGGATCTCCAAAAAATATTAGACTGGGGAAGTAGAAATCTTGTACAATTCAACCCCACCAAATCTCAGTCTTGCTTTCTATCTCATAAGAGATACACCAGCCCTACCCATCACAATGAACAACCAAGTTATTCAAAGTAATGAGTCCTTTTCACTTGTTGGCATTTCTGTGGATCGAAATCTCAATTGGCACCAACCTGCCACATCAATTGCAGAAGCGGCTGCTATATATACTCTATACCTTATATACTTCATAAATAAGGCCAAACCTCGAATACTACTCCCACATCTGGGGTGCCGCTGCCGCTTCTACACGCGCTATCCTGGACTCCATTCAGAAGAGAGCTAAGCTATACGTCTCATCGGTGCCGCTACCGTGACCCAAAGGGTGCCATCCCTTGCCCACCGACGTGCCGTTGGTGAGCTCTCTCTCTTTTATAGATATCTGCACAAGCACTGCTCACAGGAACTTTCTTCCATAGTTCCTCCACTTGCTGCGCCCAACAGATCTACCAGGCGAACAGAGCGAATGCACCCTTTTACTGTCCAGGTCACCAGACATAGAACATCTTGTTATGTCCGCTCTTTTGTCCCGAGGACTTCCAAGTTGTGGAATTCCTTGCCGGCACATGTTATTCCTTCTCCTCCGAACCTCCAAACCTTCAAGTCTAGAATTAACAAGTTGCCTCTTTCCCCCTTGTCGACACCAACGGTACGATCGTATTTAGGCTTTAAGCCCTCGTGTTGTGTTGTTGAAATATAAAAAAATACGGTTTCCTACTATAAATACACTCTATGTCTGTTTTTAAAAATTACGGATATAAGTTGAAGTGGAATCAACAGTGCTTACTAACCAACGAGTTAACCACAACAGGTCAAAACTACAGTAGGTAAGTCTTCCAAACAAAGTAAGCTGATTGATGGGGCCATTTCAAACATCAGTATTATTTGTATTTCGGAGGAACAGTACGATAAAACCATTAAGTGCAGAAATCTCGAGATGTAAGCGAAGAAACATACAGCTAATGTCCTAGTGATCCCAATACTCCTACCAACATTTAGTGTGTTTCCTAATAATCTTCTGGAAGGCTAGGCATTCGAAAACACCTTTATAAACCTCTGTAGAAAGCACCACTCCTTGCATGAACGCACCGTTATGCCAGGAGTGCGCCCCGCGTTACCCCAGACAGCAACAATGAGCCCGCTACTTACGAATAAGTTTCCCAAAAGTCAAGTCCCTAAACAATAGAAAAGCTCCGGGATACTGCGGAATCTCCAACGTAGCCCTATAAATCTCCCCCGCTAAGCAGTAGTATTCGTAGTTACGATTGTGAATGCCATGCCAAGATTTCAACATTTTCCATCCATGTGGAAACTTGCCGATATCATTAATATCCCAAACCACAGCAAAGACTCTCTGTTGCCCCAAAACAAGAGGCCAATTAACCTACTCCCCTATTTTTTGGAATTCAGTTCAGTTACTTAAAATGTAAGACATTCAATTAATAAAATTAATTCACCACAACTATCTGATCAACAACATCCCTTAAAATTTAATGTGCAATAATAATATCCGCACAAAATCAAGTTGACCTCATCCGCTAAGCTCAGTTCGTGCAAGAAAAAACATCACGGTGATGGTAAGGCGAGGTAAACACCTGAAACACCCCAAGATCTCTGTAACAAATGGCCACGCTGCCTCGAGGTGGATATAATAGCGACGAGTCAACAATTACATTCAAACCAACTCCCCCTCATCGCCAAAGTTGCCGAAAGGTTAATTCAGAAACAGCTACCCTCATACACCTCGAAGAACCACATCCTTCCGGGCAAACAATTCGGATTCAGACACCAGCACTCCACCACAGACCAAGGCCTTCGCGTGGTAGAAAACATCACAGAAGAATTGAACAAAAATAAGTCACCTGGTGCAAGCCTTCGACATGGTTTGGCATGCAGGCCTCCTTAACAAACTTCTATCGTTTAAATAGCCGCCTCCTCTGATACTCCTCATCCGGTAATATCTGAAACAGAGGAAGTTACAAGTTAAACACCTGGGAACCAGATCTAGAATCTACTCATCCATGACTGGCCTCCCGCAAGGTTCTGCTATACGATATATTTGTCGCAGACATACCGACACCGCCCCTAAACGTGACATACGCACTGTACGCAGACGGCACTACCATCCTCAGCAGCTCCACGTAGTCGAGGATAATAACCCAATACCTACAAACTGCCGTAGACGAGCTGCAAGACTAGTATAGAAAATAATGTCTAACCATAAACCTCGACAAACGCTCAGCAGTTCTATTTTCCAAGAGGAGACACACACCTCATGATAACATATCACTAGACAACAGTCTAATTCTCTGGCAAGACTCCGTCAAATACCACGGGGTTTTCCTCGACAAACGCTTAACATGTCCAACATGCCCGGCGGAAAGCTTCAATGTTCATCTCGAAATTCTTTCCACTTAACATAAATTCCAAATTGTCCATGAACAATAAACTGCTCGTGTACAAAGTCATTATGCTTGCTCTATGCATCCCCGAATGGGCACCGCGACCGACACACACATCAAGACCCTTCAAATCGTTCAGAATAAGATTCTGAGAATGGTTACCGCAGCGCCAAGGTTTGACGGAAACGGACAGATTCACTCTGATCTAAGTTTATAACTCAACTATCCACCACTCAGTTCGCCAAAGCCGCTTCTCACCCAAATGCCATTCTGCGTAGTGTCACCGACTACATTGAGCAATTTCCACTAAGGCATAAGCGTCCAAAGCTTATCCCGACCCGAGAACGCCCCTGCGGCAAACAATGGAAACATTCAAAATCCAAATGTCATGTGTAAAGTCATTCCGACGGAGGTATGGAGCAAGGTCCGGTACTTTATGGAGTGAAGTTTAGTGGGTGAGAGTCCCACGCTACCTCGATTTCCCACACGCCACAGTGTGTGATTGAGCGTGTGCATAATGCATTGTCCACTCCTGATTCCAAAAAAAAACTCCTTGCAACTGCCTACAGTGTGAGGATAATTATGAGAAATTATAAAACCCTGCGTGTTCGTCCAAGACCTAACAACCCGAAAAGAGCCTCATCTGAATTAAAATTTTGTTATCTGACATAAGTGAATGTTCCTCTTCGAATGGGTGCAAAATCTCTTTAGGCTACGCCGGTAATATTATTATTATTAGGTTATTGTTTGCTTTAAATGTAAATTGCACGACCAAACTTCATTCATAATTAGTTTATATCGACGCGTCTAAATTGACGTCAGTATTTTAATTGTCCGACGTGAAGCACACGTTTTAGCAATATTTATAATATAATATTATTGTACATTTTTTATCGCTAAATATAAATTTTGGGTATCGTGTTGTTCAAAACCCAAAGTGTAAAATATTAACTGTTGTTTATATAATTTTGTCCTTGAGAGGATTAAACTGTCGTATGTTATCGCTTTTAATAAACGATTGTTTTTGTTTATCTTTTAATATTGTTCGATTTAGTTGTGGTATCTTAATTTTAGTGATACTATTCTAGCGTCACCTAGTTAATTTGTTGCTTTTATCAAATTTTATAAGAATTGAGTAATAACAATCATTCAACTGATACGTTTTGTTTAGGTTTAATTGCTTCGCAACGAAAAATTGTGCAAACTTTTATCAACAGTAATAATATTTATGTAATCGTTTGAGTGTCAAAATTTCGCCATACAAGGGTCATAATATTTTGATTATCAAACATTTTGTCAGAGCATTGAATACATATTATTTTATTGGATAAAAATAGGGCATTTTAGAGGACATATGTGATAAGAAATGGTGTTAATTTGAATTCATAAAATATTAGATTAGAATTCATACCATAAAGTTTATGAGTATATATTTGAGTTAATAGACATACGGATAGCGCACTGATTGATTAAAAAACAGATGTTGGAGACCGTAGGAACCTAAAACAGAATCACCCCTAAAGACCACAAAAATAATAACAGGGGGTTAGGTGCTAGATACGTATTACCTATTACAATGTAAAATCCATTGGATCCCCTCGTTGCCAAACTCTTCATGAGCCGATTTGAGAGCCGATGCTGGAATTGTGGAGTATTTTCCAAGGATATGGTTGAAATACATCGACGACAATATTTGACCTTAATAAAAATACCATTAATGATTTTCCTAATAAGTTAGGCGGTAGATTCACTTCAATCAGTTCATTACGAAATAAGAGAATAACGGCCTATAACCCTTCTTTGGCTAACTCTAAATGAGCCGATTTGAGAGTGATTTTCCCGAAACGGTGGAATATATTCCCAGGGTATATTAGAGATATCGACGATATTTCTGACATATTTGACCTTAGTAAAGAGAACATCAATAATTTTCTTAATATGTTACACGGTAGATTCCCTTCAATCAAGTCCACTTGCGAAATGGAGAACAACGACAAATCTTCCGTACAGTAGTAACACCTAGTAACTCTAAATTTGCAACTTTTCAGTAGCAAAGTCCAAAGTTTTTATAATTCGACTGAAGATAGTTTTTCATTAACCATAATTAAATTTTCTAAGCCCACAAATTAGATAAAGTTTTGACTACCCTTTATGAATATTGTGTACTTACTTATGAAATGTTTCAGTTGAAATGTTTATTAACAAATTTAAAGTTATTTGGTCATTCAAACTTCACAATATTACAATAGTAAAAACCAGTAAGTGCACTTCCAAATTTTTCTCTTCCGGTAGACATCTATGTTACAACTGAAAAAGCAAGCAAATCAACTTACACAAAAACTAGGCAAGGTCTAAAGTATGGCTTGCTTAGGCATCACAGGGGCCATGTCTTCAACCCCAACAGCCGCCATGGAGGTGTTGCTGGATCTGCCACAGACAGCCAGGCAGCCCTTAAGGCACTAAGTGCGAGCGACCTGGCTGGGCAGAATGAGGTGACCCTCATCTGGGTGCCGGGTCACTCGGGGGTCAAAGGCAATGAAGAAGCTGACAGTCTCGCGAAGAGAGGGTCAGCAGAACCATTTATGGGACCAGAACCTGCTCTGGGCGTGACAAAGAGCACTGCAAGAAGCACCTGCCTAAAATGAGGCGGTTCGAAGGCGACCTCGCATGCAGACTCTGCGGCGACGGGGAGGAATCAGCCCAGCACATCTTGTGCGAGTGTAAAGCTCTGGACCGCAAAAGACAACTGATCGACGGTCAGTCTAGACCGGAGACAGAGCAATATAAAACTTCACCCTACCAATCGCTGTGCAGACTAGTTCAAGGCACAGTGATTTTGGAATGGGTGGAGTAAGACTAAAGGTATGCACAATCAACCAAAGGTTACAGTGCTATCGGGGCGGCAGGGCCGCGGACGAGCCCTGAGGGAAAAAAAGATGTTGTGTGTAGGTTTGTAACTAAGTATAGGGTAGGTCAGGGGAAGATGAGCATAGTTTTGAAAAAAAATTACGCTAGAAATATTATTCATTAATTGGAGTTGTCCTTACTTGGTGAAACTGTTCTATACTAAATAAAGATGTACAGGCACTTGTGAAGCCAGAGAAGTAGTCTCTACATCTGTATTTAGAAGTATTATGACAAATAAGAAATAGTCATGTATTTTAATTACAATAATAACTGTTTTTGCATATAATCCTTATTTTATATTACACTTTTATTAGAAGAAAAAAATTTAACATAAGTAGAAGAAAAACGTCACTAGATATTTCTCCCAAGGTATCGGGTTGAGATAGCGACAGGACTAAAGTAGTGATGGTCATGTATAATTTCTTTGTTGCTTTTTCCTTTGCCTAGACTCTTTCGTTGCCTTTCGGTGCCCTGACAAATCCGACATGCATGGCAATTTTCATATAGCCAGCTCGTGCTCAGCTTTTTCCAGTGTTCAACCTTGTCGGTTTGGAAATAGTTAACTTCGCAGCACTTCCACTAAATCTACTACACCACCTAGTCGATATAAACCGAAATTTTTTCAAACATACGTTAATTAAACAGTCTCCACTTTAATTAACTCTTGCATCTCCATATGTCCCACTATTTTTTTTCTGTTTCGTTTCTGCTCATACTTATCCACCCGTTCAAATATCTCCGGCGATAAATATCGTTTCACCTGGTTCCCACGTGTATAGCGTTGCATTCATGTCTTTCCAAAAGTTAACCCTCTCTTGTTCACGGTCGCCGTTTGTGGGTACATAGCAGGCAACCAAAAACACCCTACATAATATAGTCGTTTTCGTCCGTACCCATGATATTCTTGAAGAAACCCATTAATACTGTTAGTGAATTTTCTTTAAAAAATCCACTAATGAGGAGATCCCGATTTTTGAATTTTGAAAAATTTGCTTCAAATGAACGCGAACTAGGCCCTCTAGAACCCATATCCAGGGTCAGTTTCAATTTTTATGTGTTTACATATATATATATATATATATATATATATATATATATATATATATATATATATATATATATATATATATATATATATATATATATATATATATATATATATATATATATATATGTATGTATGTATGTATCACACAGATAACTCAAAAAATAATGGGCCGATTTTGATCAAATTTGGTTCGTTGGTCAGGAAAATCGGCATAGGTTTTCCCGGAAAATTTTGTGTTTCCTTTCGAAAAAAAGTATATTTCCGGAAATAACAAAGTAGGAGCAACCAAATTTGGTACGCTGGTTTCTGTCATAAAGAGTGTCCTATGTACCAAAATTCAGATCTGTATGTTAAAAGAGAAACGTGCATTAAAAAAGTACGAAAGAGTACAAAAGCCAGTGGCTCCTTAAATCCTTCCAAATGATAGGAATGTTTTGTCACAAATATTATGAAGTGACGAATCCCCCTATACTTGACGTGGTGTCATAAAATTTCATACTCAACATGTATGGGCACAAGAAAATCCTCATGCTGTTACACCACGAAATTATTAATGCTTGGGTGGAATTTTTTGACAATTAATTGTTTGGGCCATATTTTGTGCCGGAACTACTTAATGGCGAACATTTTATACAGTTTTTAGGAACAACAATCCGGTATATGGGTTGACATATCGATTAGTTCGAGACTCCAGGCTTCGTTCTAGTTAGGTGGATCTCCAGTTCATTTTGCAACAAATGTAAGAACATCGTTAGATACCAATTACCCAGGCAGGTAGATCGGATGCGGGGACCCAGTTTCATGGCCCCCACGTTCTCTCGATTTGGCCCCTTTGGATTTATTTGTGTGGGATTTTCACAAAGAAAGAGTTTATGCTACTCCTGTTTAAACAGCGGAAGACCTTAGAGCTTGTATAATAAATGCATGTCAGGCGATAAGGCCATTACTTCGGTTTTGAGAACTGAAGCTTTGTAAATTAACATAACAATTTAAGAGAGATGCCATATTTTGTGTGCAATTAAATGATGATCAAATGGAATGTACAAATTGATTTTGACACTTAAAATAATAATAATTTACTAAAAGCTAAAGTATTTGCCTAATTTACTATGTGAAAGCTGGAACCTGTGATGAGCACTAATAAGTACACTTTGAGAACACCCAAATCACCACAACATATATTTCAGAGACCTTACGATCGTTTCGTTGACAAAGTCAACATCTTCAGAGGAAGAAAATTCTGAAAATTTTTCTTCCTCTAAAGATGTTGGCTTTGTCAACGAAACGATCGTAAGGTTTCTGAAATATGTGTTGTGGTGATTTGGGTGTTCTCAAAGTGTACTTATTATTTGCCTAATTTGTAGAGAATTTAAAATATTTTTGTATTACTTCAAATAACTTGGATTTACATGACAATTTATCAAGTATCTGCAATGAGATAACTCTTAAATCATAAAACCTTTTAAATACTTACCTATTTATTATCTGTAACTGTGTAGCGAGATATAAGCCCGCGGAAATAACATATTTTTTCATGTTAATATTTTCTTTGTCAGAAATTTTGTAATATTAAGATTAAAGGTTTTATCTTAAAAGATCACCTTTTAATCCACATAAACCTTCTCTCTTACTTCTTATATTAAAAAAATCAAGACGCAGCAAATGCTTTATCGCAGCAAATTTTCGTTTAAGAAAAATACAGTCTCTCAGTTAATTTGTTGTAGTCAATGTAAATAAAATTATATGTAGAAATACGACCAAAGCTGTGGCCAAAAAAATAATAAATGTAAGAAGATGAACGTAATCGCATTTGCATGTGACAAGTTTAAAACAAGTCTGGACTCAGCAAGTGTGTTATGGAAGTGAATTTTCATTAAAATGTTTTTAATAGCAAATATGCCTCTTTAATGCAAGAAGTTATTGATTTGGTCACTGGTATAACCTATATAGTAGAAACAATGTACCATATTTTATTAAAATAATGTGTAAAACTCCAGTCCCGTTTTAAATGTGCATTTTATATAAATGTTTTATAACCCCTGACACTACTGTCAGTTTAAACCTTGCATGGCCATCAGGGCTGTTTGATGTTTGACACTTAGTTTTGTTAGACCTTTTACTTTCTGTAGTTGCAATGTAGTCACTCTCATGTTAGACCTACCAGAAACGTAGTTTCTTACAACCAACTTTTTACATTCTAGGTCTAAACCCCTGAAGATGGCTCAATAATGGGCCGAAACGCGTAGGATTGAGAAATTAAATAATTGGCTAATAGTAAAAGCCTTTTAATTATTCCCTTTAATCACCTGCTAATTTCTCTTTTATTTCTGTTTTGTTGGCCTTGAAAAGTATGGGTCTTTTATCTCAAAATGATTTTTTTAATGATTAATTAAAATCAATTTCAAAGAACAACTTTAATCACCCAGTAACTCAAAAACACCCTTCACGACCTATGTGTACATAAACTGTTTGTCTTAAAATTAGGTCTTCCATCCATTGGTAAATTCCTGCTACCATAGACCGACTCATCCTGTATATATAAACGAAAAAAATTGAAACTGACCCCGAATATGGATTGGGGTCCTAGTTCACGCTCATTTAAAGAAAATTTTTCAACATTCAGAAGTCGTGATCTCCTCATTAGCGAATTGTTTCTACGAAAATTCGCTAAAAAGATTCCATATGATGCAGGCTTTAATGATGCTGTATAATTTGATGAATATCTAGATATTTTTCGATATTTTTCTATTAAAATTTTCTAATAACGTAAAGACGGGCGTTGTAATTTAAAAAAACTCACACGTTCAATTTTTAGGTCAAAAGAAAATTTAGAAATAATCTAAGTACAAGCCATGTCCCCAAAAAACATTAAATATGGGATTATGGACGTTATTGTAAATATTTTTATGAGTCAATGGCTCCCTTCTCTTATTTATCAAGTCAAGGCTCCAAACAAATAAAATTTTCTCTACATATGGCGAGATGACATCATTTCCTTCTTTACAGGTCAGTAACTTCAAACACAAACTGTTGCCTTGCCAGACAAACCACCTACATTAGAAACCGCCAAGGAAAAATAACAATAACAACGTTTTTTTTAAATTATAAAACAGCTATTGATGGTAACTCGCTAACAAAACTTAAAATACACTAAGTGAAGACTGGAACCTATGATGAGCACTGATAAGCACACTTGGAGAACCTAAATTACCACAACATATTTTTAAAAAACCTGACGATCCTTTCACTAACCAAGTTAGCGTCATCTGAGGATGAATAATTCTAAATATCTTATATCCACAACTCTATTAGTGAATTTTCGTAGAAAAAAATCACTAATGAGAAGATTCCGACTTTTGAATTTAAAAAAATTTTTTTTGCAAATGAGCGCGAACTAGGACCCCTAGAACCCATATCCGGGGTCAGTTTTAATATATATATATATATATATATATATATATATATATATATATATATATCACACCGATAACTCAAAAAATAAAAAAGCTATGATAAGCAAATTTGGTAGGTAGGTTTACGATATAAAAAGTATACTATACACCAAAATTTAGATTTCTATGTTGCAAGAAAAAAAGTTATAATAAAATATGTTGTGCCAGATCATTTCTATGAAGTTGGAGTTGCAAGAACGTATTTCATTCATTGTGATAATTAGTCAATTTTTCGTTAAAAAAAAATAAAAAACAAAACCAAACGTTAAAAAATGTTTATTCGGTTAAATAAGTGTTCAAATTGTTGATCACCAGCTTCCATACAAAAGAACAAATTTTGTTCAAAACGAGTTCTGACATTCTGGAGCATTTGTGGAGTTATTAGACGGCATTCTTCAACAATGCGTCGTCGTAATTCTTCCAGAGACTCCGGTTCTGTTGCGTAAATTCAACTCTTTAAATGGCCCCATAGAAAGAAGTCTAAAGGAGTTCAATTCGGTGATCTAGGGGGCCACTTAATAGCACATCTACGCTCAATCCATTGCTCTGGAAACTCTATGTTCAAAAACTCCCCAACACGTTGTGAAAATGCGGAGGATCTCCATCTTGTTGAAACACTAATTGATGTTCTTGATAGCGATCATCATTTTCAAGAATGTCAATTAGTAGAGGGTAAATGATATCTTCTAGTAACTCCAAATACGTTTAGCCACTCAAATTGCCATCAAGAAAAATTGGTCCGATTAAACGGTCTCCAAAAATGCCAGTCCAGACATTCAATTTCTGTGGAGTTTGAGTGTGGACTTCGTGAAAATTTCTTTGATTATTATCTGCCCAATAACGACAATTATGACGATTGACTGTAGAGTTTAATAAAAACGTACACTCGTCTAAAAAACAGATATTGAACAGAAAGTTCCCGTTATCAGCTATTCGTGCAGTCATAACTTCACAAAACTCCAGCCGCCTATCAAAATCATCTTCATTCAGTTGTTGTACAAGATGAATTTTATACGGGTGAAATTTTTGACGCTTCAATATTCGCTGAATAGTTCTTCTTTTGATGTTTGAAACAGTGGTCAATTTTCTCGTGCTCAAAGTTGGGTCTGCAGCAATTTGTCCTAAAACTTCAATCTCAATAGTCTCATTTCTAACCGGATATTCACGTTCAGGATCCCGTTTTTTGTTGGCTACTGAACCACTTTGTCGAAACTTTGCAACTAACTCCAAAATGTATTTTCTGTTAACATGTCTGTTCGGATGTTGTTCATTAAACAAATTTGCGGTACGGTTGACACAGTCATCGTTTTTGAAAAAAAGAGTAATTATTTCAACTATTTCTTCTACAGAATACACCATTGTGAAATTAATTTTCGGTAGTACTATCAAGTATGAAAGTGACCGATAAACTGAAATAATAAACCGCATTTCTCTCATTCCGATAAGAAATGTTCTGATAAGTCATTTTTTTGTTTACAAACCAACAAAACATTGACTATCAGCACATTTCTTATCGGAATGAATGAAATGCGTTTTTGCATCTTCAACTGTGAATAAATTTTAAACGAGTTGATAAAACTTCCAAAAAAATTAGTGTGCTAAATTCAGAAAAGAAAGAGCTTTCAAATGTAGTAACACTCGACCCATGTTCCCTATTTAAAATATAAGGTTTGTTATCACCACCCTTAAGGGGTTGATGCGACAAAGTTGAGTTTTATGTCAAAACATGTCCCCCTCAATATTAAAATTGACGTGTTTCAGCGTTTCTTAAAAAAAATTCTGGGCGCAAATCGGTCTGTTTCGTTTTCAATGCGCCACCCTATATATATATATATATATATATATATATATATATATATATATATATATATATATATATATATATATATATATATATATATATATATACATATATATGTGTACTTTCAAAGGCGTTTAGCTGTCCTGGTTGTCTAATATTTTTTATTATTTTAGATTCTCCTTATTAACGTGGTGATTATTATCCCAAATATGTCGAGCGACGGAAGATCTATCTATAGTACCGTGTCTCAATTGTGCTAAATGTTCTTTGAATCTAATTCCAATAGATCTTTTTGCTTTTCCGACGTATTTAACATCTCAATCTTTGGAACTTATTTCATGAATTCCCGACATTTTGGCCGTACTACCCTTGTCTTTTAGGTTACCTTAAAGGTATTTTTTGTTGAAAATGTTAGTTGCAGATTGGCTTTTTAAAAAATGCTATCTAAACCCCTCATGATTAGAGGTTTGAATGGTAAGCAAACAAAGTTTTTTCGGCTTTCTCTTAAGAACGTGGTCGAATATAACGGATACACTGCTTGCCTAGTGGAGAAATTAATTAACAAACAGAAAACAAAGAAAAGCGGATTCAGCGACTTTTATAAGAGAGAAAGCGGAAAAAAAACTATGTTTGCTTACCATTTGAACCTCAAATCACGAATTTTTGATAAGCCAATTTGCAACTAACATTTTCGACAAAAAATACTAAAAAAAACTTGCTAGGTAACCCATAAGACAAGGATAGTACGGCCAAAATGTCGGGAATTTACGAAATAAGTTGTAAAAACTGTAATCTTAAATTCGTCGGACAAACAAAAAGATCTATTGGAATTAGATTCAAAGAACTTTAAGCACAATTAAGATACGGTAGTATTAAGTCTTCCATCGCTGGAAATATTTGGGATAATAATCACCACGTTAATGAGGAGAATATAAAATTAATATAAAATGTAGACAACCAGGACAGCTAAACGCCTTCGAAAGTATATATATATATTGCTAAATACAGTAATAATAAAAAGTGTATGAATCTGGCTCCGCCTCCTATGGGTAGCCTCCCAATAGATTACATTACAAAATAAATACCGACAGAAGCACGTCCGATAGATAATAAAAGAATACAGATATTTCTGCCAAACGAAATATGTTAGTTTTTGGTGTGGTTGAACCTCCTTAATCGTAGTGACCGACTACCTGCAGAATAATATAAATAAAGTTGTGGATATAAGATATTTGGAATTATTCATCCTCTGATGACGCTAACTTGGTTAGTGAAACGATGGTCAGGTTGTTTAATGTGTTGTGGTGATTTGGGTTTTCCAAGTGTGCTTAAACAGGTATTGATGGTAACTCGCTAACAAAATTTAAAATATATTGATAACAATGTCCCTAAAACATAAGCTTACCAGTTGTAATAAAAAGATAATGCATGTTTTCAGTAGAAAACAAAATATGGATATGATTACAACGCAATTATTTACATAACAGGCTCAATATTACAATAATTCGGCTACGGCGTATGTTACTCTGTATGGGTCAAGCAACTTAATCTGTTCACGTGGAAAAGTCGGGACTAAGTAAAACATCTAATAAGGTTGAACAGCTCTAACTTATTAATGGTTCTATCAACCTTAATAGCACATCCTTGAAAGAACATTGTCACAAACGGGTACTGTCTAGACTTCCTGCGCATGCGCTACTTTAAGCCAAATATTCCGGCTATGGACATGTGTTTTAATTAATTCACATTAAATTTATTTGTGTCTACTAACCATGTCTAATAAAAAATATCAAGCCAAGGGACTAATTTCATTATCTATTTTAAAATGTCAAATATTTGTGAACTTTTCTCGGGATATTTAAACGGAACACATCCGGGTTTTTCATATTTAAATTTCCCAACATTTATTATCGGTATATCCTTGAAATGGCATGTTTATATTAATAATTAAGCAAATGTTTCATTGACACTATTATAATTAGAGGCCCAAAGTTAAGGTACACAATAGGTATTACCTACATACAGACTGGTCCAAGTTCAATATTTCCTCTAATAGTTAGCTACAAACTAAAATTATTTTTGCATAAGTTAGATACACCCCAAACTTTACTTTTTTTTTAAATCGTACATCTGTATATTGTTTCATTTTAGTGAATTTTCTTTAAAAAAAATTCACTAATGAGGAGATCCCGACTTTTGAATTTTGAAAAAATTTCTTCAAATGAGCGCTTGTTAGGCCCCCCCAGAAGACATATCCGGGATCAGTTTCGATTTTTATATGTTTGTATATATATATATATATATATATATATATATATATATATATATATATATATATATATATATATATATATATATATATATATATATATATATATATATATATATATATATATATATATATATATATATATATATATATATATATATCACACCGATAACTCAAAAAATAATGGGCCGATTATGACAAAATTTGGTGAATACCTTCCTTTTGTAAGTGGCTTGAATACGTTCGTTAGCCAGGAAAATCGGCAGAGGTTTTCCCTCAAAATTTTGTGTTTTCTTTAGAAAAAATTCATATCTCCGGAAATAACAAAGTAGGGGGAACCAAATTTGGTACATCGTTTTACATCGCTATAGGTAAATTACCTACCAAAATTTAGCGCTGTAGGTCAAAAGACAAAAAAGTTATGGACATTTAAAGAAAAATTAATTGGGGTTTTCCTCAAAACGTCAAAGTGACAATTTAAAACGTTAAAATTCGCAACATTTAGGCAAATAACTTGAATCTAATACGGGCTATGGAAAGAAAATGTCTCAAGAAAAATGTTTTACAAACCCTGAAGTCTTAGTTTCAACCGTCATTGTCCTTCATTTTACTAAAATGTTTCCAGAAAATTCATTTCAAATTGACCCTTTCTCTGATGCTTGGCAGTAGTCCTAGCTATAGAGTTATCGTTTAATGGTATATAACTTTGTCGAATTTTCATAAAAATTCAATAAAGGTCAATATATCCGTTATTATACAAGATATGAAAAAAATTGTATACATTAATTATAGGGTGCCTTGAGCTACATCTTAAAAAATCATTTCTACAATCACAGGTGGCCCATAAGTCGTTGGTGATAAAAATATATTTTTTTTAGTCGAAAACGCCTTATGTTTTTGCATTTTCCATCGAAATATAATGCATGTTTGTAAGTAAAGAAATTCTGGACGCAGCAAGTGCGTTATGGTAGCGAATTTTGAATAAATGCTTCATATTTGAACAGCTCAATTTGCTATTAACCTATAAGGTTGACCAAGAAACGGATTTTTTCGGTTACACTTTAAGTTTACTTTCGGAAATTTTTGTACGTTTTCAAACAATAAAGTTATTTTGATGAAACATGGCACATTGTTTTTACTATATAGGTTATACTGGTAATCAAATTTGATGCCTGCTTTCTGAAAAAAAACACACATATTTGCTATTAAAAACATTTTACAGAATCCCCAGGCAAAAGAATTTTCTCCATGAAGCCACAAAATAACAGTTCTGTATTTAGATCAGATTTTGAATATTTTTTGAATTATTTAATTTATCTCTATTAGCTAGTTTTCTTGTGCAAAATGTTATTTTAATAGCGAATTTTCTTATAAATGAGTTTAAGGAATTTTCTTTGAAGAAACATTTGTTGAGAATTTTTGTATGAAAAATTATTCAACTGGTGGAAATTTTTTAAACGAAATTCGTCGAAAATACGGTTTTAATGAATTTTCGTGCAAACAAATTATTTTATTTTAATTACAGATTAGGCATATAATTTGAATTTTATGTATCCTTTTAGCAAAACTTTGTGTAAAAAAATATTTAACCAGTTTTCGCAGAATTTTTTTTGTGCTTCCGTAGAAATAATTTTTTGTAAGATGTCTTTGTGAAATTTTGTTAATTAATGATAATTTTTTAATAAGTTATTATAAAAAAAAATGTTTACGGGTTGTCTTGAAGAAATTGTTCGCAAATTTTCATGTAATTATTAAGTGTCGTCAAAAAAGTTTTTGTGAAAAATTATATTTTGGTAGATGGGTAAATAACTTGAAATCGTTCGTTGGCCAGGAAAATCGGACCAGTTTTTCGAAAACATTTTAGGTTCATTTTCTGAAAAATTTGGCACTTTCTCAAACAATAGTTATTTTGATGAAATATGGTACATTGTTTCTACCATATATGTTATACTGGTTACCAAATTTTATGGCTGCTTTCATTAAAGAAAGATGGATTTGCTATTAAAAACATTTTAATGAAAATTCACTACCATAACGCACTTGCTGCGTCCAGACTTTTTTTAATTCCTCTTGTGTCTTGCCGATTCATCCAGTGTATAGGTGTTGGGGTCTATACAGAGTGATTCAATTTTAACGTTATCTGATCAGATTGTGTAATTCCAATATTTTTTAGCGACTTTTTGTTGAAAATGAACGATAAGCACTGTTAAACGTTTTAATTCAAGTTTAATAGCAGCTGTTGTTGCCCTTAGTTGATAAAACCGTTCCACAGTTAACATAGACCTAGAGATTTGTGACATCAGAAGAGGTTGTTTTCTTCTCTACAACCGGATTCAATTTTTACAGCATCCACACGCAAAAGAATTTTCTGTGTGAGGCCACAGAAGAAGTATCTAGTTCTGTATTTAGATCATATTTTGAATATGTTTTAATTTATTTAATTTATTTATTTTATTTCTATTAGCGAATTTTCTTGTACAAAATGTTCTTTCAATAGCGAATTTTCTTGTACAAAATGTTCTTTTAATAGCGAATTTTCTTATAAATTAATTTAATGAATTTTCTTTGAAGAAACATTTGTTGCGAATTTTTGTATGAAAAATTATTCAATTGATGTAACATTTTTTAAACGAAATTCATCGAAAATAAAGTTTTAACTGATTTTCGTGCAAACAAATTATTTTATTTTCAATTTTAGTTACTGATTAAGTATATAATTTGGATTTGATGTATTCTTTTAGCAAAATTTTCTGTAAAAGATATTTAGCCAGTTTTCGCAAACGTTTTTTTGTGCTTCGTAGAAACCATTTTTTTGTAAGATTTTTTTGTAAAATTTTGGTAACTAATGATAAATGTTTAATAAGTTATTATAAAAAGAATGTTTACGGATTTTCTTGAAAAATTGTCTGCAAATTTACATGAAATTATTGTTAAGCGTCGTCGAAAAAATTTTTGTGGAAAATTATATTTTGGTAGATAACTTGAAATAGTTCTTTGGCAGGAAAATCGGACCAGTTTTTTTTTAATTTATTGAAGTTATTTTTATTAGCGAATTTTCTTGTAGAAAATGTTCTTTTAATAGCGAATTTTCTTATAAATGAATTTAATCAGTTTCTCTTGAAGAAACATTTGTTGAGAACTTTTGTATGAAAAATTAAACAATTGATGGAACATTTTTTAAACGAAATTATTCGAAAATAAGATTTTAATGGATTTTCGTGCAAACAAATTATTTTATTTTCAATTTTAATTACATAGATTGCGTATACAATTTGAATTTTATGTATTCTTTAAGCAATGTGTAAAAAATATTTAGCCAAATTTGATGCCTGCTTTCATTAAAAAAATACATATTTGCCATTAAAAACACTTTAAAAAATTCACTACCATAACGCACTTTCTGCGTCCAGACTTTTTTCAATGAATAACCGATTTTCTTTCTAACTTAATTAGTACACAAAAAAATTCTATCGCTATCTAGATATCTAAACTCATAAAGGATCGTTAGCTGCCAAACAAAATTTTGCGCTGGAGGTCTGAAGAATATGAGCTTTTAGTCAGAATTATTCCCCAAAGTATCATTTTTTATTAAATTCCTTAGTTTATTATCCCCAAAAAGAGTACGTATCATTTTTTATTTACCTGCTTCGTTTATTAATTACAGTATTATTGTCTTTCACCACCTAAGTTGATTTACTTGCAAAAATCTTAGCTTTAAAATTCCACAATTTTGACGATAAAGTCCAAATTATCAATTCAATAACAACTAGCTGGCTTTCTTTGCATTAATTACGATTATTAATTACTGTAAAGTGGGGATCACGATTTAGAATTGGCACAAGCCGTCGCATTTTTCTCTTTACGTAACTCGGCAATTGGAGTTACATGAAAAATGGGTTTACTAAGTTACTCCACTATGTAATTTTTTTTACAAAAATGCGCTAAAAGTCTTCATAAACGGTCTGCTTATGCCAGGGGTAAGAAATCTTAGCGCTTACGAGAACCTTTAGCTGCAATGTATTAAGGAAATGTTTAAATGTAATAAGAAAATCTAGCTAAGTTATTATAAATGACTGTCCAGCTTTTAACGGCTGTTCTTAATGGCTTTTACAAAAGCAAGCGAATTTTTCTCTTTACGTAACTCTGCGATTGGAGTTAAATGAAAAATTGGTTTACTAAAGGCTTCATTTTATGAAAAGCTTGAAAGAAAACTGAATTCTACTAGGAAATTGAATGTTATGTAACCTACAAAGAATATGATACCAATTTATTGGTAGAAGCACGTTTTATTACTTAATCGGAGCATGATAAATGAACTTATTTCATGTTTACATCTAGCAAATGGAAAATCTTATGGATGGTATCGGTTCGAGAGATGTAGGTGAACAAACAAGTATATCGATTACATGTTAACCTGTTATATACAGTATGGGAACGTTTTAAATGTGTACTATGGTCAGTAAGAACCTGAAACGAACTTAAGCTGATCGCCAGGAAAAATGTTAGATGGCGAAATATCGACAACAGGATTTTCTTTACAACTAATGCAATGAACATAATACGCCTATGTCCCTAATACAATCCAGCCTTCTTTATCATATAAAATAATATTTTTCAATCCACATTGTCGAAAATAGAATAAGAAACCAAATTGAGAATTACCTGGATGAGCACCGGTACATATCTATACCCGGACGAGGAACAACAGTAAAAACAAAATAACTGAAGCCTGAGAAAGAAAACTCAAAATTTTCCCGGAAAACCTTGTCCGATTTTCCTGGCTAAGGAACTTATCCAAGTTATTAATAAAAGAAAGGTACTAGCCGAGTTTCATCCAAATCGGTTAATTATTTGCTGGAACCACATGTTCGCTACATTTTGAAGAGGTAAATTTTCTTAAGTTTGGTCGACATAATTTTGTAATATTTGAAGATATCAGGGTGCCGTCAAATTATTATGAAAAATGTTAAATAGTACGTGTCCGTTTATGACTCCTAGCCACACATTAAAACCCCACCTAACCTGATGGTCCACCCCACGATTTAAGAACGGATTTCGATCGATCAAATACACGTTAAATATCCCGCAGTTTGTAAATCTGCTTTCATCAGAGCACAGAACCTTCAGCGGAAATTGAGGATTTTCTTGGCATTTCTCGAAGTCAATAATTGACGAACCCAGTTTAAAGAGAGCTCTGGAGCTGCTAAATCTTAGCGGAGGACAGCTCAGAAACACAACAGGTCTCTTGACGGGACACATGGCCGTCAAGAAACTGCATAAAATGGGGCGGTTCGAAGGGGACCTCGCATGCAGACTCTGCGGCGAGGGGAAGGAATCAGCCCAGCATATCTTGTGCGAGTGTAAAGCTCTGGACCGCAAAAGACAACTGATCTACGGTCAGTCTAGACCGGAGACAGAGCAATATAAAACTTCACCCTACCAATCGCTGTGCAGACTAGTTTAAGGCACAGTGATTTTGGAATGGGTGGAGTAAGACTAAGGGTATGCACAATCAACCAAAGGTTGCAGTGCTATCGGGGCGGCAAGGCCGCGGACGAGCCCTGAGGGAAAAAAATAAAAAAATATGTGTTTTATACGGACGATACTTAATTTTTTTAAGAATTCTTTGAGCAGTTGATTTAGGCACTTCAACATTATTTTCCAGTTGACGAAGGTACAACGATTGTCGATGACACTTTGCAAAACAAGATTTTCAATATTTTCATTAGGCACTCTATTTCGATTGTGTTTTTTAAAGGAACCATAGGTAACTAAATTATTTTTAAGCATTCTGAAGGTCGATAAACCTGGGTGCCATCTTTCCGGATATCGCTGAAAGTACATATCTTGAGCTCGTTCAGCGTTTCTATGGCACAAAATGGAAACAATCATACATGTCCACTTTTTCCCAATTTGAAAACCTTTCCACATTAAATTTAATTAGTGGTGTAACTTTAAAAAAAAAGTTCTGGACGCAGCAACTGCGTTATGGTAGTGAATTTTCATTAAATGCTTCAAACTTGAATAACTCAATTTTCTATACACTTAGAAAGTGTAATTTTGGTATGTAGTAAGGTCTTTCCTAAGGCAAGATATCCAGCAAATTTCATTAAAATAACTGTGTAATATGCAGAGAAAAAATTTTTTTCGAAAGAAAATTCAAAATTTGAATAACTCAAATTTTCTATTAACTTAGAAAATTGAATTTTGGTACGTAGTAAGGCCTCTCCCAAGGCAACATATCTAGTAACTTTCATTAAAACAGCTTTGTAATTTTTTGGAGAAAAATTTTTTTCGAAAGAAAACTCAAAATTTTCCCGGAAAACCCTGTCAGATTTTCCTGCCTAACTGACCCCGGATATGGGTTCTAGGGGTCCTAGTTCGCGCTCATTTGAAAAAAAAATTTTGCAAAGTCTCACCATCGATACCTATCTATTAGTGAATTTTTTAAAATAAAAATTCACTAAAAGATTCGGGACGCAGCAAGTGCGTTATGGTAGTGAATTTGCATTAAATGCTTTAATCTCAATTTTCTATAAACTTAAAAGGTTGAATTTTGGTATGTGGTAAGGTCCTTCACAAGGCAACATATCCACCAAATTTCATTAAAATAGCTTTGTAATTTTCCCAGTAATTTTTTTAAAATAAAAATTCACCAAAATATTACAATTATTTGACAAACTTTAAATTTCTTAATAGATAAAAGCTAATAAATGACAAAGATGGCGATATTTCAATTTTTCGAAAAACAAATTTTTAGTTTTTGCTCGATATTTTGAGAACCCCCGTAGATATTTTTAATTTCGATACAGCATCTGATTGGGCCCGGAATAGCGCAACTTTTTCCCTATTGGACCAAAATTGTATGTCTTGCTGTTTCCGAAATACCCATGTAGTTACTCTTATTTGGGATACCTCTATATATCGTTAGAAATTTAAATAAAAATGTTTTGATGAATAGAGCAAGTCCGGTTCTGTGTAGTTTATTGTTCGAATTATTGTTATCTTAATAATCAGTGTCTGTTTATTAAAAGGAATATTCAATAACGGGAAACTGTTATACAAAAGCAGCTAATGGAATTTTAATTACAGGAATATTCGACTGAACAGTGGGAGTTTGTATAATCGTAGAGGACGCTGTTCGCAATTACTTGTCAGTTTACATATATAAATGGGAGTTCGAGTTTTTATTCGCTTTGTTTATTCATCCCACTGATGACGCTAATTTTGTTGACGAAACGATGGTGAGGTCTGAAAACTGTATAGTGGTGAATTGGGTTCTCCAAATTATCAGTGATCATCACAGGTTCCAATCTTCACTCAGTCAAGTCTGAAACTTTACCTTATTTAAATAATATCAATATTCTGGGTTAGTTTCTGTAACGAGTACTTTTTCTAGTCCACCCATGTCAATTGATGTTTTTGTTTCTATGGTATATGCTTATTTCTAATCATTCAAGATATTCTTACAAGCGCTTAAGCTTCATAAAGTCGATTACAGCTTTTGCTAAATTACAGGTCAAAATGTAAATTATTTTAAGGTCCCAATATTTCTTTTGTTAAAATGTGACCAGCTAAATGATTCAAAAAAGGTTTAACAATTTGTAAAGGTGGGTATAAGTCGGGTTAAATAACCAGAGAAGTTAATGCAACAAGTATCCCGGACATTCAACGATAAGATGCTACTTTATGTCACCCATATGTACATGTTCTTTTCTAATTTAATAGTATTTTCTTGGAAGCAGATTTTATCAGCAAAATTTTATGTTGGCCAACTTTGTTAGAGCCTTAGTATATTCTGAAAAGAACAGTCAGGATTACTAATTTAATTCTTTGAGTTCACTCTTGTGAACAGAAAAGCTCGACTCCTTATCCCACAGTGGTATTTTCAACAACAAAAAGTTCGGGACGCAGCAAGTGCGTTATGGTAGTGAATTTTCATAAAAATGTTTTTAATAGCAAATATGTGTTTTTTTAGAAAGCATCAAATCTGATAACCAGTATAACATATATAATAAAAACAATGTGCCATGTTTCATCAAAATAACTTTACTGTTTGAAAACGTACAAAAATTTCCGAAAGTAAACTTAAAGTGTAACCGAAAAAATCCGTTTCTTGATCAACCTTATAGGTTAATAGCAAATTGAGCTTTTCAAATATGAAGGATTTGATTAAAATTCGCTACCATAACGCACTTGCGGCGTCCAGAATTTCTTTACTTACAAACATGCATTATATTTCGATTAAAATGCAAAAACATAAGGCGTTTTCGACTAAAAAAATTTTTATTTGTATCACCAACGACTTATGGGCCAGCCTGTGAGTGTAGAAATATTTTTTTAAGATGTAGCTCAAGACACCCTATAATTAATGTATACATTTTTTTTCATATCTTATAGAATAACGGATATATTGAGCTTTATTGATTTTTTACGAGAGTTCGACAAAAGTTATATACCATTAAACGATAAACTCTATAGCTAAGACTACTGCCAAGCATCAGAGAAAATTAATTTTCTGGAAACATTTTTAGTAAAATGAAGGACAATGACTGTTGAAACTAAGACTTCAGGGTTTGTAAAACAATCTTCTTGAGACATTTTCTTTCCATAGCCCTTATTAGATTCAAGTTCTTTGCCTAAATGTTGCCAATTTTGACGTTTTAAATCGCGACTTTGACGTTTTGAGGAAAACCCCAGTTTATTTTTTCTTTAAATGCCTGTAACTTTTTTGTCTTTTGGTAGGTAATTTACCTATAGCAATATAAACCCGTGTACCAAATTTGGTTGCCCTTACTTTGTTATTTCCGGAGATATAATTTTTTTTCGAAGGAAAACACAACATTTTCTGAGAAAACCTGGGCCGATTTTCCTGGCTAACGAACTTAGGTATCTAAGCCACTTGCAAAAGGAAGGTATTCACCAAATTTAGTCAAAATCGGCCCATTATTTTTTTAATTATCGGTGTGATACATGCATATACGTACATATACACATATATGTATATATATATATATATATATATATATATATATATATATATATATATATATATATATATATATATATATAACTGACCCCGGATATGTGTTCTATGGGCCCTAATTAGCGCTCATTTGAAGAAATTTTTTCGAAACGCAAAGTCGGGATCTCCTCATTAGTGAATTTCTTAAAAGAAAATTTACTAAAAGCACACACAACACAACAGCTGTCTTGTTTTAAATAAGTAAAGTGATTTTCCTTTCTTGGAAACATCTATTTTTAATTAATGTATCAAACAATACGTCTAACTGTATTAAAAGATAGTAGTAATAAAGTAATAAATTGATGTATGTTGATATTTGCGTTACATAGAATCTGCCTCTATTGCTGTCATTGTTAGTCATTAGTGAATTTTTATTTTAAAAAATTCACTAATAGAGAGGTATCGATGGTGAGACTTTGCAAAATTTTTTTCAAATGAGCGCAAACTAGGACCCCTAGAACCCATATCCGGGGTCAGTTTCAATTTTTATATGTTTATATATATATATATATATATATATATATATATATATATATATATATATATATATATATATATATATATATATATGTATGTATGTATCCAACCGATAACTCAAAAAATAATTAACCTATTTTGATGAAAGTCGGCAAGTACATTTCTTTTATTAATAGCTTGGATGGGTTCGTTAGCCACGAAAATCCGACAAGGTTTTCCGGGAAAATTTTGTGTTTTTTCTTTAGAAAAAAAAAATTCTCCGAAAATTATAAAGTTATTTTAATGAAATTTGACGGATATGTTGCCTTGCAAAAGGCCTTCTTACGCACCAAAATTCAACTTTCTGACTTTATAAAAATTGAGTTATTACATTTTTTTGTTTTTTTAGAAAACAAATTTTTTCTCCGAAAATTACACAGTTATTTTAATGAAATTTGGCGAGTACGTTGCCTTAGGAAAGGCCTTACTAGATGCCAACATTGAACTATCTAAGTTTATAGAAAATTGAGTTATTCAAATTTGAAGCATTTAATAAAAATTCACTACCATAACGCACTTGCTGCGTCCTGAACTTTTTTACTATGATTATTGTATTCCGAAACTTGCCAGGTAAATTTATAAAGAAAGTTCAAAACCTCGTCCGGTAATAAAAATACAATACACAGAAAATTTGCCTGCGATTTAGTCTCCCTCTTGGCATTGGTTTTTACCTAAAACTCGGTATAAAAAGTGATGTTTAGTAGTAAGTAGTTTAGAAATATTCATCCTCTGATGACGCTAACGTTGTTAGTGAAACGATCGTAAGGTCTTTAAAAAAATTGTGTTGTGGTGATTTGTGTTCTCCAAGTGTACCTATCAGTGCTCATCACAGGTTCCAATATTCACTTACTGAGATACTTACATTTGATTAATTTATACGCTACTTTTCCTAACTGTTAAACTTCTCAAGTTTTTCCTTAGAAAATTCAATTAAATACAAAATGTAGATAAGGCGAATGTATGTACATACATTACATTTCCCAACTGGTCAACTCCTCCAGTGTTTCCTTATAGAAAATTCGATAATATTGCATATTATAAACCAACAGGATTTTCGAAAAAAATGGTCAGGATCATGTTTAAAACCATGCATAACCAAAAAGAAAAAGTCTGGACGCAGCCAGTGCGTTATGGTAGTGAATTTTCATAGAAATGATTTGGCACCAAATATTTTATTAAAACTTTTTTTTGTGTAACAGAGAAATCTACATTATGGTGTATAGTTTACTTTTTATATCGTAAACCTACCTACCAAATTTGGTTATCATAGCTTTTTTATTTTTTGAGATAGATTTTTTTTTCGATTGAAAACTCAAAATTTCACCGGAAAACCTCGTCTGATTTTCCTGGCTAACGAACTTATCCAAGCCACTCACGAAAGGTAGGTACATGACAAATTTTATCAAATTCGGCCCATTATTTTTTGAGTTCGGTGTGATACATACATATATAAAGTCTGGACGCAGCAAGTGTGTTATAGTAGTGCATTTTCATAGAAGTGCTCTGCCACTAATATTTTTTTATAACTTTTTTTTCTGGAAATATAAATTTTGGTATATAGTTTACCCTTTATATCTTATAACCTACCTACCAAATTTGGTTACCATAGCTTTTTTATTTTTTGAGATAAAAATTTTTTTCGAAAGAAAACTCAAAATTTTCCAGGAAAACCTGGTCCGATTTTCCTGGATAACGAGCTTATCCAAGCTACTTACCAAAGGAAGGTTCATGCCAAATTTGATCAAAATCGGCGTATTATTTTTTGAGTTATCGGTGTGATACATTTTTTCAAAATTCAAAAGTCGGGATCTCCCCATTAGTGAATTTTTTCTACGAAAATTCACTAAAATGTGAAAACAACATCCCCAAAAGTTACGGGACTTATAGTGAATAGGGGTGCTGGGGGGAAGAAAATAAAGAAGGAACATCGACAGAAACAGCTTAGTTGGACTTCTATAAGCAGCCTTTTTCACATTTTGGATTTTCTCTTTAATAGTGTTCTTCCCCATCCGGCACGCTTATTTGCTCCAGGTCCCCCAGCGTGTTTAGGGGTTGAAGGGACAACTTTTGTCTTGTCGTTAATGCACAAAACACTCTACCAAGCAGGCCTGAAACGACCTGACCGGACCAAAAAACGTTGTAGACAACCGAAGAAAGCACATAAAACATATTTTACAAAAAAAAATAATTAAAAACGTTACCTTAAACTTATCGTATGTGACCAGTGACGAACTACTGTCAATAACAAATTCCCAAAATGTAAACACGAATTTCCACAATTTCCACAAATAGTATAAAGATTGCATTTAACGTAGAAAACTTCATCTATCAGCATTCTATTTATCTAAGACCCCTTGGCCCGTAATATACAGTATCACCGAAAATTCAATTAAGTACAGAATGTAGATAATGCGTAAGTACACAAAATTATTATGTAGCCAAAAATTATTTGATGGCAATTGTTTTTTTGCTTCGAAATTAAATGTATTATTATTATATTGTTCATCAATCGAAATTAAATGTATTATTATTATATTATTCATCAATCAAATTTACTTAATTATTTTCAACCTATTCGGTTTCGTAAATGTGCAATAACTATTCCACTGAAACTACTGAATCTTAATAATCTTTGTTTATTACTCTTTTTAGTGAATTTTTATTTTAAAAAATGCACTAATAGAGAGGTATCGATGGTGAGACTTTGAAAAAAAATATTTCAAATGAGCGCAAACTAGGACCTCTAGAACCCATATGCAGGGTCAGTTTCAGTTTTTATATGTTATATATATATATATATATATATATATATATATATATATATATATATATATATATATATATATATATATATATATATATGTCCAACCGATAACTCAAAAAATAATTAACCGATTTTGATGACACTCAGCAAATGCCTTTCTTTTATTGATGGCTTGAATGAGTTCGTTAGTCGGGAAAATCGGACAAGGTTTTCCGGGAAAATTTTGAGTTTTCTTTCGAAACAAAATTTTTTCTCTGGAAATTACAAAGCCATTTTAATGAAATTTGGTGGAATGTTGCCTTGAGCAAGACCTTACTACATACCAAAATTCAACTTTATAAGTTTATAGAAAATTTAGTTTTTCAAATGTTTTCTTTCGAAAAAAATTTCTTTCTACGAAAATTAAAAAGTTATTTTAATGGCATTTGTCGGATAAGTTGCCTTGGGAAAGGTTTTACTACATACCAAAATTCAACTTGCTGCGATCATAACTTTTAAATGACATATTTGGCCGCAGGTCTAACTTTGACCTTTCTATTTCTTTTTGAAGTATTATTAACTCAGCAACTCTATTTTGCAAAAACTCAAATTTTTATAAAGATTCTTTACCGTAACGCATTGCTGCGTCTGAACTTTCTTTTTCACAAAATTATGTCAATACAATCACAAACATTGCTTTTTTGTAACCTATGTATAATGACAAATAGGTATAAGTATTTTATTTTATTTCTATTTAAGAGAAATCGAAATTTATATAAAAATTCGTTACCATAATGCACTTGCTGTGTTAGCACTTTTATTACGTTACTATTTGTTAAGCGTTAAAATGCCTCTTTACTTAAACAATAAAATTTAGCATCACAAACAAATTGTTTAAATTCCTGCTATTGCCTTTCGTAGGTGTATTGGCGAATTTTGGTGGAAAAAATTCGCTGTATCACTTTTGAACATTCTATTCAAATTTTGATGAAATTTGGTAAGTGCCTTCATTTTGTAAGTGGTTGGAATAAGTCGTTAGCCAGGAAAATCGGACCAGTTTTTCTGTGTAAATTTTGGGTTTTATTTTGCAAAATTTTGTATCTCCGAAAATAGCAAAGCTATGGCTACGGTAGGCAGGTTTATATTATAAAACGTATAATACCTATATAACAAAATTTAGATCTCTAAATTGAAATAAAAAAATCCTGGACGCAGCAAGTGCGTTATGGTATAGAATTTTCATATTTTATTTCAACTTTTTTTCTTGTAACATAGAAATCTAAATTTTGAGGTATAGTTTACTTTTTATATCGTAAACCTACCTACCAAATTTGGTTATCATGGCTTTTTTATTTTTTGAGATAAAATTTTTTTTCGAATAAAAAATCTAAATTTTCCCGGAAAACCTCGTCCGATTTTCCTGACTAACGAACTTATCCAAGCCATTTACAAAAGGAAGGCACATGCCAAATTTTATCAAAATCGGCCCATTATTTTTTGAGTTATCGGTGTGATACATACATACATACATACATATATATATATATATATATATATATATATATATATATATATATATATATATATATATATATATATATATATATATATATATATATATATATATAAACATATAGAAATTGAAACTGACCCCGGATATGGGGGCGATCCTTAAGTAGACGGGCCCCGTCATTTCATGCAGCATTGCCGGACGGTGCTTATGGCTCTAGGGTCCTCCCTGGCCTGACGTTTCTGACCAACAGGACTGCCTGACCTGACCTACAGGGCAGGTCAGGAAGGTCAGGTCAGGCAGCCCTGTTGGTCAGAAACGTCAGGCTAGGGAGGACCCAATGCAGCATGAAATGACGGGACCCGTCTACTTAAGGATCGCCGGATATGGGTTCTAGGGGTCCTATTTCGAGCTCATTTTCAAAAATGTTTTCAAAATTCAAAAGTCGGGATCTCCCCGTTAGTGAATTTTTTCTACGAAAATTCACAAAAAAATTATAAGCATAATTTTCGGATACAAGGCGTACATCAATTCCATGAAAATTCGTTACCATAACGCACTTGCTGCATCCAGATTTGTTTTTAAATGTAGAAGAGCTAGTGCCCCACTTATTTTTGGTTTGATATATTAGGCATGTTTTGCATGTTTTAAGAAGAAAATTATGAAGATGTGCAAATGTAAGGAAAATTAAAATCGTTCTTTTAATATTTTCATTTATTTGGACATATATAAATAATGCCACAGGCATCAAATTTCGTTTAACACAAAGTATTGCAATGTAACATAAATATTACATCAATAAGAGAACCACATAGATCTGACAAGATCACAAGAATATTTATAAAAACAAACAGAAATATGTGATACAAAACGTGCTTCCAATTCATCAATAATTATCACTTATCAAAGTAGTGACAAAGAAATGAGTGATAATAATTAATAAATTCGATGCGACTCTAGCAATACTCACTAAACATCGTTGAAACAATGAACTATTACTAAAACCCATAGTGTCCAAAGTTATATTATAAAGGAACACATTTAGAAAATCAAATGCAACTAAAAGTGAATATAAAAATCACAAATTTTTCATTTAGATAAGTTTTCTTAAGAAACTGCGTTATAACAAATATATCACAAGAACAATTATAGAATCAGTTCATATCTACAAAACTACATTTCATTTTTAAATAAGAATACTCTAAAGTAACTTTAAACTGTTATGAAAAAAAAAACTCCCAAAATTTATAAAATAAAAAGTGAGAACTTAAGAAAACATCCGGACCTATACAGAAAAATGTTAATATTGAAACATTACAAAAAATAAAACAAAGTTAAAGTTACATATAAAAATTATTACTCAGTTTAAGACATGGTAAATGGATAAATAGAGACCAGTAATCACCTACATGCATCGTATACTAATTATTACTGGAATCTTATAAAACATCAAAATTGTAAATTTATGCCAAACCACTGAAAAACTGATTCCTATGTAAATAAATTAATTGGTGAAAAATGAAAAACACCACTTACAAAAACTTCTTACTTTATATACAACTATCTAAAACTTCATTTTAAAACGCATTCAAGTTTCAAATGATAATTCGACTTCACTCGAATGCGCTTTCAAAATTTAAATTATCCGTTTAGACTTTCCATTATCCAAACATATTGACAACCCTTTAATGGAAAGACAATCGGTGACAGTTTAATCTTACAATCACAGACATAGATTTAAAGTATTGTAAAACAAAAAGCAATGAGTGTCAAACTGTTAAACCAATTTAACACAAGCTCACTAAACTTAATAATAATTAAAAAAAGTCCGGTAAGATTTTTATTTAAGCGTAAACAGCATTTCTAAAAAAACTCAGATTCCGTCTTCTAAGCGTATAATACCTACTCCAGAGCTCGACCATACAAAAAATAAAGTTAATAGGAAATGACAGTTGAGACCTCCCATAATATAAAAACATTTTAAATACCAGAAAACCGTTGAAATGATGTGTACCTACTGCTGCGCTGCAACTCATTGTATTTTCTATACACTGACAATTAACTATTATTAAATACTACTTTGTTTATAAACTTGATGCACGAACAAGACTGTACTGTGATAACGGCAATTTGAACGTCGATGTACTGGAATTCAAGAGCTATTTACGGGGCCCCACACAATGGACATCTGCTAACCTTAAGTCTTTTATTTTTGGCTCGGACTTATACACTTCTGATGCAACATGCATCCGTGTAAAATAACACACACCGCCAAAGGAACATTCAACTTTAAATAAATTAAATTAAAATAAATAAAACGGTTTAACTTTCTTGTGTACAGAACCGTAATACTGGACTCGATTCCTCATCAGACTCATAAAAATATCTCTGTTTTGGTGTCAAACCTAGCTGCACTCGCCTTACGGCCTCGTTAACCAGACTACCATCTCGTAACAGCTTCTGCAAAAACTCGTACGGGTCTTCCTGCGAATCCTGCTGAACTTTGCGTCTGTTCCTCTTCAGGCAGCTAGTTTCGCAAGTAGAATCACAACAAAACTTGCCTGGAATTCTGTATGGCGATGCTCTAGACGACTTTCTAGATAGGTGACTGCATGGAATGGCTTTCATACTTGTAGCAGACAACCGGAGGTTCTCCTTTATTTCCAATACAAGACCCTCCACGTCTTTGGAACTGATGTTAAATTCGGGCCCTCTGAGGGGTTTCGGACCGTTTACTGTAGTACTAGTCATAGTACGCATATCGGCTGAAGGCATTTCTAACATTCAAGTTGATGTAAGTGGACCTCACGACACAACGTAAACAAACTGTTAACTGATAGTTGAAAACACACAATAACAAACAGCGGAAGCAGAAGCTCCACAAACACAACTACACTGTCGACGTTCTCAACACAACTGGCGCTGGGACTGGCTAAAATGTAACGAACTAGTCTACGCGCCACTTGCTTGATACTTGCCCGCTCCTTAACTGTTGTTTGGGTGCTTTCACAAATTCATACGCCGTCACGAAAAGTAGTCCCATGTAAACATTAATGTTTTTTCGCACGAAAACAACGCGTATTTTACAGAAAAACCACTGAGAACTTATAAAATACAATACATTACATATCTCTTCAGATATTTTATCTAAATAATATTTAAGTCGGGAAAATAAAATTATGTAAACATATCAGAATACCCCGCGTAGGATATGCGAATCAAGGTTACGTTACGTCTACAATTTAAACCGACATAGCTACAGAATGGGAGTCAGTGACGTCACAAAAGGAGACATGATACACTAATAGAGGGGGACGGTTATTATTTATTTACATTTTCTGGTTAAAGATTTCTGGCGTATGGGAAACTACCATACCAAAACATCAAAACAAGGTTGACGTGTTTTGTTTCATATTTCGTAACATTACTAGGTACATATTATTTTATGAGCAATTAGAAAATCAGATTTTTATGAAATTTTAAAAGTTACTTTTTTTTTACTTTGAAGAAATGAGCTTAACCTCAGATTTAAAAATTAATACCTATCTAAAAATAACATGGGGGCAATATAGAGACGTCATTAAAATATAGGCATCTAAATTATACATTAATATGTTTGTAGTTTTCTTCATGCGTCACAACAAAACTTGTGTTTTATTGATTTATTTTCCTACAATCTAGCAGCTGTTGTACTTAATAGTGGTAGGGTATGTTACGATAAACCGTATTGCTAAAAATAGATAATTATTAGAAAATCTACATTTCTTTTCCCTGTTGACTTCCATTATCGACTTCACTTCAACTTATTTCGTCATTCATTGAAAATGAACAACTCGTATTTTTTTAATTACATTTCGATAAACAGCATATCTCTCCAAAAGCAGAAAATTTGAAACCATTAATTGGTTACCGTTGGACAATCCAACAGAAACAACCTTTTATTAGTGAATTTTCTTAGAAAAAATTCACTAATGAGGAGATCTCGGACCCCTAGAACCCATATATATATATATATATATATATATATATATATATATATATATATATATATATATATATATATATATATATATATATATATATATATATATATCACACCGATAACTCAAAAAATAATGGGCCGATTTTGATAAAATTTGGCATGTACCTTTCTTTTGTAAATGGCTTGGATAAGTTCGTTAGTCGGGAAAATCGGACGAGGTTTTCCGGGAAAATTTTGAGTTTTCATTCGAAAAAAATTCTTATCTCAAAAAGTAATAAGCCGATTTAAATAAAATTTGGCATGTACCTTTCTTTTGTAAATGGCTTTGACAAGTTTGTTAGTCAGGAAAATCGGGCGAGGTTTTCCGGGAAAATTTTGAGTTTTCATTCGAAAAAAATTCTTATCTCAAAAAGTAATAAGCCGATTTAAATAAAATTTGGCATGTACCTTTCTTTTGTAAATGGCTTTGACAAGTTTGTTAGTCAGGAAAATCGGGCGAGGTTTTCCGGGAAAATTTTGAGTTTTCATTCGAAAATAATTTTTATCTCAAAGAATAATAAGCCGATTTTGATAAAATTTGCTATGTACCTTCCTTTTATAAATGACTTTGACAAGTTCGTTAATCAAAAAAATAGGACGAGGTTTTCCGGGAAAATTTTGAGTTTTCATTTGAACAAAAATTTTATCTTAAAAAATAAAAAATCTATGATAACCAAATTTGGTAGGTAGGTTTACGATATAAAAGGTAAACTATACTCCAAAATTTAGATTTCTATGTTACAAGAAAAAAAAGTTATAATAAAATATTTTGTGCCAGATCATTTCTATGAAAATTCACTACCATAACGCACTTGCTGCGTCCAGGCTTTTTATTAGTGAATTTTCTTTTAAAAAAATCACTAATGAGGAGATCCCGACTTTTGAATTTTGAAATAATTTCTTCAAATGAGCTCTAATTAGGACCCTTAAACACATATCAGGGGTCAGTTTCAATTTTTTTATGTTTATATATATATATATATATATATATATATATATATATATATATATATATATATATATATATATATATATAAACTATAACAGGATTTATAACACGGCATTTCTGTACTATACAAGGAAAAAGAGTTAAGGGCAAAGCCGTAAGAAGACAACCGTATACATAAGCTTGAAACACGTGTATACGGTTGTCTCCTTGCGGCTTTGCCCTTAACCCTTTTTCCTATATATATATATATATATATATATATATATATATATATATATATATATATATATATATATATATATATATATATAATAAAATAGCCTTTATTCATACAGTAAATAATACAATACTCAAGTGCACAATTAAAAAGAAAAAAAATACAATACAACATACTTTACAAAAACACAGTTCCATGTGCATAATTAAAAGAAAAATAATAATAAACTGTGTGAATTGGGCGAAGTTCAGACGGATTCAAAATCATCCCCTGCACTTACGCCCATATGCAAAACTAGCAGTCAACAGCCAATCCGGCAATCTGCTCAAACACCACGCATAATTAACAAGTTTCTTTTTGAAGGAACGCACAAAACAGCTCTTAACACTCTCATTATAGCGTATATCTGATAGGTAAAATACCGTTTAAACAATGTTAGCCTGTACTTAGGTGGTGAAATTAAGCCCTTCGACCGTATGTTAATGCTATGAACATCAGTTCTGTCCGTTACCTTTCTATACAAGTATGTTGGGACTAGACACAACAATAGAATGGAACAATGTTGCTGCTCTCAGCGTGAAACGATTACGCATATTAAGCCACTTCGCTTCCTTTAGTTTATGCCAGAAATGTTCGAATTTTCGAATACCATACGCGAACCTCAGACAGGAATATATATATATATATATATATATATATATATATATATATATATATATATATATATATATATATATATATATATATATATATATATATATATATATATATATATATATATATATATGTATATGTATATCTATCACACCGATAACTCAAAAAATAATGGGCCGATTTTGATTAAATTTGGTGAATGCCTTGCTTTTGCAAGTGGCTTGGATAAGTTCGTTAGCCAGGAAAATCGGTGTAAGTTTTCCCGGAAAATTTTGTGTTTTCTTTCGAAAAAAAATTATATCTCGGGAAATAGCAAAGTAAGGGCAACCAAATTTAGTGCGCAGGTTTACATCATTATAGGTAAATTACGCACCAAAATTTAGTTCTCTAAGTTAAAAGACAAAAAAGTAAGTATAGGCAGTTAAAGAAAAATAAATTAGGGTTTTCCTCAAAACGTCAAACTCGCGATTTAAAACGTCAAAATTGGCAACATTTAGGCAAAGAACCTGAATCTAATACGGGCTATGGAAAGAAAATGTCTCAAGAAGATTGTTTTACAAACCCTGAAGTCTTAGCTTCAACCGTCATTGATCTTCATTTTACTAAAATATTTCCAGAAAATTCATTTCAAATAGACCCTTTGCCTAATGATTTGGCAGTAGTCTTAGCTATAGAGTTTATCGTTTAATGGTATATAATCTTTGTCGAATTTTCGTAAAAATCAATAAAGCTCAATATATCCGTTATTATACAAGATACGAAAAAAAATTTATACATTAATTATAGGGTGTCTTGAGCTAATCTTAAAAAAGTATTTCTACAATCACAGGGTGGCCCATAAGTCCTTGGTCATACAAATTTGGTTTTTTTTTAATCGAACACGCTTTATGTTATTGCATTTTTAAATTTTCCTTAAAAATATAATGCATGTTTATAAGAAAATAAATTCTGGACGTAGCAAGTGCGTTATGGTAGCGAATTTTCATTAAAGGCTTCAAATTTGAATAGTTCAATTTGCTATTAACCTATAAGGTTGACGTAGAAACCAATTTTTTCGGGAACGCTTTAAGTTTACTTTCTGAAACTTTTGTACATTTTCAAGCAATAAAGTTATTTTGATGAAACATTGCACATTGTTTCTACTATATAGGTTATACTGGTAACCAAATTTGATGCCTGCTTTCACACATATTTGGTATTAAAAACAATTTTATGGAAATTCACTAACATAACGCACTTGCTGCGTTCACACTTTTTTTATTATCTTAGAAGACTTGCAAGTTTCATTATGGTAAGTATAGGTACTACCTATAGGTACTTTTTTGTAAAAAAGTAAAATTAACTACCTATAAACTGATAATACATATGCATTTTACGCTAATATGGGTAGACGGTTTTTAGCGAATTTTCGTAGAAAAAATTCACTGTTGAAATCGCTACTTTTGAATTTTAAAGATTTTGTTTCAAATGAGCCAGAACTGGGCCCTCTGCCCCTACCCCTACAACCAACAATTCCGGGTCAGTTCCAATTTTTATATGTTATGTATGTCACACCGATAACTCAAAAAATAATGGGCTGATTGTGATTAAATTTGGAAAATACCTTGTAGGTGGTTTGGATAAGATCGTTAGGGAGAAAAATCCGACCAACTTTTCCGGGACTACATAGAAGCAAATAAGCGTTTAATAAAAATATTTTTTTAAATACTTAAACGTTTGAATTTATTTTAACCATTTATTCAATTTTAATGTTATCTAATCAAATTATGTAATACCAATACATTTTTTAGTAAATTTTTGTAGAAAAAATTAACTAATCATATGAGAAATGTTAAGACTAATTCAGTTTTAATAGCAAATTAGATTGTGGTTGCCCTTACTTGGTGAAACTGTTCCATACTTAATACAGACGCAAAGGCTTTTTCTGTGGCTTCGCTAGTGCTTGTTAGCTTCTCTGCAACCGGTTTCCTTTTTACGGTATCGTCAGACAATAGAACAATTTTTTTAAGCCCCACAGAAAAATTCTCTACGTCTGTATTTAGATCAGATTGTATAATTTTTCATTTATTTTACTGGCAAATTTTCATGTACGAAATTTTTTTTCTAAAAAAAAATTCTGACAAATATTTTTGAAAGAAAACTTGAATGTGAATTTGTGTGAAAACGAAGTTTTGATGGAACTTATTTTTATCGAAGTTCTTGAAAAATTCTGTTTTGACGAATTTTCGTGCAAAATAATTGTTTCAGAGGATTTACGTGAAAAATGTTTAATCGAATTTTTTTACGCAAAATAATTGCAGCCAATTTTTGGAGAAATAATTTTTTTTGCGAAATAATTTTGGTTTTTGTATACATTCTTTTAGGAATTTTCGTTCTAATTTTCATGGAAACCACTACTCAGCGAATCTGCGTAGAAAAAATTCGCTTATGACGAGATCAGAGATTTTGATATTTTAGAAAAATGTATCCCTTTGTACCCATATCCGAGGTCAGTTTATGTTATATATATATATATATATATATATATATATATATATATATATATATATATATATATATATATATATATATATATATATATATATATATATATATATATCTGTATCAACAGATTCTGTCAAAAAAAGCGTAGATCAATTCTATAAAAATTTGCTACATAACGCACCTCCTGCGTGCAGACTTGGGACTGGGAATATACAAAGAATATTTGAACTCGGCGGTTTTTTGTACCTGAACTCAGTATATTCCCGCGACTATGGCCAATCACCGACGCCAGGGAGCAGTTTCACCTCACTATCCTCAAAGGCAGGATCTCCCCATTAGTGAATGTTTTCTACGAAAATTCACTAATAGAGTTGTAGCTATAAGATATTTAGAATTATCCATCCACTGACGACGCTAACTTGGTTAAAGAAACGATCGTCAGGTTTTTTTTAATGAGCTGTGGTGATTTGGGTTCTGCAAGTTTGCTTACCAGTGCTCATCACAGGTTCCATACTTCACTTAGTAAGTACTAACACTTAATGTCAAAATATTTAATAATACACATAAATGTTTTCTGTTTGTTTTTGTTTGGTTAACGTCGGTCTATTTCCCCGACTATGGCCAATCACCGGAGCAGTGTCACCTGACTATCCAGGAAATTTTACCGAATACTTTTCTTTCTGTAATGGGGGTAGGGATCTTTAACGTGTACAACATTGCACGGTACACGGAACCAACGACTTAAAGCCCCCCGAACGGCGGAACGTGCAGACATTCAACATTGACTCAAACACAATGCAACAAACTCCGTTCATGTTAATTTACAGTATGTACTGAAAAATAATTTGAGTTTCTACTGGCAATTAAACCCGGGACCCTTGGGTCCCGAGACGCAGAAAGAAATGTGAAATTTACACTACATTAGTATCATAGACATAACAGCTGTTTCGCAGTTTTGTCAGGATGTGGCTTCTTTGGGTACAAAAGTGAAAACAATATCCTGGTGAAACAGATGTTTTAGGGGAGAATAGTCCAAGATGGGACAGGAGACAGTAATGAAGATAGGGTACTTACAAGATTAGCACTGCAGAGCTGTCTAAACACTTCTATGCTAACTACACACAGTATGCATAGGAAACTACAATTATAAACCTGAACCAGTTCAGTGTTGCCATCTTAAGACATATATCCCGATTCGACGGATTTTTCAAATCCACAAGGACAAAGAGTTAAAACAAAAAGCAGAATCACCCCAAAACCCACAAAATAAGAACGGAGAGGTATGTGCTAGGTACATATTTCGACAACGAAGTTGTCTTCATCAGTAACGGTCGCTTAACTTTGGCAAACACAGAATCTGATCTTGAGGAATTAAAAAAAAATTGCCACAGTTAATAACACCCATAATTTAATTTCAGAGAATTTTCGTAGAAAAAATCCTCAAACTTCCATAAAGAACGACCTAAAACGTTACATAATAACTTTAATAGAAAAGTAATACCATCCATTACAAGATTGAACCAACCATGGAAAATCCAAGTGTCATTTAAACCGCCTTGGTTAGAACCAAAGAGGTTGTATATGTTAGAGGGAACAAAGCCGAGTTTGCAGCCTGTCGATTTCCCACTCCTGTCACCGTCCAATCACAAACAAAATTTTGAATAACGCGCTAATGTGTTTTGTTTTGATTCGTTCCCCCAACCGCGCTTGAAGTTATTGTCAGCTGTCAACAAGTATTTGAAGTGTTTGTTGATTTGCGATTAGAGGTTATCTTGTGTGTTTTGCCGTTTTTTAGCAGTGTTTTAAGAGTGTAAAAGTTAAAAAATGCCAAGGTGTATTGTGAAGAACTGTATGTACAATAAAAGTGCCAATTATGAAAAGGATAAAGCAACTGTGCATTTATTTCGGTAAGTTGTTTACATGTCTTCTGTTTCCTTGTTTGGCGCCAAATGTTTATTGGTTTTCACAGGTCCGTATTTACACATTGTATTGCTTTTGTTAAATCTTTAGCATTTATTATTGTCAATTGTGTTTTTTCAAGAAATAAAATCTTAATAATGCATTATTTATTGAATATTTGTAATGAAATTAGGCATTTTGTTTGGCAATTATTATTTGAATTAGATGTATTTACCTATGTAGTTCCAGTAGAAGCAGAAAAAAAGTAGAATAGTTTTGTTTTATCTATTACTGCATCTTTCTAGAGGTTCAGTCACTGATAAAGTAGATAATTTGAGATATTATTTTCAGATTTCCCAAAGCTGGTGAAAGATACGAGGCTTGGAAACGAGCATTAAATTTAAGCGATGAAGATATTTTTATGAACTCAAATGTGTGCAATTTACATTTTACCGAGGAATCTTATGATTTAGAAAAATCACCTTTTGCAGTATACTTAAAAAAAAGTTCTATACCTGTATTGGTAAGTACTGAATCAAGGTTATTAATTTATGTAACTATTAGTGATATATATATATATATATATATATATATATATATATATATATATATATATATATATATATATATATATATATATATAGCCAAACAGCGGTTTTTCAATGGCACTGATATCAGTGATGGCTATTTTTAAATAACAGGGACTTTAAACAGCTACTGCGATTGTGGTTTAGCCATTTAGAATGCTGCATGTGCGTATGCTATTATTTTAAACACTTACAAGGTGTTAGTGTTAACCGCTTAATTGAAACCACAATATGATCTTCAGATAACTTTTAAATTATATATTAATTTTAAAACTACTCAGATTTTTACTATTAATAGAAGTTCTATAAAATTAGCATATTACAAGAATATACGATGAGAGAAATCTACATATTATTTTTATTTTAATATAATGAAAAAGTTGGAAGGCATATATATGCTACAGTTCGGTGCTGCTTTAATTCTAGATTCAGCAGGTTTTTCCATGATATAATGACTTACAAGATATATGATATTGCGCATATGCCCCGTCCCCTCCTATGACATCACATGGTGAGTAACGTTATAGAAGGCCAACTACACACTTAACACAAAGTCATTCGCAATCAAAAAGTTTCTATACGTCACTTTAATGTGGTTGAAGTTACATTCCATTCCATTTTTATATTACATATATATATATATATATATATATATATATATATATATATATATATATATATATATATATGCACAAGTGAAGTATAATAATTAAGGGGAGCCCTGAATTAGCATTGGTGATACACAAACTTAAAAAGTAGAGAAGACGTTCGTAGACATTTACAGGGGGCCTTAACATTCATAAACTTGATTTGATCATCATGTCACATAATCATAGTATAGTATTCTGATCTTAAAAAGTTAATTCCAACTGTATGCACTCAAATATCAGTAAAATACCTAATTTGTTAAGGGGTTGTGATGAACCGTCAAACTCCACTGTACGACAGCATATTATTATTGCATTGGACTCACCACATGACGCCATGCGCGTGACGGTTCTAAAAATAGATAGTCTCATTATCATATCTCGCGTTATTTGTATCATGAGTTTTTCGTTTTCTACCTATAAGAAAAGGAGAAATGTTGTATTCTAATAATGGCGAGAAGGAAAGTATACAGATACTTCTACTCGCTCGCACAAACTGCGATTGCGTGTATTATGAATACAGCAATTGCTGTTTGTCATGGAGTTTTTAGTATAAGATGAATTTCATAGAAATAATTACTCTAATGATTTGTGTAAATCTCGGTTTTCACAATCGCTGTTGTTTTGTGTTTTAATAACAGCTACTAACAGCGATCTTTTAATAGAAGCGATTAAATCACCGGTAGCTATATATCGCTCATCTCTAGTAACTATGCTACTAATTACATTCACGTAATATATTGTTATGATATTTATCGTAATTTAATTAGCCCTGCAAATTTACATTAATGGTATTCGTTTCAAATTTATTTATGCAGGTAACAAACAAGCCATCAACACAAGTCGTTTTTGGCGAGCAGCCAATGACTGATATAACTGCTATCAATGTGCCATTTGCAGCTAACCCGTCAACTAGTACTTGGTCTGGTAGCAATGTACCTGTAATGGATTATTCTCGGCCATCAACAAGTGCTGGTTTTTATGAAGAGAAAACTGTTGTAGAGGTACCGCAAAGATCGTTTAGTAGTTTAGGATTTGCTGAAATGAAAACACCTTCAATGCCACCCACTTTGAAGGACATGGTGAGTTAAATTCAGTTTTTGCCGTTTATGAAATCAGTATAATTTTAAAAAACCTAATATGTTATTCCATCACATTTTATATGGTGTTTAAGTTTGTATAGTCCATGATTAAATAAGTTAGAAACAACTGTTTTGCAATTTATCTCAACCACTATTAACCAAAATGTGTTGTTGGAAATTTTGTTTATATATTCATTTTACTTGAGAAAATAAATGGTTTATCACTGAACATTTTTTATAGGTTGTTACACCGCGCAAACGTAAACTGAAGAAGCAGTTATTCGATGCACGAAAAAAAATTAAACGGCTCAGCAGTAGTGTTCATCATTATAAGAAGAGAACAGCAACCCTTGCGAATATAATCAAACAACTAAAAGGTAAAGTAACCGACGAAACATTAGAAACATTAATGCAAATAGGACCTAATGAAGAATTTTTACAAAGACAATTAGGTCGTAAACATAAGTATGAAAATCAACTTAAAGCTTTTTCTCTTACGCTGCATTATTACTCTTCCAAAGCTTACAGTTTTGTCAGAAACACATTTAACTCGGCTCTTCCTCATCCAAAAACTATATCTAGATGGTATCAAAGCGTTAATGGGGAAGCTGGTTTTACGTCAGAGGTGTTCAACTTATTAAAGTCAAAATCAGAAAGCACAAATGGAAAACTTATATGTTCTTTAGTCATAGATGAGATGGCAATTCGCCAACATATAGAATGGGATGGGGTAAAATATTATGGGTTTGTAGATTTTGGTATAAATCTTGAGACCGATTGTAACCCTGTAGCCAAAGAAGCTCTTGTTTTTATGCTTGTTAGCATTAATCAATCATGGAAGCTTCCTCTTGGATATTTTTTAATCGACTCTTTAAGGGGTACACAAAAACAAAATTTGGTATTACAGTGTTTAACGCTACTAAATGAGTCGGGCATATACGTGGTCTCAATAACTTTTGATGAGGCAACAAATAACCTAACGTTAGCAAAAGAACTTGGCTGCGATTTGAATTGGAGGAACATTAACTCTACGTTTGTTGATCCTAGTTCAGGTAGGAAAATTGCAGTCTTTTTTGATCCATGTCATATGATCAAACTGATAAGAAACACATTAGGCGATAAAAAATTAATAATTGATGAGAATGGGGAAAATATAAAGTGGGATTATTTAGTAAAATTAAATGAGTTACAGGATCAGGAGGGCGTTCATTTGGCAAATAAATTAAGAAAATCGCATATATTTTATACAAACCAAAAAATGAAGGTTAAATTAGCCACACAACTTTTTAGCCAGTCAGTGGCACATTCTTTGGAATATTGCAATGAAGTTTTACATCTTGAGGAGTTCAAAGAATGTGAGGGAACTGTGAAATTTATCCGACTTATAAACAATTTATTTGACATTCTTAATTCTAGAAATTTAAACAATTCAGATTTTAAGAAAGCAATAAACGCAGAAAATTTTGAAAACATTAATGTATTTTTAAAAGAGCTATCACAATACTTAACGTCACTTAGGATAATTGATGGACCGCTTCTGTGTGAGAGTGGTAGAAAAATGGGTATAATTGGCTTTTTATTTTGCATACAAAGTTTGCAATTTGTTTATAAAACTTTAATTGCCGACAATAATTTTTTGCTGTATTTTCCCACTTACAAAATCAGTCAGGATCATATTGAGCTTTTTTTTGGGCAAATTAGATCCATGGGAGGCTATAACAATAACCCATCAGCAAAGCAATTTAAAAGTGCATATAAAAGGATGATGGTGCATCTTGAATTAAAAGATTCATTTAAAGGAAATTGTATCCCTTTGGAAGCAATTCCTATTCTGTCACCCATTGAGGTAATAAATAAAACTTGTGGGCGAGAACGAATATCTGAAGAACCAGATGAAGACATGAGTCAAATAGATAATTTTGACGACGACACAGTTCTTCAAATATTAGATATGAATATATCAGAGTTTAAGAAAGAAGTCGTGACATATATATCTGGCTATGTAGTAAGGAAAATAACAAAAGCTCTGAGATGCGAAGAATGCGCGGGTGAACTTGTTGGGGAGTGGTCTGTGTTATTAACATCGTTTATAGATCAGAAAGACAAAGGTCAACTCCTCACATACCCATCTGACGATGTAATATCTATTTGCACTATTGCAGAAAAAGTTCTTCAAACATACTTAAATGAATCTGCGGTGATTATAAATGTAAAGGAAATAAACATGCGAATATTAAAAACTATAATAAACCAAAACAGCATATTTAAAAAACTTGAAGTTCACTTTCGAGAACAAAATCTTTTGACTTGCCATTATGGCCATCTAATTAAACTAATATCTTCTATGTATGTTTCTATTAGAATACATCATTATAACAAAAATCTATTTGATAAAAGTAGAAGTTTAAGGGCTGTTTATAACAAACTTCTCTTATTTAAGGGCCAATAATTCAGTGTACATTTCAAGTACTCGTATGTCCTTCAAATAATGTTATCGGAAAGTTATTATGTCTTATAATATGACCAATAAATTTTAGCTTCCTCTCTATTTCTTTGAGCAACCCTCTTTATTCTTTCACCTCTCCTAGCACACTTTGAAGCGTCTTTCTATCAACCTGCACTGTCTTTGAAATTTTTCTTGTCTACATTTCAAAAGCTTATATTCTCTTCATATCCTGCTTAACTACAGCCCAAGTTTCCGCCCCATACATTACCATACTCCATACACGTACGACTTGCATTTGTTCCTCATGTACAGGTTAAAATGTTTATTAGTGAGAACAGTACTGTGGTTATTGAATGCTTGTTTTGCCATCGCGATCCTCTTCAGACCTTTCCTACACTTACCATCATCTGTGATAATACTTCCAATCAATTATTTGAAATAATCTAATAAATCAAGCGTCATGTTATAAGATTTAAAAGCTACTTTTGTATTTGTATAGGTATTCAAAATTTGTGAAATGCACACGTAACGCAATCTACATCGATCAAACTTCTAGAAATTTTAACACCCAATACAAAGAACATATTTTTGCATTTAGAAATAACCATGCTGACAAATCTACATTTGCAAAACATATTATTGATACCCAACATAGACCCACAGTAAATAACGGCATAAAACCACAACATTTTTGTCATGACAAGTGTAAACTAGACTTGTTTTAAGCTTTAGAAGTAAAAAAGCATATACACGACAATATTTAGGATTTCTGAGATATTCTTCTTCCTAATTAAATAAATCAGACAACATAAATCTAACTATTTTTTCCAAAAAGTTGTTATAAGACATGATGTGTGTCGATATTTTCATTGTATAGTCTGCTTTATTAATGTGTTTGTTTAGTTATTTTATTGTTGTAATTGTTATTATAGTTATTACTGTTATAGGTTTCTTCTATCTTTATGTTAAATATTGATATACATCACGTAGACATTTTAAAGGCGTCATCCGTCATATTTGTTTTACTTTATTTTCACTTTTAAAGATTTTTTTGATTATAACATCATAAAATAGCAACAGATCTTTATTTGTAATTGTCATGATTTCGTATTAATTCAATTTTTTTCTGTCTGAGGATACTATCAAGCAGCAAAACCAGTAACAGAGACGTTGAAGAACATCTAGAATTCAGAAGGGCCACTTGCTTCAGTTAGCTTACGCGCTGGCTACGTCCTTCACCTACAAAAACGAAAACCAACAGTGAAGCCAGAGAAGTAGTCTCCAAGTCTGTATGAAGTATGGACCAGTTTCACGAAGTAAGGGCAACAGCAATCAATGAAATTAATCTCTATTTCTTTAAAAAAGACAAGGAATGTTAACATTAATTTGTAAACAGTACAATGTACTTTATGTTGTATTTTCTTCTGTTGTTGAAATAAAAACTATTATTATTTATCTAACCTTTTGAATATAAAACTTTATCCAATATATTCATCCAACAATTTATCCAACCAATAACCCAAAAAATATTTCACTGATTTGGAGAAAATTTTGGAATTATGCTTATTTTGCTAATGGCTTGGATGAGTTCGTTCATCAGATCTTAACACATAGTTTTTCCTAACAGAAAATTAAATATATTTTTTTAAACGCAATAGCTTTCAAATTGTTTAAGTGATTGGAACGAAAATTTACAACTTAAAAGAACATACAGAGATGTGGTTGTGTACCAATTTTCAAGTCTTTTGATCAAAGAAAAATGAAGTTATTCGAAATTAATAATAAAATAATCCTCGACATCACTTCAAATTCTGTAATGCAATATCTACAATGTTGGACAAAGGCAGAGCAATACAGCTACCTGTACTGTTATGCTATTTAAATAAATTGTAGATAAAATCTAAATAATGGAAGTCACAACCATTGCCAGATGTCAAGATGTTGCTGACCGGGGTTGCCCGATCTTCAGAAATTTCATGTAGTTAAACCTTTCATGTATAAACATATGAAATTTTTACAACTTCTGATAATAAAGAAAACATTTTATAAAATTTAATTTTATCAGTCAGTTAAAAAATACTGTGTTTAATACCTGCAAATTTCGAATTACCCATTTCTCATGATTTTCAACTTAGGTATCCCTCCGATCATAATTTACTCTATCCGACAACTTTGTTAGACTGCGTATGTGCTGAAGCTCAGCTGTCATTTGTCATTGTGTGGTAGTGTTATTTATTGACAATATCAAATTGGAAATTTAGGACAGTAGAAACAGACACCATAAACAAAGAAGAAATTGGAAATTTAGCCTCTAGTGTAGGTTTTTGACATGATACCATTACTAGAGAGATATGATAATGTGGCAGCATAATAATATTATGCTAATGCTGTGGTACAGTCAGTTTGGCGTTTCATCACATCTCGTAACACACCAGCTGTTGTGTGCATACAGTTAGATGTAATTTTTTATTATCAGAATACTACTGTAACATGATGAAATCAAGTTTATAACTGTTAACATACTGTAAATAATTTCTCCACTTTTCAAGTTTGTGTTGCTGCAATGTTAATTAAGGGTTCCCTTAATTATACGCATATTGTGCGTATAAATGTAATATAAAAAAAAAAAAAAAAATGAAAATGCAAGTGAACCTATTTAATTTAGCTCTGTATTCTACATTATCTGAAAAAGACATTATAGGCGACGAAGTAGAATGTAATTTCGGTAAATTTGCAGTTGACTGCATGAGGGTTTTAGATATTTTTTTTCAGCAACATGCTTAAAACCTTCCTCGCCCACAAGGCAAATTTTCTGGCAAACAACCCCCAAGAAAATTAAGGGACTTTGAAAACATGCGTTTTTCACATTTTACAGCAATACCTCCTTTAAACCCTGTCTACCCCATATTCGCCCAGGTCCAGCAACCTTCTTGGGGGTTGCTCACCAGAAATTTTTCTTGTGCTTTATGCTTTGAAGGTAGTTGTATGCATGCACAAGGGGAAGGAGAACCCCCCGAATTTTTGGGTGAGGAGCAGAAACCCTCTTCCTCCTGGGGTTCTTCTCCTGCATGCACACAATCACCCTCAATGCATCAACCAAAGGATTTTTTTTCCAGCTTTCTAGTTTATTTTTCTAGAGTATATTTCCTGTTTATCAATTGCTTTGTTTGAGTTTTGTATCCAAATTACTCTATAAATATATGTCATAGATCATGTTTTTGCTTGTCCTTCTTTACCTTGTTTTACTGTTCCTAATTAAATTAATTAATTTTCATAACTTTTAATATAAGGCTAAATCTTACAGCTTATATAAATATATTATTTAATATTGTTATGAAAATTCACTATCATAACGCACTTGCTGCGTTCCGAACCTTTTTAGGTTACCTATTTATACAAAAGCTTAAGAAATTCATGAATAAGCATTACATTTCAATGATTGAATAATTTCAGTTTTATTTCTAACCAAACTAAAAATTCCTAAATACGTCCCTGACGTTTCTCCCACTCAAGTCACCGAACTCCGCCCAGTTAGGAAAAGTGTACAGGCTTCTTGTATTGCAAAACTGCACCTTTGTTACCTCTATCCCTTACAACCTCTTTGGTTAGAACCAAAGAGGTTGTAAGGGATAGAGGTAACAAAGGTGCAGTTTTGCAATACAAGAAGCCTGTACACTTTTCCTAACTGGGCGGAGTTCGGTGACTTGAGTGGGAGAAACGTCAGGGACGTATTTAGGAATTTTTAGTTTGGTTAGAAATAAAACTGAAATTATTCAATCATTGAAATGTAATGCTTATTCATGAATTTCTTAAGCTTTTGTATAAATAGGTAACCTAAAAAGGTTCGGAACGCAGCAAGTGCGTTATGATAGTGAATTTTCATAACAATATTAAATAATATATTTATATAAGCTGTAAGATTTAGCCTTATATTAAAGGTTATGAAAATTAATTTATTTAATTAGGAACAGTAAAACAAGGTAAAGAAGGACAAGCAAAAACATGATCTATGACATATATTTATAGAGTAATTTGGATACAAAACTCAAACAAAGCAATTGATAAACAGGAAATATACTCTAGAAAAATACACTAGAAAGCTGGAAAAAAAAATCCTTTGGTTGATGCATTGAGGGTGATTGTATGCATGCAGGAGAAGAACCCCAGGAGGAAGAGGGTTTCTGCTCCTCACCCAAAAATTCGGGGGGTTCTCCTTCCCCTTGTGCATGCATACAACTACCTTCAAAGCATAAAGCACAAGAAAAATTTCTTGTGAGCAACCCCCAAGAAGGTTGCTGGACCTGGGCGAATATGGGGTAGACAGGGTTTAAAGGAGGTATTGCTGTAAAATGTGAAAAACGCATGTTTTCAAAGTCCCTTAATTTTCTTGGGGGTTGTTTGCCAGAAAATTTGCCTTGTGGCCGAGGAAGGTTTTAAGCATGTTGCTGGAAAAAAATATCTAAAACCCTCATGCAGTCAACTGCATATTTACCGAAATTACATTCTACTTCGTCGCCTATAATGTCTTTTTCAGATAATGTAGAATACAGAGCTAAATTAAATAGGTTCACTTGCATTTTCATTTATTTTTTTATTACATTTATAAGCACAATATGCGTATAATTAAGGGAACCCTTAATTAACATTGCAGCAACACAAACTTGAAAAGTGGAGAAATTATTTACAGTATGTTAACAGTTATAAACTTGATTTCATCATGTTACAGTAGTATTCTGATAATAAAAAATTACATCTAACTGTATGCACACAACAGCTGGTGTGTTACGAGATGTGATGAAACGCCAAACTGACTGTACCACAGCATTAGCATAATATTATTATGCTGCCACATTATCATATCTCTCTAGTTATGGTATCATGTCAAAAACCTACACTAGAGGCTAAATTTCCAATTTCTTCTTTGTTTATGGTGTCTGTTTCTACTGTCCTAAATTTCCAATTTGATATTGTCAATAAATAACACTACCACACAATGACAAATGACAGCTGAGCTTCAGCACAGACGCAGTCTAACAAAGTTGTCGGATAGAGTAAATTATGATCGGAGGGATACCTAAGTTAAAAATCATGAGAAATGGGTAATTCGAAATTTGCAGGTATTAAATACAGTATTTTTTAACTGACTGATAAAATTAAATTTTATAAAATGTTTTCTTTATTATCAGAAGTTGTAAAAATTTCATATGTTTATACATGAAAGGTTTAACTACATGAAATTCCTGAAGATCGGGCAACCCCGGTCAGCAACATCTTGACATCTGGCAATGGTTGTGACTTCCATTATTTAGATTTTATCTACAATTTATTTAAATAGCATAACAGTACAGGTAGCTGTATTGCTCTGCCTTTGTCCAACATTGTAGATATTGCATTACAGAATTTGAAGTGATGTCGAGGATTATTTTATTATTAATTTCGAATAACTTCATTTTTCTTTGATCAAAAGACTTGAAAATTGGTACACAACCACATCTCTGTATGTTCTTTTAAGTTGTAAATTTTCGTTCCAATCACTTAAACAATTTGAAAGCTATTGTGTTTACAAAAATATATTTAATTTTTTGTTAGGAAAAACTATGTGTTAAGATCTGATGAACGAACTCATCCAAGCCATTAGCAAAATAAGCGTAATTCCAAAATTTTCTCCAAATTAGTCAAATATTTTTTGGGTTATTGGTTGGATAAATTGTTGGATGAATATATTGGATAAAGTTTTATATTCAAAAGGTTAGATAAATAATAATAGTTTTTATTTCAACAACAGAAGAAAATACAACATAAAGTACATTGTACTGTTTACAAATTAATGTTAACATTCCTTGTCTTTTTTAAAGAAATAGAGATTAATTTCATTGATTGCTGTTGCCCTTACTTCGTGAAACTGGTCCATACTTCATACAGACTTGGAGACTATTTCTCTGGTTTCACTGTTGGTTTTCGTTTTTGTAGGTGAAGGACGTAGCCAGCGCGTAAGCTAACTGGAGCAAGTGGCCCTTCTGAATTCTAGATGTTCTTCAACGTCTCTGTTACTGGTTTTGCTGCTTGATAGTATCCTCAGACAGAAAAAATTTGAATTAATACGAAATCATGACAATTACAAATAAAGATCTGTTGCTATTTTATGATGTTATAATCAAAAAAATCTTTAAAAGTGAAAATAAAATAAAACAAATATGACGGATGACGCCTTTAAAATGTCTACGTGATGTATATCAATATTTAACATAAAGATAGAAGAAACCTATAACAGTAATAACTATAATAACAATTACAACAATAAAATAACTAAACAAACACATTAATAAAGCAGACTATACAATGAAAATATCGACACACATCATGTCTTATAACAACTTTTTGGAAAGAATAGTTAGATTTATGTTGTCTGATTTATTTAATTAGGAAGAAGAATATCTCAGAAATCCTAAATATTGTCGTGTATATGCTTTTTTACTTCTAAAGCTTAAAACAAGTCTAGTTTACACTTGTCATGACAAAAATGTTGTGGTTTTATGCCGTTATTTACTGTGGGTCTATGTTGGGTATCAATAATATGTTTTGCAAATGTAGATTTGTCAGCATGGTTATTTCTAAATGCAAAAATATGTTCTTTGTATCGGGTGTTAAAATTTCTAGAAGTTTGATCGATGTAGATTGCGTTACGTGTGCATTTCACAAATTTTGAATACCTATACAAATACAGAAGTAGCTTTTAAATCTTATAACATGACGCTTGATTTATTAGATTATTTCAAATAATTGATTGGAAGTATTATCACAGATGATGGTAAGTGTAGGAAAGGTCTGAAGAGGATCGCGATGGCAAAACAAGCATTCAATAACCAAAGTACTGTTCTCACTAATAAACATTTTAACCTGTACATGAGGAACAAATGCAAGTCGTACGTGTATGGAGTATGGTAATGTATGGGGCGGAAACTTGGGCTGTAGTTAAGCAGGATATGAAGAGAATATAAGCTTTTGAAATGTAGACAAGAAAAATGTCAAAGACAGTGCAGGTTGATAGAAAGACGCTTCAAAGTGTGCTAGGAGAGGTGAAAGAATAAAGAGGCTTGCTCAAAGAAATCGAGAGGAAGCTAAAATTTATTGGCCATATTATAAGACATAATAACTTCCCGATAACATTATTTGAAGGACATACGAGTACTTGAAATGTACACTGAATTATTGGCCCTTAAATAAGAGAAGTTTGTTATAAACAGCCCTTAAACTTCTACTTTTATCAAATAGATTTTTGTTATAATGATGTATTCTAATAGAAACATACATAGATGATATTAGTTTAATTAGATGGCCATAATGGCAAGTCAAAAGATTTTGTTCTCGAAAGTGAACTTCAAAGTTTTTTAAATATGCTGTTTTGGTATATTATAGTTTTTAATATTCGCATGTTTATTTCCTTTACATTTATAATCACCGCAGATTCATTTAAGTATGTTTGAAGAACTTTTTCTGCAATAGTGCAAATAGATATTACATCGTCAGATGGGTATGTGAGGAGTTGACCTTTGTCTTTCTGATCTATAAACGATGTTAATAACGCAGACCTCTCCCCAACAAGTTCACCCGCGCATTCTTCGCATCTCAGAGCTTTTGTTATTTTCCTTACTACATAGCCAGATATATATGTCACGACTTCTTTCTTAAACTCTGATATATTCATATCTAATATTTGAAGAACTGTGTCGTCGTCAAAATTATCTATTTGACTCATGTCTTCATCTGGTTCTTCAGATATTCGTTCTCGCCCACAAGTTTTATTTATTACCTCAATGGGTGACAGAATAGGAATTGCTTCTAAAGGGATACAATTTCCTTTAAATGAATCTTTTAATTCAAGATGCACCATCATCCTTTTATATGCACTTTTAAATTGCTTTGCTGATGGGTTATTGTTATAGCCTCCCATGGATCTAATTTGCCCAAAAAAAAGCTCAATATGATCCTGACTGATTTTGTAAGTGGGAAAATACAGCAAAAAATTATTGTCGGCAATTAAAGTTTTATAAACAAATTGCAAACTTTGTATGCAAAATAAAAAGCCAATTATACCCATTTTTCTACCACTCTCACACAGAAGCGGTCCATCAATTATCCTAAGTGACGTTAAATATTGTGATAGCTCTCTTAAAAATACATTAATGTTTTCAAAATTTTCTGCGTTTATTGCTTTTTTAAAATCTGAATTGTTTAAATTTCTAGAATTAAGAATGTCAAATAAATTGTTTATAAGTCGGATAAATTTCACAGTTCCCTCACATTCTTTGAACTCCTCAAGATGTATAATGTATAATGTATAATGTATAATGTATAATGTATAATGTATAATGTATAATGTATAATGTATAATGTATAATGTATAATGTATAATGTATAATGTATAATGTATAATGTATAATGTATAATGTATAATGTATATATTAAGAATGAAACAGGCCAATGTCACCTGAATGACACAGGGATGTTCATGTACGTCAAAAAATTAACAATAAGAACGACAATGGCACACACAATAAGCATAACAATTAAGGAAAATTTTTCCTTAAATAATACAAAATAAAGATACTTATAAAACACACTTATAACGTTTATAACGTTCAAAAGATAAGAGCTGCAGAATCCAGATCCAATTCCAATATTGTTTTTTAGAGTCACCAGGTGCACTAGGTTTATAGTTTATACTATGGCAACTACACTACAAACAAAGTGTTCATATTATAAGAATTTAAAAACAGAAGATAGTTAATGGTAGTTTATGTAAAACTTCATTGCAATATTCCAAAGATTGTGCCACTGAGTGGCTAAAAAGTTGTGTGGCTAATTTAACCTTCATTTTTTGGTTTGTATAAAATATATGCGATTTTCTTAATTTATTTGCCAAATGAACGCCCTCCTGATCCTGTAACTCATTTAATTTTACTAAATAATCCCACTTTATATTTTCCCCATTCTCATCAATTATTAATTTTTTATCGCCTAATGTGTTTCTTATCAGTTTGATCATATGACATGGATCAAAAAAGACTGCAATTTTCCTACCTGAACTAGGATCAACAAACGTAGAGTTAATGTTCCTCCAATTCAAATCGCAGCCAAGTTCTTTTGCTAACGTTAGGTTATTTGTTGCCCCATCAAAAGTTATTGAGACCACGTATATGCCCGACTCATTTAGTAGCGTTAAACACTGTAATACCATTTTGTTTTTGTGTACCCCTTAAAGAGTCGATTAAAAAATATCCAAGAGGAAGCTTCCATGATTGATTAATGCTAACAAGCATAAAAACAAGAGCTTCTTTGGCTACAGGGTTACAATCGGTCTCAAGATTTATACCAAAATCTACAAACCCATAATATTTTACCCCATCCCATTCTATATGTTGGCGAATTGCCATCTCATCTATGACTAAAGAACATATAAGTTTTCCATTTGTGCTTTCTGATTTTGACTTTAATAAGTTGAACACCTCTGACGTAAAACCAGCTTCCCCATTAACGCTTTGATACCATCTAGATATAGTTTTTGGATGAGGAAGAGCCGAGTTAAATGTGTTTCTGACAAAACTGTAAGCTTTGGGAGAGTAATAATGCAGCGTAGCAGAAAAAGCTTTAAGTTGATTTTCATACTTATGTTTACGACCTAATTGTCTTTGTAAAAATTCTTCATTAGGTTCTATTTGCATTAATGTTTCTAATGTTTCGTCGGTTACTTTACCTTTTAGTTGTTTGATTATATTCGCAAGGGTTGCTGTTCTCTTCTTATAATGATGAACACTACTGCTGAGCCGTTTAATTTTTTTTTCATGCATCGAATAACTGCTTCTTCAGTTTACGTTTGCGCGGTGTAACAACCTATAAAAAATGTTCAATGATAAACCATTTATTTTCTCAAGTAAAATGAATATATAAACAAAATTTCCAACAACACATTTTGGTTAATAGTGGTTGAGATAAATTGCAAACAGTTGTTTCTAACTTATTTAATCATGGACTATACAAACTTAAACACCATATAAAATGTGATGGAATAACATATTAGGTTTTTTAAAATTATACTGATTTCATAAACGGCAAAAACTGAATTTAACTCACCATGTCCTTCAAAGTGGGTGGCATTGAAGGTGTTTTCATTTCAGCAAATCCTAAACTACTAAACGATCTTTGCGGTACCTCTACAACAGTTTTCTCTTCATAAAAACCAGCACTTGTTGATGGCCGAGAATAATCCATTACAGGTACATTGCTACCAGACCAAGTACTAGTTGACGGGGCAGCTGCAAATGGCACATTGACAGCAGTTATATCAGTCATTGGCTGCTCGCCAAAAACGACTTGTGTTGATGGCTTGTTTGTTACCTGCATAAATAAATTTGAAACGAATACCATTAATGTAAATTTGCAGGGCTAATTAAATTACGATAAATATCATAACAATATATTACGTGAATGTAACTAGTAGCATAGTTACTAGAGATGAGCGATATATAGCTACCGGTGATTTAATCGCTTCTATTAAAAGATCGCTGTTAGCAGCTGTTATTAAAACACAAAACAACAGCGATTGTGAAAACCGAGATTTACACAAATCATTAGAGTAATTATTTCTATGAAATTCATCTTATACTAAAAACTCCATGACAAACAGCAATTGCTGTATTCATAATACACGCAATCGCAGTTTGTGCGAGCGAGTAGAAGTATCTGTATACTTTCCTTCTCGCCAGTATTAGAATACAACATTTCTCCTTTTCTTATAGGTAGAAAACGAAAAACTCATGATACAAATAACGCGAGATATGATAATGAGACTATCTATTTTTAGAACCGTCACGCGCATGGCGTCATGTGGTGAGTCCAATGCAATAATAATATGCTGTCGTACAGTGGAGTTTGACGGTTCATCACAACCCCTTAACAAATTAGGTATTTTACTGATATTTGAGTGCATACAGTTGGAATTAATTTTTTAAGATCAGAATACTATACTATGATTATGTGACATGATGATCAAATCAAGTTTATGAATGTTAACGCCCCCTGTAAATGTCTACGAACGTCTTCTCTACTTTTTAAGTTTGTGTATCACCAATGCTAATTCAGGGCTCCCCTTAATTATTATACTTCACTTGTGCATATATATATATATATATATATATATATATATATATATATATATATATATATATATATATATATATATATATATATATGTAATATAAAAATGGAATGGAATGTAACTTCAACCACATTAAACTGACGTATAGAAACTTTCTGATTGCGAATGACTTTGTGTTAAGTGTGTAGTTGGCCTTCTATAACGTTACTCACCATGTGATGTCATAGGAGGGGACGGGGCATATGCGCAATATCATATATCTTGTAAGTCATTATATCATGGAAAAACCTGCTGAATCTAAAATTAAAGCAGCACCGAACTGTAGCATATATATGCCTTCCAACTTTTTCATTATATTAAAATAAAAATAATATGTAGATTTCTCTCATCGTATATTCTTGTAATATGCTAATTTTATAGAACTTCTATTAATAGTAAAAATCTGAGTAGTTTTAAAATTATTATAATTTAAAAGCTATCTGAAGATCATATTGTGGTTTCAATTAAGCGGTTAACACTAACACCTTGTAAGTGTTTAAAATAATAGCATACGCACATGCAGCATTGTAAATGGCTAAACCACAATCGCAGTAGCTGTTTAAAGTCCCTGTTATTTAAAAATAACCATTACTGATAGCAGTGCCATTGAAAAACCGCTGTTTGGCTATATATATATATATATATATATATATATATATATATATATATATATATATATATATATATATATATATATATATATATATCACTAATAGTTACATAAATTAATAACCTTGATTCAGTACTTACCAATACAGGTATAGAACTTTTTTTAAAGTATACTGCAAAAGGGTATTTTTCTAAATCATAAGATTCCTCGGTAAAATGTAAATTGCACACATTTGAGTTCATAAAAATATCTTCATCGCTTAAATTTAATGCTCGTTTCCAAGCCTCGTATCTTTAACCAGCTTTGGGAAATCTGAAAATAATATCTCGAATTATCTACTTTATCAGTGACTGAACCTCTAGAAAGATGCAGTAATAGATAAAACGAAACTATTCTACTTTTTTTCTGCTTCTACTGGAACTACATAGGTAAATACATCTAATTCAAATAATAATTGCCAAACAAAATGCTTAATTTCATTAAAAATATTCAATAAATAATGCATTATTAAGATTTTATTTCTTGAAAAAACACAATTGACAATAATAAATGCTAAAGATTTAACAAAAGCAATACAATGTGTAAATACGGACCTGTGAAAACCAATAAACATTTGGCGCCAAACAAGGAAACAGAAGACATGTAAACAACTTACCGAAATAAATGCACAGTTGCTTTATCCTTTTCATAATTGGCACTTTTATTGTACATACAGTTCTTCACAATACACCTTGGCATTTTTTAACTTTTACACTCTTAAAACACTGCTAAAAAACGGCAAAACACACAAGATAACCTCTAATCGCAAATCAACAAACACTTCAAATACTTGTTGACAGCTGACAATAACTTCAAGAGCGGTTGGGGGAACGAATCAAAACAAAACACATTAGCGCGTTATTCAAAATTTTGTTTGTGATTGGACGGTGACAGGAGTGGGAAATCGACAGGCTGCAAACTCGGCTTTGTTCCCTCTAATATATACAACCTCTTTGGTTAGAACCACCACCATACTCTAATTGCGAGAGGATTTTAATTTGTCATTCAGATCATATTTAGTTTTCTTGTTGGTTATATGACAACCAGTGAAAGACACTGATCCAGTTATTGAAATTGAATCAAACTGTTAGTGAGATACGATATTGCTTAAACATAAACTACATTTTAAGCTTGAAAAGTGAAGAGGTCTATTTTTCGTTGTGGACAGTTTTTAATAAGAGACGACAAGTCGGTCTTGATAATATTAATTTTTACTTGCATTCAGTCAGTAGACGTGTTTTGTGTACTTATATCTTGTATCATTTGAAAATATTAAACTTAATACGTGGCGACACCTACTGGCGGATCCTTACACATACACAATAAGGATATGTGATTTTACAGTTTTCTTCTAGATAACCCATTTTATCTTAATTAGTCAATGGCATACTAAATCAATAATGTAGCTAAATATGGTTAGTTCAGTAGCCAGCCTAAATTTCTACATGAAAAATATGATAAATAAAATCATTATTGAGAGAATTAAACAAGAAGTCTGGACGCAGCAAGTGCGTTATGATAGTGAATTTTCATTAAAATGTTTTAAATAGCAAATGTGTTTTTTTAAGAAAGCAGACAACAAATTTGGTTACCAGTATAACATATATAATAGACAAAATCTAAAACTCTGGACGCAGCAAGTGCGTTATGGTAGTTAATTTTTATTAAATGCTTCAAATTGAAATAACTCAGTTTTCTGTAAACTTAGAAAGTTTAGTTTTGGTACGTAGTAAGGTCTTTCCTAGGGCAATATCCCCACCAAATTTCATTAAAATAACTTTGTAATTTTTCGAGAAATAAAATTTTTTCGAAAGAAAATTTAAAATTTGAATAACTCAATTTTCTATAAACTTAGAAAGTTGAATTTTGGTACTTAGCAAGGCAACATATATAGTAAATTACATTAAAACAGCTTTGTTATTTTTGGAGAAAAAATTTTTTTTTGAAAGAAAACTCAAAATTTTTCCGGAAAACCCCATCCGATTTTCCTGGCTAACGAACTCATCCAAGCCATTAATAAAAGAAAGGCACTTGCCGAGTTTCATTGAAATCGGTTAATTATTTTTTGAGTTATCAGACGGGGTCCTAGTTCGCGCTCATTTGAAGAAATGTTTGCAAAGTATCACCATCGATGCCTCTCTATTAGTGAATTTTTCTAAATAGAAATTCAGTAAAATGTACCATATTTCATGAAAATACCTTTACGGTTTGAAAATGTACAAACATTTTTCGAAAATAAACTTAAAATTTTCCCGAAAAACTAGTTTTCTGGCCAACGAACCTTACAGATTAATAGCAAATTGGCTATTCAAATTTGGGGCATTCAATTAAAATTCGCTACCATAACGCACTTGCTGAGTTTCGAATTTATTTTCTTACAAACATGCATTCTAATTTCGTGGTCGAAATTCCATACATTTAAGGTCAGGTCAGAACTGTTACCGACCGATGGAATCCGTCTGTCTAATTAAAACAAATAATTGTTAAATCTATTTCAACTGAGCAGATTTTCCTGGCTAACGTACTTATCCAAGCCACTGGTAAAAGGCAGCTCACCAAATTTGATCAAAATCGGCCCATTATTTTTTGAGTTATCGGTGTGATATATATATATATATATATATATATATATATATATATATATATATATATATATATATATATATATATATAAATTGAAACTGACCCCGGATATGTGTTCTCGGGGGCCTAATTAGTGCTCATTTGAAGTAATTTTTTCAAAATTCAAGTCGGGATATCCTCATTGTGATTTTTTAAAAAAGAAAATTCACTAAAAATGACATCTACTTCCATAAATCAAGCACAGTAGGGGAGTATGTATAAATCGTTATATTTAAAAGAAACGCTTTTTTATATCGGTAGCAAAATAGCAACATACATAAGTTAAATAAAAATTAATTTCTCAGTTTTAATTTTACTTAAACTTATCTTGTATTACATACAGACTTGGATACTACTTTTCTGGCTTCACTGTTGGGTTTCGCTTCTGTAAATGAAGGACGTAGCCAGCGCAGAACAAGGGGCCTTCTCAGTTAGCTTACCCGCTGGCTATCTCCTTCACTTACAGAAACGAAACAACAGTGAACCAGTGAAGCCCGAGAAGTAGTCTCCAAATCTGTATGTAGTATGGATCAGTTTCACAAAGTACGGTAATCAATGAACTTATCTTATATGTTTTTAAAGAATTCATGTATAAAAGTAATACATGGCGCCACCTATTAGATAATTAATAAGAAATATCAAAGTAAATTCAATTCTACAGTTTTCTTCTCCGTTGCCGATTTTGTACCAATCAATACCACATTGAGTCAATATTACAATTTAAATTCAATAGTTCAGCAACGAACCTATATTACAGTTAAAAAACAAAGACATTGACTAACATTTTTAGGTTTAATCACCAGAATATCTATATTTCCATAGTGAATTCCTCTACGTATATTTCTTTTTTAAACTAAACAAAACAAAAATGATAGGTTATAGGTTAGGTAATTGAAATTGATTTTTGGAGATATTTTTAAGTGTTTTAAAACGCAATAAAACATGAATAAAATTCACAACATTTTCCATAAACTGTTTATTCGACCAAATAACCGTCTACGAAATGTGAGTAATTATATTTAAAAATATATATCTATTTTAATTCTTTATTCATAAACTATATGTGTATGTATTTCAGGTTTACCCAAAAGTATGGATGAGTGAAAGCGCCCAAGTTACGGAAAAAGAAATAAAGTCACTATTAACTATTAAATTTCCTAATGCCATTAATATAACAGTCGAAGATGTTTCTGGTGGTTGTGGAGCTATGTTCAATATTTTTGTGGAAACTAGTGATTTCAAAGGTCTTTCAATAGTAAAACAGCATAAAGTTATTTACGAAACTTTAAGTGAGCAAATAAAAAAAATTCATGGACTACATGTTGAAACCAAAACTGCATAGTCAACTAGTGAAACAAAAATGTGATATAATACAGTTACTTTTTTTCAATAAATATGTTACACTGTGGCGGTGGTTCCGACCGCAGTGTTTTAGTCAACACTACCCTATGTTTCTCTTGACAGCTAAAACGTTGCGTTACGTTATTCGACAGCAAGCTGTCAAGAACTACTATATAAGAGACACCAGGGATCTCTCTCGCTCTCTCCTCGCTACTAACCGACACAGTGAAGATACGTCTCTCCACGCTCGGTCAGTTATCTGTTATGTGCTGTCTGTGATTGTTTTATAGTTAAATGTATAGTTTATTCAGTTAGTGAAATAATAAAGTATATTAAATGTTTACGTATGGATTTAATATCAACAAGTGCAATTAACATCCATATTGGTGACCCCGTGCCGCAAGCCGAAGATGCCCAGCCTGATGTTCCAGCCGACGTCGCCTAACTTCCACGCACGTGCTCATGCCTACAGAAAACTAATATCTAAACAGGTCAGTCTTTTCTAATTTAAAAATTATCTGATTTTTTTCACAATGGCCGAAGATTCTTCAAGCAGCAATATCATGGCAAGGGTTGCAATAAAATTACCTCCTATATGGAGACGTAACGTGAAAATCTGGCAAATGCAGGTTGACGCCCAGTTTGATATATCGCAGATCAGTTCTGAAAAGACAAAATTCAGTCATGTACTCGCTATACTCGATCCTGATGTCGCAGAGTCAATTTCAGATTTTTTAACCCAACCATTATCATCAACCCCCTATTCAGATCTAATGAAACGTCTTTTATTAGAATTTGAAGAGTCCGATAGTCGCAAACTAAATAAACTTTTAACAGAATTAGAATTAGGCGACAGAAAACCATCGCAACTTTTACGCGAAATGAAGTTTTTAGCCGGTAGTCAGATTGGAGAAAATTTCCTTAAAATTTTATTTCTACAACGTTTACCAGTCAACGTTCGTTCAATTTTGGCTTTAAGCAACGATTCTCTAGAAAATTTGTCGGTTACAGCAGACAAAATCGTGGAATTTTCCAGAGATAAATACAACGTGGCTGAAATTCAGTCACGCGAGCCCGACAAGCTAGCCAAATTAGAAGCGCAATTAGAGAAGCTAACAGCATCAGTCAACGAATTGCGAACGCGTTCCCGATCTACCTCCCGAGAAAGACCCAAGCTTTCTCGAAACTCCATAACCGCAAATTCCTCAACCTCCACGTGTTGGTATCATGAACGATTTGGCAACAAGGCCAAACGTTGCATCCAACCTTGCAATTTCAAAGCAAAACATGTGTCGGAAAACTAATAAGGCACTCCCTCCACGCGGCAGGAGACGAGAGCCACCTAACACGCCGCCTTTTTATTTTTGATAGACGCTCCAATATGAAATTTCTAATCGACTCTGGAGCGGATATTTCAGTTATTCCACCCACTCACGACCAACGGAAATTTCAATCGAAACGTACCTTGTATGCTGCAAACGGGACCCCTATTCATACCTATGGCGAACAACTATTAGATTTGGATCTAGGTTTACGCCGTAGGTTCTGCTGGCCCTTCACACTTGCCGATATCAAGCAACCAATTATAGGCGCTGATTTTCTAGCAGAGTTTGCTTTACTTGTAGATATGAAACATAGACGTTTAATCGATACAAAGACAAACCTCTCTAAGACCGGTGCTAACCCACCACCAGGATTTAATTCTAAAATTCATCTCGTAGACCCGACACACCAGTACTTCAAATTGCTACAACAATTTCCTGACCTGTTTAAGGAAACTACTTCTAGCAACCTTCCAGAGGTTGAGTTCTTCCATACTATAAGTACGGAAGGACCACCTGTCACTGCAAAAGCTAGAAGATTGCCCCCGGAAAAGCTAGCTCAAGCAAAGCTAGAATTCCAGCACATGATGGACTTGGGAATTTGTAGACCCTCCAAAAGTCCATGGTCAAGCCCCCTCCACATGGTGCAAAAAAAGGATGGCTCATGGAGACCATGTGGGGATTACCGAGCACTAAACGCTAAAACAATCCCAGACAAATATCCCATTCCAAATTTGCAGGATTTTAATGCCCAGTTAGAAGGCAAACGTATTTTTTCAAAATTAGATATCATTCGCGCTTTCCATCACATCCCAGTAGCACCTCAAGATATTCCCAAAACAGCAGTCATAACTCCATTTGGGTTATTCGAATTTGTTAAAACCCCATTTGGCCTTCGTAATTCAGCACAAACATTTCAAAGATATTTACATTCAATTTTAAGACATCTTGACTTTGCCTACTCCTATCTTGACGATATTCTCGTTGCATCAGCCTCTGAAAAAGAACATCAAGAGCATCTAGCAAAACTTTTTCAGACACTTCAAGACAACGGCATCCGTATCAATTCATCTAAATGTGAATTCGGAGTGGCCGAAATTTCATTTTTAGGTTTTCGTGTAAATAAATCTGGATTATTTCCACTTCCTGAACGCATCAAAGCTATTACCGACCTACCTCTTCCCGATACCATTGAAAAACTCAGAAGATTTCTAGGTCTCATAAATTTCTACCGTCGTTCTCTTCCACGTGCTGCGGAAATTCAGCAACCACTATTCGACCTCTGCCAGAATCCCAAAAAACGCGACAAACGTAAAATCGAGTGGACTCCTCAGACTCGAGAAGCATTCGAACGTTTGAAAGAGGCACTAAAAAACGCTACACTAATAGCTCATCCGTCTTCTTCGCTACCACTGATTCTCCATGTCGATGCTTCTGATTATGCCGTAGGCGCTTCCCTCCAACAATTACGTGATCAAACACTAGAACCCCTAGGTTTCTACTCTAAAAAGCTTACTTCAGCCCAAAAATCTTACAGCACCTACGATCGCGAACTTCTAGCTGCTTATCAGGCAGTTAAATACTTTAGATATACCCTAGAAGGTCGCCATTTCACCATTTATACGGACCACAAACCTTTGACATACGCTTTTGAACAACGCGTCGATAAAGCATCTCCAAGGCAACTACGACATTTAGACTTCCTAGGTCAATTTACCACAGACATTCGCTACATACCAGGTCCTACAAACATTCCCGCAGACTATTGTTCTCGCATTGAAACAATTTCACTTTCTTCCACTGTGTCACTCCAAGAAATTGCGCAAGCTCAGTCATCTTGTGAGGAACTCAAACACCTTCTGCAGTCTAAATCTTCCTCATACAAATTTCAAAACATGCCTCTTGACAACGGAATGAATCTTATTTGCGATTCTTCTTCAAATAAACTTCGCCCATTCATTCCGCTCAAATTTCGCCGAAAGATTTTCGATTCTATCCACAATTTATCTCACCCAGGCATATCAGCTTCAGTCGATCTGGTCCAGGATAGATTTTGTTGGCCCAAATTGAAACGCGATGTATCTCTTTGGTCTAAAACTTGCATTCCCTGCCAGAAAGTCAAGATATGGAGACACACTTCCAGTGCCATTGGACAATACACCCCAGCCATGAGAAGATTCTCGCATATAAATGTTGACATTGTGGGACCATTACCACTATCACAAGGTCAACGCTATCTGTTAACAATAATAGACAGATTTTCTCGATGGCCCGAAGCAATTCCATTGTCAGATATTACAGCAGAAACAGTAGCGAACACTATTTTATCATGCTGCATCTCTCGTTTCGGTGTTCCGCAATACATCACCACAGACAGAGGTAAACAATTCGATTGCCACCTTTTCACACACCTCACTAAAACACTAGGTGCAGACCACATCAAGACCACAGCTTACCACCCAGCAGCAAATGGTGTAATCGAGAGATGGCATAGAGTTCTGAAACAGGCCTTGAAAGCTCATATGGACGAAAACTGGGTCGCTAAATTGCCAATTGTGTTACTAGGACTCAGATCGTACATAATTCCAGAATATCGCTCAACACCCGCTGAAATAGTCTATGGAGAATCAATCAAACTTCCCACCGACTTTTTCAACAGCACACAAGCTCATGATGTTCCACCACTTATATCTCAGCTGAAAGAAGACATAAGGAAACTTCGACCAGTACCTTTTAAACACCATACTGCAAAAAAGGTATTTGTCCATCCTAAGCTTATGGAAGCTCCTTTTGTTTTTGTTCGCATTGATATTCCGCGAAAAACTCTCGAACCAGTTTATGACGGCCCCTTTGAAGTGTTATCCCGAACTGACAAAGTCTTCAAAATCAAGAAATCACACGGAGAAGAGACAATTTCTGTTGACCGTCTTAAACCCGCATTCATTCTTTGTGATAACGAACAGACAACTTTCCACCCTCAGAGACATCCTAGTGAAACTGAAAGTGACAGTGAAAGTCCAACACCTAGTGAAACTGAAAGTGACAGTGAAAGTCCAACACCCAGTGAAACTGAAAGTGACAGTGAAGTTCCCGTTCCCGTTCAAACTACACGCCATGGACGTAGAGTTCGATTTCCACGAAGATACTTGAACTAATAGCGTTGCCACTGAGAGGGGAGTATGTGGCGGTGGTTCCGACCGCAGTGTTTTAGTCAACACTACCCTATGTTTCTCTTGACAGCTAAAACGTTGCGTTACGTTATTCGACAGCAAGCTGTCAAGAACTACTATATAAGAGACACCAGGGATCTCTCTCGCTCTCTCCTCGCTACTAACCGACACAGTGAAGATACGTCTCTCCACGCTCGGTCAGTTATCTGTTATGTGCTGTCTGTGATTGTTTTATAGTTAAATGTATAGTTTATTCAGTTAGTGAAATAATAAAGTATATTAAATGTTTACGTATGGATTTAATATCAACAAGTGCAATTAACATCCATATACACAAACAATTTCCAATTCCTACGTTTCATTTTTGAGTAAAATTAGAAATATCATTTTATGTCAAATTCAAACCTGTTGAAAATCTACAATCAAAGCTGTTGTAAAATTTTTAAGACTAGAAGCAGAGACATCAATAAACAAGATAATATTAAAAAGTCTAGACGCAGCAAGTGCGTTATGATAGTGAATTTTCATAAAAATGTACATATGTGTTTTTTTAGTGATGGGCAAAACGGTTATTTTCTAACAACAGTTGAACCTGTTAAGGTTATTTAATAATAACCGTTGAAAATAACAGGTTCAATTATTTATCTGTTATTTTGAACTGGATGGTCGATCGATAGTATCCTATGTTCCCAAAGCTGTGAGCGAGAGCGAGCACACTAGTATAAATAACGTGTTAAGTGATAAGTTATATGTTATGAAGTAAAGTCTGCTCTATACTGCATAGCATACCCATACATATTTAGCATTCCCAGTCTCATGTCCATTCATCCCGTTAAATTTAACGATTGCAGATGAAAACCGATGTTTATTCATCAAAGCTAGTTGCAGTGGAAAAGAAACAGATACGAGTCCGAATTCAAATTTAGTGTAAAGCGTTATTTTGTACCTGTTATTTTTATATATCCATAACAGGTGGTTACCGTTGCGGCTCGGCAACCGTTGAAAAATAACGGATTGTTAAATAACGACCCATCACTAGTGTTTTTAGTGAATACGAAAATTCACCGATAACTCAAAAAATAATAGGCCGATTTTGATAAAATAGGTTTACGAGATAAAAAGTAAACTATACCCCGAAATTTAGGTTTCTATGTTACAAGAAAAAGAAGTTACAATAAAATATTTTGTGCCAGATCATTTTTATGAAAATTCACTACCATAACGCATTTTCTGCGTCCAGGCTTTTTTTTAAAGAAAGCAGACATCAAATTTGGTTACCAGTATAACATATATAGTAGAAAAAATGTACCATATTTCATGAAAATAACTTAAATGTTCCCGAAAAACTAGTTTTCTGGCCAACGAACCTTATAGGTTCATAGCAAATTCAGCTATTCAAATTTGAGGCATTCAATAAAAATTCAATAGCATAACACACTTGCTGAGTCCCGAATTTATTTTCTTACAAACATACATTATAATTTCGTGGTCGAAATTCCATATATTTAAGGTCAGCTCAGAACTGATACTGACCGAGGGAATCCGTCTGTCAAATTAAAATAAATCATTGTTTAATCTATTTCAACTGAGCATATTTTCCTGGCTAACGAACTTATCCAAGCCACTGGCAAAAGGACGGTACTCACCAAATTTTATCTAAATCGGCCAATTATTTTTTGAGTTATCGGTGTGATATATATATATATATATATATATATATATATATATATATATATATATATATATATATATATATATATATATATATATATATATATATATATATATAGTAGTAGACGTCGCGCAGTGTAAACGTGTTCGTTGATCTCCGTTAATTATAAGTGAAAATAATGGGTTTAACTCCAGAAAATCAAAAAGCAGTGTATAATTTACGTCATAAGACTAACAGTCTATGTAAGGAAGAGGAGAAAAATTTAAAAAGTTTGTTTACACTCGAAGAACTAGAGTCTACTGTTAAAAAAGTAGTGTGTATGACATTTAGTGAACTTCTGGACGAGATAATTCGACTTAAACAGGAAATGGTTAACTTGAAAGAACCTAACATTGATCTTGTTAGATTACTGAGCGGAAATCTTCCTCAATTTGGTGTTTCGTCTACTAATTTGCAGGTAAATAACAGCATGCAATTAAATGGCGACGGTGAAAGTTTTCTAGACAGGTCAAGTTCATCAACGGAAACCATTATCTCGGTGGTCACTGATAAGCCGGATTCTGATAAATCGGCCGAGACAGCACCAGCAAAAAAACATGTAAGTAAAAATAATGAAACTGGACCAGAAGATAATATCTGGCAGAAAGTAAACAAGAATAAAAACAAACATTCTCGATATATTAATGATCGGAAGGGAAGACCTAGTGAAGTTAAAAAGCAGAACAAAGCTAGCTTGAATTACATCTCTCATGATATAGTCACAGGCTGTGGTACAGACGAGACTACTATACAGGGTGTTGCAGCGACTTCATGGTTTTATGTGGGGCGAATTAAGGGACAGGTGTCTGAAGAGGACATGAATAGTTTTTTCAAAACAAGTTGGCCTCTCATCGATATGCAATGTGTCAAGTTAAACAGCAAGGGACAAAACAGCAGCTTTAGGGTTGGTATAAACTCTGAAGCAAAACATACTATTTTAGATGGTTCATTGTGGCCAAGAGGAGTTATCATAAAACCCTATAAATTTTTTCGTCGCAGTTATGAGAACACTTCCGAATAGTGGTGAGACTGAATTGAATGACAACTATTCCATCAATAATGCCGTACAACAGACAAGCTCCGCAGCAACGAATTTCACAAACTTTGGGCATTTAAATATTAGTTGGAAACTGATTCATTTAAATATACAGTGTTTAAGTAATAAGGTTAATATGCTTGAGCTTACTTTGAATGAACATTCTCCCGATTTCCTCTGTCTCACGGAGCACTGGATAACTCGTGATTACGGTTTAAATGAATTTAAGATCTTGGATTATGTTTCAGTGGCAAGTTACACAAGAAAAAATCATTTACATGGAGGAGCAGTAATATTTGTTAAACAGGCTATGAAAGACAGGTGTAAAGAAATAGTAAGTATCGCAAAAATGTCTGTAGAACTAGATGTTGAGTGTTGTGCTGTGGAGTATGACAGGGCAACTTGTGTGGTGGTACTGTATAGACCTAGTACATCTCACAATTTTGAAGGTTTCTTTTATGTGCTGGAAAAGATATTAACTAAAATCTGTAAAAAATATCGAAACATAATTCTTTCTGGAGACTTTAACATTTGCAGCATGGATGTCGCCTCTTCTAGGGCAGCGGAGTTACGTGATCTGATCGGGTCCTTTCAGTTGATTTCATTAATTAATGCACCAACTAGGAGAGGGTTTTACAGAGGTAATCTTGTGCAGACATCAATCGATTACATTATAACTAATAATGATTCTGCAACGGCCAGAGTGTTCGATCCGGCGCTGTCGGACCATTGTGCTCAGGAGGCAGTTTTTGGTGTTGTGACTGGGAGCGGGGGCGCTTCGAGCGAGCCCTCTTTTGTAAAAGGTAGACGTTTTTCAGGTTATAACCTGAAACTATTTGGACAATACCTTGATGAGCGACCAATTAAGCTTGGTCTGCCATCAGACACGCATGACATAGATCAGGTCTTTGAAGTGTTTTGGTTGCAATTCCACACCATTTTTGACGAGGCCTTTCCGTGTGATATGATTGAGCAGAAACAAATCTCTCACAACAAACTGACATATAAACCCTCTCCAGAGGTAAGAAGATGTTGCGAAAATTTGAAAACTCTCAACTGGATTAAAAATAATTGTAATGATGACCAGGTAACAAATGATTACAAAAAATACAAAAAACAACTTAGCATGAAAATACAGCAGGAAAAACAGGATTATTATCATAACTTGATACAAAATTCAGATAACAAAACAAGAACGCTTTGGTCAATTGTTAATTATAAATCTGGGAAGAAAAGTGGCAAAAATAAGTCAATAATAATTGAACATAACGATAAAATAGTCAAAAATCCAAAAATTATAGGGAATCTATTTGGTAACTTTTTCTCACAGGACGCCCAAAACCAGGTACGATTGCATTTTAACAACTCTAACAGCAATTCTTGTACAACTTCATTGGTAAATAGGGAATCGTTATTTTTGTACCCGTTTACTTCTCTGGAGATTGAAAACGTTATAAAGAACCTGAAAAAGAAAAAGTCTACTGGTATTGACGAGGTGCCCATCTCGGTTATAAAGCAGTACTCGAAGATAATAGCATCTTATATCTGTGACATATTGAATTTGTCAATAACTTGCGGCAGTTTTCCTGTGCAATTAAAGAAAGCAAAAGTAGTTCCGGTTGCTAAAAAGGGAGATAGTTTTAATATCCTAAACTATAGGCAAATATCCATATTGAGCGTGTTTTCTAAGATAATGGAGAAAGCGATGGCCAACAGAATTGAAATATTCCTACGAAAACATAGTTTGGTCACCAAGTGTCAATATGGTTTCCGGAGTGGTTTATCTACAGAGGAAGCTACTAGTGATTTTATACAACATCTTCACGAGGATTTAGATAAGGGTATGCACGTGGTAGCTGTCATGTTCGACCTATCGCGCGCGTTTGACACGCTTAATCCGGGTTATGTAGGCGAAAAATTGCGATGCCTGGGTATACGTGGACCAGCAAATGACTGGTTTTTGTCATTTTTAAATGATAGACGAATGGTGGTTTCGGTTGGGGGCACTTTTTCGGATTCATATGAGATAAATTTTGGCACTCCGCAGGGTAGTATTTTGGGTCCGTTGCTGTTTGTTTTGTATGTGAATGACCTGCCCGACTACATAAAGGTGGGTAGGGTGTTCATGTACGCGGACGACACAACCGTGGCTGTGTCTGGTCATGATGGTGACGAGGTAAGTCAAAAGGTAAACACCTTAATGCGACAGTTTGGTGAGTGGTGCAAAGCAAACCACCTAATCATAAACCATGATAAAACATCGTTCGTAGAGTTCAGGAGTTTCCACCGACTGCCTCTCATTCTGCAACTTGGGGATGGAATGCACTGCTGTGCTACGGAGGGAAGGTTCCTTGGGGTCAGGGTTGATCAGCACTTGTCCTGGAGGTCGCATGTTAATTACGTCTGTGGCAGGCTTAAGTCGGCGTATTTTATGATATACAATCTTAAGAACTCTCTAAGTGACCAACATTTGCTTTCTGTCTACTATTCGGAGGTGTATCCACTGCTGTCATACGGCATTGTTGTCTGGGGTCAGTCCATAGATGTTAACAGGGTTTTTGTGCTTCAGAAGAGAATACTAAGGTTAATTTTTGATATGCACAACTCTGAGTCATGCCGAGAACTTTTTAAGCAAAAGAAAGTTAAGACGTTGGTAGAAATTTACCTTTATAAGGTACTGAGTTTCATACATGGCAAAAAACATATGTTGCCTAGACATTCAGACAATCATTCGTATTCCACTAGGCACTGCAGTCACATTAATTTAAACCATTTTCAAAGAATGGCGTACAAGAAATCCCCTGTGTATGCGAGTAGTGTTTTGTACAATTTGCTTCCGGAAAGTGTAAAGTCCACTGGAAACATAAGAACTTTTAAAGCCGGTCTAAAAAAATATTTAAGTGAGCGATCATTTTATGCGGTCGATGAGTTTGTTTCGTGCTCTGTGAGGCAGATGATTTAACTGGAATCTTTTTTGATGTTTTTGTACTTGATTGTTTTGTTGCTTAATATTGTTCATGTGTATTTTTGTTATATTGCGGTCTATATAAGTGTATACAGATGTTTTTATCTCATTGTTTCAAGCGTTGTGTTTTTCACATTGTGCACTTTTATCTTTGTTTTTTTTTTGTAACTAAACAGCATAATTGTTTTTATACTGTACTGTATTATATATTTGTGTTCTTGTTATATTTTTTATAACTATTGTGACGAGCTTATCCATGTATTATGGCAAGAAGGCGAAAATAAATTATCTATCTATCTATCTATTTATATATATATATATATATATATATATATATATATATATATATATATATATATATATATATAAATATATAAACATATAGAAATTAAAACTGACCCCGGATATGTGTTCGCGGGGGCGTAATTGGCGCTCATTTGAAGGAATTTTTGCAAAATTCAAAAGTCAGGATATCCTCATTAATGAATTTTTTTAAAGAAAATTCACTAATAATTAACACTAATAATATGACATAGTTACTCTATTTGATGATGAAGTTTAAAATGTATTCTTTAAATTAACTAATTAATAAAGGTCTTTTTCAGTTACTGTAAAAATTCTAATAACACTTTTCGGAAAAAAAACTCTGGATTGCTAGTAAACCAGTCTGTATTAATATTTCAAAACTTTAATTGGAAATGCAGAAACTATAAGAGCCAAAAAAATGCGTTATAAAGAAGGCTGTTACTTTGAGGATCGGAGGATAAATGACGGGAATAGGGGAACACTCAAATTATTATGGGCTAGACGGACACAGTAACGGTGTAACAACTTTAATGAAAATATAAAGTTGCTTAAATATGTACAAATACATATGTGTATATATATATATATATATATATATATATATATATATATATATATATATATATATATATATATATATATATATATATATATATATATATATATAAAAACCGAGGGGGAAATCACCGTGAATTTTAGTGTACATCATTGAGGAATTTAGTGGAATTTAGGTGAATTTAGTGGAATTTAATGGAATTTAGGGGAATTCAGAGGAATTTAGGGGAATTCAGAGGAATTTAGGGGAATTCAGAGGAATTTAGTGGAATTTAGTGGAATTTAGACGATTTTTTTTTATATTTAAGTGAATTTTAAGTGAAATATAGGTGAATTTACTTTATCTGCGCACGTATGCTCAGTAAGTTACAGGAAAAGGTAGGTAGAAAAGCAGTAAACTTATTTCGTAATAAGATATCGTGTACTATTGATATTCGCACATAATACGTTACACTACATGACATGGATGCTAGTCTCGGACGATATTGTAGCCAGAATAGGCCGAGGAGGTACATATACATAGTATAATTTCAAAAGTTTATTCTTAGCTCAGATAAAAACAAACAAAAAGTCTTGAGATAGTATTCTTAATTATGCCATTAGATTTATGAAAAAAGGTCTCAGTACCCTGATTAGCATACAACATTGTATCCTGTTACAATATACACGAGATTCCATTCTGAATCGGTGTCAGTATGCATAAGACATAAACAACACTCAACACCGTCCTTTTATCAAATTTGATTTGACACTTTCCACAGGCGCGAACATCAGCCAAGCGCAGTGGAATCACAAAGTGAATATGTTGCGCGCGCAGTTAGCCACAGCCGAGTGGAATTGAGTCAACACCGACTCTACAAAGAGTCGGTGTTGATTGAGTGCTCTCAAGACAGTTGTAGTTGTCAACAGACATTCAAACGTTTGAAATTCCCGCAACGCTGCTCCACGCTGCTATTGGCTGATCAAATTAAGAGCTGCAACGCCATTGGCCGGCTACGTAATACGTTAGCACACCATTTCCCGTTAGTCGTTAGTATTACAAGCAGTTTGTAAGACAAGTGTTTCTTTTCGCTGGTGCAGTGCATATTCTGACATTAGTTAATAACGTAAATATCTATATAGGAAAGGTAATAAAAATTCAATGGGTTAACTAAATCTTATTTGTAAATAATATTCTATAATAACCACATGAATAACTTAATTTATTTCAACTTGAGATTTAATTTACTTGCTTGCCCTCTATTTGAGCAACTACTTTTGTTCAGTTGAACAAAGTAATAACAAACGTTATTCATGTGACTAAGATAAGATGCTATTAACTGTGAAGTCTAATGATTTTCAAGCGGTGGCGGCAGAGGCGCGCCAACAAATTATCACTGCTATGCATAAATTAATGTATATTTTTTGTTTGAATTCGACAGTGAGCATTAATAATACTTTAAATACATATCAGATACATATATCTACAATTGAACATACTGACAAATTTCTGTCGTTCCTCAAAAACACAATTCTTTGCCAATAAATAATTCTGTTATATTTTTTTAAAGCTGGCGGATATCATTTCTTATTAGTAAAGGAGGCACTTATTTGACATAGTTTCAGTAGCATTACTATGTTGCGTTTACTCACCATATAGGGTTTACCCCCAAAATTACTCGTACATATTGCCAGTTATTACTTTCAATTATTATCTATGGTTTTTTATTATTCACTTTTACTTCTTATTACTAGTTATTATTAATTACCTATTATTATCTTGTATTATCTTAATGACATAAAATTATCGAAATTTGAAAAGTAATTTATTGTACCTAGTATGTACCTAAAGTTCTGATCGATCACGCTTGATCGAATTCAAGTAAATCTAAGACATACATAAGTGACTAAGACAGTCTTATTTTTAGGCACGGCCGTTTTCTCTGCATACCCCAAAAGCATTACTCGTGATCCCACTCGCCCCCAAGTACGGAAGCCACCCTTAACCTGCAACCCTTACACTCAAAATTTCTCAAAAATTCGAAATATTTTGCTGAAAATTTTATACGGCAGAATATTCTTTCGGGACGTCTACTATACATTTCCCTTGGTTTCATGCAGCTCGCGTGTGCAGACCCCACCCTTAACCTGCTACCTTCAAATTAAAAAATGATCAACAGTTCTAAACATTTTGCTGAAATTTTTTTGTGTCACAATATTCTCTCAGAACGTCTTCTACACATCCTCCTTGGTTTCATATAGCTGAAAGGTGTGCAACCACCCTTAACCTGCAACCCTTATATTCAAAAATTCCACACAAATCATTTTGCAGAAAATTTTATAGGTGACAATATTCTGTCGCATAGAATTTTCAGCGAAATGATATTTCGAATTTTTGAATGTAAGGGTGGCTTCCGTACTTGGGGGTGAGTGGGATCTCGTTGAATGCTTTTCGGGTATGAAGAGAAACGGTCGGAGCCAAAAATTAGTCTGGCTTAGTCAATTTTGAATTTCTTGGATTTTCTTGTATTCGATGAAGCGTGATCGATCAGAACTTCAGATACATCTAGGTACGTTATTTTGCGAGCGACACGCTCCTCGGCATTAGCCGGCATTAGCTGATAGCGATGTGTCTACTTATACTTATGGAGTTGATATATGGACATTTACCTGGTTCAATAAATACTGATTTTTTTAAGTTGCCATGATTGCTTGTTTTTGCATATTTTTGTATGTATTTTAGTTTGTAGGTATTTATAAAGCATTACAAACACGTTATAACTCCTCGCAACTCTCATTCTGCGTATTATTTGCCCATTTTAAACAGACGAATTTTAGTTAAGAATTAATCAGAGTTTGCAAAACGCTTTCCTAAACCAACAATAATTACTTAATCTCTAACTATATAAGCTAACAAAAATGTACATTATGAAATCCGACTAAATCATAATATACTATATTAAATATTATAGACTAATAAAAAAGAATTTAATTTATTTTCATCCTGAAAGATTATTTTGCCACAGTCATGTTGAATTTATAGAATATTCTTTGGACACTAGTAAATAAGTTCCTCGAGCCGCTACTGCTTTCCAGCGTTTGCTTTACTGTTATTATTGTTTATTAGTATTATTATTACAGAAGCTGCATACAATGAGTAATTCAAGAAGTGGAGAATTCGATATTTTCTCCAGAATAGAATCCAGAATGAACATCTATATTCCTCCATACCTAAAAAACATATTACAAGCATCTGGATATGATAGCGAGTTGGTCTTGAGAACTCTAAGTGAAACTGACTTTGAAAAAATTGAACAGTTTTCGAAGGAAGAGCTTCCAAATTACATTTCGCAGACCGATTATAAGGCATTTTTTGGACCCATTTTTTTGCCAAAAGCCAGATCAATTCAAGATTGTGGAAGGTCATCGAAAGCTCCTCCTCGGAATTAAAGAATATTTAAATAGCTTCAACAAAAAAGATAAATTTACAATGACCTGTATTCAAAATGAAAGTAAATCTACGAACACTGAATTTACCCGGACCAGTATGTGCAGTGCTTGTAGTACTCATGAAAACAATGAAGATGACAATAGAAAAAGCCAAGAAAGCAATACTCATGAAAACAATGAAGATGACAATAGAAAAAGCCAAGAAAGCAATGATTACAACATTACAGAAGAAAATGCGCATATTTACAAGAATATTAAAAAATGGGCAAAATCACAGTTCAGCGACAGTAACTGGAAGGATGTAGAATTTAAATTTGACAACATGAGAATTGAAACGCGAATAGGGTCCGATAACTGCAATTGTGAAATTACATGCTTTTGTCAGGAAAAAATAAAAATTAAGAAATTTTCTAGAAAAGGAAAATCACGCTGGATTTTCTCCAACTATCACACACATTTTCGATATAAACATATGCCTAAAGTAACAGATAAACCACAACAACCATCAAAAGATAAAGAATATCAACCAAAGATATTTTCGTACTTGAAATCTTCCGCTCAAGAGCATAATGCTGTTTTAGAAAATAAAATCTCAATTAAGAAAACGATTAAGAATGCACAGCCCGCGGCTCAGGCAAACCCTGATCGAATTAAAATACTTGACTGTTTAGTGTTTAAGCCTCCATTTTCTAATGACAATGCAAAAATCACCGAGCTGAAAAGTCAAGTTGAAAGTCAACCTACATTTTCTAATGTTAGCAATTACCAAATATGTGATGAAGAAATTCCCACTGAGTCTGATGTACCTGAATCGAGACCTGATTTGTTTAGTGTCAGTCACAATAATTCAACTAGTGACATTATAACTCCCAACTACGGTAAAGAAAATACAAAACTCAACATAAATGATGTTCCTATCTCAGTTGACACATACAACAACCTTTCCAAGTGGTCATCACTAAAATATAGTCGTTCTGAGAGAAAAAAAAGAAATAGGGAAAAATATTGCTCAAACCAAACTCTCATAACTGAATTTCTTCCAGTGGTCGAAAAAATAGATTTGATTTTCCATCAAAACCCGGAACTTGCAACTGTCATTAAAGAAAATTTAATGATAAATTATCCTGATGAAGTTGAAGATGAACCGACAACCTCAAGGAGTAGTCCAAAAAAGTTACTCGAACTATTGGTCAAAATTGCCACTGAAAATTCAGCGTCAATCCACAGTAATTCTTTTGGCGAAATTTTAAAAAGTTTGCACTATATTTATTTTATTTGGGTGGCAAACTTCTATATGAGACCTTATGCTCAAACCTCAAGGATATTTTACCATCATTATCGACTCTCTATAGATACAGGAATAATAATAAAATAACTTTAGAAGAGGGAGCATTTAATTTTCAAGGATTAAATGACTTTTTAGAGAAGCGTGGACTTCCCAAAGTTGTATGGATCTCAGAGGATGGAACAAGGATAACGTCAAAAATAGAATATAATTCTAAAATGAACACGGTTATGGGATTCGCATTACCTCTTCGAAATGGAATTCCAAATAAGACTGCCTTTCTAGCAACTTCTGCCAAAAAAATTCAAGCGTATTTTGAAACTGCCAAACGTGCTGATTATGCCTATGTGGTGATGGCACAACCTTTGTGTCCAAAATCGCCTTCATTTTGTGTTGCGGTTTTTGGAACAGACAATAAATTTACAAATAAAGATGTTTCAATGAGATGGCAAGTTATGGTGTCAGAGGCAGCCAAATTTGGAATCAGAATAATGGGATTTTCATCTGATGGAGACACCCGTCTTCTTAAAGCTATGAAAGTTGAAGCTAATTTTAATCAAGAAATTGGAGTACCAAGTTGGTGTCACATAGATATTAACAAAAATGATTTGTGCTTTATACAAGACACTGTCCACATAGTGACGAAATTGAAAACGAGATTACTAAAACCAAATATTATATTGCCTATGGGAAACTTTGTTGTAGATATTAATCACTTACATATTCTCATAAAAATGTATGGAAAAGACAAGCATTTTTTGACGAAATCAGATTTAGTGTCTGAAGACAAAATGAATTACGAAAGTGGAAGAAAATTATGTCAACCAGAAATAATGACCATGTTGACTGAAATCCCCGACAGTGCCGCAATAGTTCAGTATTTAAAATTGATGAATTTAATGATTGGCTCATTTATCGAAAAACATAATAATTTGGAAACTAGAGTACATAAAATATGGTACAGTATATTTTTTCTTCGATTTTGGAGGAAGTGGATAATCGACCATCCTGAATATACCCTTCAAGATAATTTCATCACCCTCAATAGCTATACATGCATAGAGTTAAATGGACACATGCTTTATAAAATAATTAAAATATTTCAAAAAGATAGTGATCTGAAGGCTAATATGTTTTGCCCTTGGTTATTTAATAGTCAACACTGTGAAGCACTTTTTAGATCAGCGCGATCGATAACTTCGACATTTTCGACAGTGATCAACTTTAGCATTACACAGTTTTTAAATAGAATAGAAAGAATTTCTTTCATTAACTCTGTGGTGCATGATCTGCAACAGGAGTTCATATTTCCAAGAGAAAATAAAAAGAATAATAGGACAGACTTCACACCAATAACCTCCGAAGAAATCTTGGCGATAGATTTAGAGAAGGTTATAGATGAAGCTTTACAAGAAGCTTATAATGACATTAAATCACTCGGAATTGATTTAGATCTGACTGTTGGAAATACTATTAATTTAAAAATCGATATACCGGTTGATGAAACAGAAATTATCATAGATATAGATTCATATGATCATGTAAATATAGAGACAGAGCAAGAAAATGGGATGCTTTTAGAACAAGATTCGGTGTTACAAAATCGAAATGAAAACGACAATCACTTAGAACAAGACGTTGATCTTAAGGACTATTCATCACGAAAAATGGAACTATCAGAAAATAGCCCATTTTTAGAAGTTTTATTACCCAACAACAAAAGTGCAGTGATAAAAAAATCATCATATTGCTGGCTTTTGGAAGAAGGCAAAAATCGCATTAGCACAGACAGACTAAAAAGATTTCACTTAAACAAAATTCAAAATAAAAGAGAAAAAATGCGAGATGGTCCAGTAGAGAAGAAAAGAAAGACTTTGAAGAAAACTAAAAAACCCCAGAATAGCGTAGACGAAACCAAATACGACACAGACACGGGGACGGATGAGAGTTGGCACTATCAAAATTCAGGAGAAAGTGATTTGGATATCAACAACTCCGAAGTCGAATCAGAAGAAGAACTCAAGGTTTTCAAAATAGAAGAAGAAAAATATTACTCAATTTTTTATGATGACCAGTGGTTCATTGGTAGAATCGTTGGTAAAGAAGACCGAACGTTCGTTGTTAAATTTCTTAAGGAAAATCTCGATGAATTTATCTGGCCCAAAGTTGACGATGTTCAGCCAATACAGGAAAAATTCATATTTTACGGGCCTATAGAATTAATTGGTACCCATCCCTTCGAGCTAAAGAGAACAGATAGATTAAAAATATGCAAACTATACAAAGAAATGAAACGGACATAATATTTATTTTTTGTTAATTAATACAACTAGTATATATAGTAGAGAGATATGTTATGTTCTTATGTTTGTTTTTGTTTTATATTTTTACTGTTTTATGTTTATATATATATATATATATATATATATATATATATATATATATATATATATATAACGTAACAAATAAAGCTTTTGGAACGCATATTCAAATTTATTATGTATGATTCCCAAAGTCATTATACCTACTCAGAAATTCCTTGGAATGAAAGCATTCGTGATCTTTTTGTGCTCATCATTACTTATCGATTACACACTGTTTAAAAGAAAATTGATAGGATAAATAAGAATTAATTAGCATATGTATACAAGGGCGGATTTACGGGGTAATTACCCCCCCCCCCATGACGGGTTTGTCGTTTATTTTTCAGTGGTAGCGTGGAACGAAAAACAGCTAAATACATGACATAAAAAAAAGTTGTGTCTTTGTTACCCCCCCCCATGATTTGGACCTAAATCCGTCCTTGACCTACCTATGATGATTATTTTTCCATAGAAACCTCGAAAATAACAATTTTATGATTATCAAATAGGTACGAACGTTTTTAGAATCATCATAGAAATTTTGAGTTAGATGAATTTCATATAATTCAGTGGAATTAAGTAGAATTTAGTGGAATTCAGTAGAATTTAGTGGAATTCAATGGAATTTAGTGGAATTCAATGGAATTTAGTGGAATTCAATGGAATTTAGTGGAATTCAGTAGAATTTAGTGGAATTCAGTAGCATGTATTGGAATTCAGTGGAATTTTTTATCAGAAGTGAATTTTAGTGTACACATTTTGGTAGGTGATTTCCCCCTCGATAAAAACTTACGTAATTTAGATTTCTAAACTAAGTAAATATACTTAATCAGCATTCTTCTATACTGCAGAATAAATGCTAATTAATGTTATTTATAATTCCTAATGAAACAATGTGTTGTTTATATAAACACTGTCAAATAATTGAAATACCGATTTAACCTACTTATAAAAATATAATTAATACACTTTATAATCATTTCCCAATTTCCTCATTAATTAAATTTAAATGTCTTTATTGTCTCCTACAGCGCTTCTCAGAAACAAAGCCTTGTGCTTAAACATACTTAGAGAAGTTACGAATGTTTAGTTAATAAATTGTACTGGTTACAGAAAGTAAATATATAACAAATCGCAATTCAAATTTGGGGAACGGTCGGCTTAACCACAACTTAATATTAACGTGATTATAATAGAATATGGCCTAAAAACAGTTGTACATACCTTAATAAAGTAAAACAGTGTGGTATATTTCGTTTTTAATAACCTTTCAATGATAAACGCAATTAAAATATTTCGATTTGCAACAAAAACGTATATTTTTGTAGCCGAGGTTGTGACTGTTGTTTCGTTGACATGATAGGCATTGTTGTCAGTTTCTAAGCTATTTACTTGATACTGGGGGGATGTCAGGTCAAGTCAGGCAGGCCGATATAGCAGTAAGCACTGTCCGGCAGTGCATTCATTCAATGTGGCATCGCTGCTGAAAATTGACAGTTCGAAACGTGAAATTGGTACATTTTATGGAATTTCATTTCTCAATTATTCTGTTATTTCTGGTTTTTCCGTAATTTTTTTCCGGATTATAAATCTACGTTACGTACTCTTTCTTGTGGTGTTCGCCGTTTTGCTAGATTCCAGTTGCGGTTAAGTCGACTGTCCCCCAAATTTGAACTTCCTTTTGATATAAGTACAATAAATAATACTCATAAAAAAAGGCAAATCTAAGGTGACACGTAAATATATCAGAATGAAAAAATCTAAAAGTTTTTTTGTTTGTTTATTAACTAGAGAAGCTTTATTAATACTCTATAAAATACATATCTTTATAACATGTATGAATTGATGCCAAATTGAACACTGTAGAAAGGCATATTCTAGAGATTTATAGAAAAAGTTTTGCAATAGCCATATACAAGCCATGACTATTCAATGAGAGAGCATTAAAATACTCTATCGGTTTTAACTGCAATAACCTGACGTTTATATTGGTTAATTTTAAAGCAGATTTAAAAAAACAACTGCTAAATATGAAATGTACCTGAACAATGTGTTTAAATACTAAAAAATGTCAAATTATTAATTCTTTATACTAAATAAGTACTTTAATTTTATGACATACCCATCTTGCAGTGCTTTAGATGACCTAATCAGGGCAGAATCTATGATCTCCGAAATCATTATCATAACAAAAAGAAATGAGAGCAGCATCATCACTGTTTATTAAACAAGTTTAAAGAAGTGACAATACAATAAATTTAATTAAATATATGTTTAACTGTGTTATCAACGTAACGGATTATACTGTTTCTACCGCCAACGCAAATTTGTATAACTGTTGTTTAAACAATTATTTATCTTTGAAAAATTTATGGTTAAGACATGAAAATGTAATAAACCAATTTGAAAAAACACGACATAATCTGTAAACTTGCTATATAAAAAAAATATAAGCGTAATATCATGTACCTGCAGTAAAATAAAAATACAATAAAGTTATAGATGATAAAAACCTTAAATAACTTACGTTTTAACAGTAGCCATTCTATTTAAACAGAGAACAGGAACCAGTATCACAACACCCACAAACTTATCTAGTCTAAGTGATTATAGTTAACTAATATTGTTTATTGTTTTATTTAAAAATAAGTTAAAAAATCGCCAAAACAACAGTCATCTGGAATCTGACAGCTGTCACCTGATAATCTGATAATAAATAACAAATCAAATAACCACTGATGTACTATTTCATTGAGTCCAGTACGTGTATTTGAAAGTAAGATAGTCATAAAGCGGCATACATCTAGCTTATTTGATGCTGTTATATAGGTTATTTATTAATTTTGTCATATTTTGCAGATATTTGAGTTATCAATTAATTAATGTTCTATTTTCGCGTTCAAAATAATATTCATTAAGTAGGCAATAATGCTTCACATTTGTGTTGGCATTGGCAATGGACAATAACGATGTCAGTAACTTCAACTTTTGAACAGGCAAGTTTGTTGGCAGTGCATAGTGCATATCTGTCGTATTCAAACTTTTAGCATTTTAAAACCACCAATTTGATTAATATGTGCCTTACTTGTTCATTAATTCTTTAATTTTAAATGCAATGAAAGTTGTAACACCTCTGGCGCCATTATTGGTATCCTATGTAATGATAAATGCATACTGACTAGCAATAAGTGTTATATAATTCAACCAACAGATAGGATATCAACATTTGAAAAAAAATGTATATATATATATATATATATATATATATATATATATATATATATATATATATATATATATATATATATATATATATATATATATATATATATATATATATATATATTGTTACGTTCTACGGGGTTCTGGATTTGTTGACGAATAAAACACAGCTTTTCAAAGTACTAATTTATTATAAGCACCTATTTTCCAACACCAGTATCAACTAAAATATTTCTCTCTATTATTAAATGTCCATAGCCCTATATTCCACTATTCGCCTTCTATGACCGCTTCTTATACACCAACACTTACTGCCGACTCGTTTAATACTCTTATTCTACACCACACACAATACTGAACTAACTAACTCTATGAACCGTTCGTCTATTTATACTGTCCATAGAGATTCTAGACCTTCTACACATGTCATCACTTCCTGTCCCTTCTAGAAATATCATTCCAGAGCGTTCCCTCTTACCAACACACTTTATAACCGACATCTGACCATAGAAGTAACCAATCCATAAACTTAATTCTCATAGACAAATGTGACACTGCCACCCTCTAACATTCGATCGCCCCGGTCGAATTATGACATTTCGTGGAATGGCGTAAGTCTGTGCATATGGACCACCTTCATCTTTCTCTATGGGCTTCGGGAGAGATTGGAGAAGATTTTATCAGTTTCTTTTCGAGGTATTGGAGCGCGACTTGCAATGAAAGTAAAAATAACTTATCAAATTTCAAGAACTCAATATTCATTGAGGAGATAACCGTGAAAGAAGTAGCACAGACGAAAATGCGCTTAAAATCGAAGAAATCTCTTGGGGTAGATTGGTTCAGAGCAGACTCGTTTAAATATATATCTAAGTACATTTCGCTCCAACTTTGACATATGTTTGTAATAGGTCAGTAAAAGAAGCAACATTCCCCGGGGCTTTCAAAGTTGTACGAGTTGTCCCTCATCTGTGCAAATCTGTCTATGAAACAGATGTCTGTAATTATAGACATATCTTGATTGTATCTTTCGCCTCTAAAGTGTTTGTTATTAAACAATCGTTTTAAAAGATTTTTTTAAATATACCGCATTCTAATTTCCGATGGTCAGTATGTATTTCGGGAAGCGAGGTCGGCGGTAGATGCTGTGTTTTTTTTCTCTCTCAGGGCTCGTCCGCGGTTTTGCCGCCCCGATAGCGCTGCAACCTTTGGCTTATTGTGCATGCCCTTTGTCTTTTTACTCCAGCCATTCCAAAATCACTGTGCCTTAAACTAGTACAGCGATTGGTAGGGTGAAGTTTAAAATGCTCTGTCTTCGGTCTAGACTGACCGTAGATCAGTTGTCTTTTGCGATCCAGAGTTTTATACTCGCACAAGATGTGCTGGGCTGATTCATCCCCCTCGCCCCAGAGTCTGCATACGAGGTCCCCCTAGAACACCCCCCCCCCCCCCATTTTATGCAGATGTGTCTTATTGACGGCTATGTGTCCCGCCAAGAAACCTGTTTGTTTCTGAGCTGCCCTCTGCTAAGATTTAGCAGCTCCACAGCTCTCTTTGAACTGGGTTCGTCAATTATTGACTTCCCATGTCTGAGCCCTGGACAGTCTGCTCAGTACACCTTGCGTTGGTTTCTGACCCAGGACTTAATAGCTCCCCTGCAGTGCTCTTTGTCACCCCCAGAGCCGGTTCTGGTCCCATAAATGGTTCTGCCGACCCTTTCTTCGCGAGACTGTCAGCTTCTTCATTGCCTTTGACCCCCCACCCAGATGAGGGTGACCTCATTCTGCCCAGCCAGGTCGCTCGTCTCGGCACCCACTCACCAGTCAGGAATTTACCCGTGGGCTACTTAGGGCCTTAAGGGCTGCTTGTGGCTATGAGAATCAACTTGTTGGTGAGCCCATCACCTTGTTCTCCCGCACACAGTCCACGATGGCGTACATTTCGGCCTAAAAGACCGGTGCATGGGGTTTGAGGGAAATACTATGACTTACCCTCGGTCCTTCCGAATAAATACCTGCCCCCGTCGGATCCTTCCGTGAACCAGACGAGCGCGTCCCGTGGTATGCCCGGCGTCTCCTCCCACCATGCCTCGTGGTCGGGGATTTCCACTGTAAAGTTGTTTTCCCTGCAGATTCGCGGGCTCGTGAAGACTGACCGCATTTAAAGCATGGGCTCCTTCACGACCTCCTGAATTTTGCAGTGGCCCCTGGAGCCTGGTTTAATCTTCAGTCTACCATTGCAGGTTAGTCTGAACAGTCCTAGCCTGGCCTCTCACATAATAACTAAATATAGAGGGGCAGAACCAGCAACACCTCCATGTCGGCTGTTGGGGTTGAAGACATGGCCCCTTTGATGCCTAGGCAAGCCATCCTTTGGATCTTGCCTAGTTTTTGTTTGGCACTGGATTGTGTCCCCTTAGGCCACCAGACCAGTGCCGAGTATGTTAACGATGGTTTGACCACCCTTGTGAACAGCCAGTGGATCATACTAGGTCTTAGTCCCCACGTTTTTCCATATAGCCGCCTAGTGACGGCTAAGGGCATGACTGCCTTACGCAGTATTTTTCCAATGTGACCATTCCCGGTTAGCTTAGAGTCCAATACGATCCCAAGATATTATACCTCCCTGGCCATTGTAATGTTCCTACCATATAGAGTGAGAGTTCTGTGGTTCTCCCACTTCCTCCTCCTCGTAAACGGAATGACGGTTGCTTCCTCGGGGCTCACCCCGAGCCCTTCGCCAACCGTTCACCTTTCCACCACTTTCAGTGTTATCCGCATGCGCTCCCACACTAACTGTCAGCATAGCCCTGTACCTCACACACCCACCCGAGAGCCTCCCCAGCAGGCGGTCCACGACTAGGCACCGGAGCAAGGGAGACAGAACACTCCCCTGCGGACACCGCGCCGCGACCCCCGCCAGTAGTCCCTCCCACGAGTGAGGTGAACACCGCCCTGTTCCCGAGCATGGAACCGATCCACCTGCAGCAGGTCTCCTCTATTCAACGCTCCCGGACAACTGCCAGAACCGATCCGAATGAGGTGTTGCTGAAGGCCCCCTCTATGTCTAGGAAAGCTCCCAGCGCCACGTCCCTGTTCTCCAGTTTCAACACCAGTTGGTGCAGTGCTGTTTCTGTTGAGACTCCTGCTCTGTATGCATATTGTCCGGAGTGTAGGGGATATGCTTCCAGTACACCGTCCCCAATGTGCCGGTCGAGCAGTTTTTCCACTGTTTTTAGCAAGAAGGACATGAGACTTATTGACCTCAGGGACTTTGCTAGGTCTGTTGGGCGCCCAGGTTTAAAAATGAATACAACCCTGGCCAGTCTTCATGCCCTCGGAATGTACTCCAGAGCCAGGCTGGCCCTCATAATGAGAGTAAGCACCGGCGCCAGTAAATCTATCCCCTGTTGGAGCATGATGGGCATTATTCCATCAAATCCCGGGGATTTGCATGGGTTAAAGCTGTGAATGGCCCATCTGATTTTGCTCCAAGTAACCACCTCTTTAGCGACTGTCCAGCCTACTCCAGATGCCCGCCTATAAGGCGCCTCTATTTCTAAATGTTCCGAGACCGGAGGTGATTGGTTTATTATGTTACAGCCGGGGATGTGCGTCTCGAGTAAAATTTCCATAGTTTCCTCCCCAGAGCTTGTAAAGCCTCCCGTGGATGTTTTAAGGGAGCTTATGTTGGTATGAGTGCCCTTGGACAGGATCTTGTGTAGTCGAGCAGTCTCGGACGTGTTCTCCACTTCCTCACAGTGCCTCCTCCACGACTCCTTCTTGGCGTCACAGTCTTTTGTTATAGGTCGTTAGGGCCTGCATATATTCATCCCATGCTCCCGACATTTTGGCCGCGTTAAGCAGCTTACGAACCTGCGTCCTCCTTTGCCTGAGGTCCTCGTTCCACCCGGGACGTTCCTGGTGGACGCCCTAATTTTCAGGGGGCAGTTGGCGTTATAGGCCAAGGTGATTGCGTCTCGCACTTGGGCTGCCGCAATCTCGAGGTCTATTGAATTGTCTATGGTACTCTTAACCTCCCGCAGGTCCACTGCTAGGTCTGCCATGTAGGCTTCCCAATCAGCCTTGTGGGGGTCCCGGTACCATACCGTTTGTCTTTCGACTTTTGCAATTTCAAACCCGATGTATTTGTGGTTTGAGCTACTCACTTCCCCAGACACAGCCCAGTTATTAACAAAGTCACCCAGAAACTGGGGTGGAAACTTTTAGACGTGAAACTTCCTAACGCTGTGTCGTGGCGAAGGTCGGTTTATTACCTCTATTCAATATAATTCAATAAATAATATATAATACCCCTAGAGTTTGTGTCCGAGCTTCCCCACAACTCATGGTGCGCGCTCGCATCCATGCCGATGATGGTCTGCTATCCACCTGCTCTGCTGCCCACGATCAGCTGCTCCAATTCCTTGGGTAGAGGAGGGTCCGTGCTGTCCCCTGGCAGATAGGCTGATCCGACAGTAATGTCCCTCAGCCCATCCGCTCTTCCACATCCGATTTTGATCGTTGCCAGGTCCCTGGAACAGAAATTCATTAGAGGGAGAAACTCTATCCCTTCCCTGACAAAAATGCAGGCCCTCGGGTTCTCGCTGGATCTGCTGTAGATGAACTTTCCAGCAGCTCCGCCGAGTCCCTTGATCTCTCTTTTATAGGAGTACGGTTCCTGGATGAGGGCCACATCCGTGTTCCTCAGAGCCATCAGTAGTCCGGCCGTGGCTGCCCTACTGTGTTGGAGGTTGACCTAAAGGAACCTAAGTCCTATCAATCCCTAGTTGCTTCCCCAGTGGCCGGAAGTTTCTCTCTTCCCAGGCCCCAGAATGCCTTGAAGGATGTTCCTTCAAGGGCTCTGTAAGACGCCTGGTCGATCGAGAAGGAGAGAGTGTATCCTTTCTCCTCTGCCTTCCTGCTTAAAACCGACCAGTATTGTGTCCCCAGTTCAGGGTTCTGGATCTTCAGTCTACTGATCACAGTCTCCTGCGGGACAGTGTCAGGGATCCGTACGAGGACCTTGTGTCTCTTTGGAAGTTCCTTTGGCACGACGGCTGTCAAGTCCGCTCCCTCCCAAATCTGACCGAGGCCCCCGATCGTTTTCCGCAGCCAGTCCCGCGACTGAGGGCCGGCATAGGATATCCAGAGAATGCCCCCCTCCAGGCGCGCCCGGTGGAACTGAGGCTCGCTCTCCCCTTCCTGAAGAGTCCACCGCAGCCTGGATCAGGTCTGCCTTCCCCTGGTCTAGCGTGACCTCAGAATGACGTCTGTCAATCACCGCCATCCCGAGGCCCTCCGCAGCCTCCCTATACGAGCAAGTCTGCGCCGGTGTTCCAGCCCTGGTCCTTTTGGGTCGTCTGTCTGTAGTAGGTGTGCTAGAGCCTGAGCGCGGCCTCATCTGACTCGCACTCTCCTCTCGCGCCTTTACAGGTGCCCTGACCCTATTGGGACGTCTGTCTGTAGTAAGCGTGCTAGAGCCCGAGCGCGGCCTCTTCTGACCCGCACTCTCCTCTTGCGCCTTTACAGGTGCCCTGACCATTTTGCGACGTCTGTCTGTAGTAGGCGTGCTAGAGCCCGAGCGCGGCCTCTTCTGACTCGCACTCTCCTCTTGCGCCTTTACAGGTGCCCTGACCCTTTTGGGGCGTCTGTCTGTAGTAGGTTGTAGAATAAGATGACTTTAAAATTTTCTTTAATTTTTTATTTTATTTTTAAGTAGTGATTAAACAATTAAATTAAATTACACAAATACACATTTTATTTTTCCAAGACAACCACCTTACAATAGATGTTCGAAGTTATCGCTGCGTTGTTGAACGCAAAGTAAACATTCATTCAAATGGTAAGTAGGCTGATGCCAATAACTTTTCTGTTCTGTCACTGCACTGTGGAATGTGAAAACGCTATACCGCACTAATACTGAATATGTTGACATATTGTTAATTTATAGGGAAGTACACACAGAATTCTGCTGTTGCAACCCTATTGTATGCTGAGCGGTTTCCTAACAGACTCACTCCGATTCCACAAGTTCCTGCTCTAGTACTCCATGCATGAGAAACTGGTGTACTGCAAACATCTCTACATTGTGATGGTGGGCCTGGCCGACACCAACGTAACCGCATTGAAACAGCTGCGACAACAATTCGACGGCAAGATCCAGGCCTTGTAAGTTTTGCCAACTCATGAATACGTCAACCGAGATTTTGCATTCAACAGGGGACAGCTTCGAACATCTATTGTAAGGTGGCTATATTGGGAAATAAGAAGTTAAATAAAATGTTTATTTGTTTAATCACTTTAAAAAAATTGGGGGGATCAGCAACACATAATTAATTTAAAAAAACACGAATAATACGAACCTATATATATATATATATATATATATATATATATATATATATATATATATATATATATATATATATACAGAAAGCTTAACAGCTGTTTTTTTCTCAGGAAATGTTTATATTGTTCTTTCTTGCCCTGCCGCCCATGTAATCTCGAATGATATCAAGGGTGAAAAGATAAAAGGCTATTAAATTTTATGATCTTAAGATAAACATTCCCGGATATTGATTATTCCCAGCATTCCTATTGTAATGACACGTTCGAACATAAATAAGAATTCACCACAACAGAATAAGCAATTTGCGATAGTTATTCTGCTTCTACATACATACTACTACACTACAGGTCCTAAGAATTTAAGTTTTATATTCCTCATGATTTTTGCAACATGGTTATTATAACAGGCAGACCTGTACTTAGATGGTCGTTGGTTTTTATTAGGGATATTTATTATATTTCTGCGAGGAAACGAAAAAAAATATGAAATATTCAATATATTCATGATTGTAATATTTGATAAATTTCTCAGCACGGATAATTCGCACACAAATAATTGAGAGTAGACTGTATAAAAATTGAAATGACCCCAGATACGGGCTTTAGGTGTCCTAGTTTGCGGTCATTTGAAGAACTTTTTTCAACATTCAAAACTGTCCCCATTAATCAATTTTTTTAAATTTTTTTTTACAAAAATTCACTAAAATTGTAACTAACCTTAGATAGGTTCTAGGTGGTGCTCATTTAAAGAAAATTTCAAATCTTAGGCATGATCAAATCATAAGCACATTTTTCTTCTGGAAAAAAAAAAGACAAAAAAAAAAAGAAAACAGCAATTAAAAAAGAAACTTTTAATTACATATACAAAAAACATACAGAAAAACAATTGTTTACTTTAACAAAATAACGCTAATAAGTTTGAATTTAATACGTAGTCTTTATTTCATTTAACATATATTACTAACATCTATAATTAAGTATTTAGCGAATTTTAAAAACATTTATCAAGTTATATAGATACATTTAGAAGATAATATGTTCCATTATATTATCTAAAAAAGATGAGGAAAAACTGTAAAGGAGCATAAGAACACAAGTGAGAAAAAGATTGATAATTTAATTACAAAACAGTTAATTATTATTTAAACCTACATTGTAAAGTTGCACTTAAAATAAAAAATACATTTATTACAAAATTGTAATTTTGTAAACACATCTATAATTCAGTCTTTTGGGGTTTCTTTTCATTTCCTTTTCTGTCATAACCCTTTAATTCGTTTGTTGCATGTTTAGCTATGTATTTTATAAAATCATCAACTTCACGTCCACTCTGCAAATAAAACAAAAATTAGTCACCCATTCAACGTTTTGATATAAAGTGGTTATAAATAATAAATTATTGGTAACTTGTGAAAAATCACATGCATAATAAATTAAAAATAATATATACAGTATGTGTGTCACAAGCAGGGTTGCCAACTGTACGGTAATTACCGTACCTGTACGGTCATCTCAGCCGAAATACGGTATACGGTCCAAACTAATTACCGTACACAGAAAGCACGTTAATTTGAGAAACCAGTATTTCGTGAAAAAGCCGAAAAATTACTGATTGATTTCTACAGAAAATTCTAATTTGTTCATTTGTGCATTACTGTATGCTGAAACCTATGAATGAGGAGTAATAGTAGCCATCTATATAGAAGGCAGGAGCCAGAACCCGCGGAGAAAATCAAAACTGTGACAATAGAGATCTAGGCGATATCTACTGTGAACAGTTATTTTTCTGGGACTCGGGGATGTGTCGAGTACCAATAAATCCATACACAAAGCAAAGAACTTCACTATATAACTTCCTACTCTAAAAATATCCCGTGTTGGCAGTTTGCATCGACTTATAGTTTCTAGTTGCTGTCTGACAGTCTGATGTTTACTACGATCTACTAGTATTTATTTCATTTCACATTCTATAAATGAAACATATTAATAAAACTATAAAACGTGAATGGCAGTTCCAATATATGACTATAGTATACTGCTCCCACATCTGGGGTGCCGCTGCCGCTTCTACACTCGCTATTCTGGACTCCATTCAGAAGAGAGCTATACGTCTTATCGGTGACCCTACCTTCACCCAAAGGCTGCCATCCCTTGCCCACCGATGTGTCCTTGGTGACCTCTCTCGCTTTTATAGATATATGCACGGGCACTGCTCAGAGGAGCTTTCTTCCATAGTTCCTCCACCTGCTCCAACAGATCTACCAGGTCACCAGACATAGAACATCTTGTTATGTCTGCTCTTTTGTCCCGAGGACTTTCAAGTTGTGGAATTCCTTGCCAGCATATGTTTTTCCTTCTCCTCCAAACCTTCAAGACCAGAATGAACAAGTTGCCTCTTTCCTCCTTGTCGACACCCATGGTACGATAGTATTTAGGCTGTAAGCCCTCGTGGTGTGTTGTTGTAATATTAAAATAATAATAATAATAAAAAGCCATGTAAGAAATCAACTTGATACTTGGGAGAAGAACTAAATGTTGTCACAGTGGAGGAAAACTCCAGGCATAAGGCAGGCAAAATGGTTCATCACTATGTCAACAGAGAAGTCTGAATTGTTTCAGCGCTGAGATGCTGAAGGCCTATACAACTCATTAAACAATGTGGTAAAACCAGAAGCGACAGAAAAACAAAAATATCTGAATTGAATAGATTGGAATGAGGAACCGATATATGCAAAATTTTGTTAAATCCATTTCTAATACTATTTAAAATACAGTTACTTTTAGTTACTCGTGACCAGCGTTGTCAACAGCTGGAGTCGACATTACAGTGTCACGCATTTCAAATTACCATATTTGAGGTAAAATTATCGTACATGAGACGATAAAAAATTCGATCTTTAGAAGACTGTGTAAAACACAATACTATAATATTATATTTATGATAATTATGTTTAGGTTTATTAGTTTACTAGTGTTAGAAAATAAATTAAGTAAGTAGACAATCATTTTCTGATGTGAAAGTACGCAGAGAAGAAAACTGTTTGAAAAAAATTCAACTCGTTATCAGCAGAATCACTGGAAAATTCAGAGTCAGGGCCAGCGCTCAGGTCCGGTCATGAAATTATTTTTTTTCAACTTAATCAGTTTTTCACATCTTTGTTAGATAAATAAGAAAAAATTCTCAGTAGAGGCAGACGTTTGCTGCTTTCTTTTCAATACATTAGATTCGTTACCACTGTCACTATCACTCTTTATTTTTTATTTCAACAACACACCACGAGGGCTCACAGCCTAAATACTATCGTACCGTGGGTGTCGACAAGGAGGAAAGAGGTAACTTGTTAATTCTGGACTTGAAGGTTTGGAGAAAGAAAAACATGTGCCGGCAAGGAATTCCACAACTTGGAAGTCCTTAGGACAAAAGAGCGGGCATAACAAGATGTTCTGCCTGGTGACCTGGACAGTAAAAAGGTGCATTCGCTCTGTTCCCCTGGTAGATCTGTTGGGGGCAGCAGGTGGAGGTACTATGGAAGAAAGCTCCTCTAAGCAGTACCCGTGCAGATATCTATAAAAGAGGGTAGGGTCACTAGAGAGCGAGTGTAGAAGCGGCACTCCAGATGTGGGAGCAGTATTCAAGGTTGGGCCTTAGTTGTAAAGTATATAAGGTATAGAGATTAGCTGGTGAAAAGTATTTGTGAGCCCGGAACAGGAAACCTAATTTCTTAGCAGCCGCTTCTGCAATTGATGTGACATGTTGGTGCCAATTAATATTTCGATCCACAGAAATGCCAACAAGTGAAAAGGACTTATTACTTTGAATAACTCGGTTGTTTATTGCGATAGTTGATTTTTTTACTCAATAAATTCTTATTTAAACATGTTTTCTTTGTACTTGTCATTAAATATTTATTTCTGAATAGAGAACTGAAGTCCCTTTGACACGAAGTGTTACACAACTCTTCTTCCCATTTAAAAAATTTGAAAGAGAAGCTACCCCTTCAGGGAGGTGAGTTTTTGCATCCGAATAATAAATTTTTAAAACAAACCGACCTGTATTTGGATTCTTTTTTGAAAAAATCGTTGGTTTGCATTTCATTGAATTTATTATCCTCACTGTATATTAAAGAAAAATTAAAACTCCAATTCATCCTCTTGACGAATCCAACATTGTGGACGCTAATTAAAACACCATTGACATGAAACTTACCTCATATTTGACAGGGCTGTCTTTGGAATCCTTTGGTACCCAGAACAAAGTTGGGAAGCCACGAACTTCATATGTTGGAGGTACATCATTTGCAGTGGCATCCATTTTTACGATAGCAACATCTTCATCTTCAAGCTATAAAAAAAAGAAAGCAGTAATACACAATAGTATAAAAAACAGAAAAATAACAAGTAAAAAAAAACAGTTCATAACAGGAATAAAAGATATTTTAGTGAGCCATGAAGACTGCTGACTCTCTAATCTCTAGTGCACAGGAAAGCCACTAATAACAGAGTATTGCATTTTATGTTGTTTCTTTAACGCCAGCCTATTTCCACGAGTATGGTTATTAACATACATCAGGGAGCAGTTACACCTCAGCATCCTGTAAATTTTGTCGCACCCCTTAATTTCTATAAGGAGGGTAGATATCTTTAACGTGCCCAACAACGCATGCTATACGGGACCGACTTTACGTCCCCTCAATGCAACTTGTTCAAACACAATGACACGCCTCTGTTGATGTTAATGATACGGTATGTGTGGAAAAAGTGAAATGATGGCCCACTGGGGATTGAATCCATAACCATTAGCTTCAGAGGTACACATTCTCACCACTAGAGCCACCAATGGTGCACTATCACAAAGTATATTTTTTAATTTATATAGAATGGGATTAAGACACAATATTCTATTAGTTGTCTATCAGCTTTTCTCTGTGGTAATGCCTTAAGCACTTGCAACAAGCATTTGTCACTTACACATCATTCTGTATTATGGTTTTAAGGTGGTCTCCCAAATTCCTGAGGTGTAACACTTTATAGGACATTACAAAATTCCAAAAATACTCATTTTTTTAATGTTATGAGCATAAAAAGTCTAGGAACAGAAAGTTCTGAATCCAGGTCATTCAGCAAGATTTTGAAAAAATGGGGCCCCAAAATAGATCCTTAAGGAAATCCAGGGGAAGAATGAGATAGATGTAAGAAGCAACGAGAGTACCAAACATAATGAAGCCTGTTGGAAAGATAAAATTGGAAAAAGGATAGAAAACTGTCAGAAAAACCAAGGAGTCAAGTTTAGGTAAAAGTAACATGTGATTAATTCAGTCGAACGCCCTAGAGAAGTCCAAATAAGCTGTATATTGGAAGGAGTTGAACAAGAATTAAAAGACGCGCTGAAACACTTGGAGAGGAAATTGCCTATGTCAAAAGAATAAGTCAGTGTTCATTATTCTGCCATGAGTCCTGGTTTAGAAGGTACAAATGACCAGAAAGACTTGGGATGTCAAATTCTGCCCTAGCTATATAATTTCTGAAATATCTCTCATGAATTCAACCCTACACCATGCAAATACCTCATAGTCTGCTGCCAATAATGAAGATCTATACTCAGATAAGTCCAAATAAGCTGTATATGGAAAGGAGTTGAACAAGAATTAAAAGAAGCGCTGAAACACTTGGAGAGGAAATTGCCTATGTCAAAAGAATAGTCAGTGTTCATTATTCTGCCATGAGTCCTGGTTTAGAAGGTACAAATGACCAGAAAGACTTGGGATGTCAAATTCTGCCCTAGCTATATAATTTCTGAAATATTTCTCATGAATTCAACCCTACACCATGCAAATACCTCATAGTCTGCTGCCAATAATGAAGATCTATACTCAGATAAGTCCAAATAAGCTGTATATGGAAAGGAGTTGAACAAGAATTAAAAGAAGCGCTGAAACACTTGGAGAGGAAATTGCCTATGTCAAAAGAATAAGTCAGTGTTCATTATTCCGCCATGAGTCCTGGTTTAGAAGGTACAAATGACCAGAAAGACTTGGGATGTCAAATTCTGCCCTAGCTATATAATTTCTGAAATATCTCTCATGAATTCAACCCTACACCATGCAAATACCTCATAGTCTGCTGCCAATAATGAAGATCTATACTCAGATAAGTCCAAATAAGCTGTATATGGAAAGGAGTTGAACAAGAATTAAAAGAAGCGCTGAAACACTTGGAGAGGAAATTGCCTATGTCAAAAGAATAAGTCAGTGTTCATTATTCCGCCATGAGTCCTGGTTTAGAAGGTACAAATGACCAGAAAGACTTGGGATGTCAAATTCTGCCCTAGCTATATAATTTCTGAAATATCTCTCATGAATTCAACCCTACACCATGCAAATACCTCATAGTCTGCTGCCAATAATGAAGATCTATACTCAGATAAGTCCAAATAAGCTGTATATGGAAAGGAGTTGAACAAGAATTAAAAGAAGCGCTGAAACACTTGGAGAGGAAATTGCCTATGTCAAAAGAATAGTCAGTGTTCATTATTCTGCCATGAGTCCTGGTTTAGAAGGTACAAATGACCAGAAAGACTTGGGATGTCATATTCTGCCCTAGCTATATAATTTCTGAAATATCTCTCATGAATTCAACCCTACACCATGCAAATACCTCATAGTTTGCTGCCAATAATGAAGATCTATACTTAGATAAGTCCAAATAAGCTGTCTATGGGAAGGAGTTGAACAAGAATTAAAAGAAGTGCTGAAACACTTGGAGAGGAAATTGACTATGTCAAAAGAATAAGTCAGTGTTCATTATTCTGCCATGAGTCCTGGTTTAGAAGGTACAAATGACCAGAAAGACTTGGGATGTCAAATTCTGCCCTAGCTATATAATTTCTGAAATATCTCTCATGAATTCAACCCTAAACCATGCAAATACCACATAGTCTGCTGCCAATAATGAAGATCTATACTTAGATAAGTCCAAATAAGCTGTCTATGGGAAGGAGTTGAACAAGAATTAAAAGAAGCGCTGAAACACTTGGAGAGGAAATTGCCTATGTCAAAAGAATAAGTCAGTGTTCATTATTCTGCCAGGAGTCTTGGTTTAGAAGGTACAAATGACCAGAAAGACTTGGGATGTCAAATTCTATATAATTTCTGAAATACCTCTCATGAATTCAACTTTACACCATGCAAATACCTCATAGTCTGCTGCCAGTAATGAATATCTATACTTGGCATATCCTTCATTTTCAGGTTATATTACTATCAAACCATATGGGATATCTAAGTCACTATTTTATTTTCTTTGGCACGGAAATATCTAGTATGTTGTAAGTTTTAAAAGATAGACATTCCATTATCTGATAAATAAGTCCTTTGTAACTGGAATGTTCTCATCTGAATTAAAGGAATCAAGAGGCACTTATTAAAATCAATATTTACTTGCAAAAGAAATCCACTAGGAACTAATCTGTTTTAAATTAGTTTAAAGAAAGCTTAAAAAGGTTTACTAGCTTTAAACAAAACATGGATAAAAGTAATGAATTTTATAGCCACTTACCTTCTTGGCGAGTTCATCATAAGCTGGTGCTAGTTTTTTGCAATGACCACACCATGGTGCATAGAATTCAATCAAAGTATCTTTACCATTATTTGTAACAACTTCATCAAAATTCTTTGCTACAGCAACTTTAACAGGTTCATCATTCTTCTCTGGAATAGCTTCTGATTTCAAGTAGGGTTGTAATTTATTATCTAAAATATCTTTGACAAACTGTTCCAAGGCTTCAATGCTAAAAAATGTTCATAAGATCATTTCTTCAAACTATTGAAATGTTGTCGATAAAACTTTATTTTATTAGTTTACAATGTAATTAACATAATACCATGTAATGTGAAACCAGCAGAAAAGTGTCTTTCACTGCATCCAATATAAAACAGCAACTACAAACAGTCAACTGAATAGGTCTAACTAGCTATCAACTACAGAAAAAAATAATTATATGCCTGCCATGCTTACTACAAAACTACGAGGTTCCCATTTTAAACTTAATTTCCCTGACTCAAAATGAAAATCTTCCATGACTTAGCGGAAGTGTTTTTTCCTTTACTCAAATAATTTACAAGATCAAGGGATTAAATTAATAACTATTAAAAAATAGATAGTTTTTGTACTAAAGCTTTTACCGTTTGCTGGTCTTAAAGAAGCAGAACTCAAACCAAATAATGTAAATACAAACATTAAATTACGGCCAGTTAAATCATTTTTCTACTTCTTACAATGAAGTGGCTATAGACAGTGTGGCCATACATTCGTCAAAGTTTTGATTGGTCAACTGTCACATGGGATCAGTGACGCCATGTTTTATCCAGATTTATACAGAGGCTTATGCAAGATACTTCCTATAATTGAATGGCTTTCCATTTTCAATAATTAATCAATCAAATGAACTGATCTAAATATGGAGCAGTGATGAACGATTCTGAACTCAAAAACTATCACAACGAAACTTCAAACAATGTTCTCGTCACAGTCTGTGAAATATACACAATTGCATTGGTTTCTACATGAAAATTTCAAGAATTCTGCCAGGATTCCTTTTCAGGTTATGTGATGGTGTTGTAAACGTAAACAAATCTTTACTTATTTCAAATTAATATGACAACTGACGTTCCAATATAGATTTTACATTTTGCGGGAACCGAAACAAGACTTTAATTTGCTATTTTCTAATTATAAAAGACACCCAGACAGTGAAATATCACATAAGTCATTTCTTCATTAATATTACTTGTGACCCCTGGCCATTTTTTGTCACAAATGCATTGATTAACACAGAAATGTTTCGATGGCCCTGTATCTCACATAAGGCTTTGTACAAATATGGATGAAAGATGGCGGCCATGAACGTATGGCCACAGTGTCTTTATATGGGCACAGCGTCTTTATATGGGCAGTGTCTTTATATGGGCACAGTGTCTTTATATGGCCACTGTAAACACATGTAGTGAACTTTAAGTTGTCTATTTGATTTCAAAAAGTTAAAAAGTAACACACGGAAGCTTAAAACTATTCTTTTACATATTTTGCATAAACATTTTCTAGAAACATATATGATAGTGACCTGTCCGCACGTTCTGCCCTTCAGAGGGGACGTAAAGCAGTCGGTCCCGTGTCCATGCGGTGTTGGACACGTTAAAGATCCCACCCTCCTTACAGAAAGGCGGGGGTTCGGCAACATTTCGAGGATAGTGAGGTGAAACTGCTTCCTGGCGTCGGTGACTGGCCATAGTCGCGGAAATAGAGCGACGTTTAAGTACAAAAAAAAATAAAAAAATAAATAAAAACAAAATTTGTGAATATCAGTATAAAGAAATGCAGACAAAGGATGTCGACCAGGTTAGTTTTTTATTCATATCTTAAAATTTAAGGTGGGTATTCTTTGCGGGTGATTTTGCTTTTTGCTACAGTTTCCAGCCACAGTGTCCAGTCTCACTCTTTTATGTTTTAGAAGTGATTAATTTTCTTAATTTTACAATGAGTAACGTTACTGATATACATTTTTTCCCCAACCAACATACGAGGGCGGGTCAATAAGTCAGTTGACTTACCTTCACAGGAAGGGCAACACTGCTCCTGTCGACAAGCATCTGTTAGTTGGCTCCTGTCAAATTTTGAACAAGCTGCGTCACTTAGTTTGTGTTAGATAGCCATTGAAAGCAGACAACCTCTTAAGTTATAACGAAAATGGAAAAAAGTGAATTTCGTGTGCTCATCAAACATTATTTTTGCTGAAAAAAACATCACTCAAACCAAGGCTAAGCTTGATAAATACTATGGGGACTCTGCACCATCAAATTCTATGGTAAAAAAGTGGTTTACTGAATTTCGTTGCGGCCATACAAGCACAAATGACGCCGAACGTTCTGGACGTCCAGCTGTGGTCGCTAAATCCGAAACAATTGAAAAAATTCACGATATGGTGTTGGTCGATCGGAGATTGAAAGTGCGGGAGATTGCCAAAGCCTAGGCATATCTCATGCAGTGGCGGCTCTTACCCCTTTGGCTTGGGTAGGCGACAGTGCCGCGATTTTTTATTTATTTTATTTAAACAACACACCACGGGGGCTGACAGCCTAAATACTATTGTACCTTGGGTGTCGACAAGGAGGAAAGAGGCAACTTGTTAATTCTGGACTAATTCTGGAGGTTTGGAGGTTCGGAGGAGAAGGAAAAACGTGTGCCGGCAAGAAATTCCACAACTTGTAACTCTTCGGGACAGAAGAGCGGGCATAACAAGATGTTCTATGTCTGGTGACCTGGACAGTAAAAGGTTGCATTCGCTCTATTCCCCTGGTAGATCTGTTGGGGGCAGCAGGTGGAGGAACTATGGAAGAAAACTCCTCTTAGCACTGCCCGTGTAGATATCTATTAAAGAGAGAGGTCACCAACGGCATGTCGGTGAGCAAGGGATGGCAGCCTTTGGGTGAGGGTAGGGTCACCAATGAGACGTATAGCTCTCGTCTGCATGGAGTCCAGGATAGCGAGTGTAGAAGCGGCAGCAGCACCCCAGATGTGGGAGCAGTATTCGAGGTTTGGCCTTATTTGTGAAGTATATAATGTATAGAGATTAGCTGGTGAAAAGTATTTGCGAGCCCGGAAGAGGAAACCTAATTTCTTAGCAGCCGCTTCTGCAATTGATGTGACATGTTGGTGCCAATTTAGATTTCGATCCAGAGAAATGCCAACAAGTGAAAAGGACTCATTACTTTGAATAACTTGGTTGTTCATTGTGATGGGTCTAGAGCTGGTGTATCTCTTATGAGAAAGAAAGCAAGACTGAGATTTGGTGGGGTTGAATTGTACAAGATTTCTACTTCCCCAGTCTAATATTTTTTTGGAGATCCACGGAGACAGAACCCTACATGAGTCTGCGATCCTTATCTAATTGGGCTTAAGAGACAGGCTTAGAATATTGTATATTTGAGTGGAGGGTGCTGTCGTCTGCGTAACTGTGAACTGGGTTGGATGTGCTAGAGAGGAGGTCATTGATGTGGAGAAGAAACAAAGTAGGGGCTAAAGCTGAACCTTGAGGAACTCCTGCATTAATTGGATATAGTTTAGAGAAATGGTGAATGAATATAGTTTAGAGGAATTCTGAATTGCAAAGCATATTCCGCTTAAATAATTTATAAAAATAAGAAAATGTCTGCGCGTTTGTATTTAAAGTGGTATTACTTCAATATAGTTAATTTACGCGACGTAAGCCTCCTCCTTCCTTCACAGCCTAACCATAACCCCACCTCGTTTAAAAATGACAGTTACTTTTTATAAATTAAATATATGTCTGTCTTTTATTAATGAGAATTTATTTATTATATTATTTGCAAATTCATCTGAATCTTGATCTTGGAGAAAAGATAACAACTATTTTTCTATCGAAATAAGTGCAAGAGTTGATTAGCGGTCATTGTTCATCGAAATTCTGCTGTAAGTTTTAATACGCTTTAAACAAAAAACATTTCTCTCAACCGAGGTACTTGTTGCTAGAATTGTCGCGATTAAAACAAATAGTTTATAAGCCTCGATAAATATTTTTCGAAAATCGTTAACCACAAAATTATTTAAAATTGCTTCTACATTTAGTTTTTCAAATTGTTCGTCATAATATATAACTTCTAGCTCGTTGATCAGTTTCTGTTTATCGATCGTATTTTTATAAAAGCTGGTTAAATTAGTTATTAGATCAGTTAGAAAATCCTTACGGTATTCTTTAAATTTTGATGAATCAGCTAGGGAAATAAATAATAGTTGTGACATCTACAAATCTGACTTCTATTTGAGTTGTAATATTATCTATTACTTCATAAAACCAAATACGCAAACATGTTTTTTCATCGTCTAAAGGAGTTTCTGATAATTTGCATCTTTTGTGTGGTGGCTCAAGATTAGTGGTAATTTTTAGTCTCGCTTATTTGAATAATTTATCAAAGGTTGACTCATTTCTCAAGGATTTGATACGAACCCTGGCCAAAAAGATTTGATTTTTCCAATAATTTATGCCTAAAGTATATCAAATAATAAATCTGTAATGTAAAAATGGTTTTATAAACCGTGGTTAAAAATGCACGAGCCACGTATTTGTATTTTACAATTTTTGGCAATTTTCGACTTTCTTCACGTCGTACAGCAGTACTACTGATGCAGTAGAGAGAGAGAGAGAGCGAGATCTGATGTTTTCAAGATTCACATGAAATTTAGGCTACCTATTCGCCCGCCTACCACGGTCTCTTATTTAGACAGTGTTTTCTTATTAACATATAACCGGCGGCTCGGATCGTATCGGTACAAATTTCCATAGAGCTGCTAATAGAAGAAACCTTTATCACATTGCAACGAGACAACTAGATAGGTATAATTATTTAGTATATTTAAATATATATTTTTTAAATTTAAATTTTCTAAGTCAAGGTAGGCGGCACCTACCTTGCTCACCCCGACCAGCCGCCACTGATCTCATGGCTCAGTTGTTTCGATTTAGCACGATCACTTGGGTTTGAGAAAGCTATCCGTAAGATGGGTGACGTGTTTGCTCACAATTGACCACAAACGCAATCGCGAGACAACTTTGAAGGAGTGTTTGGCGTTGTTCAACTGCAATAGGGACGAGTTTTTGCGCCGTTTCGTAACCGTGGACGAAACATGAATTTACCACAACACACCAGAGACCAAGCAGCAGTCAAAATAGTGGGTTTCTCCGTGCGAATCGGCGCCGAAGAAGGCAAAGGTGAGTTTGTCAGCCAATAGTCATGGCGACTGTTTTTTGGGATGCATGCGGTATAATTCACATTGATTACTTTCAAAAGGGAAGAACAATCAATGGCGAATATTATACCAACTTATTGGACTGATTCAATGACGATTTGAAGAAAAAACGACCGCATTTGGCTAGGAAAAAAGTTCTTTTCCACCAAGACAATACAAGGGTGCACACATGTGTAGTCTCCATGGCAAAATTGCATAAATTGAGATACGAATTGCTCCCTCATCCGTCCTATTCTCCGGATTTAGCACCGGGTGACTATTTCTTGTTTCCAGACTTTAAAAAACGGCTTGGCAGAAAGAGATTTGACTCCAATGATGAAATCATCTCACAAACAAATACCTATTTTGAGGACAAATCCTATTTTTTTTTGGAACAGATAAACAAATTGGAGAAACGTTGGACGAAGTGAATAGAGCTCAAAGCAGACTATGTTGAGAAATAAAATGATTTTTTGTCAAAAAACCTGTGTTTCATTCAAAAAGTCATGTACTTATTGACTCGCCCTCGTAAAATTTCCCCGCCTTTCAGGATCATTTTGTAACAACAATGAAATTCCTTGACTTTTCCATACAAAAATTTTAATTTTAACAAAAATGAAAATTCCAAGAATTAACAATTTTGTTAGCCAAGTTTTTTAAACATTTGACAAACCTATTATTATATAATGATAAAAAGAAACTTACGAGAAATCATCCTTCATTATGAATTTTTGGTCCTTGATATTTCTTGCGAAAATAGCAGGTTTGTCACCCTTGACAAAATCTACACCGAATTCATTTAACTCATGTTGGAATTCATCTTTTGAACTGACAGCAAAGTTCATTTTATCTTTGTATCCTTTAGCGACCTAAATAAAAAAAGTAATTAGATGGTAATTAAAAAAAATAATTTCAAAATACCTTAAGAATTCTGTTACGCCAGTAGTTTGTTCCCTTGGGATTCTTAATATAATCCACACTATAATAGGCTACAATAAGTGGATTGTTGAACTCTTGTTTGTTATCAGATTTACGATGACCCACCAATCCATGGCTTTAAAAGAAAAAAGAACTATTAAAACACAATAACACAAATAATAAATAGATTACAATTGTAACATGAAAACCAACTTGGCTGGCCGACCTCTCGTCATCTGACTGCTGCTACTGACTGATGGACAGATGACCTGTGTTCTTCCACAGTCACTGCGTCTCAAGGCCCATCATCATCAATTTCATTTGCAAGTGCATGAGAGGGATGCAACAAACAAAATTCCAATGCCAGTCAGAGATGGGCAATCAGTTTCCCGTTCTTTCTGTTATTTTATTCATCTATTTTGACAATTTCTGATTATTTGATCTGCATATAATCAGTATGTACTAGTGGCGTGCAGTCCATGGAAGCAAGGGAAGCATTGCTTCCCTTAAAATAACGACTACATACCTACTTAAAAATAATTTATATTAAACCGCATTATTTAAAAAATCCTTTTTGTATTTTAAATATTAAATTTCAAATTCTGAAACTAGTGTAATTATTACAATTTTTAATTCGCAAGTTCACACACATAATTATTTATTATACATCATACTGTACTTGTATATGCGCTCTTAGCAAGGATGTCGTCCCAGTAAATGTGACCGCCAACGAACAGCATGAACCTGATACTACAAGTGGATGCAATGACTTAGTTAAATACACAGTCAGCAGGCCACTTGATGAGAAACCCTGTCTCGACGCGATGTACGTACAAAGTGACTGTCTCTAATTATTTCGTAGATATAAGCAGTTGACTAAGTTAAATACATTGGCATTTTATGATTATTAATATGGCTGCAAGTAGATCAGCTTTTAACAGCGGTGACGGTAGGGGGTGGGGATTTACAAATTTTACAAACAAGTGGTACTAATAACTGTGATTCTGTTATGTGTTTTTCGATAACCAAAGGATTTTCAGCTTTACCGTTTACTGAAAAACTTGCTATTATTAATAAAGGTAGGCAGAAACATACTCTAAAAAACTTAAATACAGGAATTGAAACATGTATTCGACATTTTAACAGGAAAAAAAACTTTTAAGCAATATGAATGGTTAACGGGTTGTGAAAATAGGAATAAACTGGTTTGTTGGCCTTGTAGTCTATTTGTGACTGAAAAGGGAGTGTGGAATAAAAGTGGGTTTTTCGACTTGAATAATCTACATAAAGTAGTAAAAAAAGACATGTTATGTCTAAAGCGCATTTACAGACCATTTTAAAATTAAGTGTCTTTGGAAAAACGCGAATTGAACATGCCGTTGACAAGCAGATAGAAATTAGTCATCGCCAACACAATTAACTGGTTGATAAAAACAGAAACATATTAAAAAGACTTATTGATGCTGTGTGTTTTCTTGGTCAGCATGAATTGGGATTCAGGGGTCATGACGAAACAACTACATCTGCAAATAGAGGAAACTTTCAAGACCTAGTTTGTTTAATATCCAAATACAACATTTGTTTAAAAAATCACTTGGAACAGTCTTAACATTTTTCGCGGGACATCAAATCACATTCAGAATGACTTAATTTCGGCCGCTGCCACTATTATTTTGAACAGAATTAAATCTGAAATTAAACAGACTCGTTTCATTGCTATCGTTCTAGATGAAACAACCAATGTAACTAATTTAAGTCAACTATATGTAGTAATATGCTACGTTAAAATGGATGGGAGTGTACAAGAAAGATTTTTAAGCTTTAAAAATGTGACAGAAGATCGTACCGCAAACGCTCTATATAAAATTGTGCTTCATATTATGAAAGATATTGAGGAGGCTGATAATAAATTAATTGACCAAAGCTATGATGGGGCTGCTGTTATGACCTGACATTTACGAGGTCTTCAAGCTAAAGTGCCGGAAACGTTCTCCATTGCTCTATTTGTACACTGTTGTGCTCATAAATTAAATTAAATTTTATCCCAATCTATAAATCATATTAAAGAATGTAAAGTGTTTTTTGCTATCCTAAGTGAAATGGCTGCTTTTTTTCCAAATCTATGAAGCGCACACAAGCCTTAGACTCAATTGTTAAAAAACATTTACCCAAAGTAGCTGCACCCTGATGGAACTGCAACGGCCGACTTGTGTGAACTATATTTGAACACTGTGAATCGTTAACTGAACTTTTTGAAAACATAATGGAAAATAGCAAAAATTGGGACGCAGAAACAATAAATAGTTCTAGAGGATTTTTGGATGGTTTGAAAACAGGCATTAATTTAAATTTTTACTTAATATATTTTCGGAAATATTTCCGTTTTCAGATCATGTATTTAATATATTGCAATGTAAAACAAATGACATTGGTTGTTGCCTGAAAAAAAATAATGAATTTAAATCCATTATAATTCAAAAAGGAATGAATTTAATACATTCTGGAAAAAAACAATTGAATTAGGAGAAGTGAAGTCACGAAGAAAGCGTCTGCGCACTGATAATGTGGGAGACCTTCAAACTTCTTACTGCCTTTTCTACGAAATCATAGATCAAATTCAGCAGCAAATTAACTCCAGATTTGATCACCTCTGTGACCTGAAATTTTATGTTTTTATTTTTTATTTCAACAACACACCACGAGGGCTTACAGCCTAAATACTATCGTACCGTGGGTGTCGACAAGGAGGAAAGAGGCAACTTGTTAATTCTGGACTTGCAAGGTTTGGGGGAGAAGGAAAAACATGTGCCGGCAAGGAATTCCACAACTTGGATGTCCTCAGGACAAAGGAACGGGCATAACAAGATGTTCTATGTCTGGTGACCTGGACAGTAAATTCGCAGCAGGTGGAGGAACTATGGAAGAAAGCTCCTCTGAGCAGTGCCCGTGCAGATATCTATAAGAGAGAGAGAGAGAGAGAGAGAGAGAGAGAGCGAGAGAGGGCGAGGGGTCACCAACGGCACGTCGGTGGGCAAGGGATGGCAGCCTTTGAGTGAGGGTAGGGTCACCGATGAAACGCATAGCTCTCTTCTGAATGGAGTCCAGGATAGCGAGTGTAGAAGCGGCAGCAGCACCCCAGATGTGGGAGCAGTATTCGAGGTTTGGACTTATTTGTGAAGTATATAAGGTATAGAGATTAGCTGGTGAAAAGTATTTGCGAGCCCGGAAGAGGAAACCTAATTTCTTAGCAGCCCCTTCTGCAATTGATGTAACATGTTGGTGCCAATTGAGATTTCGGTCCACAGAAATGCCAACAAGTAAAAAGGACTCATTACTTTGAATAACTTGGTTGTTTATTGTGATTGGTCTAGGGCTGGTGTATCTCTTATGAGAAAGAAAGCAAGACTGTGATTTGGTGGGGTTGAATTGTACAAAATTTCTACTTTCCCAGTCTAATATTTTTTGGAGATCCACGGAGACAGAACGCTCCATGAGTCTGCGATCCTCATCTAATGGGACTAAAGAGACAGGCTTAGATAATTGTATATTTGAGTGGAGGGTGCTGTCGTCCGTGTAACTGTGAACTGGGTTGGATGTGCTAGAGAGGAGGTCATTGATGTGGAGAGAGGGGCTAAAGCTGAACCTTGAGGGACTTCTGCATTAATTGGATACAGTTTAGAGGAATGGCCATCCACGACAACAGAAATGCTCCGGTTGGAGAGGAAATTTGCTGTCCATGTACAGAGTTTTGGTGGTAGGCCATAGGCCAGTAGTTTATTAAGCAGCGCTGTGTGCCAGACCTGGTCGAATGCTTTGGATATGCCTAGAGCGACAATCTGGGATTCACCGTGTAGTTCCATAGACTTGTTCCAAGAATGGGTGACAAAGGAAAGGAGGTCGGCAGTTGATCTGCACTGATGGAATCCATACTGCCTGTCGTGGATTAGATTGTGTTTTTCAAGAAATTTTAGTAATTTGGTGTTTATATACTTTTCCATCACTTTAGAGACGACCGAAAGGAGAGAAATAGGCCTGTAGTTGCTAGGAAGCGCTTTGGATCCTTTCTTGGGGATGGGTTGTACTTGAGCAGTTTTCCAGTTACTATGGAATATGCCTCTATTGTAGGATGTCTGAAACAGATGAGTCAGGACAAGAGCAAGTTCTGCGCATTTTTTGAGAACAATTGCTGGGTTCTCGTCAAGGCCAGATGCTTTCCTGGTATTAAGAGAAGAGAGCATCTTTCGTACCTTTTTAGTTTTGAAAGTGATATCCGTCAATTTATGCGCAACATTGGAGACTGTTGGTGGTTGAACATTTGGAGGTGGGTTGAGAGTAGAATTGCCGGCGAACAACGATGCAAAAAGTTCAGCCTTGCCGGCGGTAGAAACAATTTCATCCCCTGAGACAAGAGGTGGGAACGTGCTCTTGCAGAAATTATTCCCAATAGATTTAGCAAGAGTCCAGAAAGGTTTGTTGCCGCTGGAGCTTAAGAGGACTTTGGTTTTGATGTGGTTATTAAACGAGTTTTTTGCCTCGGAAAGAATGCAGACACAGCGGTTTCTTGCGTCGTTAAATGCTTGACGGTTTTCAAGTCTGGCCTTGTCACAGGATTTGGAGAACCAGGGTTTTTGAGTGGCTGCAGAGGTGTTCTGTGTACGTGGAATAAATATCTTGAATTGTGTATTTTTGGATGATTTAAAGGATCTTTCCCAGAAGATTCATTCAAATCATTATTCCAGCACTATGGACCCTATTTTGACAAAGCCTTATTACGATCAGATCTTAGTCATTCATGCAACCGATGTTATTGACACAAAAACTAACAGGAGTGAACTTTTAACTTTCTTAAAACAATCAAAATTGGAAAATGCATATTCTGATGAGTTAAAATTATGTGAATTAGTATTAACAATTCCTGCTACTAGTGCATCTATAGAACGGAATTTTTCTACATTGAAATGTATCAAGAGTTTTGTTAGGAATTCAACAGTACAGGAAAGACTTTCTCAAATTTCAATTTTGTCAATGATAATAACCTCGTCCAGGAAATGTCCCAGAATCCACAGTCTTATGACGACATTATTAACGAATTTGCCAAAAACGACAGAAGAAGTTACACTACAAATAGGTAAGTTTCTGAGAATTGCTTCCCTTATTTGAAATGTCACCGCACGCCCCCTTTTTTGTTCCCCCAGGGCTCGTCCGTGGCCTTGTCGCCCCGATAGCACCGCAACCCTTGGTTGATTGTGCATAAAGACCGCACGCCCCTGGTATGTACTATGATCGATACTCACAGAACACAAAAACAAAACACGAATTGTAACGGTACCATATTAAACTTGTTGCTCTTTGTCTACTTTTAGCCGCCCTCCATGATAGGTATTTTTTTTTAATATCAGTACATTTGATTATATTTTATCATAAATACTTGGTTTCTACCAATTTTTTTTGTGTGGCTCGTATAGAATACACTGTATCCTTATTTATTATCCATAATAGGGCTTCCGTAGTTGACAGTTAACAGGAATGTTTGAAATATTTAACGCTGCAATTACTTACTAATTTTTGGTAATGAAATCTGATAGATCAGCAGTCGAGGCTCCACCAGTATATACAATTTTGCCTTCTTCAAATTTATTGTGTAAATGAGCTGGACGGAATAGAACAATACCATCTCTGAAATTAGGAGTAAAACATCCGAATTACAAATAAAACATCAAAAATTATTAGTGAGTGTTGAATAAGTAACATAACACTCTTTTTGTCACTTGTAAAACAAAAATTTTAAATAGATTAAACTACTCACTTTATTCCTTGTTTTTCAAGCACATCTTTGTAAGATGAATAAGCAAATCTTACTTTCTCTCTAAGTTTATCAGCTAATTTAAGGAATGTAGCTTTAAGATCAGATTCCTTCTCAAAGAAACCAACAACAGATACGTCATTTTCAGCTTTTAGGAATTTCTCAAAGTCAGCAATAGAGGGTAGTTCTTTAGCACTAGGTCCAACCTGTGCTTTCATGTACTTTACAATACCTGCAAAAGTAATAAACTGCAATAAAAATAAATTCCTTAACCAGTTATCTAAATCACTAAACTTCTTAAATTCTGAAGGATGTTGAGTAACGTCACCATATTGTGATAGGAGAAACAATAATTTTTAGAGAGTTATTACCGGTAAAAGGAAGGAAAAGGACACTCCATAAGAAATATATACCAAGATGTTGAAATTTAATACAAACAAATCAACAAAAGCTGAAGTTAAGAAGCAATAATGTTCACCACAAATAATAAAGTACAGGTAACTCTCATACAACAGATTTCACTTTAGTACAATAAGATTTTAATTATGGAAACCTTGTAAAACACCATTCCACTGTAACATGTCAAGAAAATTCATAACCATTTATCACAATCTAAAAGCAGTATCGCCCTGTCGTTTTGTGCAGGTTTTCCAAAAGGTTTTCTCCTACTCTACCTTTTAATTTTTTTTTGTTTGGTTCGTGTAAATGTTGTCAAAACTTTATTATATATCAAAATAGGTAGCAAATGTTGCCTGCCTCCTGTCAATTTTTTTTAAGCAAGTATCTTAGTTTTCTCACCTATTCTTGCAGACTTTTATTCTTCTTTTTTGTATTTGTCATTTTAGTGAATTTTCGTAGAAAAAATTACTAATGTGGACATCCCGACTTTTGAAAAAATTTCTTCAAATGAGCGCCAACTAAGGCCCCTAGAACCCACATCTGGGGTCAATTTCAATTTTTATATGTCTATATATATATATATATATATATATATATATATATATATATTGGTGTGTGTGTGTCTTGCACAAGTTCATTAAGCAGGAAAATCGAATTAGGTTTTCCCAGAAAACTTTGGGTTTTCTTTCGAAAGTTTTTTTTATCTCTGAAAATAAAACTATAATAACCACATTTGGTAAGCAGGTTAACTTTATAAAAGTAAACTATACATCAAAATTTAGATCTCTATGGTAAAAAAAAGTTAAAGAATTTAATTTTTTTTAAAAAGACAAAAAAATGAAAGATTGGTGCCAGAAGATTTCTATGAAAATTCACTACCATAATGCACTTTCTGCGTCTAGACTTTTTTTTTATGTACACATCTCAGGAATTCCACAACTTAGAAGTCCTTGGGACAAAAGAGTGGGCATAACAAGATGTTCTATATCTGGTGACCTGGACAGTAAAAGGGTGCATTTGCTCTGTTCCCCTGGTAGATGGAGTCCAGGATAGCGAGTGTAGAAGTGGCAGCAGCACCCCAGATGTGGGAGCAGTATTCGAGGTTTGGTCTTATTTGTGAAGTATATAAGGTATAGAGATTACCTGGTGAAAAGTATTTGCAAACCCGGAAGAGAAAACCTAATTTCTTAGCAGCCCCTTCTGCAAATGATGTGACATGTTGGTGCCAATTGATATTTCGGTCCACAGAAATGCCAACAAGTGAAAAGGACTCATTACTTTGAATAACTTGGTTGTTTATTGTGATGGGTCTAGGGCTGGTTGAATTGTACAAGATTTTTACTTCCCCAGTCTAATATTTTTTGGAGATCCACGGAGACAGAACCCTCTATGAGTCTGCGATCCTCATATAATTGGGCTAAAGAGACAGGCCTAGAATATTGTATATTTGAGTAGAGGGTGCTGTCGTCCGCGTAACTGTGAACTGGGTTGGATGTGCTAGAGAGGATGTCACTGATGTGGAGAAGAAACAAACTAGGGGCTAAAGCTGAACCTTGAGGAACTCCTGCATAAATTGGATACAGTTTAGAGGAATGGCCATCCACGACAACAGAAATGCTCCGGTTGCAGAGGAAATTTGCTGTCCGCGTACAGACTTTTGGTGGTAGGCCATAGGCCGGTAGTTTATGAAGCAGCGTTGCGTGCCAGACCTGGATTAGACTGTTTTTCAAGAAATTTTAGTAATTCAGTGTTTATATACTTTCCATCACTTTAGAGATGACTGAAAGGAGAGAAATATGCCTGTAGTTGCTACGAAGCGCTTTGGATCCTATCTTGGGGACGGGTTGTACTCGAGCAGTTTTCCAGTTACTAGGGAATATACCTCTATTGTAGGATGTCTGAAACAGACGAGTCAGGACAGGAGCAAGTTCTGGTGCGCATTTTTGAGAACAATTGCTGGGATCACGTCAAGGCCAGAGACTTTCATGGTATTAAGAGAAGAGAGCATCTTCTCTTCTCTCTTTATTAGTGAGAAGAGTATTTTGTTTATTGCGGTTGCTGTTGCCAGTTCTTTGCTACACTTACCATCACCTGTGGTAATAATACTTCCAAGATACATTTCTACTTGTTCAAGTTGTTGACCATTTAGCTTTATATCCATTTTTGAAGTCTTATCCTTATTTATTTTCATTACTTTTGTTTTCATCTTACTGACATTTAGTTTCATTCTCCTTAGCACTCCATGCAGTACACTAAGAATCATTTGCAATTTTTTTCATTTCTTCATATCCCTCATCCTATCATCTGCATAACTTACACAATGGAACTGTTGTCCATTTATTTATATTCTCACTGTCTTTTCTTTTAGCCTATTTATTGTATCCTATACAAAGGCACTTCTATTTTTTCCAAACCTCATTTGTCTTGTTTTAGGTGGTAGCACTACTTTTCTAGTTCCTCAGCTGGGTCTAAACTCGAACAGATCTTCATTCAGTCAACTCTCAATTTTGCTTCCATATATTTTTCCATTAACGATTCACAGAATCTTCGCTACATGACTCTGTACATTTATTTTCCTCTGCTGGTTGCATTTTTTTATGTTCACCAATTTTGGAATTGCTTACTCTTTATAATATTTTCTTTATAATGTTTTCCTGATTTATAACATTTGGCAACAAGCTGGAAAAGTTCTTCCATTTTTTAGGAAGAATCTTTTAGACAAACTAAATAACACATTTGTTTAGTTTTAAACATGATCTAAGATTAGCCAAAAATCTTAAATAATCTTCCTTGGAGACAGACCTTTCTGCTAAAGGAATCCAAACATTTAAAAGGGTGGGTGATGCAAAAATACCCCTCCCCCCAAATTCTATACACAACAACTTTGTAAGAACAAAAATGCTTAGGAAGTAAACAATGTTCAATTTAAAAAAAACTTCTTGTTTGGTTGTACTGATCAGTGCTGAAGACAATTATTAAATTAAGGTTTTATTAAATGAAAATATAAAAAATGGAATACCTAAAATAATTTTGCAAAGAGCTGTTTATTAAAGCTCATGTACACGGCAAGACATACACTAACATATGCAATATGAAACAGAACAATCACACTTTATCTTAAAAATTCTGGACGCAGCAAGTGCGTTATGGTAGTGAATTTTCATTAAAATGTTTTTAATAGCAAATATGTGTTTTTTTTTTCAAAAAGCAGGCGTCAAATTTGGTTACCAGTATAACCTATATAGTAAAAACAATGTGCCATGTTTCATCAAAATAACTTTATTGGTTGAAAACGTACAGAAATTTCCGAAAGTAAACTTAAAATGTAACCGAAAAAATCCGTTTCTTGGTCAACCTTATAGGTTAATATCAAATTGAGCTTTTCAAATATGAAGCATTTAATCAAAATTCGCTACCATAACGCACTTGCTGCGTCCAGAATTTCTTAACTTACAAACATGCATTATATTTCGATGGAAAATGCAAAAGCATAAGGCGTTTTCCACAAAAAAAAAAATATTTGTATCACCAACGACTTATGGGCCACCCTGTGATGGTAGCAATAATTTTTTAAGGTGTGGCTCAAGACACCGTATAACATATAAACAACATATAAAAATTGAAACTGACCCCGGATATGTGTTCTGGGGGGCCTAATTAGCGCTCATTTGAAGAAATTTTTTCAAAATTCAAAAGTCGGGATCTCCTCATTAGTGAATTTTTTTTAAGAAAATTCACTAAAAAGAGCATTATGCAAAAGAAAAGCAACAAAACCAGATAGTACTGAGTAGAATCGGAGGTTAATTGTAAGTAAAATGTTAAACCTTAACTTCTATATCAGAACAAAATACAAATGATGTGTTTACTGCAATATGCTTTTGATAACATAACAATAAATAGTGAGAAAAATGTTTTAGTGCCAATAACATTTAAAAGGATTAGAGATAAATAATACACCAAGCAGATCAGCTCAATAGTTGAGTCAATGTGTGTTTTCAACAGGTTTCAGCTTGAACTCGACATTTGGCATGTCTCAAAGCAGAATTAATTTTCACCAATTAACTCAACATATAATGCTGGAGCATGTATAGTGAAGTACTCAGCCGTTGGCACCTGGTAATTTTTTTTTTGATATATGTGACAGATAATATGACATGAGTTGCCAAGCCTCAATTCAGTTCCTCTTCAGATGACATTTTTGAAGCCCTTTTCATGTTTCCATTGCCTACTAAATGAACAAAAATTTGTAATTGCATATATAATGTATTTCTTTTGGTTTGTTGTTACCAGAGTTACAGCTGTAAATGAAGTAAGGGGACGGTCGACTTAACCGCAACTGGAATCTAGCAAAACGGCGCACACTACAAAAAGACTATGTAACGTAGATTTATAATCCAGAAAAAAATTACGGAAAAAACAGAAAAATTGAGAAATGAAATTCCAAAAAATGCACCAATTTCATGTTTCGAACTGCCACTTTCCAGCAGAGTTGCCACATTAAATGAATGCACTGCCGGACAGTGCTTACTGCTCTATCAGCCTGCCTGACCTGACCTGACATCCCCCCAGTATCAAGTAAATAGCTTCGAAACTGACAACAACGCCTATCATGTCAACGAAACAACAGTCATAATCTCAGATACAAAAATATACGTTTTGTTGCAAATCGAAACGTTTTAATTGCGTTTATCATTGAAAGGTTATTAAAAACGAAATATACCACAGTTTTACTTTATTAAGGTATGCACAACTGTTTTTAGGCCATATTATGTTATAATCACGTTAATATGTAGTTGCGGTTAAGCCAACCGTTCCCGTGAAGTAATAAAATTTAACCAACTAAAATAAGAGATGCGCTATTTTTGTTATTTTGTTCCATAGCAGCAAAAACTATTATTTATTATAATCATTACCATTTTTTTGTATAAAATAAGTAAGCTACTAAAGATTTTTCTAACATAACTGAGAAAGTAAATATTTGCGAAGTCTTAAAATGCAAAAACATATAGCATATAAGTTAGTATGTTTCTAAAATACAGACAGTGGATCTAAACAACTATATATAGCAATATATATAGCAATATATATTCTTACCTGCTGCTTCTCTTGGTCCATTGTAGTCTTGTGAAAATACACCATTACGGAAAATCTTCAAAGTGGGATATCCACTTACCCCATGTTTCGAACAAGTTTCTTTGCCAGCTTCAGTACAATCAACTTTGACTAGCGTTACAGGAGGGTCATTCCTAATAAGATCTTCTGCAGCCTTTGCATATTCAGGCTTCAGCCTTTTGCAATGCCCACACCTGTTAATTTGACAAAAAAAGTAAGTGACATTCGAATTCGTAAGCAATTAAGGCTGCAAGGTTACATCAAGCCGGTTAAACACAATAAAAAACATTTTTTTAGGCAATGAATTAAAATTCGGGTATAATGCGAGCCAAAGTTAAGAAAATGAATAAATTACTTACCAAGGTGCGTAAAACATAACAAGAGCTGTCTCATATTCAGTTAATCTTGACTTAAAATCATCGTCCGTAAAGTCTAAAACGTCTTCTTCCTTAGCTAAACTTATCTGATATAACACGCAAAGGGCGATAAATTTGAAAAGGTACATTTTTAAATGCGAATATCAATTTTCAGGGAAGATTTAAGATTTTTAGCCGGCACAAGTATCACGAACCTTTCAGCTTTTATATGGAGATCGCAGAATAATGAATTTCATACATTTACGTGGCTTTTATACTACGCATGCGCCATCGTGCGCGTTGTCGAATTTTTATTGGTTGAGAGGTGTTGTTTTCCTAGATATGAATAATACTAGATTTATAAATTATTATATATATGTAGACATTTTAATTTCCTCCTTATCGGTCATAAGAATCTTTGCAATTGAAAGTAAATTTTTATCGACTATGAAAGTTGACAATTAAATGCTGCACTACCTAAGATTTTTCAAATTTAGGTTTTATTGATTTATAATATGGGTAACACCTTGCATAGTTACTGAAAGTCATTTCGAATTTCATGCGCGGAAAGTAATATACTATTCTAGGTATATAATATAATATCACACTTTATAAGTAATACGTATTGTACGGATTTTTATTGTAAAAGCAAACATGGATTCAACTTGTTGATTATACTTCTATAAAAGACAAAACTATGTGAAGGTAGGGACCTGAAATTTGAAAAACAAATATTTCAGAAATTATATTTTTGATTAATTCGATATATTATGCTATCAAAATAAATATGTAATAATAATTACTTCCATTGCACTAAACCTGACTACACGTTGCATTATGTATTAAATTAAAAATCACCCTTAAATAACTAACAAATTTTATTATGGGCATTAAAAAAATTACCAACAATTTTTTTTTACTTTAAAATTTAGCCGGTTGCTGGTGCTGCCATCAATTGGGTAAATCTGAAACATAATTGTGATACACTATACATTAATAAAGAAGTCTTTCTTTTGTCTATGAATAGATTCATCTCATAATGCTATTCATAATTATATAAATAAGGAGAGGCTAAATGCTGCTCAACATACGGTAGTTCTGGTAATGCCCCAATGGAGTCTCTAGTCGTTACAGAAATATTTTAGCGGGCTGATTTTAAGCTCAGAACCAAACAAAAACAAGGTTAGCCTCGTGCACCGTCTTCGACTGCTAAATCTAGTTATCTAGTTTATTATATTCAATTAAGATTTACTTACTGTTATATTATATAAGCATGATACTAGAATGTTTATTATGCCGTAATTATATTATTCGATTCATAAATTGAATAGGACGTGCAGTGCAAAATGGATAGATATATCAGTATAATACAATATAAATGATGAAGCTGTACAAAAGTTCATAACATAATTATTCTGCGAGCATTATAATAAATACACCTACCTCAGTGATCTTATAATTACTATATCATTGACTTACCTACTGTCCTCTAAAACTTCAACACTGAAAGCAAATATGCATGTAAATGTTCACACTACCATATGGTGCGAAATTGAAATTCGGCGGTTGGCTTGGCATGCACGGAATATTTCTAACAAGTGTTTTCATCAAGTAGAACATTTTCAAATTAAAATATTTGTTAGCGTTATGCCATGATTTGTTGTATAGCTCATTCTTCTGATAGTATAATGTTTGATCTTGAAGACGAAATAATGTTTTAGTGAATTTTCGTAGAAAAAATTAACCCCTTTAGAGGATTGCGACTTTTGAAATTTGAAAACATTTCTTCCAGTTAGCGCCTACTAGACCCCCAAGAACACATATCCGGGGTCAGTTTCAATTTATATATATACGTGGAATTCAAAAGTGGCTCACCCCCTCTAGAATCTTTATTTATTAAGATAATTTAACGAAATTTGGGAGTTAGTTATTAGACACATAACAGCATTTTTATCACATCCGGTTAGACCGGAAGTGACCTCAACTTTGGAATTTCAAATAGAACATTCTGTATATTTTTATACCTTCCTTTTGCAAGTGGCTTGGATAAGTTCGTTAGCCGCATAGGAAAACGAGCTCAGTTTTTCCGGGAGAATTTTGGGTTTTCTTTCGAACAATTTTTATATCTCCGGAAATAACAAAGCTATGGTAACCAAATTTGGTACGCAACCTTATACAGAATGGTTCAAAAAGATGATACCACTTAAATGGGATTAAGGGTGGTTCAAAAAGATGTTACCACTTAAATGAGATTGTCTTTTATTTTAATATGAACCCATATACTATGTACACAACTCCAAATACAGTTTCAGACCTGACGATCGTTTCGCTAACAAAGCTAGCGTCATCAGAGGGATGAATAAAGAATTCAGTTTTTAGACCTGACCATGAATGAAGAGATGAATAAACTTTATATTCATCCCTCTGATGACGTTAACTTTGTTAGCGAAACGATCGTCAGGTCTGCAAACTGTATTGTGATGAATTGGGTTATCCAAATTGTCAGTGCTCATCACAGGTTCGCAACTTCACTCATTTCACACATAATCAGGATCTGCGTGTCCATTGTTGATATAAGGACGTTTATGTTATAAATTATCTATAATTTCATTTTCTTCACTATCTGGCTTTGTTGTAGTAAACTTTTTGCTGTGATACGTTTCTTCTTTGTGGAACGAAACGCTAACTGTTTCTTGATTCTCTTATTGGAAGGTTCAGTACTGGATTTAGAAATCAAAGGTACAGCTTTCTGCACAATATCACAATTATACTACTTCCTTTCCTTAAGTAGTCGAGCACCTGACACAAAATAGTACCATCAGTGATTATACTGCATTTGACTGATATTTCGTTCATTTTTTCATCATAATGTAAGTAAATCTCAATGCAATATATAAACTAGATCCATTTGTGGTCGGAGTCCTGAACCACCAGCTTTCTAACATTGTTTTTGTTTGGTTTCCCAGCTCAAAATTAGCGGGGTTCCAGTGACTTGATACTATAAAGTCACTGAAAGCGGGGTGAACCAAGAGAGACACCACGCGGATAATACGTGAACTACCGTACGTTGAGCAGCATCTAGCCTCTCCTGATAAATAAACATATTGGTTTACACTATTTTATTGAATGTATAACTGCAGTTGCCTGAAATTATCAGCTTTGTTAAATAGAGAATTCTGCATACATTCAATAAAATAGTGTAAATAAATTTCTTTATTTATCTAAGTTGACTGGATTTACATCAAGTATCGGCCTCCACAATATCATATTATGCTATTTCTATTAGTCAATAATAGTAAAATGTTTGCTAAAAATATCTACTTTATCGACAAACGAAAATAATAGTTTTCAAATATAAAATAAGATAATATAAATAAAAACCTAACCAAATTTTATCTAATTTGTGTATCAGTATCACAGTTGTCCATTTACTTTTAAAATGAAGAATCTCAAAAAACTGCTGTTTAATTTATCTAGAAATATAAGAAGAAATTTAAGTGTTCATCGAAAATATCCTGTGAACCCTGAAGATGCAGAAAAATTGGAAGGTTCGTAGCATTTCAAGTTTTAATTTCATAAATTCATTTTAAGATTGAATTTTAGTTTTGGATTATTCTAAGAGTAAAAAGAATTATCGTCGCATATTTGTTTGTGGTAATATCCAAACTGGAGCTTTAGGAATGCCATACATAAAGAAAGGTGAAAAAGATGATAGACTTAAATACATAAAATCACCAAAACGTTTGAGCTTTGGAGAAAAATTCGAGGTAAGCCATTTAAGAAAAGTTTACATTAACCATTTTTATACTATTGTATTACGCGTAAATTTGCCGTTTAGTTCACGGACACTTTTAGATAAATCGATTGCCCATAGATAAAGTTTGGCATCTTACATGCCACTATTTTTACCTGTTGCTTCCCTGTCTTTTTTGAGTTATTTACATTTAAGCTTGGCAGGGTAAGTTACAAATAAGTGTTATTTTTCACAATTAATTTTTTTGCTTATTATAGACATGCTCTTTTCACTAACTATTTCTCAAATTGCATCCTGTTGTGTTTTTGACCAAGGTGGGGGCAGAGTGTTAGACCCGATACTTCATCGCATGATTTTTCTTGTCTCTTGCATGCCTACAACCACTCTCAATCCACAAACAACAAAAATTTCATGGGAACAACCCCCAAGACAGAGTTTAAAGATGGTATGGCTTCAAAATGTGAAAAAGGCAGCTTTTTGAGGTCCGACTAACTGTTTTTTTTTCGCATTTTCCACTCATATTTTTGCTCTTGTTCTTCCCTGCCCAGCACCTATATTTGCTCCTGGTCCTGCAAATTGACCCTATTATGTTCAACTTCTACTCAAATATAGTAACATAACTTAAACATCTAGTGATTTTCTAAGATATGACTGGAATTTTATGAAACCTAGTTATTTGAGAAAGTGTAAAAGTATATGTATGTACCTATGGACTGGAAAAATATTTTGAAGTCATATAAAAAAAATCATCTTGCATTTTAGATGTTCTGAACCTATAAGTAGTAGAATTAAAAGATCAGATACACATAAGTTTATGTGCGTGTAAATCAATTTTGAAACAGAATCACTTGACAAGGGATAATATAGCTAATTTGACGTTATTTTTGGCACATAAAATACCTGTAACTGTGGGATAAAATAAAAAATTCACTAAAACAGAATACTTTATAATGTTTTTGTTTATTTTTTTAAAAATTGAAAAATAATTGTATCTACTTGTATTTATCTTATAAAATACATTAAACAATAAACTTGAAATACCCAAATATCACTTTTCTTATGATTAAAGAGAATTATTGTTAGTAGAGAGACATTGAGAATAATTCATAAGTTATTATGAATACCACATCTCAGTCCAAAGGACAAGATGTTTTTACATTGTGACCCTTTACACAGTTGCCTTTGAAAATTCAGTTTCTTATTTAATTTTGTTATATTTTTAAGGTAACATCAGTTGCTGCAGGTTTTGGTTTTTCTATTTTCGCTGTTAAAAGCAATACAGCTTTAAAAGTTTATGGTACTGGACTCAACACAGATGCTCAGATTGGTTATCATGCTGTTAGAAAAGGTTATCCCCTAGAAATTATATTTTCACCTCAACCAATCCATTTACCTATTGTGAACAGTGATAGTAAAGTATTAAAAGTATCCGCTGGTCGAGCACATTCAATTATACTTACAGAAGAAGGGATTTTTCTGCTAGGAAATAATGCATATGGCCAGTGTGGCCGCTATATTGTATCAGATGAAAATTATCTTGTGAGTAATTTTATTCACCATTTGGATAAGATAGATGGTAAAAGAATCGTAGATGTTGAATGTGGACAAGATCATAGGTAGGTTTTTGTTTTATGTCTGTAAATAAAGTTTTTTACTATCATTTTTATTTTGATTTTGGTGACTTTGTCTTTATTTTTGAGTACTCCAGAAATAACTGGATTGAGATGTCTTGTTAATGTACTACACGATTATGTATAAAAAGTAATTTAGAGACATTTAATCCATTTCTCTATTTCCTGTTAATCTACCTTCTAATCTACATATAACCTTAAATTGTGTATTTTTGTTTCTTTAATGTAAGTGTATTTCTGCGACTATGGCCAATCACTAGCGCCAGGAAGAAGTTTTACTTCACTATTCTGGAAATTTCGCTGAACCTGGTCCTTTCTGTAAAGAGTGTAGGATCTTTAACATGCCCAATATCTCATGGTACATGGGACCTATGGTTTTATGCTCCTTCCGAATGGCAACATTCAACTTGCTCAGACACAATGCAACAACCTTGGGTGATGTTAATTTTACAGTATGTACTGATAAAGTGGAATAATCTCGTTTGTTAAGGCAGTGTCAGAAAGAGATCCAGGTATAAAGCTGAATGGTGTTCCGAGAAGCAACATCAAGTATGCCGAAGACATGGCAATTCTGGCGGATGGTGCTAGAGCTTTCCAGTTGGCAGCTGTAAATGGAGCCAGTGAAGTAGTAGTAGTAGCAGTGGTGGGGAGTCCAACGCCAAGCAAGTAGGCCACTATGGGCTCTTTTTGCCAACCCCAGCAACCATGCTCTACTCCTCCTTGGTTCCGTCGCCAAACCGCCTAGACCTCGAGATGAAGGCCGTGATGGTCTTCAATTGGACGGTACTTACCTGATTCCTCCGGAGAGTCCTCGATCCGAACAATTTTGCTCGAAGACTCCCAAAAGTCTCGCATTCGCACAGGTAGTGGTAGGACGTTTCCTCATCCTCGCCGCATTCCTGGCAAATGGGATCCCTCTCTACGCCTATCAATGTGAGGTGTCTTCTAAGGGCGCAGTGGCCTGTGAGCACCCCAAGGATGCGGCGAAGCTTAGGTCGACTCCTTCCGAGTAGCCAGACAGCTTTATCTCTGTCCAGCCCCTCCACGAAGTTCCTCGCCTGCCTGCAGCCACCAACCGACCCCCAGTGCCTCTTCATTGCTTCCTCGGTCCACCTGTCTAAGGCGACGGAGACCGACTTCCTACTTATACCTATGGCCGGCTCCAGGACACAGAACGGCTGCCGGGAACCAACCCTTGCGAGATTATTCGCGACCTCATTCCCCGCCACGCCACAGTGTCCCGGAACCCACACTAGTTGTACCTCCTTTGTCCTGGCTAACCCTCTGAGCGCGTCAGCGCACTCCTGAACCAGTGTCGACCTGATTCTGGCCGCGCAGGCTGCCCGGAGGACTGCCTGGCTGTCCGAGCAGATGTACACACATTTCTCGGGACTCCTCTTCACATCCTGTCTGTTGGCCACAGACAGGATAGCGTACACCTCTGTTTCGAATGCCGTGGTATATGCGCCAAGGGCATAGCTCTCGCGCACCCCCAGGCCCTCGATGTATATTCCTGCCCCGGAGGATTGCTGGTCCTCTAGCCGCGATTCGTCGGTGAAACAGACCAGGCTTGCAGGCTGGAATTCAACCTCATTTTCCCTCCACTGATCCCTACTGGGGATCCTGAGGGTGTATGGCCTAGTCAACCTAATATCATCATCGGCATCCCGCACCTTTATGGTAGAAATGGAAATTTCCTTTTCCACCTCCTTGGCGACTCTTGCATGCCCTATTACTGCTCCCTCTCCGCACCAGTTTCCTGCGTCTCGCATTCTGAGATGCGACGCCATCGCCTCCCTCCTGACACAGATGGGAAGCGGTGGCAGCATCAACAGGACCTCTAGCGCGGCTGAGTGTGTCGTCCTCATAGCGCCTGTGATGCCCAGGATTGCCAGCCTTTGAAAAAATTGGGTTAAAGATAAATAGCAATAAAACAAGACATGATTGTGACCAGAAACCTAGTCAGTAACATTTACATTTATATGCTTATGTATCACTTGGTAAAGAGATGGAATAAGTTACAAAGTTCAAATATTTGGAATGTTCTGTAAACATCAGATGGGATCCTGATATCGAATTGAAATCAACAGCATAATAGGCAAGAACAACCTTCTCAAAGCTCCATAGAGTCCTTTGCAACAAATATGTAGACCTATGCCTTAGATACAGAGTGGACAAATGCTATATTTGGTGTGTGCTATTGCAGGGCATGGAAACATGAACCTTAAAAACCTCTTGTATAAAGAGACTAGAAGCATTGGACATGCAGATACTGAGAAGAATGCTAAGAATGTTGTGGGTTGACAGAGTTAGAAACCAAGAGGTAATACAAAGAGTCACAGTAGAAGATTGTAAGCTTCTAGAAAACATAGAGGAAATTATCTGGTGAATATTATGGCTTCCAACGCCTGATTCTGCAAGGCAAAATCTAGGGCAAGAGAGGAACAGGAATCGACCTTAATCAAGAAAATTCCTATTACGGACCTGTACCTAGCTTTTAAACTTAAGTACTAAAGAACTAGCTATATCAATTAACACTTTATATCATTTAAGCATTTAATAATAATCCAATGGATGAATTGAGGCAATAATTTAATGGAATAAACACAGAACAAATAAACTTAAATTAAAAAGACAAAAGTATGCTTTGGAAAATAAATGGATGTGACAATAGCTGTATTTGGATTGACAGTAACATTAATTTTTAACACATTAGTTCCTTGTCTAATTTATTGTATAATAATTAGTAACTGTTTCTAGTAAATATGGTTTCTAATGAAGAAAAGTTGACACGTTGGCATGTTTCATTTCATCCAACCGAAATTGTTCCCTTGCAGAGCATATTTATTTGCAGAAATACCCAGGAAAAAGACAGCCAAATAAAAGGACTTATAGCAAATTAGTGACAAACCTTAAAGCATATAGTTCTTTTAAAAAACCTGTAGCTTATCGGCAAAAGTCCAGCAATGAGGAAGCAGTTCAATAATTTTTTCAGCAGTTACTGAGGATCCCAGTACATCAGTTCGGCAGATTAAATGAAACATTGGTATATAAAAATCAACGGCACATTTTATTTTATGAAAACAAAAATTACATCCATACAAGTACATAATTTGTCAAGGAGTCAGACCAGGTGATTTAGAACGACGTGGCTCATTCTGTGAGGGGTTCACAAAAAAATGCCAGGATAATTTTAATTTTCCATGTCAAATAATATAGTCTAATGAAAGCATGAATACATATGATATTTTCAATAGAAGAAATGTTCATTATTGGTCTGAAACCAATCGACACTAAAATAAAACGTAGAGGCATCAACACCGTTTTGCTTTCAATATGTAGACTGGTATCTTCGGTACAACGATTGTAGGACCGTTTCTTTACCACCATACCGTAACATCAGAGCACTACCTACATTTGCTACAAAACGATTTAGAGGATGCTGTGATTTCGCCCTATTTAAATGAATTAGGTTTAATCAGCCTTAACTGACCTAAAAAATGGATTATTGGAATGAATACTGTAGAGCATGGGGATGTTTTATAGAAAACCCCAATTTTACTATACACTCACAGTATCATATACCCTGCGACCACTTTTTGTCGCCCTCGTACGAGGTTTCAATATCACTTGAAATGTAGGGTGGTTGGTTTTACTATATCTAGAAAATAAAATTCAATCGTTTGTTTATAAAACTACTTTAATATAAATTAGATGAATTTAACACACCCGATTTTTATAATAAAAGCAACGGAGATCTTAAAAGTACAGTATTTAATACTATGACTTTACTCTATTGTGCCCCCTTGGAAGGAAGCGAAAATTCCTGCACAAAAGGGCGCCTTAAAGAACAATGGTTTTATGTACTCCTTCAATAATTTACAAGACCCTGCTTGTCTTAAAAATTACGGGCAACAAACAAAAAGAAATTGGAACTGATAAAATGTTAGCCAATATTTAATAAATTTATTTACCCCCTTAAATATTGTGTTTAAATTCCCTAGACCTCCAACTACTATTCTTATATCCTTTGACTACTACTACAATAGTCCTTTGGACCTAAATTTACTCCCCCGTACAGCTAGTTAAAATAATATGAACCTAATTGATAATTTCTGACCTAGTTTAGATTTTATCGTGCTTATGCTAATGTGCTCAGAATACAACCACCATGTATTATATATATAAATTAGAACTGATAAAACATTAGCCAAAATATTAGCCAATATTTAATTAATTTATTTACCCCTTAAATATTGTGCTTAAATTCCCTAGACCTCCCAACTACTATTCTTATATCATTTGACTGCTACTATAATAGTCCTTTGGACCTAAATTTACTCCCCCGTACCACTAGTTAAAATAATATGAACCAAATTGATAATTTCTGACTTAGTTTAGATTTTATTGTCCTTATGCTAATATCCTCCGAATACAACCACCATGTAAGTCCTCATATTATCATTGCCAAGAAAATGAAATTATAGCTAGCACTTACCCTTTTGCCCCCCCCCCCCCCCTCTCTCTCTCTCTCTCTAGGTTGAAATATTTATCGGACACTAACGATTATGTATTTTACTTCGGGATAATCATTAGGTTTCTCCCTTTAATAGCTCTATAACTGTACACCCCGTATACCCTAGCTCTCTTGGCCTTGCTGGGCTAATACCCGCGTTCCGTGCTCCACTGGCCTGTTCTGTATTTTCTCTCTCCAAGAAAACTCTTTTCCTGACTCGACGGTTGAACTGTGGCCTGCTCGTCAACATTCTCCCGGTCATCGCATTCTTTCAAGTACACTTGCACTTAACTTGGACATGCAATATTTGATGACCCCACGGTATCGGGTTTCAAAATCCAGTCCACGTTCCTAACTTAAAGTGTCACGGTCTTTGCCCGTTATTCTGCTGACATGCCAGTAATTTCGTGTTGAAACAATTACATTGTATTTTTCTGCCTGAAATATGGTTTCGTTCTTACCATGTATTTAAATTAAATAATTTAGGTATTTTTTATGTATGCTATCTTTTATTTATAGGTTCCACTTGAAAGAAAAACATTTAGCGGTATCTAGGCGCTCTATAGGCTGACCTATAATTATATTTATCTTCCTTGGACACCAGCTCAAACTCAAGCAGGTAGCCTTGCTTACAGGATGCTCTCGATAACATGCCTCTGGAGAGAGTTCGCAACTTTGGATACAGCAGGATGGGGCATCTGCACATAATTCCAGAGCCGTTCGGGAATATCTTTCATGCTGATTTCCAGATAAGGTAATCAGCATGTGTTCAGAAACACGTTTAGGTATAACCCTGCTTGATTTCTTCATATTGGAATACGTTAAGAATCATGTATCAGTAACATTCTTCTACAGAACAAGATCTGAGGAGGTTACTTCTGGAAGCATTTGCCAGTATTACTCCACAAATGTTGATTAGGGTTTTAGAATCGACAGTTAGAAGGTGCTATTTGTGCTTGGAAAATAGTGGAAGTTTATTTGAACATATGCTCTAAATTTAGTTGTTTTGTTCGTGTTCGTTTTTTTTTTTAATGTTTAGGTCTTCTAGTAATGTAATTTTATTTGGCTGTGTTTATTCCATTAAATTGTTGCCTCAATTCATCCATTGGTTTATTATTGAACGCCTAAATGACAAAGTGTTAATTGGTATAGCTTGTTGGTTAGTACTTATATTTAAAAGCTATGTACAGGTACGTTATAGGAATTTTCTGGATTAAGGTCAAAAGAAAGACTAAAAAGATACTAAACTACAAAGTGTCACACATTACTAAAATTGTAATAAAAAGGGCTTTCAGTGGTATTTAAAAAAAATGATGACGCAAAGACGAAACGTCGGATTCAAAAATTAGCAATGCTACATTAAAGAAAATGAAAAATTCCTGTGAAGAAGTTTCATCGGTATTGGTGTAGGTCCACCATTAAGGCCAGAAAAAAATAATATGTAAAATCGAAAAATCCTAATTTTTCATAATATCTAAAAAACAAAAAAAAACCTGTAACTGTTTGTGTTAGTGATCATATCTTATTTATTTTCTAGTCTTGCGGTAACAGAAGATGGAGCTGTCTATTCTTGTGGCTGGGGTGCTGATGGACAGACAGGTTTGGGGCATTACAACAATACTCAAGTATTTACCAGAGTTTGTGGAGATATTAAACATGAAAAAATTGAAAAAATTTCATGTAGCTCAGATTTTACACTGGCTGTGAATGGTAATATATATATTAATAAAATTATAATGCTGACTGTCTGTTGTGAACTGAAAGGTAAAACAACTTTTGGCAATATGTAAATTGTAAGAGGCGGTCTGGAGGAATCCCTTCAAAAATTTCTTATGACGCGGCTGTTCAGGTGATCCATTCATAATATGTAACATGTTTGCTGATTACTTTAAATCTGTATATTGAACACATGGATCACATAAATTTGATGTGAATGATCATAGAGATATATTTCAGAATAGTATTACACTTGAGCATATGCAGATGGTGTGTGAAACTGTGTTTGAGAAGTTGGTCGAACTGAAATCCAATACGAAGTTAGGTAGTGATGGCCTTTCGCAATATTTTATGAGGTCGTGTAGTCCATCTTTATCTGTTATTACTTACCTATATAATTTATCTTTAGGCTCCGGTGTGTCTTCAGAGTGGTGGAAAGTGCCTTTCAGTACTCCGGTAAATCTGGCACGAGATCTTGTGTTGAGAACTATAGATGTGTCTCATATTCCTCTCCGATTGCAAAGGTATTTGATTCAATAATTTCTGAGAATGTTTTTGACATATTTAAGCATGTAATCAGTACCAACCAACATGGTTTCTTTGCAGGGCGGAGTACTCATACTAATTTGCTTTTATATACTGAGTATATTAATAAAACTCTTGAAAAAACCAGCAAGTGGATTATATCTATACTGATTTCCAAAAGGCATTTGATCGTGTATACCAAGACCTGTTGATTGAAAAATTGAAGGTTTATGGTGTGATGGACAGGATGTTGACCTGGTTTGAATCCTACTTGAAAGATCGCCATCAAATTGTGAGATTGGGTACATATAAGTCAAAACCAATATGTCACTTCCGGAGTTCCATAGGGCGGTCATGTGTCTCCACTTCTTTTTCGTCCCTTCATAAATGACTTGGTGTAGGAATTTAAATACGCCATTTGCCTTTCGTTCGCAGATAATCTAGCTTTACTGTGCCATTGAAAGTGTCCATGATAGTAACATCTTACAAACTGATCTGAATTCCTTGTTGAGTTGGCGTAAGTCTAATAATTTATTATTAAACATTTCAAAGTGCAAATGTATTACCGTGTGTAAAAAGAGGTCTGGCACAGTTTACACAGATTATCGGATCAGTAATCATAGTCTTGAGATAGTTAATCATATAAAAGATCTGGGTATTGTTTTTAATAGTAATTTAAGGTTTGATAATCACATTGAAGACATAATGAAAAGGGCACTTAGAACATGTGGATTTGTAATGAGGCAGTGTAGAGGTTTTACTGATATTAACTGCATCATTACAATATACAATGCTTCGGTAAGACCTGTTCTGGAGTACTGTAGCATAGTGTGGAATCCTTTTTACAAGACAGAAATTGATAGACTTGAAAGAATCCAAAAGCAAATTAATTATATTATGTACAAGTTCAACATCAGTTTTTTTTTCTCCCTTAGGGCTTGTCCGCGGCTTTGCCGCCCCGATAGCACTGCAACCTTTGACTTATTGTGCATGCCCTTAGTCTTTTCATTCCACCCATTCCAAAATCACTGTGCCTTGAACTAGCGGTTGGTAGGGTGAAGTTTTATAATGCTCTGTCTCTGGTCTAAACTGACCGTAGATCAGTTGTCTTTTGCGGTCCAGAGCTTAACACTCGCACAAGATGTGCTAGGCTGATCCCCCCCCCCCCCCTCACTGCAGTGTCTGCATGCGAGGTCCCCCTCGAACTGCCCCATTTTATGCAGGTGTTTCTTGACGGACATGTGTCCCATCAAGAGACCTGTTATGTTTCTGAGCTGTCCTCTGCTAAGATTTAGCAGCTCCACAGCTCTCTTTAAACTGGGTTCGTCAATTATTGACTTCCCATGTCTGATCCCTGGACAGTCTGCCCAGTACACTTTGTGTTGGTTTCTGACCCAGGACTTAATGGCTCCCCTGGCAGTGCTCTTTGTCACGCCCAGAGCCGGTTCTGGGCCCATAAATGGTTCTGCTGACCCTCTCTTCGCGAGACTGTCAGCTTCTTCATTGACTTTGACCCCCAAGTGACCCAGCACCCAGATGAGGGTGACCTCATTCTGCCTAGCCAGGTGTCTCGTCTCGGCACTTAGGGCCTCAAGTGTCTATGGCTATGAGGATCCGCTTGTTGGTGTAGCCCCTCCTCTTGTTCTCTCGCACGCGGTGCAAGATGGCGTACATTTCGGCTTGAAAGACTGTTGCATGCGTTCCAAGGGAAATACTATGACCTTGGTCCTTCCGAATAAACACTTGCCACCGTCCCACGCCGGATCCGTCCGTGAACCAGAAAAGCGCGTCCCGTGGACTCGCGAAGTCTGACCTCATTTCAAGCATGGGCTCCAGGTTAGGTTGGAGTCCAATACGACCTCAAGATATTTTACCTCCCTGGCCTTTGGGATGTTTCTACTGTATAGAGTGAGAGTTCTGTGGCTCTCCCACTTCCTACTTCTTGTAAACAGTATGACGGTTGCTTTCTCGGGGTTCGCCCCGAGCCCTTGGCCAACCGTCCACCTTTCCACCACTGAATGATGTCTGCATGCGCTCCCACACTGACCGTGACTTCATTGTCATACTTTGTTACACAATATTTTAAATTACGGTAAAAGTATACAATTTATTAATGATGATAATGATGGTTTATTGAACCGAGATATAAATATATTTTTAGGTCAAGTATACTATTTTTACGATAAGAATGAAAGGATGTCATCTAAATTCTCAAAGCAGATTCCTACAGTCTGCAACAGTCAAATGGAATGAATTCAGTATCTCGATTATTGTTCATTGTAAAGTTGTTTCTTTGAGTGCCAAGATAACTCAGTAAAGAAAGTTTTCTATTATATCTATTTATTTAAAACTTCTTAAAAAATATAAAATTATTTACACTATATACATTAATTACACTTTGTATGATTTCAAATATAATGCCTGGTCAGTCCTGCCAACAGTGGAACGGAACCCGGGATACTTCTTCCAGACAGGACTTCTTTTAGGGTTCTCAGGTTACAGCCTAGCCAGCTGTTTGTGAGCTTTCACTTGCCTTTTTGTGGAAGTAGTGAGGGGGGTCATGTCGAATGAGCCTGCCTTGTTTAGCATGAAGGACTCAGCATCTGGTACTAAACAACTTTGGCATCTTGGTGTGACCAGTGAGCTGTGATCGAGAATCAGCGCCGCTCATAGACACCCTGGTCAGTCCAAAAAGGGTGGTGCGGTTTAGTCCTCGGCACTTACACACAGGAATCAACAGCTGGTGCAATGGGTTCAGACTAGCTAGATCGTATCATGCTATTAAATACAGGATTTAACAGCTGTTCATATTAGCCGGCAGATCATTTACCACACTGCTGTATAGCAAGGGGGCAAACTCACCTATGACCGAAGATGGCTGGCACGTGGACTGCTTGTATTACTGTGGGACTGGCGGGCTGTTTCGAGGCGTTTTTTTCCCTCAGGTCTCGTCCGCGGCCTTGCCGCCCCGATAGCACTGCAACCTTTGGTTGATTGTGCATACCCTTAGTCTTACTCCACCCATTCCAAAATCACTGTGCCTTGAAATAGTCTGCACAGCGATTGGTAGGGTGAAGTTTTATATTGCTTTGTCTCCGGTCCAGATTGACCGTAGATCAGTTCTCTTTTGCGGTCCAGAGCTTTACACTCGCACAAGATGTGCTGGGCTGATTCCTCCCCCTCGCTGCAGAGTCTGCATGTGAGGTCCCCTTCGAACCGCCCCATTTTATGCAGGTGTTTCTTGACGGCCATGTGTCCCGTCAAGAGACCTGTTGTGTTTCTGAGCTGTCCTCTGCTAAGATTTAGCAGCTCCACAGCTCTCTTTAAACTGGGTTCGTCAATTATTGACTTCCCATGTCTGAGCCCTGGACACCTTGTGTTGGTTTCTGGCCCAGGACTTAATGGCTCCCCTGGCAGTACTCTTTGTCACGCCCAGAGCCGGTTCTGGTCCCATAAATGGTTCTACTGACCCTCTCTTCGCGAGACTGTCAGCTTCTTCATTGCCTTTGACGCCCGAGTGACCCGGCACCCAGATGAGGGTCACCTCATTCTGCCCAGCCAGGTCGCTTGTCTCGTCTCGGCACTCACTCACCAGCCAGGAATTTACCTGTGGTTTCGAGGCGTGCTTCGAGAACACTCATAGAATACTGATTTTCCTTCAATTCTTGGTCTCTTTTTATATGCAGTCGCCAGTGATAAAAATGATGATAAGACTTATTTTCACGAGATTGATACATGTCTTGATTTATCTGTAATCACCTCTTTCTCAGCACCTGGTGTAAATACCACGTGTATTTATTTTATAATGAATAACAAAAAAAACAGAACAAATAGGGCACTGACAATAAGCAAAGTTACCTACCTTTATTCTCCAATAATGCAGGAACATAAGCTTCGTTTTTCTGTATTCACACACAACACCTCTAGGGACCTCGTGTCTCCCAAAGGACTCACAAACAAAATGGATATTTAGAGACCTCGTGTCTCTTCAAGGGGTTGAAAGCAATTCGCTTTCTCGAGACCTCTTGCCTCTTCAAGGACTCAAAAACAAGTGGCAGAGGGATGCAAGCTTCTCTCCCTTCTCTCATTCTTCTTCCCCCTCTCTGGTCTTCTGGCGGAAACCATTAGTAACACTTACTCTATGTCAGTGTAGCGCGCGACATTTGAATTTAAAAGTGACAGAACAACGAGCATGAACATTCCGCCCACCAAAATAAGGATTTATTTTCATAATTATATTGTTTCTCAAATAAACAAACAAAACAAAAATTTACAATAAGCACAAAAAACAAAAAACTGAAGCTATTGGATTTATAATTAACTGTACAAAAAAAATTTCAAGGCAGACGTATTACTGCGATGGCAACAGACATAACTTCGTCAGAGGCCTATCAAAAGTGCCACTACTAGTGCGAACTTGAGCTACCCGAGCTATACCATCACGGCCTGGGTATAGTTGCATAATGCGTCCGAGCTTCCAAACAAGAGGTGACGAAGTCTCATCTTTAATCACAACTAAAGCTCCGATCGGGGGGGACGTTTGCACAGTATCCCACTTACCACGCTGCTGCAGTGTATGCAGGTATTCGTTCTTCCAGCGGCGCCAAAAGTCCTGGTGGATCCTTTGCACCAGCTGCCAGCGTGACAAGCGATTCATACTTAACAAAGTCAAATCAGCATCAGGAGGAGCACCTAACGGTTCCATTGTAAGAAAATGTCCTGGGGATAGGGCTAACAGATCATTTGGATCAGTACTCGCACTACACAATGGTCGAGAATTCAAAACTGATTCCACTTGAGCAAGCAACGTGGACATTTCCTCAAAGGTCAGAATTTGCAAACCGATCACCCTTCGCAAATGAGTCTTGACTGAGCGCACTCCTGCCTCCCACAGACCTCCAAAATGCGGAGCTGATGGGGGGTTGAAATGCCACTTAATGGTACAAGCATCTGCTGCCCCCTTTGCATAGTTTAAGAGCTGCTTATTTGAGCCGACGAAGTTGGTACCTCTATCGCTATACAAATTGTCACATTTTCCTCTGCGAGCCACAAACCTCCGAAGAGCTGCCAAGAAGGCTTCAGCTGAAAGATCAGACACTACTTCCAAATGGAGGGCCTTCGTTGCCATGCACACAAACAAACAAATATATGCTTTCACCTTTCGGACACCTCGATATCTGCCCTGTGTCACAAAAACTGGACCTGCAAAATCAACTCCGCTGTGTGAAAACGGCTTCAACTGAGAAACCCTGGCAACTGGCAAATCAGACATCATCGGTGCCATGGGAGTAGGATTCACTCGAAAGCAACGATAGCACCTTGACAAAACATGATGAATAGCTCTCCGAGGGGACAAAATCCAAAACTGTTGCGAAAGCAAATGAAGCAATGTGCGAGGACCAGGATGAAGATTGACATGGTGTGTGTGTGCAATGATTAACTCGGTGAGACGATGTGAGCGGGGCAACAATATAGGGTGTTTCACTTCAACTGGAACATCAGCTTGACGAAGGCGACCGCCCACCCTGAGGATACCCTCTGTATCCAGAAAGGGGGCTAACTTATTTATTGCCCTCGCACACCTCTCACCTTTAACCAAGGATGCTATTTCCCTTTGAAATACTTCACCTTGAGCACATTTGATAAGCATATGAAGCGCCTCCTGTAATTCGGTGGCTGTCAGAGATGCAGTAGTTCGGTCAGATGGAGACACCCTACAATTTCGCACAAACCGCTGACAATATACAACAACACCCTGAATTTTCCGTAGATGCGAAAAGCGATTCAAAAGTTTACTGAGCCACTCCTCATTTGCCAAAGTAACTAGTACGGGGAGAGTTCGTTGCTCCGCCAGGCACTCTTCTGGCGGCTCAAAACGCAACGACTTGGGCCAATTTTCTCTTGCCAATTTTAGCCAGGCGGGTCCCGCCCACCATAGTGGATGCTCACAAAACCCAGAAGGTAACATGCCTCTCGATGCACAATCAGCTGGGTTTTCTTGTCCACTTACGTGATGCCATGACTCTGGAGGAATCTTCTCTTGTATGCTTGCTACTCGATTCCCAATAAAGGTCTTCCACCTATTGGAAGATGATTTTATCCAGGCAAGTGCCACCATAGAGTCTGACCAAGCATACATAGAGTTAAACTCAAAACGACCTTCATACACCCGACACACAAATTCCAGAAGCTTTGCCAACAATAAACACCCACACAATTCGAGACGTGGAATCGATATTCTTTTTAAAGGTGATACCTTGGACTTGGCACACAGAAAATTGATCCAAACTTGACCCTCCTCTGATACTTGTCTCAAGTAAACAACTGCAGCATACCCTCGCTCCGATGCATCACAGAACCCATGGAGTTCTGTACTGATGATATTATCGTGTTTTACGCCTCTGGGAATTGATAAACCTGCTAGCGCACTGAGTTGTGATTTATACTGAGACCACTGACCAACAATATCCTTTGAGGGCTTATCATCCCATCCCACTTTTTGCTCCCACAAGCACTGCATAAGATATTTTGCCAACAGGGTAACAGGAGACAAAAAACCCAGGGGGTCATAAATTCTTGCCAATTCCGAAAGAAGATTTCGTTTTGTGCACGGACGATCAATAGGTTCAACATTAAAAGAGAATGTATCACCTATGGGACACCACTGCAATCCTAAAATTTTCAACACTGATGGATCATTTAAATCTAACGATCGAGGTTGCTGACTATCAGCTGATACTGTGGACAACAGTTTCGAATTATTGCTGGCCCACTTCTTCAATTCAAAACCCCCCTTAGCAAACAACCCAATCAATTGCCGTTGCAACTCAAAAGCCTCTGACAATGAGTCGACTCCACTGACTACATCATCCACATAGAGATCGGACCGAACTAGCTTTGCTGCCAATGGAAAAGATGATTCCTCATCATCACAAAGCTGCATCATTGTTCGGATTGCCATGTGTGGGCTTGAGGAGACCCCATATGTGACAGTATTAAGGCGATACTTCTGTACAGGTTCCCCCTTTGAGAACCTCCAGAGAATTCTTTGATAATCCCTATGATTATCTACAACCAAAATTTGTCGATACATTTGCCGAATGTCAGCAGTAAATGCAATTTTGTTTGAGCGAAATTTCAACAACACAGTGGCAATATCTGTCTGCAACTTCGCTCCCACTAACAACGTATCGTTCAGAGATACACCATTCGTACTTTTGGAACTAGCATCAAATACCACCCGCAGTTTGGTCGAAAGGCTGTGAGGACGCAACACACAATGATGGGGAATATAGTATGCATCAGATGGTTCCACAGCTACATCTGATACCAGAGACATATGGCCAGACTCATAATAATCCCTGATAAACTCCGAATAGGACTTGTGCAACGCTGGATCCCTACTAAGACGTGCTTCCAGGGAGTAAAACCGCCTCAATGCAACACTGAAAGATTCTCCCAAACACGGAGTACCCTCACGAAAGGGCATATTTAAAATATATCTCCCAGCACTATTTCGGTGCTGAGTCTTCTTGAAGATTTCCTCACATTTTTTATCTTCCGGAGACATAACTAAACCTTGTGGTACCTGTTCCAAGCTCCAAAACTGTTTCAAGGTATGATCCAAGTCGACCAACGTGCATAAACTATTCACAACAGAATGAGACTTTGACTGTTCTACACTGCCCATAAGCACCCAACCAAAAACAGTATTGATGGCCACTGGTGCACCTCGAGGCCCTCTCTTTATTCCAGGTCTAACCACATGAGCATAAACGTCAGTACCCAACAAAATTTCAATGTCCCCTGGTATACCAAACTCTGAATCTGCCAACTCTAAGTTCTGAATATGTTGCCAGTGGCACTGCTCAATTTTAGCAGAAGGGATCTTGGAACAAATGTTCGGAATCACAATCATGTCCAACTCTAACTTTGTTGGCTCATAAATGGACTCTACTCGACATTTGAGAGTGCCTTGGCTAGCAAGCGAGCTCATTTGGTTCAAGCCTTGAACCATCACTGAACGAGATGAGGTGTTGAGCCCCAATTTTTCAACACACTGCTGCGAAATGAAATTAGCCTCACTCGCACAATCCAGGAGAGCTCGACATCTCCTAACCTTTCCATTTTTATCTCGTACTAATAGCATTATAGTTGCCAGTAACACGGACTGTTCCCTTTTTACCACACTTGCCAACACACGTAATTGCTCTGCACCTTGTGGCTCTTCCACAGGTGGCTTGTTTGAGTCACTCTCATCTCCCGATGCCGGTGCTTTTGGGAAGTGCAATAATGTATGATGGTGTTTATTACATACACGACAACTTGATGACTTGCACTCCCTGCTGGCATGCGAGTTTGATAAACAGTTAAAACAAAGATTATTCTTTTTTGCGAACGTATACCGTTTATGAGAGGATAAAGATAGAAATCCATCACACTTGAGCATGGGGTGCTCCTCCTTACAATAAGCACATACAAGCTTTGTGCTGGTAACAAAGGACGAAGCGGGCCTAGCAGTGGTTGCTGAAACATGCTGCCTTCTATTAGTCACATAATTGGAAGTTAAGGCAGTTGTCTCCATTGCTTTACACTGCTTTTCCAAGAATCTACATAAACTACTAAAACTGGGAATGTCCGATTCGCAAAACTCAAGCTCAAATTTTTGCTTAAGACTCATATCCACCTTTTGCAGCAACATGTTGAATTTAGTGAAATCCCACATGTCATGTTCAAACTGCTTCAACGCTTCCAAATTCTCACTGAATACAGACAACAACGTTCGTAGGGAAGAAGCAGATTCACTATTTGCTTTGGGGGCCTGTACAATACCCTGCCAATAATTGGTCAACAAAACCCGGGTATTGTGATACCTTGAGACCAGAGACTTGAATGCAATCCCATAATTGCTTCCCGTTAGCGGTAAATTCTTGATTAGGCCAGCTGCATCCTTCACTAACGAAGCACTCAAATATTGGAACTTTTCAATATCTGACAATGATTCGTTCTCATGAATCATTGTTTTAAACAGATCATAAAAGGTTGGCCAGTTTTTCCAATTTCCATCGAATTTTGGCATTTCGATTTTCGGTAACCTCAAATGTCTGTTTAAATTTGAAGTTGACATAATCGCGTTTGCGTTCGTTACTTCCTTTTCACTGAGAGATCGAGCGTTCGATGATTTGACAGAACACCGCGACTTACTCGATGCTCGACTCGATTTCGAACTACCGTGAAAAACGGATCGAGCTTGATTCTCAGCGGCTTTATTTGCATAACCTCTCAGTTCTCGATAGATAGTTTTTATAGAGTATTGCAGTTCATCGAATTTGTTCTGCATTTCATGCTCGCTCTCCAACTCTGATCGATCAACTACCGACACGATGTCCAAATGCAATGAATCAAATAGATTGACCAACTCATTCAACGCCTCAAAACGAACCTCAAATCTATTCAACCTATCTAAATCCACTACTGCGTCTATTTTGACCTGTTGAGCCACGTGCAATATGGCTTCTACTCGTCTGTAAACGCTTTCGCGCTTATTTTTTAGCTGAATCAACTCCATTGTTCAACGCAAAAAAATTCCTAAACGCGATTTAAACAATATGCAAACGTGATTTCAACAATATGCAATTCGAGTATGTACCTAGTTATATACAAGCAATAACGTCACCTTGAAATTAAATGACTCAACACGGCAATAAACAATTACAAATTTACTAGACTAAAGGAAACAAGTAAAATTACTTCAAAAAATGGACTGTATCAACTAATAACAAAACAAAACAACTATAAAAATCCGGTCGATGGGCCAAATGTAAATACCACGTGTATTTATTTTATAATGAATAACAAAAAAAAACAGAACAAATAGGGCACTGACAATAAGCAAAGTTACCTACCTTTATTCTCCAATAATGCAGGAACATAAGCTTCGTTTTTCTGTATTCACACACAACACCTCTAGGGACCTCGTGTCTCCCAAAGGACTCACAAACAAAATGGATATTTAGAGACCTCGTGTCTCTTCAAGGGGTTGAAAGCAATTCGCTTTCTCGAGACCTCTTGCCTCTTCAAGGACTCAAAAACAAGTGGCAGAGGGATGCAAGCTTCTCTCCCTTCTCTCATTCTTCTTCCCCCTCTCTGGTCTTCTGGCGGAAACCATTAGTAACACTTACTCTATGTCAGTGTAGCGCGCGACATTTGAATTTAAAAGTGACAGAACAACGAGCATGAACACCTGGTGTCTGTTCTTTAAATTAATGTGTATGAATTACTGGTTGCATATGTTAGTGTCCATATGTGGGCTTAATTTAATTATATAGAGATGTACATTTATTCACCGCATGCTTATTTATGAAAAATCCCGAAACACTTAAATTTTAGATTAAAAAATGACGTCCTGTAATGTGAAAACTTCACCTCTCCAATATTTCTTATTTTATGTTTAAGTTTCTAATTTAAGAAGAAAAAAAAACTTGTTCAATAATGTTTATTGCAGACAAAGGTGAAGCTTTTGGTTGGGGCAACACAGAATATGGACAGATGATGTCAGAGACAAATAAACAACAGCTTTGTGAACCTACCCATATAAGACTTTTGGATAAATTGGGAAAAATGAAAGATGTTGCATCTGGTAGATCATTATGTATAATTGTCAATGGTAAGTTAATAATTGTAATTTACTATTATAAGTTGCATAAGCTTTCTTATTGTGACTTCTGCAGAAGTTTCGATATCTGGATAGTCTATATTGTAAATATAATTTAGGCAAGACAATTAGTGAGTGATAATAGTACCCGGTTGTTAGTTGTGGTATTTGTTCCCTTGCTTTCCGAGTTTTGTAACGATTATGTTTTACCGTAACTACCTCACTGACATGACGAGAGTCACAAAGGAAGCTTAAACAAGATCAGCTGGCTTCATTACTGAAGAACAATTCAAGTTTTGTTTTGAAAAGATTTGTTGAAAATTTGCTATTGAAAATTACCATCATAGCGCTCCTACTGTCTTTCCTTTCATTTACATTAAGTTAAATATTCACAGTTGGAATATTTACCTAAAGAAAAGATCGTTATTTTGCGATAGTTTCCTACTAAAATGTTCAGCATGTTAAAAAATGAGAACAATAGAGTCTTTCTTAGGAATCTAAAAATATCGACTTAAATATTTAAAACATAGTTCTATGGGAAATGCAGTGATAAAGCATGGAAAATTACAGATAATTTTAAGGGATATCAGGGGAATATGCCTACAGAAGAAAGACGGTTATGCTATTTCCCGCGCAATTTGACTCTTACTCTGTTCAAGAGATATAGCAATGAGACTCTGATGCAATCATATTCAAACACGCGCGACAAACTCGGTAGGAGAGTAGGTTCAAACAACACCAGTCAGAGATCGATCATCAGAGGAGACTCTGTCAGACAAGCAAGTGAAATGAAGCGCAGCGTCTTCATGGTGTGTATACTTTGTGCCTTTATTCTTATATTAGGAAAAATCTATCCTTCTGTGTAGGGTGTAGACAAACTGAATCCTGACAATTACAGATCTACCAGTCTCACCCGTGTGGTGTGCAGCGTTATGGAACACATTGTGGCCAAATACTTGCTCCCTTTCCTCATCCGGCACTAAATCATATGTACAACACAGCATGGCCTTATCCCTGGGAGATCTGTCATTACCAATCTGCTGGCCGCCGTAAACAAATGGATTCGACTAGTTGACTGTAAGCTTCCTGTTGATATTCTCTGCCTCGACTTCAGTAAGGCTTTCGACAGAGTACCGCACCACTTACTGCTATACAAACTCGAACACAGTGGAATTCGTGGCAGACTGCTTGGGTGAGTCCAGGTATTTTTGACTGATCGTGGATTCTCTATTAGGGTGGGAGCGAGTCATTCTGGATGGATTCCTGTTGCTAGTGGAGTGTCTGAGGGTTTGGTCCTAGGACCGATCCTGTTTTTGATTTATATTGCAGATTTACTGCGTTCACTCTGCAGTACTCATGGTGCCTATGCTGACGACTGTAAGCTGTTTGGGTGTCCGACTACATCGGGTCATGTGCTCCAGCGGAATCTGGATGTGGTCATGACCTGGACAGAAGTTTGGCAAATCCCTCTGAATGTTGCTAAGTGTAAGGTGTTACATATTGGTCGCCACAACCCTTGGCGTGTTTACCGCCTGGGACCAGATGCCGTCGTCCCGGTTGAGTCGCACTCCGACCTGAGTGTTGTCGTGACGTCGCAGCTGGCATTGACTGCAGCGGCAAAGAGGGCTAACAGTATCCTGTACATATTCAAGAAGTCATTTCCTCGTCCATCAACTGAGTTTGCTAGGCAGCTTTACGCCACATATGGAATATGTGCATATATGGAATATGGGATACCTGCTTGGTCTCCAGCTCTGGTTAGGGACAGGAATGTATTATAACGATCTCAACACACTGCAACACGATGGCCGCAGCAGATTAGGCGTCTCACCTACCAGCAAAGGCTGTCCCACCTGGAGTTGCCTTCCCTTCGTGCCAGACGCTGGAGGTCCGATCTTGTGTATATGTATAAACTAGCACATGGTTTATGTCATGGACCTAGTTCTGCATTTGTGACCCTGGACAGTCATTCAAGACTTTAGGAACACCGGTTCAAGCTGAGGAAATAACTGTTCCATACCTCCTACAGGCAGACCTTCTTTGCCAATCGGTCTTTTGATGCTTGGAACAATCTGCCGGAGGACATTGCTGCTGTCCCGAGTATAGGCAGCTTTAAGAATCAGCTGGATACTTGCCTGGAACCGGTGGGAGCTTACTAGATGAACTATGGTATATTGTTTCTACTATATAGGTTATATTGGTAACCAAATTTGATGCCTGCTTTTAATAAAAAAAGAAATATTTGCTATTATAAACATTTTAAAGAAAATTCACTACCATAATGCACTTGCTGCGTCCAGACTTTTTTTGAAGTCTGTTAAAAATGATAATATACTTACTAGTAATTAATGTATAATTTTTTAATCTCAGGGTGTGTTCTAAAGGAAAAATAACAAACAACATGACATTTTTAATCTTTGGGAAGATGTTTCAACCTACCTGACACAAGATGTGTAGTATCAGCATGACGGGGCCTCGCCTCACCGAGAAAGATAGGTGACCAAATGGCTATCTACTCATTTCCCAAATAAACGGATTGGTAACAGGGGTCCTATACAATGGCCTCCTAGATCACCCGACTTAAATTCATGCAAATTTTATTTATGGGCTTTTTTTCCTCAGGGCTTGTCCGTGGCCTTGCCGCCCCGATAGCACTGCAACCTTTGGTTGATTGTGCATACCCTTAGTCTTACTCCACCCATTCCAAAATCACTGTGCCTTGAACTAGTCTGCACAGCGATTGGTAGGGTGAAGTTTTATATTGCTCTGTCTCCGGTCTAGACTGACCGTAGATCAGTTGTCTTTTGCGGTCCAGAGCTTTATACTCGCACAAGATGTGCTGGGCTGATTCCTCCCCCTCGTCGCAGAGTCTGCATGTGAGGTCCCCTTCGAATCGCCCCATTTTATGCAGGTATTTCTTGAGGGCCATGTGTCCCGTCAAGAGACCTATTGTTTTTCTGAGCTGTCCTCTGCTAAGATTTAGCAGCTCCACAGCTCTCTCTGAACTGGGTTCGTCAATTATTGACTTTCCATGTCTGAGCCCTGGACAGTCTGCCCAGTACATCTTGTGTTGGTTTCTGACCCAAAACTTAATGGCTCCCCTGGCAGTGCTCTTTGTCACGCCCAGAGCCGGTTCTGGCCCCATAAATGGTTCTGCTGACCCTCTCTTCGCGAGACTGTTAGCTTCTTCATTGCCTTTGACCCCGGAGTAACCCGGCACCCAGATGAGGGTCACCTCATTCTGCCCAGCCAGGTCACTCGTCTCGTCTCGGCACTCACTCACCAGCCAGGAATTTACCCGTGGCCTACTTAGTGCCTTAAGGGCTGCCTGGCTGTCTGTGGCTATGAGTATCCGCTTGTTGGTGTAGCGCCTCTTCTTGTTCTCCCGCACACAGTGCAGGATGGCGTACATTTCGGCCTGAAACATCGTTGCATGAGCTCCGAGGGAAATACTATGACTTACCCTCGGTCCTTCCGACTAAACACCTGCCCCCGTCACACGCTCCCTGCCGGATCCGTCCGTGAACCAGACGAGCGCGTCCCGTGGTATGCCCGGCGTCTCCTCCCGCCATGCCTCGCGGTCGGGGATTTCCACTGTAAAGTTGTTTTCTCTGCAGATTCGCGGGCTCGCGAAGTCTGACCTCATTTCAAGCATGGGTTCGTTAACGATCTCCTGAATTTTGTAGTGGCCCCTGAAGCCTGGGTTGATCTTCAGTCTACCATTGCAGGCTAGTCTGTATAGTCCTAGCCTGACCTCCCCCATAATAACTAAGTGTAGCGGGGGCAGATCCAGCAACACCTCCATGGCGGCTGTTAGGGTTGAAGACATGGACCCTGTGATGCCTAGGCAAGCCATCCTTTGGATCTTGCCTAGTTTGTGTTTGGCACTGGATTGTGTGACCTTAGGCCACCAGACCAGTGCCACGTATGTTAATGATGGTTTGACCATATTTATGGGCTTACTTGAAGCAACATGTTTATGTAATGGAAATAAATGATCGTAATTAATTTTTTGCAGAGGATTCAATATGCTGAAACTCATATTAGAAATAATATAAATGTATTATGCAGAAGTGTTAAGTTTGTGATTGCCAGTTATGTATTCAGGAGAATGGACTAAGTTTGTTGTGCCCTACACACCCCATCCAGTCAGTATTCAGGGAGAATATCGAAATATTGTACTCAATTCCTAAGATTATCATACCAAAATATGGCGATACATTTGAAACCACACGCCACATTTTCAACGAGTTATCTGAACAATTTGCTGATTTTTATCATATATATATATATATATATATATATATATATATATATATATATATATATATATATATATATATATATACTGATGGTTCCAAACAAGATAATCAGGTAGGAAGTGCAGTATTCCATGAACAACAGCAGACATTTAACCTTATTAAATTACCTTCTACTACTAGCATATACACTGTAGAACTTGTTGCTATTCAGAATGCATTACAACAGATTAGGAAGTCACGTTACAATAAATTCCTTATATTAGCAGATTCCTTATCAGCCTTAAAGGCGCTCTCTCTCCCAAGAAAATCTATATTCAAGAACAACTTAAGCCTTAACATAATCTCGTTACACTATGAAATCTGGTCACAGAATGAAACTGTTCGCTTTGTGTGGGTAAACGAACATTGCAAAATTGCGGGAAACGAGCAAGCTGACTCTGCAGCACGTATTGCAACCACAGATGGGGTATATCTTCAAATAATGATGTCTAATGACTTAATAAATGAAGCAAAAGTCTTTTTAAAAAATGTTCCTGTCTTACTGGTACAAAATTAAATTAAATGCTGATATTTGGGCACGGCACCTTTTCGAAACAAATGTTTAAGTTGGGATTGAAAAACTGCTCCGATTGCGACGGGGTAAGTATCAGGGACTTGGAACATTTAATTTTTTGTTGCAGCTTCCACAATCAACAAAGAGTGGTGATTTTTAGGAGTATGCTCACTGAAAATATTTGTTTGCAATTAAATGTGGCATCTCTTTTATATATTGCTCTTAGCAATAAAAGGATATTGTTTGCAATTATTAAATTTATTAAAAATGCAAAACTGTTTAATTATCTGTAAATTGAGTTTATAAGAACCTTATACATCTTAATTATAGATAGGTTATAAAGTAAAAAAAAATCCTACTCTCTTTCCATATGTTAATACCTATGTTTCCCGTGGTCAGTGTGTGTTGTTTTTAAGTCGTCATAATAGACCCTATGACGTGAAGAGTGTCCCCATCGCAATCCTTAGGCTGTTAGTATAGTATTATGCTATTATAGATATAAAACGCTAATATCATACATCTTGATGTTCATTTTGCAACATATAATAGACAGTTTTGTGATGCCCCGGATAATCAGAGGCCCGACGCATAGGTTGCCAATCAGTCATTCGGGCGTGACCTAAATACTCTAAGTTACATATCGTCGGGCGCCATCTTTATTCCCTATTAAATGGGACGAGGTCAGATCCCTGTGAGGACTTCTGCTAAGGCCCTTGTAGAACACCACAAAGTTACTGTTTGATAACAGCCTTGTCCTAGGGTAGCTCGAATGGAGAAGAAAACTATAGCCAGGGGTCGAAAGTTATTACATCCCGTAGAGTTAAGTAGGCTTTAATTACCTACTCCCGAATAATGACTGTTTTCCTAGCTTACAAAGTTGGAAGCAGAAATATTATAAACAGGTAAATATCAATTACGATATACCTCCGCTAGTTACAATCCGTCACAGGATTCTAGCTTAAACACACCTACACTAGTGCAACTATCTACAGGCAGTGCAGTGAAATGCAACTAATTTTATAAAATCTTCTAATAATATTTAAAATATCTACAAACGAAAATGACAACAATAAAAATTCATAAATTATGAAAATTAAAAATTCGCTACAGTTCATGCGATTAAAGAGAAAACATATCTCAGGTCAGATAACATTATCTCTGATAAGACATTCTTTCATAGTCGAAAGGATACAAATACGTTACTATTTAAAAATACAATGATATTCGACTAGAATGATATTTGTGCTATTTATAACAAATAAAGCGTGATATTAGCATTAGTACAGTAATCAACAAGGCATGTTAAAACAACTGCAAGCGGAAAGCGACATACACATGCATCAAATGGGATAGGGCCCCGCTTTAAATTCCGCCTCAGTCGGAGGTTCTATCTTCCCCTGGTCTTTATTCCCGCGATTCCCTGTGGGTAAGCAAACGGTTCCCCACTCTCATATGACTCTAACCTGCTAACTAATAAAACCGGGTAACTTGTCCCCTATTTCTGTCGAACACCTTGTATAATTAACAGTCCCATCCAGCAGTTACGTACCATTCCGAGCAGCTCCATGCTTTCCCCAAGGACATACGTCCCTCAGGATAAACGTAGGCTACCTAGTACAGCAGAGGTTGCCGGACACACTAAATACTACCCCTTTAATCAGCACCGTACGTGCTCCCGTTCCCCTTATATGGGTAAGAAACGTGACCAGCTTGTCACTTATCTAGGCTGGGCACTATATCTAATCAACCACCCTGTCTAGCGAGCACATACCATTCAGAGCAGCTCCATGTTTCCCCCAAGGACATACGTCCCTCAGAACAAACGTAGGCTACCCCATACAGCACGCTATAATTCGCTAAACACCCTAGATCCACTATAATACGGTATAATCATTTACCTGATTTCGACTTCCCTTAAATGGGTAAACCCATGAACCATTTTGTCACTCCTACATACCGTACACCCTGTATACACTTTCAATCCTAACACGCTGTTAATATTACACATAGAACAGCATTAATAAAATACCCAGTTATCTATTTCAGTTTGCAAATTGTACTTCCCCAAGTTTCCGAATCACAACTAACCTTGCAAACCACGATAGTAGAACACAGTCGTTATAGACTCTCGTTCCTTCCTATCCAACAAATAACACGCTGATTTCACTACTACGTAGCACAGCGAAAAACTTCCCAGTTAATTTACCTAACTGTCGTTCACACGATACTCGGAATTACCATACAACCACCTGAAACCCCTTGACTCGGCCGCGTGCTAAAGGCATTTGCCGTCGACCTTCCGCTTATCGGTGAGCTATTTGCCATGCGCTGCGCGACGCACCTAAAATGAATCCCATTGCGCGTGACGGACAGGCGCTATGCCTTTCATCATACACAATTCACGTTCCGCTTGTGGCGACTTTTCATACTTTGAAGTGTTTCTAAAATAAGTCGGATTTATTACCTAGCAAATATTCGTTATTTAAACTGCCTAAATGAATTATTCGCTATTCAAATAACCATAATAAATTCGGACTTCATTACAGTTTAATAAGTGCTAGTCTATGTGTGTACTTGTGTGTACATACTTGTTATTTGTATGCAAACCTTTTCATCCGAGACATATCAGCGCTCACTTACATGTGCAGTGATATAATTTAATCAATGAGTTACTGCTGTGCCCATGTTGTCTCAGAATCTAATGCGACACAAGTACTGTGGCTATATGAATTGGCTTATCAATTCGAAACCAACAACAGTTATATTTAAAAAAAAAACATCTGCTGTAGTCTAAATTTTGCTTCCTGTTTTTTTCACAATATTATTGATTTTCGTAAATTATGATGCTTACTAGTGTTCAAAGAGAATTATTTTAATGAACATACATATATGGTGCACTAGTTTTATGGTTATTTGCGAGTCTATCCTCTTCTGTTGGGTATTCGAATAAATTGGTGAAATCAGTATCTACTATTAGTATAATAAGTATTTTTTCCAGATGAAGGAGAAGTATTTACATGGGGTTATGGTTTGCTGGGAGTTGGTCCAGATGTTCAGCAGTCGTTAAGACCAATTATGTTACCCTCTGGTTTATTTGGGAGAAACGATTTTCAACCAGATAATACAGTCGAGAAAGTACGATGTGGTTTAAATCACATGGTTGCTATAACTAACAATGGTGATGTGTACTCATGGGGAAGAAATAAGAACTGTTGTTTAGGACTGGGAACAGATAAAGATCAATATTTTCCATTAAAGGTAAGTTTTCCTTTATAACTAATTTTTTTAGACAAAATTTCATCAGATGAACACAAACTAGGACCCCTAGAATCCATACTCAGGCTCAGTTTCAATTTCTATGTTTTTCGGAAAAGTTTTTGCGGTTTCAGCTCCTGCAGAACCATTTTCAATAGCTTAAGAAAATATGAAAGGAAATTCTAAGGTCTCAATCTGCCTACTCCTTGGAGCAGTCGATAAGGGTAGGGTGGATCGAACTACAACAACCCACTATCATCATTAGGCAGGTCTTCTGCTTTAGCCCATTTTCGCCCACTCCTGGACATAGTCCTTCTCCATATTTCTCCACCACTCTATCCTGATCACTCGAGATTTAGTTTCGACCGGCTTGCATCTGAACTCATCTCTTCATCTTGTATAGGGGCGCCTGACACCTTGCCTAGTTTTCCTGGGACGCAACTGCATTATCACCTTTGTCTACTTGATGTTATTCCTGGCGACCATGTCCTACCCAACGCCGTTTATTAGTGGCTACACGTTCTATGACATCGACGACTCCTGCTCTCTTGTTGATGGCCTCATTCCTGACTCTAATAAGCTAAGAACTAAAAGCTAATAACTAGCATAGCACGTTCTATGCTCTTTGGAAAACCTGTAGAAGGTGAGCTCTGTTTTGTGGGAGTATTTACAGTCTCAAGGCCGTAGGCCATGATGGGTAATATGCAGGAATCGAAATTCTTCTGCTCCAGGTTGATGGGGATATCTCTTTTCCCCAGGAACAGGTGACTAAGTTTTCCAAATACCTCCCATGTCAAGTCAACTCGTATGGTTATTTCTGCAGTCATATTGTTTTTGTCAAGCTTGATGTGACCAAGGTACATATGTTCTTCAATCACCAAGTGTGTGGTGGTCAAGCATAACCTGAAAGTTGTCTTGACCTATGAACGTGGTCTTCTGAAAGTTCATCATGAGATATCTGAAACTTCCTTCAGCTTTCTTAGCATGACTCTAAGCTCGTCGGTGTCAGTAGGAGGAAGTCATCAGCGAAGCGCAGGTAACTTAGTAACCTTCCGTCAATATTGACTTCTCTCCATTCCCATATCAGATTTTTGAAAAAATCTTGCAGTACAATAGTAAACAGTTTCGAAGAAATAGTGTCACCTTGTGCGACTCCCCTTTTGATGGGGATCTTCCAAGGCACTCGGCTTTGATGTGGAGAGTGGCGTATTCATAGATATTCCTGATGAGGTTTAAATATTTTGAGTCAATCCTAGCAGCGTCGATCGCATGCAAAACTGTCCAGACCTCAACAGAGTCGAAGGCCTTATCATCGACGAACGCTAGATGAATTGGGACATTTATGGATAAGTGTGTGCACTTCCTAGATGTGATTGATCTTTCTGTGTACTCTTTCCTGAATTCAGCTTAGTAGAAAGCAAGCTTATAGGTAAGACGGTTGCTTGGTTTTAGGCGGGCAGTAAATGTTAACCATTTCAAATACCAACTTAAAAGTTTTTGAGTAAAATTGTTTTTATTCCACTATGGAATATGTAGTGTCTGTATGTAATTATACACGTATAGGTAAGTGCGAAAAACTTCAAGGGCGATTCCTTGTTGAAAATTAAAGGTGGTCTGTCATATAAAAAAATCATTCGCCCCTCTCCTATTAAGATACGATCGCTTAAAATGGTTGCTAAAAAAGTAATTTTTAATTTTCTTCTTAAGTATGGAAGAAGTGACAAAAATTAAATTAAGTAGGCGTTTTCTGCTAGTGAGAAGACACTCAGTGAACAATTTGTTAATTTTCTTGTAATGTTGTAAGGGGTAGAAAAATTTACCTCTAGAACTGGTTTCACACGTAACTTTTTTTCCTCATACCTCTATCGTATTTTAAATTACATTTTGGATAGCTCGATTAATTATTAACAAGACAGGTCTCTTATTTTTTTCGTAATTTTAACGATTTCTGAAGAAAAACCAAATTCAAATTCACTTACATAGCGTAATTTGCATAGGTTGACATTTTGTAATTGTATAAAAATAATATTGCTATCAAAAAAAGGAACAATTATTGAAAACAGTGTAAGAGCACGTCAATATGTAGATTAGATGAAACATGAAAATTGCTGTATAGGCCGAGGCAGACACCAGTTTAGCCTGATTGATCCCTCGACTTACATGTCTTAGATTTTTCTACTTGGGGCTTTTCAAAAACTTTGGTGTATAAGACACCATGAGTTGTGGGGAAGCTCGGACACAAACTCTACAGGTGAATCACTTTTAGAATTCTTTATGAAATTTAATTTAAACATATTGAATAGAGGTAATAAACCGACCTTCATAACAACACAGGGTGAGGAAGTTTTCGATCTGACAGTTTCCACCCAGTTTCTGGGTGACTTTGTTAAGGACTGGGCTGTGTCTGGGAAAGTGAGTAGCTCAGACCACAGATACATCCGGTTTGAAATCGCCAAAGTCGAAAGACAAACGGTATGGTACCAGGACCCTCGCAAGGCGGACTGGAAAGTCTATAGGGCAGACCTATCAGTGGAATTGCGGGGTTAAGAGCACCATAGACAATTCAATAGACCTCGAGATTGCGGCAGACCAAGTGCGAGACGCAATCACCTCGGCCTATAACGCCAACTGCCCCGGAAAATGAGGGTGTCCACCAGGAACGTCCCGTGGTGGAACGAGAACCTCAGGCAAAGGAGGACGCAGGTTAGTAAGCTGTTCAACGCGGCCAAAAGGTTGGGAGCATGGGGTGAATATAGACATGCCCTAACAATCTACAACAAAAGACTGAAAGACACCAGGAAGGAGTCGTGGAGGAGGCACTGCGAGGAAGTGGAGAGCATACCAGAGACAAAAGACTGAAAGACGCCAGGAAGTAGTCATGGAGGAGGCACTGCGAGGAAGTGGAGATTACCCTCGAGAGTGCTCGACTACACATGATCCTGTCCAAGGCCACTCAGACCAACATAGGCTTGCTTAAAACATCGACGGGGGGCTTTACAAGCTCGGGGAGGAAACTATGGAAGTCCTACCATGGACGCACTTCCCCGGCTGTAACATAATAAACCAATCACCTCCGGACTGGTAACACTTAGAAATCGAGGCGCCGTTTAGGCGGGCATCTAGAGTAGACTGGAAAGTTGTTAAAGAGGTGGTTATCTGTAGCCAAATTAGATGGGCCATTAACAGCTTTAAGCCATTCAAATCCCCGGAGTTCGATGGAATAATGCCCATCATGCTCCAACAGGGTATAGACATACTGGCGCCGGCGCTTTTCCTCATTATGAGGGCCAGTCTGGCTCTGGGGTATATTCCGAGGGCATGCAGACTGGCCAGGTTTGTATTCATTCCTAAACCTGGGAGTCCAACAGACCAGGCAAAGTCCCTGAGGCCAATAAGTCTCATGTCCTTCTTGCTAAAAACAATGGAAAAATTGCTCGACTAGCACATTAGGGGCGGTGTCCTGGAAGCATGCCCCCTACACTGCGGAAAATATGCATACAGAGCAAGAGTGCCAACAGAAACAGCACTGCACCAACTGGTGCTGAAACTGTAGAATACGCTGGAGAACAGGTAGGTGGTGCTGGGGGCCTTCCTAGACATAGAGGGGGCCTTCAGCAACACCTCATTCGGATCGGTACTGGCAAATGTCGGGAAGCGTGGAATAGAGGACACTTGCTGCAGGTGGATCGGTTCCATGCTCAGGGACAGGGCACTGTTCACCTCACTCGCGGGATGGAGTCTGCTGGCGGGGGTCGCGACGGGGTGTCCACAGGGGAGCGTTCTGTCTCCCCTGATCTGGTGCATAGTCATGGACTGCCTGCTAGGGAGGCTCTCGGGAGGGGGGTACGAGGTACAGGGCTATGCGGACGACATTGTCATCATAGTTCGAGGAAAGGTTACACAATCAGTGTGGGAGCGCATGCAGACAGTACTGAAAGTGGTGGAAAGGTTGACGGTTGGCGAAGGGCATGGGGTGAGCCCCCAGAAAGCAACCGTCATACCGTTTACGAGGAGGAGGAAGTGGGAGAGCCACATAACTCTCACTCTATACGGTAAAATGTCTTGGGGTCGTATTGGACTCTAAGCTAACCTGGAATGGTAAGGCGGTCATGTCCTTAGCCGCCACCAGGCGGCTATATGAAAAACTTTGGGACTAAGACCTAGTATGGCCCACTGGCTGTACATAAGGATGGTCAGACCATCGTTAACATACGCAGCACTGGTCTGGTGGCCTAAGGTGACATAATCCAGTGCCAAACAAAAACTAGGCAAGATCCAAAGGATGGCTTGCCTCGGCATCACAGAGGCCATGACTTCAACCCCACCAACCACCATGGAGGTGTTGCCGGGCCTACCACGAGAAGAGCTCGTCTGGTTCACGGACGGAACCGGCGGGGAGCGTGGGATGGGTCTTTTAGGCCTAAATGTACGCCATCTTGCACTGCGTGCGAGAGACCAAGAGAAGGGGCTACACCAACAAGCGGATCCTCATGGCCACAGACAGCCAGGCAGCTCTTAAGGCCCTAAGCAGCCCACAGCTAAATTTCAGGCTGGTAAGTGAATGCCGCGACGGGACGAGCGACCTGGCTGGGCAGAATGAGGTCACCCTCATCCTGGTTCTGGGTCACTCAGAGGTCAAAGGCAATGAAGAAGCTGACAGTCTCGCGAAGAGAGGGTTAGCAGAATCATTTATGGGACCAGAACCGGCTCTGGGCGTGACGAAAAGCACTACCAGGGGACCCATTAACTCCTGGGTCAGAAACGAACATAAGGTGTACTGGGCAGACTTAAAAGAGAGCTGTGGAGCTGCTAAATCTTAGCAGAGGACAGCTCAGGAACATAACAGGACTATTGACGGGATACATGGCTGCCAAGAAACACCTGCATGAAATGGGACTGTTCGAGGGGGACCTCGCATGCAGACTCTGCGGCGAGGGGGAGGAATCAGCCCAGCACATCTTGTGGGAGTGTAAAGCTCTGGACCGCAAAAGACAACTGATCTACGGACAGCCTAGACCGGAGACAGAACAATATAAAACTTCACCTTACCAATTGCTGTGCAAACTAGTTCAAGGCACAATGATTTTGGAATGGGTGGAGTAGAAAAGACTAAGGGCATGCACAATAAGCCAAAGGCTGCGGTGCTATCGGGGCGGCAAAGACGCCCTAAGGGAAAAAAAGAGACCCGTTCAAAACCTAGAAGACTTAGGAAAACGCATTAGTGATTGTGTAGGGTAATCTAAGACTCTCCTGGAATCTTTAATCGAATGTGCAGTTTTATGCGCCGACCTGTAGGCTTTTGTGTAATAGCTCGTGGTGGTCATTTTCAACATTTACTATGATTTTTGTTAGTTATTAAGGTTAACTAGTTTGTTTTAATTTTCAACAAATTATTTAAACTTTTTGCAGGTATCAATGGGTGGTCTTGCAAAGGAAGTTGCCTGTGGAGCCGATCACACAATATTTGTTTGTAAACCTTTCATATAATAAGTATGTTACATTTTTATAAAAAAAAAAATAAGATTTTGTAAAGCATTTAATATAATATTTGTTTGTAAAAGTTTCAAATAAAAAATATGTTCGTTTTTAACTGTAATAATTATTTACAAACCTGTTATCTTAAAAATTAATTTGTTCCAAATAGTCCTATACCTTCAAAATCATTTAACCTATTTGAAAATCTTTATAATTTAAATGATGCATGAAAAAATTAAGGCTACATAAGAATTATTTTAGATAGCCAATGAAAATGGCAAAATTCAACATACTACAGCTCTTGGGATATATAATATTACTACAAGAGACTTAAAATGTACCGTAAACCAGGGCTACTTTGTCCCTTAGGGTATAACATTGGCCCATCACTCTAAAATGTTTTAAGTAATGTTGCAAGACGAATATGTATCTGTAGAGATTAAGATACAGTCAAAACTGTTAAAAGGAACCTTTAAAGGTAGGCGCATATTATTCACACTGCATGGGACGGACGGAACGGATTTTATTTGGCTACATCGCATACTATTAGCAATCTTTTGTTCCGGAACGGATTTCAATTTTGTGATAGTGCAATAAAATAAAAATATCTGGAATCGCAATGAGTTTAGAAGATTTGTTTTTATTAGCAGCCCTGCTGGAAGAAGAAGAAAGAGACCAGCAATGCAGAAAACGTAAAGGCGTTTTTCTGTCCATCCAATAAATATAGGTGGACAGTTACATGGTGAATTTCATACATTATTTAATCAACTTCTAGAAGATGATGCGAAGTTCTTTAACTATTTTAGAATGACCTGCAAGAGTTCTCTTAATTACTAGATACTCTAAGTTTGACTCTACAGAAGAAGAATACATCTTTTGGGCAATTTATAAAAATTACATTTTAATTACCCGACTGCTTCATTATTTTTCCGATCTCTTCCCACATGTCTTGCCTCCTCTGTAAATTGGACTAATGAGGATGTTTTAGATTGTATAATCCTTCATAATTCTGTATGAAATCAGAAACTGTAGTTAGCAGATGCGTTTTGCGTGTTGGTACAGGTTGCATAGTGTGCAGAAATGCCAATGACTCATCAACACACACCGATTCAGACGGATTTGTTGGTCTCTGGACGATGTTGTATCGCAATTCCGTTGATGCGAACCTTCCGGTGAGAATGATATGCGATACGCAATGTTATTATGTAGGATAGCAAACAAAAATGCGATCCGTCCGTTCCGTACGGTGCGAATAGTATGCGCCTACCTTAAGTCAACAAATAGAAGTACACTTAAGCTTTCACTATTCTACGATAGATGGGGCTAATCGAATGAGGTATGAGTGGAATATGACTGTCTTTTATTTGTCGTCAAACTTTCATATCTGCAAGTGTTTCCTGTTGCATGTTTAATCTGGTAAGTGGCAATTTATCACATACGTACCTTTCTAAAAACCATGTGAATACAATTGTAGAGATTGATTGAAATATTTTTTGATAATATCCTATTTTTCAATTGGTGGCATCTTTGGCCCAATTAATCTGGTTACTTTGGCCTGGGCCAAAGCAACCCGTGTAACGATTACGTTTTCAAACAATATCGTTATTACTTTAAATGTTCAAAATGAACCCCAAAAGACTTAATTAATAGCCAACAATCTGTAAGGCAATTCATGTTTTGATTTCAAAATTATTTTATTTAAAAGTTGCCAATAAGTTCGTTACTCCAATGCCCTTACTGTTTCATGTTACAAATGTTGAAATTAAAGTAGTCAAGAGATGGAATTGTCCTTGTGCAAAGATATTTTAATTATTATTTTAAGCTGTAGAATACAGAGCTGATGTCATCAGTAATATAATACATTGCAGCAAGAAATACAATGTTTCTTTTGTTCTCTAAGCAAGATTGATCTGGAATTTTCCAGTAGTAACGTCGTCATCTAAAGAAACGTTGGGCTGTTCAGCGAATTTTCTAGAAATTGGAAGAGCTCATTTTCAATGTTAGGGGAAGTCAGAACTGTATCTGCGATTTCAGTTAGAAAATTAACCTTAAAGGCCCTGAACTAACAGACAAGAGACAGAAGGTGTTAGGGGGGTGAAGTTAGATCTGGGCGCACAAGACGTTACTTCTAGAGGAGTGTTGGCCAGGCGATTCCCGACTAAATATCACTCTAATTACCATGGCTTATAATTATCTTAAAATAGGTGATAAAATTCCTTTCGTTGTCAATAATATCTAATAACAGTTGTCAGTGATTGTTTAATGTCATTTAATCTGATTTTGAATTTAAATTAACGACGTGTTTAGCAGAAAAACGCGGATCAATCAGTGATCCTTTGTTCACCGACCCGGTAGATCCCTCACTTTGATCAGAAACAGTTTCTGTTTGTTACCGAGCTCTAAGTCAGTCGGCATCACAAATTTCACCTGAGCCAAATTACATTTTAATTCCTGTAGAGAAGTTTCAGTAAAATTATTGCCGAACATCGACATGAGACGATTGTTCATTTAATGATAGGGGCCAAATTGTCTCACCCACTGGTGGAGCAGCAAGAACCACCAGCTCAGTAACAGTTTATGGAAAGTACCACTCATTCCCTCCAACCTTCCCTCTCTTATTGGAGTTTTTAAGCCTATGTTAGGCACTGATGGTTGACTCTACTTGGAAAGCATCTTCAAACAGCCAACAGGTAACTCCAGGTGACACGGCTTGGTGAGTCTATTGAATTTTATTTGTGTGGAACAGCTATCTAACGTTTGAACATTTACAATATGAACTTTCAAAGTAACATAATCAAATTTGAATTTCCATAATGTCAGTGAGATGTCTGTGAGGGCGATTGTAAATTTCTTGTTTATTCTTTAGAATTTTGTCAATATTGTGAATTTAGATGCATAGTACTCGAATTGTAATTAACAGATTTTTGCTTGTAAAATATTTAACCAGTATATTTCCATTGACAAGCATTAAGGTAGAAATTTCACATAGTAATGTTTTTCTTAAATGGAGCCTTATTCAAAGGACTGACCAGTTAAATATTAGGAAATCCCATTTTAAATTCTTTGAAAAATCAACAAAACTGATTGACGAACGTCAAGCACTTTATATAATAATTTATGTTTGCTTTTGAGATGTTAAATACAGCATTTGATCTTTTATATACCTCAAGAATGTAACATTCATATTTTTTGCAACATGCAACCATTTCACTTTATTATTTTGTCATACGCCATATGAAATGACATTTCTTTTTTTTTAAACTCTTACTGTGTATTTAATTTTTATTTGTGCATGAGATAATCTTTATTTGAAATCTGCCAACCATGTCCATTTAATTTTGTTTGCCATCACAAATTTATTTATGTGAATAAATTTTATATTATTGTATATATTTACATATCTGTTTGATTGAAGAGAAATTCGTCCCTAATATCTTCCCTATTTGGTAGCAACACAATTAATAAATTCTAATAATCAGGCCCTAGCCTGGGACGCTCACAAATATAAGACTTCAGGCAGAGCAACATAGAAAAGAGCGTGAGTATCAAACCATATCAAGATCTGCCAACCTCCTAAAGTGTTTCTAGTCTTAATAATAATAATCTGATAGATAGATGCTTTTAGGGTGGGGTTGATAGGCAAAGGTAACCTCACTATCGGGCAGATTTGAATCCACTTGAGGTCAACCTTAGGATAACACCTTTAAAGCTATATATATATATATATATATATATATATATATATATATATATATATATATATATATATATATATATATATATATATATATATATATATATATATATATATATATATATATATATACTCAACACTCACATAGAGGACTGAAGGAGGTTTAACTGGGTCATTCCTGGTGTGTACCTAGTTGAAACTCCATTTCATTCATTAGGACGGTTACACCCGTTGGGCCAAAGTAGCCCGTAAATATGCAGAAGCTTCACTTTGTTATACCTATTGGCAAGTTCATCTGGAAGTTAAACCACTTAATAAGCTTGTTTCCTTGCACTCCCAATTATTGAAAATCTGTCAAATGCATTATTTTGAAAATTTGGGATTCATGCTATTTCAAAACCAATGCACAGCTATGCGTTGTTGTTTTTTGTTTGTTCACAAGGCCAACAAGTAACTATTCTAAGTCGTAATTTCTTTCCAGATTGAACAAGTTTTGGAAACGTGAAAATGCCTAGCAAGTATACAAGAAAACTTGGCAGCCATTCCTACGCTGACTATAGTGAGGAAAAATTGCAGCTCTGCCTAACTGCCGTTAGAAGCGCCTCCGTGGCCGTGCGGGAAAGTCGATGACTTTCCAATACAGACTCGGGGGTCGACGGTTCGAGACTCACCGGCGGCGGATGATTTTTCAGATCACTGTCGTCGTTGAGATCGAGCTCAAGGTGGGGGGTAGGTTAGTTTAGATGAGCAAAAAGGGTGAGCAATGGCCTAATTGCCAGTAAGCATCTTACCTTTAACTGCCGTTAGAAGTAGGTCTATGACTCAAAGACAATCTGCAGAATATTATAAAATACCTGGATCTACTATAAACAAGCTGAAAAATAAATTTCCTTCGAAACCTGGCCATCTAACCACCTTCACTGATGCCGAAGAAAATGTATTTTTGGCGCACATTATTCGACTGTCTGAATTTGGATTTCCGGAGACTGAGCTAGATTTTCGCTTTGTTAAAGCATATTTGTCATCTCAAGGTCGAACTGTTACTCAGTTTAAAAATAACATGCCAGGGTGGGATTGGACAAAATGATTTCTTATCCACGTTGACCCAGGTATCTTTTGGAGGTTTGCCAATCTCAAATAAGTCAATCTGGTCATTCTGCACTCTCATATAGTAAAGAGGTTTTTGCGAGCGATGCGGATGCAGTGAATTGCTTTGCGAAGTTTTTTCGGGGCTCCTGCTGCGTCTTTGTGGGTTACCCTCTTTGTTACAGTGGTGGGACTGACTTGGATATCAAACAGGTTTCAGAGGAACAGATCTTAAACGCTTTGTTTAAGATCAAACCGAACTATCGTGCCCTGACCAAATTCAAGCTTTTCTGGTCCGGGATTGTGCTCACATACTTGTCCAGCCTTTGACTATACTGTTCAATATATCGCTGGGGTCTTCTGTGTTTGCTAGCACCTGGAAGGAGGCGAAATCAATACCTGTTCCAAAGAAAGGTGATTCTAAGTCGATTAAGAACCATAGACAGATTGCCCTAATGGACAACTTTGCGAAAGGGTTTGAGATTTTCTTGCATGGGATCATTTCGTTTGCGGTAAAAATGTGACTGAAAGCGCTCAGCACGGCTTCGTGAGTGGCCGCTCAATGACGACTAACTTAATCTGCATAACAATATATATACATATATATATATATATATATATATATATATATATATATATATATATATATATATATATATATATACATATATATATATATATACATATATATATATATATATATATATATATATATATATATATATATATATATATATATATATATATATATCTGATGTCATGGAGAACGAGTCACAGACGGATATCATTTACCTGGACCTCTTCATGGCTTTTGATAGGCTGAATCACGATATTCTTTTGAGGAAACGGGAAACATGGGTTTCTCATCAAACTTGATGAAGTTTATGGGATCCTATCTTTGTAATCGAGTTAGTGTTGTCCACTATCATGGGTGTCAGTGCATGGGGGTCGTGCCTATATCGGGTGTTCCTCAGCGATCTGTTCTGGGAGTCTTGTTTTACAATCTGTTTGTCATATTTCAGATGTCATCGACTTGCCCCATCGTCTGTATGTGAATGATGTAAAAATCTTCTCATCCAATGACAGTCTGTCACTATTTGATGCTTGAGGGCAGTTTCCATAGGGTTCAACACTGGTGCTCTGTTAATAACCTCCCACTAAATATTAATAAATGTGTGGTAAAGTCTTATACACTCAACCGCCGTGTAATCGAGTTTCTTCAGCAATGAGAAGCCTTGGCTTTCTAGCGCGGTGCTCCAGATGCTTTAGACATACCGATAGAATATGTGCACTCTATAATGCATTTGTGCTACCTAAAGTAGAATATGAAAGTATATGCTGATCTCCCTTATATGGTTGTAGAGTCGATGCTGCAACGGGTCCTGCATAGATTTCTCAAATACATAAGCTTTCATGAGAGTGGAAGATACCCTAAACAAGGATATCTCCAGGATATTCTGTTGGCAGATTTCAGTGTGAGTTTACTAGCTGACAGATCTCTAGCAAAAATAACATTCATTTTTCTATTAATTCATGGCTACATTGATTCACTTAGCCTGTTCAACAGTTAACTTTTTATGTCCCATCTTCTGGTCCTAGTTTACAATCATATCTTACATTCTGCCTACCTATTTCTAGATCAAATGTTCTAATAAGATCACCTTTATATGCAAGTATGGAAGAGGGGCTGAGGAGTCGGGTGCCAAAGATCTCCAGGGGGCAAGGTAAGGAACTGGAAACAGCAACATGAGCTTTCGATGAAGCTTTCCCCAAGACCATCATGCGCGGTGAAGAGCTGCATCCTGCACGAGGTGGCCCTGCTTATAACTAAACATGACGGATCTAGACGTGGAGGACGAGAAAACTCCCCCAATCCACAGTGTCACATGACCTGTGCCTAGGGATGGATGGCACCAGGGTGATGGTGTCGTAAATCGAATCTCTGGAGTACAGGGAAACCCTCCAGAGTAACTCTCCTTGCACCACACAGGGGGCTTTGATGCTGTGAGCAGTATTTCCCCCATTCTCGTGGGAACAACATGAAGATAAATAAAAATAAAACCAAAACCAATGAGGCTCGAGGAGTGGCTCCGGCTACAGACTCGTGCCTCGAGTCTATTCTGGAAACGGAGACGAGCCAGGAGGCGGAAGCGTCCGCGGACTCTGGAGCTCTCAAGACCAAAGTAGGTACGGGGGATCAGGTGGTAGCTTCGGCCACGCACCTGTCCCCGACACCCAAGCTGGAGGCTGGGTCCCACCGGAGGGCGGCGATGTCCGCGTACTCTGGGGGCCCATCCACCAGTGAGGACCTTACTGTAGGGGTAGAGGGACAGTCCCTGCTGTCCAAACGTTTTTTCGGGGCGCAAAGAAAGAAGCTCCGGAGGGCGCAGAAAATGGCGACCAGGGCGTGGACAGACGAGAAACCAGTAGAGGCCGCGCTCGGACTCTAGCACGCCTACTATAGGCAGACGTCCCAAAAGGGCCAGGGCCGGAACACCGGCGCAGATTGGCTCGTATAGGGAGACTGCAGAGGGCCTCGGGATGTCAGTGAATGACAGACGCCATTCTGAGGTCACGGTAGACCAAGGGAAGTTGGACCTGATCCACGCTGCAGTGGAATCTTTTCAGGGTGGGGAGAGCCCGCCTCACTTCCACCGGGGGCGCCTGGCAGGGGCATCCTCTGGATAACCTGTGCTGGCTCGCAGCCGCCAGACTGGTTGCGGAAAACGATCGGGGGCCTCAGTTAGATTTGGGAGGGGGCGGACTTGGCAGACGTCGTGCCCAAGGAACTCGCAAAGACATGCAAAGTCCTCGTACCGATTCCCGACACCGTCCCGCAAGAGACGGTGGTCAGAAGACTGAAGATCCAGAACCCTGAACTGGGGACACAACACTGGTCGGTTCTAAGCAGGAAGGCAGAGGAGAAAGGACATACCCTTGAAGGAAGCTCCTTCAAGGCATTCTGGGGCCTGGGAAGGGTTAGCTTCCGCCCACTGGGGAAGCAACCGGGGGTTGATGGGACTTAAGTTCCTCCAGGTCAACCTCAGACACACTAGGGCAGCCACAGGCTACTGACGGCTCTGAGGAACACGGATGTGGCCCTCATCCAGGAACCGTATTCCTATAAAGGAGAGATTCAAGGGACTCGGCGAAGCTGCTGGAAAGCTCAGCTACAGGAGATCCAGCGAGAACCCAAGGGCCTGTATTTTTGCCAGGGAACAGATAAGAGTTTCTGCCTTTAAGGAATTTCTGTTCCAGGGAACTGGCAACGATCAAAATCTGATGTGGAGGAGCAAATGGGTCAAGGGACATTACTGCCAGAGCGGCCTACCCACCAGGGGACAGCACAAACCCTCCTCCACCCAAGGAATTAGAGCAGCTGATGGTGGGTAGCAGAGCAGTGGATGGCAGACCATCATCGGCATGGATGCGAACGCGCACCATGAGTTGTGGGGAAGCTCGGACACAAACTCTAGGGGTGACTCACCTTTACAATGCTTTATGAAATTTAATTTAGACATATTGAATAGAGGTAATAAACCGACCTTAGTCACAACACGGCGTGAGGAAGTTCTAGATCTAACAGTTTCCGGTGATTTTGTTAAGAACTGGGCTGTGTCTGAGGAAGTGAGTAGCTCAGACCACACATACATCCGGTTTGAAATCTCCAAAGTCGAAAGACAAACAGTATGGTACTGGGACCCTCGCAAGACGGACTGGGCAGCCTACAGGGCAGACGTAGCAGTGGAACTGCGAGGGGTTAAGAGTACCATAGACAACTCAATAGACCTCGAGATTGCGGCAGCCCAAGTGCGTGATGCAATGACATCAGCCTATAACGCTAACTGCCCCCTGAAAATGAAGGCATCCACCAGGAGCGTCCCGTGGTGGAACGAAGACCTCAGGCAAAGGAGGATGCTGGTTCGTAAGCTGTTCAACATGGCCAAAGGTCAGGAGCATGGGATGAATATAGACATGTCCTAATAAGCTACAACAAAAGACAGAGACACCAGGAAGGAGTCGTGGAGAGCACATCCGTGAGTGCTCTACCACACAAGATCCTGCCCAAGGGCACTCAGACCAACATAGGCTCCCTTAAAACATCGATGGGAGACTTAACAAAGCTCAGGGGAGGAAACTGGAAGTTCGACTACGGACACACTTCCCCGGCTGCAATATGATAAACCAATCACCTCCGGACTGGGAACACTCAGAAATAGAGGCGCCGTCCAGACGGGCATCTAGAGTAGACTGGACAGTCGCTAAAGAGGTGGTTACCTGGAGCAAAATTAGATGGGCCATTAACAGCTAAAAACCATTCAAATCCCCGGGATTCGATGAAATAATGCCCATCATGCTACAACAGGGAGGAGACATACTGGCGCGAGCGCTCACGAGGGCCAGTCTGGCTCTGGGGTATATTCCGAGGGCATGGAGACTGACCAGGGTTGTATTCATTCATAAACCTGGGCGTCCAACAGACCAGGCAAAGTCCCTGAGGCCAATAAGTCTCATGTCCTTCTTGCTAAAACAGTGGAAAAACTGCTCGACCAGCACTTAGGGATGGTGTGCTGGAAGCATATCCCCTACACTGCGGACAATATGCATACAGAGCAGGGGTCTCAACAGAGGGCTGGGGAAAGGCAATGAAGAAGCTGACAGTCCCGCAAAGAGAGGATCAGCAGAACCATTTATGGGATCAGAACCGGTCCTGGGCGTGACGAAGAACACTGCCAGGGATCCATTAAGTCCTGAGTCAGAAACGAACATAAGGTGTACTCGGCAGTGTCTAGGGCTCAGACATGGGAAGTGAGTAATTGAGGAACCCAGTTCAAAAAAAGCTGCTAAATCTTAACAGAGGACACAGGAACATAACAGGACTCTTGACGGGACACATGTCTGTCAAGAAACACCTGTATAAAATTGGGCGTTTCGAGCCCAGCACATCTTGTGCGCGTGGACCACAAAAGACAACTGATCTACAGACAGCCTAGACCGGAGACAGAGCAATATAAAACATCACCCTACTAATTGCGCTGTGCAGACTATTTCAAGGCACAGTGATTTTGAAATGGGTGGGGTAGAAAAGACAAAGGGCATGCATAATAAGCCAAAGGCTGCGGTACTATCGGAGCGACAAAGACGCGGACGAGCTCTAAGGAAAAAAAAGTATGGAAGAGTGCAATAGCATCTCTGTTAATATCCCCATACCTGGTGGTAACATAGACTTTTATAGGTGCTTTTTACGACGATCTAGAATGTGACTTTATAACATGATTCTTATTTTCTTCTTTATAACTGTTAGAATAAGCTGTTTTTGTTTTATGCTGTTATAGGTAATATGGAGATGCTCTGTTTAAATAAATGAAAAATAATAATTTAAGTTCACGGCACACTTGCAATGGAGCTGATATCACACTTCATCAGCTTGTAAAACGCAAAGAAAGTATGCTGATGGGTCATAAAATAAACATGTGATATTTATACATTAGAAGAAACCATGGAGACAGGGTACCCAGCAGAAATCAAATTCCCTGACATTTCTAGGCCCATCGAGTACATTTTTCATAATACTCGAAATAAAAAATACACATACCCGAATACTTTTTTTATGAACAAAATAAATAAAAATTACACACAAAAAACTTACATAATCAAAAACATAGGTATGCTTAACCCCGTTAAATTTATAACATATAGTATTTTCGAGAAGAAAATGTGCAATTTTTCATGGAAAAACTTGACTTTCAGGACTGGCCGACGAACTTAGCCTCTGGAAAGAATTTTCGAGTGTGGTGGAACAAACCGCAAGTCTCCAGGGGGCGTAGAAACTTTGCAAATAATGTTGTTTGTATATATAAATTTGAATAAGCCTGGGAAATGGGTTCCAAAAGCTCAGATTCACGTCCATTAAATTTTATTTTTTTTAATTTGAAAGTCGTCACCACTCTAAAAGAGAAGTTTTATTTATGAAAATTCGCTGAAAAAAATGAAACAAAGATACTCTTTACATGCGCCATATACAAATGCCAAATATTTTGCAACTTTTAACATGATCATAAAGGTTAAAATTAGAGGTGTGTGAAGCTTCGAAATTCCGAACCGAACCCGCCACATCTCCAGAATTTCCCCCAACATCTGGGAATTTTTGCACAATCTGGCAACACCGCCTCCGCTCCCCCTCAGGCGAAGTCTCAACCCTCTAGGACCAGAAATAACGAAGTTACCAACTTGTACCCCGTCGGAACGGATAACTGAGGTCGGCACATTCCGAACACCCTGTATATGCAGAGAGATCTTATAGTTCGAGAAACACCTCTTGTGTAACATAGGAGTGGTGACCACATTTGGATCAGCCTGTATATACATCCCCCTGTATACACACGGGTCCGATCTGTATTCACAGAACCTTCTAGTAAAAGAAGGTCCTGGAATGGAACGCTCTAGAAAGGAGGGGAAGGTAAGGCGAGTATATAAAAGCGAAAGCAAGCCAGCGGAGTTAGTTCAGTTCAGTAAGAGAATGTGGTAGTGACTTGAAGAAGCAGTGTAAAGTGTTAAGAGAGTAGCTACTGTAGTACCAGTGTAGAGACTTGTGTGCAGATTAGTAATTGTAGACAGTAAATTAAGTGTTTTGTGAGAGAGACATTCTAGAAATTTTATTGTATCCATATTTAGAGTGTAAATAAAGTTGTTTTGTTAAAATTAAAAGTCTCACTTATCCAGAACCCGGAGAAAACGTAACAATATGTTCGCACTAGCGATGTTGAAATAGTTCGAAATATGTAATTCTTCAAAATAGTTCGAAGTTCGTTGCTCAAAAATACTTCGAAATTTAACTTTACAGGCATTGAATGTTGCAAAAAGTAGCGAAGTTGCAGCCCCTTTAACTCGGTAGCGGTGTTTTAAACTTATTGAGTCGATATCGTAGTTTCAGGAGATTTCACTTATGCATATTTTTGACAGTAGATGGGACACATTGAGACACGACGAAGCCATTTAGCAGTCACAGAATTATTTTTCTGTTATATCCTAGCCTCCCAACACCTATTTCAGTAACAACATTATGATGGCGGTGTTCAAAGGCGATCGGTAACGTAAATGTTCAGAATTTGAGGATAATTACAGATTGCCTTTAAAAAACACTGGTTTCAACATGCTTTATTACACAGTGAGCCAAAACAGTTAAATATTCACAATCAGGAGACAGTTCAAACTTGTAAGTGGTTATTTTCTTCCTATCATGCTCACTTTGAACCCTCCCAATCTGTTTGCTAAACTGCCTAGCCAATACCAAACAACATTTATAATTGAGCTTATCTATAGATCTAGAAATCTAAAAAAGTTTCAAATATTTTGTGTTTTTGATTTAACGTTGACCCATCTCCACAACGATCAGAACCGGAAGGCATTTTCACCCAATCAACCTGCAAATTTGTCGAATCCTTCCTTTTTGTAAAAAGAGTGGGAATCTTTTACATATCAAATATTGTATGTTACTGCAATATTCCAAAATTTTGTATTTAAGGAAATGATATATGAACACTGAAAAATTTTGGGTAGTTCGATTTTTAATTTCTAAGAAGTTCGAATGTGAACCTTAGACATACCATTTCAGAGGTTCGAAGCGACATATTTGCTTGGGTTCGTTCATAGTTTGGTTCGAACAAAACATGGGTTTGCACACCTCTAGCTAAAATAGAATAAACACATTCACAGCAGAGCTGTACTCAGCCAATACCTAAAACACATTTTGCATTTTATGCATTCAAGGAAGAACACTCCATATTACGAGACATGTTTGAGATAGAAGAAGACGACATTTATATCGGCGCATGATGTGGCATAAGCCGCATTCATTGGCGGATTTAATTGATATTGGTACCAAAGGTAAGCCGCATTCATATAATATATATGAAATAAAAATGCATCTGCTAGCGATGACATTTTACAAATATATAATTTCCAGGTCTACTGAATGATTTCCATGACATTTCAGTAAAATCATCAATTTCCCTGACATACCCCTAAGATTTTAGGGGGTATTTCACATTTCCTGATTTTTCCAGGTTGCTGGGTACCCTGGGAGAGGTTAGATACAAAGGTACATACAGTTGTGGTGAAATTGCTGGTCTAGTCTGTGAAGCATACGATTAATAATACGGGAATGCTGAACATGCCATAGAATCGCCAGAATATATATATATATATATATATATATATATATATATATATATATATATATATATATATATATATAATAAATATATAATAATCATATATATGAATCAGTAACTTTATTAACTCATTTTATTATACAAACTATTTAAATTATAATACATATTTATAAATATATAAAAAAAAACAAGAAACATTAAAACACGTAGATTAATATCAAAACAGTCATTTTACAAATAAATCTAAAATGTTATATAACTATAAAATGGTAAGATATCTTTAATCATACGCTACTCAATTAACTATATATGGCACAAAGAAAACACCAAAATAGCTTGTTCCATATTGGCAAACTTCTTAACATACTCACAGCCAATCACGCATTCGGGTGAGAAATTCCGAACTTTAGACGATTGGCTCCACACAAGTCTCACACTGGAAATTAAGACAGTAAATTTGTGTCAACACTGGAATAAAAGCGTGACTTTGCATATTTCAAAGTCTGTTTCAAGATCACGTTTTTAAACTGAACGTGTTAATCAGGTTTTTTTCATACATTTTGGTGTCATCTATAACTAATGATACTAGTTAAAGTAGTTTAACATACAGCAACATGTTTAAGATGCTTTTTATAGGAACTGTTTTAACATACAGCATAATGAAAAAATGTTTAATTGGACATACATTTCCCCAATCAACAACACAGAATGGTATACAAGAAAATACAGATGTGTTTTTACAAAGACAACCTTAGCAACATAACGTTTCTCGAACACACCTTGCACCTTTACTTTAGAAACAATTCACCTTTCAAATGTTTAGGGGATGTAAGCTATGATCAAACAGCATGAAAATTATGTATTACAATCACATTGAACTGTATATCGCCTGAAACAGCTGCGATTCTACGATCTACAAATAGATAAGCTGTACTAATTAGATATATATTCGACTTGTTTGTTCAAAATTGCAAATGTTTCTACACAACTGAAGAAAACGCTACTGTTGACGAAAACTTGTAGACTGTGTTGCAGTTCAAATAATACATCCAAGCGAGGCAAATAGGTATGGTATTAAAATCCTTGAACTTGTAGCTGCCAACATGTTTTACGTTTCAAATCTGGAGGTTTATGTAGACCAGCAACCTGAAGGTCCATTCCATGTAAGTAAGGACACCAGGAGTGTTATCGTTGACTGCTGCTCTTCAAGCAAGCATATGCTCTTCAAGCAAGCATATGCTCTTCAAGCAAGCATAAGGATCAGAATGGAGCACCGCCAGCGGAAAGTTGAAACTATTTATTAGCACATAAGTAACTATTACCACCATCGGCATTACTGAAGGAAACAAGGACATCCACACGAATTGCAGCAGTCACTCTATTCTAGCTTGCTAGCTCAGCTCTCTAACGTCACGAGCTTTTTCCAGATAGTATACAGTTCAATGGTTATGTAAGATTTAGTGAATTAGTATACTGGCCTGTAAATGCAACATGCAACAAAAAATCAACTACAAAATAAATCAAAGTCAATTAATCAAGACTAATTAGAAATACAGATGTAGACTTCTCTGGGATTACACATAAAGAAAACAAACACTTGTCAAACCAGAGAAAAAGTATCTACATATGTATTTAAGATATAAATACTTCACAAAGTGAAGGCACCAGCGATTAATGAACTAGTTAGATAACAGAAAAAATTAAGCTTCTTCTACATCAATTATTTGTAATCAAAATGCATAGAACCAATCATAAATATAACAAATAAATACGAATTATATATCAAAAATGTTTGCCAACTAAAGTAAATAAATAAATAAAATAAATAAGTAGCGTATAATTAAAAATTAACAATTAACACTACTTAATGAAACCCTGTTTGTTTACCACAATAGAAATGTCAGTTTCATTAAGGGTGCTTTCATTTAGGGATGTACAAGTCAGTTCTTCTTTCATCAATTTCTCATGAAGTTGAAGCGTATCCTTTTTTCCAGCGATTCTTCCTTCATGTTTTGTTATTATGGGCTCACGAACAAACTTTTGAATTGACTTTGGCAAGATTATTTTCTCTTCTTCTTCTTTAAATATATTTACTTTAGCTGGTTTATATATAACTTCTGGAAAATCAGTATTTGCAATATTCTTTAGTACTCGATTCTCGGAGCTTCCTTCGGTTTGAATGGACGGCATATTTCTTGCAGCAAAGGTTTTCTCGCATTTATCAGAGGGTTGTTCTTTCAGTACAACATTCTGCCTCAAAATACCAGGGCTGTTTTTAATGTAGATTCCAACAGGGCTTACAATGTTCTTATATTTTAGTTTATTTTGAACAGCAGGCGACTTTTGAGCTGCAACTGGTTTTAGGCGCTTAAAAGGAATTTTAAACTTGTTTTCTAACGATTTTCGTTTCAGATTTGACGATACTGGACTAATACTGACATTGACTTTCTTCTTGTCTCTATTTTCTACTCTCTCACCTGGCGTTTTTCCCTTTGGCTTAGGAATGTTGCTTATTTTATCTGAATTGTATGATTTTGGTGAGGAGTGAGAATTTTCTTTTTCATTATCATGATTCTCACTAGAACAAGATAAATTGTTAATATTTTGTAGACTTCTGGCACATTTTTCGTCCTCTTCCACAGGCATTTTATAGTCTAATCCGTATTTAAACATCATTTCAATTTCTTCCACAGTATCATTAAATACTGCAGATTCTCCACCATTACTTACTACTACTGATTTTGGTGATACAAATTGTTCAGCTGAATTGTCTTCAAAATTCACATTTATATCGTCAAACGACCTGTTTGACACAGTTGATTGAGAACTGGGTAATATATCTGTTTCAATACTGCTGTCCACTGTTTGTATTATATCCTCTTCATTATTTGACCCCATTCCAGCTGTAGTGTCAATAGGTTTTGTATCTCGATGATATTCAGACAATTCACTCATCTTTGACTCATTATAGCGGGCAATGAGTCTAGAGGTTTTTTCCATCTCAGCATCTATGTCCACGGGTTCATTTTCTAGCAGGGAGCTCCAGTAACTGAGAGATTTTGTTTGGACATCAGTTTCACAAATTAACTTTTTTATCATATGAATCTGGTAGTTGGTTTCATCGTCTTCGTCGGATGATATTATTATCGTATTATCAACCAAAGTTTGTTGAATATTGCCCAGTATGTTACTCTCTCTTGTTTGAGCATTGGCGTTTTCTATAAAAGTTTGCATTGATTGGTCATGGTTCTTGTTTGTTGTAAGGCAGTCTGAATTTCTAGGATTGGTATAAGTTGAAGTTACTTCATAACTATCTAATCTTGATGAAAATCCGCAAGCTACATTGTCTGGTTCGTTCTCTGTTACTTGAGAACTATCTAATCTTGGTGCAAATCCGCAAGCTACATTGTCTAGTTCGTTCTCTGCTTCTCTGCAATCTTCTACAGTATCCATTGTCCCGTTTTGATTGTCCAGACTTTCTTTTTTTGCAGGCTCTGTTTTGTGGGCCCGATTACTTAGAATCCTTCCTCTAGAACAAAATTGAAATAGTTACTTTCTTTTATATAAATTTGATAAAAGCAAAATATAGAAAAAACCGATAAGGCATTAAAGAAAAGCAATACTACTGGACTGATATTTATTTATTTATAACCACCCAAACAGGCAACAGCCCAATTACAGTATTGTGCGAATTAATGTAAACATTGGAAACTTCTGTATTATTTTAACATGGCAACACTGCTGGGACAATTCTGACATGTGTATCTCGACATATCCCATACCCTGTCATTCTGCATAAAATTTCTATGTCAGTCGTTTTGCCGGTTATTGGGACTAAGTTACACGCGTTTTTGTGGTTTTGGGGAAAATAGACCGTTTTAGTTAGTTTTTCATGTTGATGGCATCATGGACATTACGCCAAGGAAAAGAGAAAAAATAATTACACTTAGTGAGCACACGTCCATGACACAGAGAGACATTGCTAGTGAGTTTTGCACGAGCTTGGGAGCTGTAAATAACGTAAGTAAACAAAAAGAAAAACGTGGCTGGATCAATTGAAGTCTAGTGGAAGGGGAAACATGGGAGAAAAAGGAACATTTCCAGTGCAGAATTTTTTTTGTTTCTTCACAGAAAGACCAGCTATGACCTTGAGCCAGACTTTAGAAAAGGCTGGAGTGAAAATTCATAACCCTACAATTCGCAGACGGCTTTTGGAGGGAGGAAGAAAGGTAATACCTCAAAAGAAACAGCTTCTGACGAAGGCTATGATGAAAAAAGACTGATTTGGGCAAAGAAAAAATGCTCATTGAAGAGACGAACACTGGAGAAATGTCTTGTTCTCAGATGAGACAGTTTTTGATGCAGGGGTACCAATAAAAATTTGTGTGATAAGGTGTGGACGAAAAGTAATTGCTCACTTGCTCCAGACAATGAAACATCTAGTCATATATAGGAACAGGAAAACTTATACCTATTGAAGGCATGAAGAACAGTGAAAAATATAAAGAGATGTTAGAAACGTGTTTGTCCAGAGAACTAGAAAAAGTACACAGCAGTTGGCGAACCAATCTTCCAGCGAGATTTAGCACCATGTCATGTTTCCAAGAAGATGGTGAAATATTTCAAGGACGACAAGAACAAGTCGAATAGCTCAGTTCAGGAGGCGAGTAACCTCTAAAATTCAGTGCTATCGGGGTGGCAAAGCCGCAGACGAGCTTTGAGGAAAAAAAACCCTCTAGAATTGGACTAGGAAGTCACGGGCCTGAGTCCCGTATTTAGACAGTCCGCTTTTTCACTCGAATGTGGAGAGGCTGGCTTCTGATGAGTTATGGGTGGAGTCCTTTGTTTATCTAATATATAAAAACCTTGTGTCACAGTTTTAGTGTTTATACTCCTCTGAAACGGCTCGACCGATTTTGATGAAATTTTATATGTATATTCAGTAGGTCTGAGAATAGGTTTATAACTAATTTTTATACCCCTAAGTGTAAAGGGTGGCTCACCCAATTTTATTTTTCATTTTTCAAACAATTTTTTTTTATGGTGTGGCATTAAAAAATACATTCAGTCCTTAATTTTCACCCTCCTACAACCAACCCCTACTTTTTAATAGCATTTTATATTTTTTAACCCCGGTCGATAGCTGAGCAATTAACACTTGATCCACTATCCCCGCCAGGGGTCTACCAGTGTCACTTTTCACCCCGTAAACAGCACGGAGTAGGGATGGGAGCGTTCTCCTGTCTCTCTTGCAATAAGCTGTATCTCACTTCTTACTAGTGATGGGAAAAACAGTTATTTTCTATTAACAGTTAAAGCTGTTTACGTTATTTCATAATAACCGTTGAAAATAACAGCTTCAGTTATTTCGCTGTTATGTTGAACTGGATAGTCGATCGATAGTATCCTACATTCCCAAAGCTGTGAGCGAGAGTGAGCACACTAGAGTATAAATAACGTGTTTCCTGTTAAGTAATATGTTATGAAGTAAAGTCTGCTCTATACTGCATAGCATACCCATACATATTTATATCATTCCCAGTCGCATGTCCATTCATCCCGTTAAATAGTTAAATTTAACAGTTGCCGATGAAAACCGATGTTTATTCATCGAACCTAGTTGCAGTGGAACTGAAACAGATACGACTTCGAATTCTAGTTTAGTGTAAAAAGCGTTATTTCGTAAGCTGTTATTAAATTTTGGCCATTTTGTACATCGATCGCAGTAGTGACATTTTTCCGTGTAATTCTCAACTAAATTGATTATAAATTTGCAATGCTGTAATTATTAATAATTATTATTAATATTAAGAGTATTTCTACTGTAAAAATGCTGTAATGATCAAAGATAAATATTTCAATCAAAAAGGTATTATTTAAGTAAAAATCTTTATTTTTAATTCTACTCTATGGCTAACTTTATCCTGTCGTTTTCTGCGCGCGGATTAATGATCAACGTTATCGAAGCCATTATTTTAAATGGCAAATTCCGGGGTGAAAGTATATTACTTCCACGAATCCCTATTATACCCACAGATGTGCTAATTCAATTTAAACGCATTCAGTTCCCCATTACATTGACATTTGCAATGACTATTAATAAGTCTCAAGGCCAAACAATGTCTGTTTGTGGCTTAGATTTGAGCACACCATGTTTTTCACACGAACAATTATTTGTGGCATGCTCTCGAGTGGGCAAACCATCCAGTTTGTTTGTGTTAGCTAAAGATGGAATGACAAAACATATTGTACACTCCATTGCACTAAAGATTAATATTGTTGACTAATATTTTAAGAATCGGTTGTATATATAATTTTTTTTAAAAGTTACAATAAATTTAAAAAATAATATTTTTTGGTGTGTTGTTATTTTCACATTCTGTCAACATTCACAGCAATCCATGCCTCTTCCACTCATATACCACATACCCACACACTTACAATAAATAAGATGTATTTTTATACTGTAGAAATAATTCATATGGCAAAACTACGTTTGCCGGGTCAGCTAGTATGAATATATAAACTCCCTCCGTACAAGTCTAATACTTCTGGGTGCGGAGTTTATCTACTGTGGTGACAAAATAATTATCTTTCTAGACTGGCCTAAAAACTCACCGTACAATAATCCTACCGAGAACTTGTGGTCTATATGCAGGGTTAGATTGTTAAAAATTGATTATACAACAAAACTTAGATGATTAAGGCTGTCATTTAGGTGTGGTTTCGAAAGGACAAAAGCAAGGAGAATTGCAAAATATCTGATCGATCTATGCCAAAACGAGTTGAAGCTGCAATAAAAGCCAAAGGGAGACACATACCCTATTGAATAATACTAAAAGATTTATAAACTAGTAATATTTCTTTTTTTTTTCTTTTGATAAATGATATTTAAAGTAGATCTGCCTGTTTGCACATTAATTTGCAGAATACTGTACATTAATTTGCAGAATACTGTATATGGCTGAAATCAATATGCAAATAAACACATAATATACTAATAAACAAAATGCAAATACACAAACATAATAAGCTAGGTTGTGACCACATTATAGAACATTGACTCCTCAAATGGTGAAACGAACTACCACACAGTGCTATAATTGAATATATGCACCTGTGAATAGTTATATTGTAAACACAAAGAATAAAGAGAAAACTTATATATATATATATATATATATATATATATATATATATATATATATATATATATATATATATATATATATATATATATAATTAATACGTGTTATAGAGAGGGGGATGAAAAGGTAACTAGAAACAACATTATGTAGTAGACTGTGCCTGACTGAGTAAAAAACACTGACCTGAGAGTTCTTCTATCAGAAAATGAAGTGAAGCCAAATGTGTTCAGTTCCTATTGAATGCCATTCTTGGGATAAACATATACAAATACTAAATACTAAAGGAACTCGTGTTGAATAGATTCCAAGAGGGTTACGTAAAGAAATAAAATAAAAGGGCACCCAACACAAGCTGGCATAATCGATGTTTGAGCACACAGAAGAATTATACAGATAAAAAAAAGTTCTTTAGTGAAGTCATAAGGATATTATTCAGGTCTAAATTTAACCACAGATCTGGACAAATATTAGATCCGAGTAATAAAGTCTGTCACAGGTTCCTATGCTCTTTCCATTTATATAACAGATACAATTCAGTGAGTGATGCTTGTTAGAAAAATCCATCACACTACACATGGAGCGACTCAAAGGTAATTTACATCACACCAAGTGAACATTTTTGTAAAGGTCACACTGCAGAATATTCAAGTCAATAGGAGAATTGATAGAAAGGAAAACTTTTAGGTCATCAACATAAATAAGTATATGAACAGAAAGTTCCGAATCCGGGTCGTTAATGAAGATACTGAAAAAAGGGGGACCCACTACAGATCCTTGAGGAACTCCAGAAGCACGAAATTGACTTGAAAGGCCAACCAGCATACCAAACCCAAATGAAGCCTGTTGAAAAGATAAGACTGGAAAAAGGATGGAAGACTGTCAGAAAAAACAAACGAATCAAGTTTACATAAAAGTAACCTGTGATTAGCTGAGTCAAAGGCCCTAGAAAAGTCCAAATAAGCTATATCAACCAGCTCATTTTTATCTGGACAGTTAGATACATACTGTACAAAAGAGCAAAGATTGGTTATTGTGGAGCGGTCACTTACAGAACCAGGTTGATTCAGTGACAGATATAGATGGTTAGGTTTGTTTGTGAGTGGGCCATACCGGTCCCTCCACCGCGACCATAAGGTCTATTGTGGCTCACGCCTAATAGTCTATATTTCGCCCAACAAAGCCAGCTTCCTGCAGAGGTCGATAATCTTCGTGGGCGAAAGTTGATCCAGATCCTCCGGAGCAAGCTTTATCTTGCCAAAGAGCAGGTATCTAGTCCTGTCCGCTGCCGGACAGGAACACAGTACGTGCTCTGCTGTCTCGTCACTCTCCATACACAGCCGGCACTCGGTCTCCTGACTGACTCCAATACGGTGCATGTGGTGATGCAAGCGGCAGTGTCCTGTATACAGGCCAACTAGAGTACTCAGTTGTTGCCTGTTTAACTCTAGAACTTTTTTAGCCCTTGACTCAGACAGACCATTTATGAAGGCCTTAGAGTGAGCTAATCCTGGAAGATTTTGTGAATACTAGATTGTCATTCTTTCTGTCCAGGTCTTTAAGGTGCGTTTTGCTGTGCATGATGTTATCCCCAGCACCGGTCCGACAGTCTCTATGGGCACCACTCCTGGCAAGCGTGTCGGCCGCAACATTGCCATCATGGTCCGAATGACCCGGTATCCAGACCAGAGACACCTCATTACAGCTGCCCAGTTCGTTATGGGCAGATTTACAACTCCATACCGTTTTTTAATTACACCGGTAGGAACCAAGAGCCTTTATTGCAGTTTGGCTATCTACATATATCTTTATCGATTTGTGTGTGCACTGGTTTTTTATACTTTCCCTTGCACACATCTCGATGGCATACACTTCTGCCTGGTGTATGGTTGCGTACTTGCCGAGGCTAGCTGATAGTCTGGCATCGGTGCTGCCCACATATGCGCCGACTCCTACTCCCACATTGGTTTTGGAGCTGTCAGAGTACCAGCAGAGATCGGCTCTCAATAGGGTCGTTTGATTTCGATCCCAGTCCTCCCTTTCCGGGAGGACGGTATTGAAAGACAGATCTCTACAGATATAGATACACATGAAGAGTTATACAGGGTGTGTGAATTAAAACTTCCCACCTGGAAAATATTGAAAAAAAAATAAAAAATAGCTGAAACGTTTCGACTTTGTTTTCAAGGGGACACATGATGCCGTCCGTTTTGGTGCCTTGGAATCTACCTCTTAGGCAATGGCATAAAGTACCCTTAAATTTTAAATGGCATTCTATGTTGAGTAACATCTCATTTTAAAGCTTTCTCGATTCTGCTCATGACAACATAACACTTTTTAAATGTTGGTTTGGACATGGCAATAAAATCATCAATTAAAGCTTAAGACAAAATATTAGTGTTCGACCAAAACTGGTTTTTACAACCGAAACAGAATTTTGGTCTCCGTTTCAGTTTCGGCTGAAACCGTAACTTCCTTTTAAGGTACCTAATTATTTTGTACGGTGTGATGATTAAGTTTGGAACATAATTTATAAATGCGTTATTGAATTTTTTCCAGAAATTGCCCACTTATAACGTAAAAATTACATCGATGACATAAGCTATTTCGGAATGGTGACGTTACTTATTGTAGATCTTGTAATTGGCGGTCTATCAGGATGTTGTTGGTTAAATAACTCGCATGCTTCCTGTAGATTTCTAAGCCTGTCGCCACATCCAATCATCATTAATATTTCCATTCCTTCCCTTTAGGTTGCATGTGCCATTTTTGTTAAATTCGAATTAGAATGGATTATTTTTAGCACTTTTACACTTTCACAAGTAAGACTATTAATTAATTTCAACGGCAGGTAGTAATTGAAATTAATTCACGATTTAACATTATTGTCTTTATTCACTGAATTCCAAATCCATACTGCGATAAAAGTCCGATAACTAAATACTGATAACAGAATGAATTATCACGAGTGTTGTTAAAAATTGATTTTGACTTTACTTTCTGTTCTACCTGTCAAATAGTTACACGACAGCGGATCAAAAATCACAAAAAGTGTTCATTATCCTAGAAAAGTGAAGTAAAACCTTATTATTCTAAACAAAACTCGTCCTAAATAGAAACGGTGAGAAATATTTCTTATTGCTTATTTATTTTAAATTTCCATTGTTTAAAGTAGATAATGAATTAAAAAAAGTATTGTCATGTCAGGTACCATATTTATTTTCATCATTTAAGTAGTAAACAGGTTTATGGAAAAACAGCAAAAAAATATGGTTGTCATTTAAAAAACCTTACGATGATGCCATCATTCAGAAATAGGTGACGCCATAAATGTAATTTTTGCGTCATAACTTGGCCATTGAGAAGATAAAATTAACATATCCGAGCTTTTTTCTTGAAAAAATTAAATAACTCATTTAGTAATTACGTTCCAAACTTCATCATCACACTGTATATTGTATATGTTTCAGTTCATTTTAGCTAGCTGCAAGTACATATATGTTTGTGTTCATAGAAGCAGTTAATTTTATAAATTATTAGTTTAGTATCTCTAAAAAACTATCTATTATATTCGACATGGTATGAGGTATAAACGTCGTCTTACAGTCTCGTCTACTCGACACTCTCCACTATGCCGATCGTTCTCAACGGCCCCACGAAAGCCTATACGAACGTAATTTCAGTTTCGGTCGTACTTTCGGCCGAAACCAAAACAAAACTGAAACTCTACTTTAGCGCCAAACTTTACGGACACTACAAAATACCAATGAATTAAAGAATATTACTTAATTAAATATTCAAATTGTTTTCACTCCACTTCCATACAATAATTTTTATTATTTTGTCTTTGCTCCATTTCCAAATGAATATTTTGAAGCATTTCGGGCGTTATTTGACGACATTCTCCAACAATTCACTGACGAAGCTCCTCAAGCCAGTTTGGTCATGTTGCATACATTTTCGACTTTAAGTGCCCCCATAGAAAAAAGGTGATTAAATCTGGCGATCTGGGAAGCTACTCAATTGAACCCATGCGTCCTATCCAGTGATTTGGAGAGTTCTGATTAAGAAAATCATGCACAGCTGCGACATAATGTGGTGGAGCACCATCCTGCTGAAACCACACGTCTTCTTCTGCCAAAGCGTTGGCATTTTCCAATATTTTCACAATCGTCGGGTAGATATGCATTTCCAGTAGATTCAGATACAAGTTTCCATCCAGATTTCCCAGTAGGAAGAATGAGGTGGTTTCCCAGTATGCCCGCGCCCGAACATTCAATTTTCCTGGATGCTGCATATGAGTTTTACGAAACTTTAATGGATTTTCATCACTCCAGTAGCAGAAATTATGGCGGTTGACTAGGCCATCCCGTTGGAACATACATTCATTGGAAAAACAGATCGAGTACATAAAGATTGGATTCCTTCTGGTCCGATCACACATTTCTTCACAGAATTGCACGCGGTGATCTGGATCGTCTTCATTGAGTTCATGTACCAAATTATATTTGTAGTGAAGGTATGTAAATGTGTTGTAATTTATGATTATGTTTATACATAATTATCTATTGTAAATCTAGTTTCTGAATATATTACATTCAATTACATAGTATTTTTCTTTTTAGTTACACCACCACCATGGCTTATTCAACAGTCTGAATTAGACACTATTTTCAACATCTAAGAAAAGATAGAGGAAAGTGAGACTGATGCACCCTCAGAACATCGCGAACATGTTACTAACTCTGAACAGTCTGCTGAAGATTCTTCAGGATCAGAATATGAAGATATGCAGCCCCGAAGGCTTTTCTATTCTGGAAAAGATCAAACCACTTTATGGTCAATGCACCCACCAGATTTTCGCCCCAATGTTCGGACAGCAAGGCAGAATATGGTGATAAAGTTACCGGGTGTAAAAGCAGTAGCTTTAAATGCAAAGACAGTATTGGATGCATGGAAGTTGTTTTTTCCCAATGAGACAATATTGCAAATTACTAACTGTACTACTATTTATCTTCATAAGATGCGTCAAAATCATGCGCGCGAAAGGTACTGTCTCGATACCACTCCTCAACAAGTAACCGCTTTGATAAGCCTTCTTTTCATGGCAGGGGTAAAAAAAGTCGTCTCGCATCAATATTGATGAACTATGGAAAGACGATGGCACATCCCCCGAGTGTTTCCGGGCTGTCATGTCACATCACAGATTTTTTGTCCTTGAGGTTCTTCGCTTTGATGACATCAACGACAGAATTAAGAGAAAGGCCACAGATAATCTGGCACCTATTAGGCAAATTTTTGAAGAATTTGTTTCCAGATGCATAAACAACTATCAAGTGGGCGAGTTTGTCACAATTGACCATATGCAGTCCAGATCAGAACACCGGCATAGCCACATTAGTATATTCGTCGATGGAGTAAAAACAATGCTGCAGAATAAATGACTTTATCATATACTTGAAGGTTTCCAAGTTAACGGCCCTAATCGTCCCTGGTAAACGATTATATAGATCCACTTCCACAGAGTTTCTGGAAGACATAGCCAGACGCCAACGTGGAACCGATAGTAGACCGGCATTATGTGTGTTATACGTGTGAATATCACTCCGCAAAAAATAATTCCCTGCTGTGTCATGTACCCTCAAAAGGGTTTTTTCCCCAATTGCTCAACGTGAGGCACCCAATTCAGGTCACCATCCAAAGCCAGACCCAACAATCCCACCGGTTAATCACCTGCTATGTTATGATTTGAAGAAACAATAAGCTGTTGTGTCTTATCAGAGTTGAGTCCGAGTCTGTTACTAGTGAACCACAGCTCAGCCGAACAAGTCGCCTCTCCAATTGAGTCAGTCATATAGATAGTGTTTTTGTGTGAACTAATAAAAGTGGTGTCGTCGGCATAGCAAATAGTCTTAAATGGCATCATGTAGTAATACAGATCATTAATGTAAATAATAAATACAAGTGGTGACAAAACCGAACCCTGGGGTACACCATGTCCAACCAACCTAAATTCTGTGCTTCCCCCATTCACCATCGGAACAGCCTGCCGCCTGTGACTAAGATATGACTCAAAAAATCTAATAGCACCCCCCGAAACTCCATAGAATTCCAACTTCCTCAACAGTATTGAGTGAGACACACAGTCAAAAGGCTTCGAGAGATCGCACAACAGCACAGCTGAATGCTCTCGTCTCTCAAGGAAACCCACCAAGTCCTCAACCACCCTCAGCACAGCGTGGGTTGCAGGACGACCGCAAGGAAAACCAAACTGGTTAGGATTGAGTAGGGAATTTCTCTCAAAGTAATCAGCAAGCTTGTCCTTGATAATGATCTCCATCACCTTAGCAAACATGGGCACAATTGCCAAAGATCTGAAATTATCCAGCTCATTAAGGTCTCCCTTCTTATGTAGGGGAATTGACTTTGAATATTTAAAAACCTCAGGAAAAATACCCCTCTCAAAAGAAGCATTCAACAATAATGTTAATGGCTCAACAAGATAATCCGTTGAGCACTTTATCAACTTACTATTAACATCATATACATCCGTGCAGCTTGAATCACTCAATCTTAGTATCGCCTCAAGTACTTGCCCCTCAGAAACCAGCCCCAGCCTAAAACAGCATTGAGGTTTGGGAATGCCATTCAAAAACTCCGTGAAATCCACATCAGAAGGGGGCAGGGAGTATATTGCAAATAAGCCATCGAAATATGGTATAAAGATTTATGACTTGGTAGATTCTAAAATGTTTTACATTTCTAACTTAGAAATATACGCAGGTAAACAACCTGAAGGCCTCTATCGCTTTGAGAGTAAGGCAGATAGTGTATCGAAGAGAGTAGTGTCACCTATTTTGAATAGCGGAAGAAACATAACCATGTTACATCTGTTCATTTAGCTCTAGAGTTGCTACAAAAGAAAACTACAGCCGTTGGAACTACATGAAAAAATAAAAGGAAAATATACCGCCATTATTGGTACATGTAAAAGGAAAGCCAGTATACAGCAGTATGTTTGCGTTTATGAAAACTGCAGTCGTTGGAACTATACGAAAAAATAAAAGGAAAATACCGCCATTATTGGTACATGTAAAAGGAAAGCCAGTATACAGTAGTATGTTTGCATTTATGAAAACTGCAGTTTTAGTATCGTATGTGCCGAAAAGAAATACAAATGTGCTACTTCTTTCTACTCTGCATTCTGCCGACAAAATTGATAAAGATATTGGTGAGAAGTGTAAACGGGAAGTTATAACATTCTACAACAGGACAAAAGGGGGTGTTGATGTGGTAGATAAGCTAATATCTCAATATACAGTTTCCAGAAACAACTGCAGGTGGTCTTTGACAGTATTTTACTGTTTACTGAATATTAGCGGTATCAATTCTCAGATAATTTACTCAGAAAATACAGGGACAAAAGAAGTGTGGAATTTTCTTAAAAAAATTATCGCTGGAGCTAATGAGACCACAGCCACATGCAAGATTATCTGTGCCAAACTTATAAGTGAATCTGAAGAGATCTATAAGAAAGCTTGTGGAAAGACGCCTCAGGACCTAGCAAAAATATGCAGGGTATGTGTTCATTGTGTCCGCGCCGTAAAAACACAAAAACAAAGAAAATGTGTTGCAGGTGCAACAAATATTTATGTAAGTTAGTGGTAGATAAAACGTTAATCTACATTTTTCCAATAACGATGATGATGTTGCACCTGGAAATCCTGGACATGACAAACTATTCAAAATCAGACCATTGCACAACAAAGTACGAGAATGATTACTCAAAGTGCCAGAAGAGGAATATCTGGCCATCGATGAGCAAATTATTCCAACAAAAGAATGTTCATCCATAAAACAATATAACCTACAAAAACCTCATAAATGGGGCTATAAAGCATTTGTTCTAACTGGAGTAAGTGGATTTTCATATGACTACGAAATTTTTGCAAGGGAGCAAGATAACATATCTCCGATGATTATCTTGATATAGATGTGAGCTCAAATGTAGCCCTGAGATTATCCCAAACAGTACCTAGACGTATAAATAACAAAATCTTTTTCGATAACTGGTTCAATAGTGTACCGTTGCAATTATTTTTTTTAACAAAACAAGGTTACTCCCATTGGGTACCGTGAGACTATATCAGGTATTAAATGTCAATATACCTAAAAGTCAGAATTGAAGAAAAATGGTCAAGGGTCTATATTGGAAAAAGTGTCTAGAGATTGATGGCACTAAAATTTCTAAACTCCCTGGTGTGATAATAAGGCAGTAAATAACATGTCCATATATGATGGAAGTTGTTGGCCAAACGATTTTCTAAGAAAGATAACACTCACGTAATCGACCCATGCATCAAGAGAGCGGCTTTGCCGGATGGTGCTTATGGCTCAGGGTCCTGCCTGGCCTCCCCTGTAGGTCAAGAAGATCAGTTCAGGCAGGTCCCTAGAGCAATAAGCACCGTCCGGCAATACCGCTCTCGCAATGCATGAAATGACCCGTCGCCGAAATTGTATCCATCTGTTTCACATTACTTAAAACCATTTTTACATGTATAGGAATAGTATATTGTTAGCTGAATAAAAATGTTGTCTTCGTTGCGAATTGTGCCATATGTGGAACAGTTTCATTTTATTAACTTTTGAGAAAAATATTTCCCAAAGATTTTTGCCATGTTACTCCATGACTCGATTCTAGTTCATAATCTTTTTTTTTTCGTCAGAGAAAAAAAGTCATGGGTTACGGTCGACTTTACCGCAACTGGAATCTAGCAAAACGGCGCACACCACAAGAAAGAGTACGTAACGTAGATTTATAATCCGGAAAAAAATTTACGGAAAAACCAGAAATAACAGAATAATTGAGAAATGAAATTCCAAAAAATGCACCAATTTCACGTTTGGAACTGTCAATTTTCAGCAGCGTTGCCACATTGAATGAATGCACTGCCGGACAGTGTTTACTTACCAACCGGCCTGCCTGACCTGACCTTGACCTGACCTGACATTCCCCCAGTACCTAGTAAATAGCTTCGTAACTGACAACAACGCCGATCATGTCAACGAAACAACAGTCATAACCTCACATACAAAAATATACGTTTTTGTTGCAAATCGAAACGTTTTAATTGCGTTTATCATTGAAAGGTTATTGAAAACGAAATATACCACACTGTTTTACTTTATTAAGGTATGTACAACTGTTTTAGGCCATATTCTATTATAATCACGTTAAAATTTAGTTGCGGTAAAGTCGACCGTCACCAAGTCATGCAATAAGGGGTTAAAATAGTCAGTTAAAATTAAGTACTTAAATGTAAATGCTATTGCTTTTATAAGGTCTATAATTTGAAAAGGTTATAGGTCCTCTGTACTTTACTGTTTGAGAAATTCTGGCAATCCAACAAAATGTTTCCTGATTAGTTACTAGTTCAGATATACATGAAAACACTTATTAACAATCGTTGGTAGACGTTACAGTTTATACATACAATCTATTAAACATTTATTACAACTATTAATATTTTCAATACTTACGAGAACGAGTGCCGGCGCTTGATCTTTTTTGCAACACCTCTTAGAATGTCACGTTTAGCTTCTCTCATTGTGTAAACACCCCAACTAACATCCTCATCACTAGAATAATAACCCTCCATTTACACAATTCATTAATTTAACTGTAACTTATTAAATAAAAAGTTGGTACAGTACACTACACAACAACGACGCTCTTCAATCCGCCATCTTGCTACGGTTAACCGGTAATGGTGATAACGGTTTTGTATTTAAACAAATAAAATGTTAAAGTCAAATGTCACTTAAGATTTGAATTTCATTGGCCGATTTTCAAGTTTCTTCTTCTTCTTTTGTCTTATATATTTTACTATTTATGACATATAACTATTGTCTAAGTTTAATGATGCTTCACCAAGTGACTATTTTTTTTTATAGTGTGGGCAGTTTATTTCTAAGAGTTGAGTTTGCCATTATCCTTTTGTAATCACATATACACGATTACTAATATAACTCAACACTTAACGTAAACTACTAAACACTAATAAAATAGTCTTCCTTACTTATCTCATAGATAAACGGTTCCTTATGCCTCATTATATAAGCCTTCATCTTATTTATACCGATATATGCTTAAGCATAAACCGCTCATGATAATATATTATGTAGATAATTATACATATAATTATTTCTTTGAATATCAGTATTCATGCAGAAATTTAATTGTCGATTTGTATTTTAATTCAAAGTGATTCGTATTTATGGAAACAGAAAGGCTATGCTTACGTCCAAAACAGTCAAAATGTACTAGGCAACTACATGCGCCCCGACAGCTCTTTCATTTTGTTGAATTATAGCAATAGCAAGCTATGTACCTTGCACTTATTATATAGCTTTGTTTACATTTTACATCTGACTTTTAACAAACCTAAAAGATTTAAAACAAATTGATAAAAATATTGTAGATAAATGAAAATTGAGTATACTAATAAATCATAACCTAAAAGCGGTGTTAACACTCGGTTTTTAATATTTCTAAATTTAAGCACCGAAAACAGAGCTCTGTCAGACATTATTTTTATGAAAACAATCTTATTGCTCACATTTAATGTATGTTATCAACTTCATCCACTTTTGCGAAAAGGCCTTTGTCAATTAAACATCACATAATTATTTCCAAATTGGTTAACAGGGAGAAAATAACTAATACATTTTGTAGTATTAGTCTTGGCATTTTTATTGTTAGAGCCTCGATGGGTCAGTGGTAAGAACGTGTGCCTCTGGCCGAAGGGTACTGGGTTCGATTTCAGGGTTCTCCTTTCACATTCTCAGTACAAACTGTAACGTTAACATCAACCGAGGTTGTAGCATTGTATTTAATCAAGTTAAAAGTTCTGCACGTTCCGCACTTCGAAGAAAAAAAAAAGAGAAATGCAGCGAATACGACGTTTGAGGATGCCGTCTTTTTATGATTCACGCAGAGACGTAGTTTAGACGAGCCTATTTGTGGACCTTTGTTATGCGAAAAAGCGCTGGATTTAAATAGCAAACTAGGCGGACCTTCTACATTCAAAGCAAGCATAGGATGGTTGAAAAGTTTCAAGTTCCCTCATGGCATCAGAGAACTTCAGATTGAGGGCGAAATTTTATCGTGTGCCTCTTCTGCTGCCGAATCTTTCAGACTGAAGTTTCAAGACCTTATAAAAATGGTAGATTCACGGAACATGATATCTACAACGCCGATGAAACCGGAATAAATTGGAAGTCGCTGCCTCGTAAATCGCTTGCATCTCGTCGCGAAACAACAGCTTTTGGGTTCAAAGTGAGCAAAGATCGGATCACAGCTTTGGTAGGCGGTAATGCTAGTGGTAGACATGCTTTGCCTTTATTGATCATAGGCAAAAGTAAGAAATCTCGATGCTTTAAAAATATGATTTGCCTTCCTGTGAGTTATAAACCACAAGAGAGTGCATAGATGAACACAGAAATATTTACTGATTGATTCAAAAACGATTTTATACCAGCTGTCAAGAACTTTCGTCATTAAATTCAATTTTCTTTGAAAGACAGTTCTTACTAACTTTGAAAGACAGTTGCTACATGCTAGCTGAATCCTGGAATGCGCTTAGTGTACAGAATTTAAAAAAGCATGGAAAAAGTTGTTGCCGTTGACAGAAGAAAATGAAGAGAAAAAAGATGACAATGAGGCGGAAGTATTTGCTGAAATGACCGACTTGTTTCAGACAATTGCTGCGTTTGCAACCTGTAATGAGAATGACGTCAGAGAATGGTTGAGCAATGATACCGATGAACCTGGCTTTCCGGTTCTATACGACGATGGAATTATAGCTACAGTCAAGGAAACCGAGGTTGATGATGATAATGATTCTTCACAAGATGACAGTGACGATGACGTCTTAGGGCCTCCTCATGCTGAAGCCTTCACAGCCTTGCAGACTGCAATGAATTATTGCGAAAAACAACCGGAATGCTTCGCGATTCAACTTCTATTGCTGAAAAGACTAGGAGACCTTGCAGCAAAGAAACAGTGCACGTCGATGGTGCAACGCAAAATTACTGATTAGTTTGCCTGAAATTTACATGTTTACATACCAAGTGATCATTTAGAAACCAAACTAGAGTAGCGCACGAAATTTAAGTTGGCAAGATTGAAAAAAAACTGTAGCGAGTGCAAGTTTTCGGATCTTTGTTAGTTTGAGTTCTGTTGATGCATTATAGGGATACTGCAAAGAGGTTGTATATGTTAGAGGGAACCAAAGAGGTTGTAAGGGATAGAGGTAACAAAGGTGCAGTTTTGCAATACAAGAAGCCTGTACACTTTTCCAAACTGGGCGGAGTTCGGTGACTTGAGTGGGAGAAACGTCAGGGACGTATTTAGGAATTTTTAGTTTGGTTAGAAATAAAACTGAAATTATTCAATCATTGAAATGTAATGCTTATTCATGAATTTCTTAAGCTTTTGTATAAATAGGTAACCTAAAAAGGTTCGGAACGCAGCAAGTGCGTTATGATAGTGAATTTTCATAACAATATTAAATAATATATTTATATAAGCTGTAAGATTTAGCCTTATATTAAAAGTTATGAAAATTAATTTATTTAATTAGGAACAGTAAAACAAGGTAAAGAAGGACAAGCAAAAACATGATCTATGACATATATTTATAGAGTAATTTGGATACAAAACTCAAACAAAGAAATTGATAAACAGGAAATATACTCTAGAAAAATACACTAGAAAGCTGGAAAAAAAATCCTTTGGTTGATGCATTGAGGGTGATTGTATGCATGCAGGAGAAGAACCCCCAGGAGGAAGAGGGTTTCTGCTCCTCACCCAAAAATTCGGGGGGTTCTCCTTCCCCTTGTGCATGCATACAACTACCTTCAAAGCATAAAGCACAAGAAAAATTTCTTGTGAGCAACCCCCAAGAAGGTTGCTGGACCTGGGCGAATATGGGGTAGACAGGGTTTAAAGGAGGTATTGCTGTAAAATGTGAAAAACGCATGTTTTCAAAGTCCCTTAATTTTCTTGGGGGTTGTTTGCCAGAAAATTTGCCTTGTGGCCGAGGAAGGTTCTAAGCATGTTGCTGGAAAAAAATATCTAAAACCCTCATGCAGTCAACTGCAAATTTACCGAAATTACATTCTACTTCGTCGCCTATAATGTCTTTTTCAGATAATGTAGAATACAGAGCTAAATTAAATAGGTTCACTTGCATTTTCATTTATTTTTATATTACATTTATAAGCACAATAAGCGTATAATTAAGGGAACCCTTAATTAACATTGCAGCAACACAAACTTGAAAAGTGGAGAAATTATTTACAGTATGTTAACAGTTATAAACTTGATTTCATCATGTTACAGTAGTATTCTGATAATACAAAATTACATCTAACTGTATGCACACAACAGCTGGTGTGTTACGAGATGTGATGAAACGCCAAACTGACTGTACCACAGCATTAGCATAATATTATTATGCTGCCACATTATCATATCTCTCTAGTAATGGTATCATGTCAAAAACCTACACTAGAGGCTAAATTTCCAATTTCTTCTTTGTTTATGGTGTCTGTTTCTACTGTCCTAAATTTCCAATTTGATATTGTCAATAAATAACACTACCACACAATGACAAATGACAGCTGAGCTTCAGCACAGACGCAGTCTAACAAAGTTGTCGGATAGAGTAAATTATGATCGGAGGGATACCTAAGTTAAAAATCATGAGAAATGGGTAATTCGAAATTTGCAGGTATTAAATACAGTATTTTTTAACTGACTGATAAAATTAAATTTTATAAAATGTTTTCTTTATTATCAGAAGTTGTAAAAATTTCATATGTTTATACATGAAAGGTTTAACTACATGAAATTTCTGAAGATCGGGCAATCCTGGTCAGCAACATCTTGACATCTGGCAATGGTTGTAACTTCCATTGTTTAGATTTTATCTACAATTTATTTAAATAGCATAACAGTACAGGTGCTGTATTGCTCTGCCTTTGTCCAACATTGTAGATATTGCATTACAGAATTTGAAGTGATGTCGAGGATTATTTTATTATTAATTTCGAATAACTTCATTTTTCTTTGATCAAAAGACTTGAAAATTGGTACACAACCACATCTCTGTATGTTCTTTTAAGTTGTAAATTTTCGTTCCAATCACTTAAACAATTTGAAAGCTATTGCGTTTAAAAAAATATATTTAATTTTTTGTTAGGAAAAACTATGTGTTAAGATCTGATGAACGAACTCATCCAAGCCATTAGCAAAATAAGCGTAATTCCAAAATTTTCTCCAAATCAGTGAAATATTTTTTGGGTTATTGGTTGGATAAATTGTTGGATGAATATATTGGATAAAGTTTTATATTCAAAAGGTTAGATAAATAATAATAGTTTTTATTTCAACAACAGAAGAAAATACAAAATAAAGTACATTGTACTGTTTACAAATTAATGTTAACATTCCTTGTCTTTTTTAAAGAAATAGAGATTAATTTCATTGATTGCTGTTGCCCTTACTTCGTGAAACTGGTCCATACTTCATACAGACTTGGAGACTACTTCTCTGGCTTCACTGTTGGTTTTCGTTTTTGTAGGTGAAGGACGTAGCCAGCGCGTAAGCTAACTGGAGCAAGTGGCCCTTCTGAATTCTAGATGTTCTTCAACGTCTCTGTTACTGGTTTTGCTGCTTGATAGTACCCTCAGACAGAAAAAATTTGAATTAATACGAAATCATGACAATTACAAATAAAGATCTGTTGCTATTTTATGATGTTATAATCAAAAAAATCTTTAAAAGTGAAAATAAAATAAAACAAATATGACGGATGACGCCTTTAAAATGTCTACGTGATGTATATCAATATTTAACATAAAGATAGAAGAAACCTATAACAGTAATAACTATAATAACAATTACAACAATAAAATAACTAAACAAACACATTAATAAAGCAGACTATACAATGAAAATATCGACACACATCATGTCTTATAACAACTTTTTGGAAAAAATAGTTAGATTTATGTTGTCTGATTTATTTAATTAGGAAGAAGAATATCTCAGAAATCCTAAATATTGTCGTGTATATGCTTTTTTACTTCTAAAGCTTAAAACAAGTCTAGTTTACACTTGTCATGACAAAAATGTTGTGGTTTTATGCCGTTATTTACTGTGGGTCTATGTTGGGTATCAATAATATGTTTTGCAAATGTAGATTTGTCAGCATGGTTATTTCTAAATGCAAAAATATGTTCTTTGTATCGGGTGTTAAAATTTCTAGAAGTTTGATCGATGTAGATTGCGTTACGTGTGCATTTCACAAATTTTGAATACCTATACAAATACAAAAGTAGCTTTTAAATCTTATAACATGACGCTTGATTTATTAGATTATTTCAAATAATTGATTGGAAGTATTATCACAGATGATGGTAAGTGTAGGAAAGGTCTGAAGAGGATCGCGATGGCAAAATAAGCATTCAATAACCAAAGTACTGTTCTCACTAATAAACATTTTAACCTGTCCATGAGGAACAAATGCAAGTCGTACGTGTATGGAGTATGGTAATGTATGGGGCGGAAACTTGGGCTGTAGTTAAGCAGGATATGAAGAGAATATAAGCTTTTGAAATGTAGACAAGAAAAATGTCAAAGACAGTGCAGGTTGATAGAAAGACGCTTCAAAGTTTGCTAGGAGAGGTGAACGAATAAAGAGGCTTGCTCAAAGAAATCGAGAGGAAGCTAAAATTTATTGGTCATATTATAAGACATAATAACTTCCCGATAACATTATTTGAAGGACATACGAGTACTTGAAATGTACACTGAATTATTGGCCCTTAAATAAGAGAAGTTTGTTATAAACAGCCCTTAAACTTCTACTTTTATCAAATAGATTTTTGTTATAATGATGTATTCTAATAGAAACATACATAGATGATATTAGTTTAATTAGATGGCCATAATGGCAAGTCAAAAGATTTTGTTCTCGAAAGTGAACTTCAAGTTTTTTAAATATGCTGTTTTGGTTTATTATAGTTTTTAATATTCGCATGTTTATTTCCTTTACATTTATAATCACCGCAGATTCATCTAAGTATGTTTGAAGAACTTTTTCTGCAATAGTGCAAATAGATATTACATCGTCAGATGGGTATGTGAGGAGTTGACCTTTGTCTTTCTGATCTATAAACGATGTTAATAACGCAGACCTCTCCCCAACAAGTTCACCCGCGCATTCTTCGCATCTCAGAGCTTTTGTTATTTTCCTTTTTTTTTTTTTTTTTTTTTGTTCCCTCAGGGCTCGTCCGCGGCCTTGCCGCCCCGATAGCACCGCAACCCTTGGTTGATTGTGCATACCCCTAGTCTTACTCCACCCATTCCAAAATCACTGTGCCTTGAACTAGTCTGCACAGCGATTGGTAGGGTGAAGTTTTATATTGCTCTGTCTCCGGTCTAGAGTGACCGTAGATCAGTTGTCTTTTCCGGTCCAGAGCTATACACTCGCACAAGATGTGCTGGGCTGATTCCTCCCCCTCGCCGCAGAGTCTGCATGCGAGGTCCCCTTCGAACCGCCCCATTTTATGTAGGTGTTTCTTGACGGCCATGTGTCCCGTCAAGAGACCTGTTGTGTTTCTGAGCTGTCCTCTGCTAAGGTTTAGCAGCTCCACAGCTCTCTTTGAACTGGGTCCGTCAATTATTGACTTCCCATGTCTGAGCCCTGGACAGTCCGCCCAGTACACATTGTGTTGGTTTCTGACCCAGGACTTAATGGCTCCCCTGGCAGTGCTCTTTGACACGCCCAGAGCCGGTTCTGGTCCCATAAATGGTTCTGCTGACCCCCTCTTTGCGAGACTGTCAGCCTCTTCATTGCCTTTGACCCCCGAGTGACCCGGCACCCAGATGAGGGTCACCTCATTCTGCCCAGCCAGGTCGCTCGTCTCGTCTCGGCACTCACTCACCAGCCAGGAATTTACCCGTGGGCTACTTAGTGCCTTAAGGGCTGCCTGGCTGTCTGTGGCTATGAGGATCCGCTTGTTGGTGTAGCCCCTCCTCTTGTTCTCCCGCACACAGTGCAGGATGGCGTACATCTCGGCCTGAAACACCGTTGCATGGGCTCCGAGGGAAATACTGTGACTTACCCTCGGTCCTTCCGAGTAAACACCTGCCCCCGTCCCACGCTCCCCGCCAGATCCGTCCGTGAACCAGACGAGCGCGTCCCGTGGTATGCCCGGTGTCTCCTCCCGCCATGCCCCGCGATCAGGGATTTCCACTGTGAAGTTGTTTTCCCTGCACATTCGCGGGCTCGCGAAGTCTGACCTCATTTCAAGCATGGGTTCCTTCACGATCTCCTGAATTTTGCAGTGGCCCCTGAAGCCTGGGTTGATCTTCAGTCTACCATTGCAGGCTAGTCTGTATAGTCCTAGCCTGGCCTCTCCCATAATAACGAAGTGTAGGGGGGGGTAGATCCAGCAACACCTCCATGGCGGCTGTTGGGGTTGAAGACATGGCCCCTGTGATGCCTAGGCAAGCCATCCTTTGGATCTTGCCTAGTTTTTGTTTGGCACTGGATTGTGTCACCTTAGGCCACCAGACCAGTGCCGCATATGTTAACGATGGTCTGACCACCCTTGTGTACAGCCAGTGGGCCATACTAGGTCTTAGTCCCCACGTTTTTCCATATAGCCGCCTAGTGACGGCTAAGGTCATGACTGCCTTACGCAGTATTTTTCCAATGTGACCATTCCAGGTTAGCTTAGAGTCCAATACGACCCCAAGATATTTTACCTCCCTGGCCATTGGAACGCTCCTACCGTATAGAGTGAGAGTTCTGTGGCTTTCACACTTCCTCCTCCTCGTAAACGGCACGACGGTTGCTTTCTCGGGGCTCACCCCGAGCCCTTGATCAACCGTCCACCCTTCCACCACTTTCAGTGCAGTCTGCATACGCTCCCACACTGCCTGTGTGACCTTTCCTCGGACTATGATGACAATGTCGTCCGCATAGCCCTGTACCTCATACCCCCCTCCCGAGAGCCTCCCCAGCAGGCCGTCCACGACTAGACACCAGAGCAAGGGAGACAGAACGCTCCCCTGCGGACACCCCGCCGCGACCCCCGCCAGCAGAGTCCCTCCCGCGAGTGAGGTGAACACCGCCCTGTCCCTGAGCATGGAACCGATCCACCTGCAGCAGGTCTCCTCTATTCCACGCTCCCGGGCAGCTGCCAGAACCGATCCGAACGAGGTGTTGCTAAAGGCCCCCTCTATGTCTAGGAAGGCCCCCAGCGCCACCTCCTTGTTCTCCAGCGTATTCTCCAGTTTCAGCACCAGTTGGTGCAGTGCTGTTTCTGTTGAGAATCCTGCTCTGTATGCATATTGTCCGCAGTGTAGAGGATATGCTTCCAGTACACCGCCCCTAATGTGCCGGTCGAGCAGTTTTTCCACTGTTTTCAGCAAGAAGGACATGAGACTTATTGGCCTCAGGGACTTTGCCTGGTCTGTTGGACGCCCAGGTTTAGGAATAAATACAACCCTGGCCAGTCTCCATGCCCTCGGAATGTACCCCAGAGCCAGGCTGGCCCTCATAATGAGGGTAAGCACCGGCGCCAGTATATCTATCCCCTGTTGGAGCATGATGGGCATTATTCCATCAAATCCCGGCGATTTGTATGGCTTAAAGCTGTTAATGGCCCATCTGATTTTGCTCCAGGTAACCACCTCTTTAGCGACTGTCCAGTCTACTCTAGATGCCCGCCTATAAGGCGCCTCTATTTCTGAGTGTTCCCAGTCCGGAGGTGATTGGTTTATTATGTTACAGCCGGGAAGTGCGTCTGGAGTAAAATTTCCATAGTTTCCTCCCCCGAGCTTGTAAAGCCTCCCGTGGGTGTTCTAAGGGAGCCTATGTTAGTCTGAGGGCCCTTAGACAGGATCTTGTGTAGTCGAGCACTCTCGGACGTGTTTTCCACTTCTTCGCAGTGCCTCCTCCACGACTCCTTCTTGGCGTCCCTCAGTCTTCTGTTATAGGTCGATAGGGCCTGTCTATATTCATCCCATGCTCCCGACCTTTTGGCCGCGTTAAACAGCTTACGAACCTGCGTCCTCCTTTGCCTGAGGTCCTCGTTCCACCATGGGACGTTCCTGGTGGACACCCTCATTTTCAGGGGGCAGTTGGCGTTATAGGCCGAGGTAATTGCGTCTCGCAATTGGACTGCTGCAATCTCGAGGTCTATTGAATCCCTTATGGCCCTCTCAACCCCCCGCAGTTCCACAGCTAGGTCTGCCCTGTAGGCTTCCCAGTCCGCCTTGCGGGGGTCCCGGTACCATACCGTTTCTCTTTCGACTTTGGCGATTTCAAACCGGATGTATCTGTGGTCTGAGCTACTCACTTCCCCAGACACAGCCCAGCTTTTAACAAAGTCACCCAGAAACTGGGTGGAAACTGTTAGGTCTAAAACTTCCTCACGCCGTGTTGTGACGAATGTCGGTTTATTACCTCTATTCAATATGTCTAAATTAAATTTCATAAAGAATTGTAAAAGTGCCTCACCCCTAGAGTTTGTGTCCGAGCTACCCCACAACTCATGGTGCGCATTCGCATCCATGCCGATGATGGTCTGCCATCCACCTGCTCTGCTACCCACCATCAGCTGCTCCAATTCGTTGGGTGGAGGAGGGTCCGTGCTGTCCCCTGGCAGATAGGCTGACGCGACAGTAATGTCCCTCAGCCCATCCGCTCCTCCACATCGGATTTTGATCGTTGCCAGGTCCCTGGAACAGAAATTCATTAGAGGGAGAAACTCTATCCCTTCCCTGACAAAAATGCAGGCCCTCGGATTCTCGCTGGACCTGCTGTAGATGAGCTTTCCATTAGCTCCGCCGAGTCCCTTGATCTCTCCTTTGTAGGAGTACGGTTCCTGGATGAGGGCCACATCCGTGTTCCTCAGAGCCATTAGTAGTCCGGCCGTGGCTGCCCTACTGTGTTGGAGGTTGACCTGAAGGAACCTAAGTCCCATTAACCCTTAATTGCTTCCCCAGTGGGCGGAAGCTAACCCTTCCCATGCCCCAGAATGCCTTGAAGGAGGTTCCTTCAAGGGCTCTGTAAGATGTCGGGTCGATCGAGAAGGCGAGCGTCTGTCCTTTCTCCTCTGCCTTCCTGCTTAGAACCGACCAGTGTTGCGTCCCCAGTTCAGGGTTCTGGATCTTAAGTCTGCTGATCACCGTCTCCTGCGGGACGGTGTCAGGGATCCGTACGAGGACCTTGCGTCTCTTTGGGAGTTCCTTGGGCTCGACGGCTGTCAAGTCCGCCCCCTCCCAAATCTGACCGAGGCCCCCGATCGTTTTCCGCAGCCAGTCCCGCGACTGCGGGCCGGCACAGGTTATCCAGAGGATGCCCCCCGTCAGGCGCGTCCGGTGGAACTGAGGCGGGCTCTCCCCTTCCTGAAGAGAGTCCACTGCAGCTACCACCGCAGCCTGGATCAGGTCCGCCTTCCCCTGGTCTAGCGTGACCTCAGGATGGCGTCTGTCAATCACCGCCATCCCGAGGCCCTCCGCAGCCTCCCTGTAAGAGCCAGTCTGCGCCGGTGTTCCGGCCTTAGTTCCTTTGGGAGGTCTGTCTGTAGTAGGCGTGCTAGAGCCAGAGCGCGGCGTCTTCCGACTCGCACTCTCCTCTTGCGCCTTTACAGGCACCCTGGCCCTTTTGGAACGTCTGTCTGTAGTGGGCGTGCTAGAGTTCGAGCGCGTCCTCTTCTGACCCGCACTCCCCTCTTGCGCCTTTACAGGTTTCTCGACCGTCCAGGTCCCGGCCGCCATTTTTTGCGCCCTCCGGAGCTTCTTTCTTTGCGCCCCGGAAAGACGCTTGGACTGCCGGGGCAGTCCCTCTACTCTAACAGTAGAGTCCTCACTGGTGGAGGGGCCCCCGGAGTCCGCGGAGCTCGCCGCCCTCCGGTGGGACCCAGCCTCCAGCTTGGGTGTCGGGGACAGGTCTCTGGCCGAAGCTACCCCCTGATCCCCCGTATCTACGCCGGTCGTGGGACCTCCAGAGTCCGCTGCCGCACCCTGGCTCGTCTCCGTTTCCGGGATAGACTCAAGGCTCAAGTCTGTAGCCGGAGCCACTCCTCGAGCCTCATTGGTTTTGGTTTTATATGTATTTATAATCTTCATGTTGTTCCCACGAGAATGGGGGAAATACTGTCCACACCATCAGAACCCCCTGTGTGGTGCAAGGCGGGTTACTCTGGAGGGTTGCCTGGTACTCCAGAGGTTCCGTTCACGACACCATCGCCCTGGTGCCATCCATCCATAGGCACGGGTCACGTGACACCGTAGATTGGGGGAGTTTAGTTCGACCTCCTTGTCTAGATCCGTCATGTTTAGTTATTAGCAGGGTCACCTCGTGCAGGATGCGGATTTTTACCGCGCATGACGGTCTTGGGGAAAGCTTCATCGGGAGTTTATGTTGTTATTTCCACTTCCTCAGCTTGCCCCCTGGAGTCCTTTGGCCCGCGACTCCTTAACCCCGTTATTTTCCTTACTACATAGCCAGATATATATGTCACGACTTCTTTCTTAAACTCTGATATATTCATATCTAATATTTGAAGAACTGTGTCGTCGTCAAAATTATCTATTTGACTCATGTCTTCATCTGGTTCTTCAGATATTCGTTCTCGCCCACAAGTTTTATTTATTACCTCAATGGGTGACAGAATAGGAATTGCTTCCAAAGGGATACAATTTCCTTTAAATGAATCTTTTAATTCAAGATGCACCATCATCCTTTTATATGCACTTTTAAATTGCTTTGCTGATGGGTTATTGTTATAGCCTCCCATGGATCTAATTTGCCCAAAAAAAAGCTCAATATGATCCTGACTGATTTTGTAAGTGGGAAAATACAGCAAAAAATTATTGTCGGCAATTAAAGTTTTATAAACAAATTGCAAACTTTGTATGCAAAATAAAAAGCCAATTATACCCATTTTTCTACCACTCTCACACAGAAGCGTTCCATCAATTATCCTAAGTGACGTTAAATATTGTGATAGCTCTCTTAAAAATACATTAATGTTTTCAAAATTTTCTGCGTTTATTGCTTTCTTAAAATCTGAATTGTTTAAATTTCTAGAATTAAGAATGTCAAATAAATTGTTTATAAGTCGGATAAATTTCACAGTTCCCTCACATTCTTTGAACTTCTCAAGATGTAAAACTTCATTGCAATATTCCAAAGAATGTGCCACTGAGTGGCTAAAAAGTTGTGTGGCTAATTTAACCTTCATTTTTTGATTTGTATAAAATATATGCGATTTTCTTAATTTATTTGCCAAATGAACGCCCTCCTGATCCTGTAACTCATTTAATTTTACTAAATAATCCCACTTTATATTTTCCCCATTCTCATCAATTATTAATTTTTTATCGCCTAATGTGTTTCTTATCAGTTTGATCATATGACATGGATCAAAAGACTGCAATTTTCCTACCTGAACTAGGATCAACAAACGTAGAGTTAATGTTCCTCCAATTCAAATCGCAGCCAAGTTCTTTTGCTAACGTTAGGTTATTTGTTGCCCCATCAAAAGTTATTGAGACCACGTATATGCCCGACTCATTTAGTAGCGTTAAACACTGTAATACCAAATTTTGTTTTTGTGTACCCCTTAAAGAGTCGATTAAAAAATATCCAAGAGGAAGCTTCCATGATTGATTAATGCTAACAAGCATAAAAACAAGAGCTTCTTTGGCTACAGGGTTACAATCGGTCTCAAGATTTGTACCAAAATCTACAAACCCATAATATTTTACCCCATCCCATTCTATATGTTGGCGAATTGCCATCTCATCTATGACTAAAGAACATATAAGTTTTCCATCTGTGCTTTCTGATTTTGACTTTAATAAGTTGAACACCTCTGACGTAAAACCAGCTTCCCCATTAACGCTTTGATACCATCTAGATATAGTTTTTGGATGAGGAAGAGCCGAGTTAAATGTGTTTCTGACAAAACTGTCAGCTTTGGGAGAGTAATAATGCAGCGTAAGAGAAAAAGCTTTAAGTTGATTTTCATACTTATGTTTACGACCTAATTGTCTTTGTAAAAATTCTTCATTAGGTCCTATTTGCATTAATGTTTCTAATGTTTCGTCGGTTACTTTACCTTTTAGTTGTTTGATTATATTCGCAAGGGTTGCTGTTCTCTTCTTATAATGATGAACACTACTGCTGAGCCGTTTAATTTTTTTTCGTGCATCGAATAACTGCTTCTTCAGTTTACGTTTGCGCGGTGTAACAACCTATAAAAAATGTTCAATGATAAACCATTTATTTTCTCAAGTAAAATGAATATATAAACAAAATTTCCAACAACACATTTTGGTTAATAGTGGTTGAGATAAATTGCAAAACAGTTGTTTCTAACTTATTTAATCATGGACTATACAAACTTAAACACCATATAAAATGTGATGGAATAACATATTAGGTTTTTTAAAATTATACTGATTTCATAAACGGCAAAAACTGAATTTAACTCACCATTTCCTTCAAAGTGGGTGGCATTGAAGGTGTTTTCATTTCAGCAAATCCTAAACTACTAAACGATCTTTGCGGTACCTCTACAACAGTTTTCTCTTCATAAAAACCAGCACTTGTTGATGGCCGAGAATAATCCATTACAGGTACATTGCTACCAGACCAAGTACTAGTTGACGGGTCAGCTGCAAATGGCACATTGATATCAGTTATATCAGTCATTGGCTGCTCGCCAAAAATGACTTGTGTTGATGGCTTGTTTGTTACCTGCATAAATAAATTTGAAACGAATACCATTAATGTAAATTTGCAGGGCTAATTAAATTACGATAAATATCATAACAATATATTACGTGAATGTAATTAGTAGCATAGTTACTAGAGATGAGCGATATATAGCTACCAGTGATTTAATCGCTTCTATTAAAAGATCGCTGTTAGCAGCTGTTATTAAAACACAAAACAACAGCGATTGTGAAAACCGAGATTTACACAAATCATTAGAGTAATTATTTCTATGAAATTCATCTTATACTAAAAACTCCATGACAAACAGCAATTGCTGTATTCATAATACATGCAATCGCAGTTTGTGCGAGCGAGTAGAAGTATCTGTATACTTTCCTTCTCGCCAGTATTAGAATACAACATTTCTCCTTTTCTTATAGGTAGAAAACGAAAAACTCATGATACAAATAACGCGAGATATGATAATGAGACTATCTATTTTTAGAACCGTCACGCGCATGGCGTCATGTGGTGAGTCCAATGCAATAATAATATGCTGTCGTACAGTGGAGTTTGACGTTTCATCACAACCCCTTAACAAATTAGGTATTTTACTGATATTTGAGTGCATACAGCTGGAATTAATTTTTTAAGATCAGAATACTATACTATGATTATGTGACATGATGATCAAATCAAGTTTATGAATGTTAACGCCCCCTGTAAATGTCTACGAACGTCTTCTCTACTTTTTAAGTTTGTGTGTGTATCACCAATGCTAATTCAGGGCTCCCCTTAATTATTATACTTCACTTATATATATATATATATATATATATATATATATATATATATATATATATATATATATATATATATATATATATATATATATATATATATATATGTAATATAAAAATGGAATGGAATGTAACTTCAACCACATTAAACTGACGTATAGAAACTTTTTGATTGCGAATGACTTTGTGTTAAGTGTGTAGTTGGCCTTCTATAACGTTACTCACCATGTGATGTCATAGGAGGGGACGGGGCATATGCGCAATATCATATATCTTGTAAGTCATTATATCATGGAAAAACCTGCTGAATCTAAAATTAAAGCAGCACCGAACTGTAGCATATATATGCCTTCCAACTTTTTCATTATATTAAAATAAAAATAATATGTAGATTTCTCTCATCGTATATTCTTGTAATATGCTAATTTTATAGAACTTCTATTAATAGTAAAAATCTGAGTAGTTTTAAAATTAATATAATTTAAAAGCTATCTGAAGATCATATTGTGGTTTCAATTAAGCTGTTAACACTAACACCTTGTAAGTGTTTAAAATAATAGCATACGCACATGCAGCATTGTAAATGGCTAAACCACAATCGCAGTAGCTGTTTAAAGTCCCTGTTATTTAAAAATAGCCATCACTGATAGCAGTGCCATTGAAAAACCGCTGTTTGGCTATATATATATATATATATATATATATATATATATATATATATATATATATATATATATATATATATATATATATATCACTAATAGTTACATAAATTAATAACCTTGATTCAGTACTTACCAATACAGGTATAGAACTTTTTTTTAAGTATACTGCAAAAGGTGATTTTTCTAAATCATAAGATTCCTCGGTAAAATTTAAATTGCACACATTTGAGTTCATAAAAATATCTTCATCGCTTAAATTTAATGCTCGTTTCCAAGCCTCGTATCTTTCACCAGCTTTGGGAAATCTGAAAATAATATCTCGAATTATCTACTTTATCAGTGACTGAACCTCTAGAAAGATGCAGTAATAGATAAAACGAAACTATTCTACTTTTTTTCTGCTTCTACTGGAACTACATAGGTAAATACATCTAATTCAAATAATAATTGCCTAACAAAATGCTTAATTTCATTACAAATATTCAATAAATAATGCATTATTAAGATTTTATTTCTTAAGAAAACACAATTGACAATAATAAATGCTAAAGATTTAACAAAAGCAATACAATGTGTAAATACGGACCTGTGAAAACCAATAAACATTTGGCGCCAAACAAGGAAACAGAAGACATGTAAACAACTTACCAAAATAAATGCACAGTTGCTTTATCCTTTTCATAATTGGCACTTTTATTGTACATACAGTTCTTCACAATACACCTTGGCATTTTTTAACTTTTACACTCTTAAAACACTGCTAAAAAACGGCAAAACACACAAGATAACCTCTAATCGCAAATCAACAAACACTTCAAATACTTGTTGACAGCTGACAATAACTTCAAGAGCGGTTGGGGGAACGAATCAAAACAAAACACATTAGCGCGTTATTCAAAATTTTGTTTGTGATTGGACGGTGACAGGAGTGGGAAATCGACAGGCTGCAAACTCGGCTTTGTTCCCTCTAACATATACAACCTCTTTGGAGGGAACAAAGCCGAGTTTGCAGCCTGTCGATTTCCCACTCCTGTCACCGTCCAATCACAAACAAAATTTTGAATAACGCGCTAATGTGTTTTGTTTTGATTCGTTCCCCCAACCGCTCTTGAAGTTATTGTCAGCTGTCAACAAGTATTTGAAGTGTTTGTTGATTTGCGATTAGAGGTTATCTTGTGTGTTTTGCCGTTTTTTAGCAGTGTTTTAAGAGTGTAAAAGTTAAAAAATGCCAAGGTGTATTGTGAAGAACTGTATGTACAATAAAAGTGCCAATTATGAAAAGGATAAAGCAACTGTGCATTTATTTCGGTAAGTTGTTTACATGTCTTCTGTTTCCTTGTTTGGCGCCAAATGTTTATTGGTTTTCACAGGTCCGTATTTACACATTGTATTGCTTTTGTTAAATCTTTAGCATTTATTATTGTCAATTGTGTTTTTTTAAGAAATAAAATCTTAATAATGCATTATTTATTGAATATTTGTAATGAAATTAAGCATTTTGTTTGGCAATTATTATTTGAATTAGATGTATTTACCTATGTAGTTCCAGTAGAAGCAGAAAAAAAGTAGAATAGTTTCGTTTTATCTATTACTGCATCTTTCTAGAGGTTCAGTCACTGATAAAGTAGATAATTCGAGATATTATTTTCAGATTTCCCAAAGCTGGTGAAAGATACGAGGCTTGGAAACGAGCATTAAATTTAAGCGATGAAGATATTTTTATGAACTCAAATGTGTGCAATTTAAATTTTACCGAGGAATCTTATGATTTAGAAAAATCACCTTTTGCAGTATACTTAAAAAAAAGTTCTATACCTGTATTGGTAAGTACTGAATCAAGGTTATTAATTTATGTAACTATTAGTGATATATATATATATATATATATATATATATATATATATATATATATATATATATATATATATATATATATATATATATATATATATAGCCAAACAGCGGTTTTTCAATGGCACTGCTATCAGTGATGGCTATTTTTAAATAACAGGGACTTTAAACAGCTACTGCGATTGTGGTTTAGCCATTTACAATGCTGCATGTGCGTATGCTATTATTTTAAACACTTACAAGGTGTTAGTGTTAACCGCTTAATTGAAACCACAATATGATCTTCAGATAGCTTTTAAATTATATTAATTTTAAAACTACTCAGATTTTTACTATTAATAGAAGTTCTATAAAATTAGCATATTACAAGAATATACGATGAGAGAAATCTACATATTATTTTTATTTTAATATAATGAAAAAGTTGGAAGGCATATATATGCTACAGTTCGGTGCTGCTTTAATTTTAGATTCAGCAGGTTTTTCCATGATATAATGACTTACAAGATATATGATATTGCGCATATGCCCCGTCCCCTCCTATGACATCACATGGTGAGTAACGTTATAGAAGGCCAACTACACACTTAACACAAAGTCATTCGCAATCAAAAAGTTTCTATACGTCAGTTTAATGTGGTTGAAGTTACATTCCATTCCATTTTTATATTACATATATATATATATATATATATATATATATATATATATATATATATATATATATATATATATATATATATGTATATATATAAGTGAAGTATAATAATTAAGGGGAGCCCTGAATTAGCATTGGTGATACACACACAAACTTAAAAAGTAGAGAAGACGTTCGTAGACATTTACAGGGGGCGTTAACATTCATAAACTTGATTTGATCATCATGTCACATAATCATAGTATAGTATTCTGATCTTAAAAAATTAATTCCAGCTGTATGCACTCAAATATCAGTAAAATACCTAATTTGTTAAGGGGTTGTGATGAAACGTCAAACTCCACTGTACGACAGCATATTATTATTGCATTGGACTCACCACATGACGCCATGCGCGTGACGGTTCTAAAAATAGATAGTCTCATTATCATATCTCGCGTTATTTGTATCATGAGTTTTTCGTTTTCTACCTATAAGAAAAGGAGAAATGTTGTATTCTAATACTGGCGAGAAGGAAAGTATACAGATACTTCTACTCGCTCGCACAAACTGCGATTGCATGTATTATGAATACAGCAATTGCTGTTTGTCATGGAGTTTTTAGTATAAGATGAATTTCATAGAAATAATTACTCTAATGATTTGTGTAAATCTCGGTTTTCACAATCGCTGTTGTTTTGTGTTTTAATAACAGCTGCTAACAGCGATCTTTTAATAGAAGCGATTAAATCACCGGTAGCTATATATCGCTCATCTCTAGTAACTATGCTACTAATTACATTCACGTAATATATTGTTATGATATTTATCGTAATTTAATTAGCCCTGCAAATTTACATTAATGGTATTCGTTTCAAATTTATTTATGCAGGTAACAAACAAGCCATCAACACAAGTCATTTTTGGCGAGCAGCCAATGACTGATATAACTGATATCAATGTGCCATTTGCAGCTGACCCGTCAACTAGTACTTGGTCTGGTAGCAATGTACCTGTAATGGATTATTCTCGGCCATCAACAAGTGCTGGTTTTTATGAAGAGAAAACTGTTGTAGAGGTACCGCAAAGATCGTTTAGTAGTTTAGGATTTGCTGAAATGAAAACACCTTCAATGCCACCCACTTTGAAGGAAATGGTGAGTTAAATTCAGTTTTTGCCGTTTATGAAATCAGTATAATTTTAAAAAACCTAATATGTTATTCCATCACATTTTATATGGTGTTTAAGTTTGTATAGTCCATGATTAAATAAGTTAGAAACAACTGTTTTGCAATTTATCTCAACCACTATTAACCAAAATGTGTTGTTGGAAATTTTGTTTATATATTCATTTTACTTGAGAAAATAAATGGTTTATCATTGAACATTTTTTATAGGTTGTTACACCGCGCAAACGTAAACTGAAGAAGCAGTTATTCGATGCACGAAAAAAAATTAAACGGCTCAGCAGTAGTGTTCATCATTATAAGAAGAGAACAGCAACCCTTGCGAATATAATCAAACAACTAAAAGGTAAAGTAACCGACGAAACATTAGAAACATTAATGCAAATAGGACCTAATGAAGAATTTTTACAAAGACAATTAGGTCGTAAACATAAGTATGAAAATCAACTTAAAGCTTTTTCTCTTACGCTGCATTATTACTCTCCCAAAGCTTACAGTTTTGTCAGAAACACATTTAACTCGGCTCTTCCTCATCCAAAAACTATATCTAGATGGTATCAAAGCGTTAATGGGGAAGCTGGTTTTACGTCAGAGGTGTTCAACTTATTAAAGTCAAAATCAGAAAGCACAGATGGAAAACTTATATGTTCTTTAGTCATAGATGAGATGGCAATTCGCCAACATATAGAATGGGATGGGGTAAAATATTATGGGTTTGTAGATTTTGGTACAAATCTTGAGACCGATTGTAACCCTGTAGCCAAAGAAGCTCTTGTTTTTATGCTTGTTAGCATTAATCAATCATGGAAGCTTCCTCTTGGATATTTTTTAATCGACTCTTTAAGGGGTACACAAAAACAAAATTTGGTATTACAGTGTTTAACGCTACTAAATGAGTCGGGCATATACGTGGTCTCAATAACTTTTGATGGGGCAACAAATAACCTAACGTTAGCAAAAGAACTTGGCTGCGATTTGAATTGGAGGAACATTAACTCTACGTTTGTTGATCCTAGTTCAGGTAGGAAAATTGCAGTCTTTTTTGATCCATGTCATATGATCAAACTGATAAGAAACACATTAGGCGATAAAAAATTAATAATTGATGAGAATGGGGAAAATATAAAGTGGGATTATTTAGTAAAATTAAATGAGTTACAGGATCAGGAGGGCGTTCATTTGGCAAATAAATTAAGAAAATCGCATATATTTTATACAAATCAAAAAATGAAGGTTAAATTAGCCACACAACTTTTTAGCCACTCAGTGGCACATTCTTTGGAATATTGCAATGAAGTTTTACATCTTGAGGAGTTCAAAGAATGTGAGGGAACTGTGAAATTTATCCGACTTATAAACAATTTATTTGACATTCTTAATTCTAGAAATTTAAACAATTCAGATTTTAAGAAAGCAATAAACGCAGAAAATTTTGAAAACATTAATGTATTTTTAAGAGAGCTATCACAATATTTAACGTCACTTAGGATAATTGATGGAACGCTTCTGTGTGAGAGTGGTAGAAAAATGGGTATAATTGGCTTTTTATTTTGCATACAAAGTTTGCAATTTGTTTATAAAACTTTAATTGCCGACAATAATTTTTTGCTGTATTTTCCCACTTACAAAATCAGTCAGGATCATATTGAGCTTTTTTTTTGGGCAAATTAGATCCATGGGAGGCTATAACAATAACCCATCAGCAAAGCAATTTAAAAGTGCATATAAAAGGATGATGGTGCATCTTGAATTAAAAGATTCATTTAAAGGAAATTGTATCCCTTTGGAAGCAATTCCTATTCTGTCACCCATTGAGGTAATAAATAAAACTTGTGGGCGAGAACGAATATCTGAAGAACCAGATGAAGACATGAGTCAAATAGATAATTTTGACGACGACACAGTTCTTCAAATATTAGATATGAATATATCAGAGTTTAAGGAAGAAGTCGTGACATATATATCTGGCTATGTAGTAAGGAAAATAACGGGGTTAAGGAGTCGCGGGCCAAAGGACTCCAGGGGGCAAGCTGAGGAAGTGGAAATAACAACATAAACTCCCGATGAAGCTTTCCCCAAGACCGTCATGCGCGGTAAAAATCCGCATCCTGCACGAGGTGACCCTGCTAATAACTAAACATGACGGATCTAGACAAGGAGGTCGAACTAAACTCCCCCAATCTACGGTGTCACGTGACCCGTGCCTATGGATGGATGGCACCAGGGCGATGGTGTCGTGAACGGAACCTCTGGAGTACCAGGCAACCCTCCAGAGTAACCCGCCTTGCACCACACAGGGGGTTCTGATGGTGTGGACAGTATTTCCCCCATTCTCGTGGGAACAACATGAAGATTATAAATACATATAAAACCAAAACCAATGAGGCTCGAGGAGTGGCTCCGGCTACAGACTTGAGCCTTGAGTCTATCCCGGAAACGGAGACGAGCCAGGGTGCGGCAGCGGACTCTGGAGGTCCCACGACCGGCGTAGATACGGGGGATCAGGGGGTAGCTTCGGCCAGAGACCTGTCCCCGACACCCAAGCTGGAGGCTGGGTCCCACCGGAGGGCGGCGAGCTCCGCGGACTCCGGGGGCCCCTCCACCAGTGAGGACTCTACTGTTAGAGTAGAGGGACTGCCCCGGCAGTCCAAGCGTCTTTCCGGGGCGCAAAGAAAGAAGCTCCGGAGGGCGCAAAAAATGGCGGCCGGGACCTGGACGGTCGAGAAACCTGTAAAGGCGCAAGAGGGGAGTGCGGGTCAGAAGAGGACGCGCTCGAACTCTAGCACGCCCACTACAGACAGACGTTCCAAAAGGGCCAGGGTGCCTGTAAAGGCGCAAGAGGAGAGTGCGAGTCGGAAGACGCCGCGCTCTGGCTCTAGCACGCCTACTACAGACAGACCTCCCAAAGGAACTAAGGCCGGAACACCGGCGCAGACTGGCTCTTACAGGGAGGCTGCGGAGGGCCTCGGGATGGCGGTGATTGACAGACGCCATCCTGAGGTCACGCTAGACCAGGGGAAGGCGGACCTGATCCAGGCTGCGGTGGTAGCTGCAGTGGACTCTCTTCAGGAAGGGGAGAGCCCGCCTCAGTTCCACCGGACGCGCCTGACGGGGGGCATCCTCTGGATAACCTGTGCCGGCCCGCAGTCGCGGGACTGGCTGCGGAAAACGATCGGGGGCCTCGGTCAGATTTGGGAGGGGGCGGACTTGACAGCCGTCGAGCCCAAGGAACTCCCAAAGAGACGCAAGGTCCTCGTACGGATCCCTGACACCGTCCCGCAGGAGACGGTGATCAGCAGACTTAAGATCCAGAACCCTGAACTGGGGACGCAACACTGGTCGGTTCTAAGCAGGAAGGCAGAGGAGAAAGGACAGACGCTCGCCTTCTCGATCGACCCGACATCTTACAGAGCCCTTGAAGGAACCTCCTTCAAGGCATTCTGGGGCATGGGAAGGGTTAGCTTCCGCCCACTGGGGAAGCAATTAAGGGTTAATGGGACTTAGGTTCCTTCAGGTCAACCTCCAACACAGTAGGGCAGCCACGGCCGGACTACTAATGGCTCTGAGGAACACGGATGTGGCCCTCATCCAGGAACCGTACTCCTACAAAGGAGAGATCAAGGGACTCGGCGGAGCTAATGGAAAGCTCATCTACAGCAGGTCCAGCGAGAATCCGAGGGCCTGCATTTTTGTCAGGGAAGGGATAGAGTTTCTCCCTCTAATGAATTTCTGTTCCAGGGACCTGGCAACGATCAAAATCCGATGTGGAGGAGCGGATGGGCTGAGGGACATTACTGTCGCGTCAGCCTATCTGCCAGGGGACAGCACGGACCCTCCTCCACCCAACGAATTGGAGCAGCTGATGGTGGGTAGCAGAGCAGGTGGATGGCAGACCATCATCGGCATGGATGCGAATGCGCACCATGAGTTGTGGGGTAGCTCGGACACAAACTCTAGGGGTGAGGCACTTTTACAATTCTTTATGAAATTTAATTTAGACATATTGAATAGAGGTAATAAACCGACATTCGTCACAACACGGCGTGAGGAAGTTTTAGACCTAACAGTTTCCACCCAGTTTCTGGGTGACTTTGTTAAAAGCTGGGCTGTGTCTGGGGAAGTGAGTAGCTCAGACCACAGATACATCCGGTTTGAAATCGCCAAAGTCGAAAGAGAAACGGTATGGTACCGGGACCCCCGCAAGGCGGACTGGGAAGCCTACAGGGCAGACCTAGCTGTGGAACTGCGGGGGGTTGAGAGGGCCATAAGGGATTCAATAGACCTCGAGATTGCAGCAGTCCAATTGCGAGACGCAATTACCTCGGCCTATAACGCCAACTGCCCCCTGAAAATGAGGGTGTCCACCAGGAACGTCCCATGGTGGAACGAGGACCTCAGGCAAAGGAGGACGCAGGTTCGTAAGCTGTTTAACGCGGCCAAAAGGTCGGGAGCATGGGATGAATATAGACAGGCCCTATCGACCTATAACAGAAGACTGAGGGACGCCAAGAAGGAGTCGTGGAGGAGGCACTGCGAAGAAGTGGAAAACACGTCCGAGAGTGCTCGACTACACAAGATCCTGTCTAAGGGCCCTCAGACTAACATAGGCTCCCTTAGAACACCCACGGGAGGCTTTACAAGCTCGGGGGAGGAAACTATGGAAATTTTACTCCAGACGCACTTCCCCGGCTGTAACATAATAAACCAATCACCTCCGGACTGGGAACACTCAGAAATAGAGGCGCCTTATAGGCGGGCATCTAGAGTAGACTGGACAGTCGCTAAAGAGGTGGTTACCTGGAGCAAAATCAGATGGGCCATTAACAGCTTTAAGCCATACAAATCGCCGGGATTTGATGGAATAATGCCCATCATGCTCCAACAGGGGATAGTTATACTGGCGCCGGTGCTTACCCTCATTATGAGGGCCAGCCTGGCTCTGGGGTACATTCCGAGGGCATGGAGACTGGCCAGGGTTGTATTTATTCCTAAACCTGGGCGTCCAACAGACCAGGCAAAGTCCCTGAGGCCAATAAGTCTCATGTCCTTCTTGCTGAAAACAGTGGAAAAACTGCTCGACCGGCACATTAGGGGCGGTGTACTGGAAGCATATCCTCTACACTGCGGACAATATGCATACAGAGCAGGATTCTCAACAGAAACAGCACTGCACCAACTGGTGCTGAAACTGGAGAATACGCTGGAGAACAAGGAGGTGGCGCTGGGGGCCTTCCTAGACATAGAGGGGGCCTTTAGCAACACCTCGTTCGGATCGGTTCTGGCAGCTGCCCGGGAGCGTGGAATAGAGGAGACCTGCTGCAGGTGGATCGGTTCCATGCTCAGGGACAGGGCGGTGTTCACCTCACTCGCGGGAGGGACTCTGCTGGCGGGGGTCGCGGCGGGGTGTCCGCAGGGGAGCGTTCTGTCTCCCTTGCTCTGGTGTCTAGTCGTGGACGGCCTGCTGGGGAGGCTCTCGGGAGGGGGGTATGAGGTACAGGGCTATGCGGACGACATTGTCATCATAGTCCGAGGAAAGGTCACACAGGCAGTGTGGGAGCGTATGCAGACTGCACTGAAAGTGGTGGAAGGGTGGACGGTTGATCAAGGGCTCGGGGTGATCCCCGAGAAAGCAACCGTCGTGCCGTTTACGAGGAGGAGGAAGTGTGAAAGCCACAGAACTCTCACTCTATACGGTAGGAGCGTTCCAATGGCCAGGGAGGTAAAATATCTTGGGGTCGTATTGGACTCTAAGCTAACCTGGAATGGTCACATTGGAAAAATACTGCGTAAGGCAGTCATGACCTTAGCCGTCACTAGGCGGCTATATGGAAAAACGTGGGGACTAAGACCTAGTATGGCCCACTGGCTGTACACAAGGGTGGTCAGACCATCGTTAACATATGCGGCACTGGTCTGGTGGCCTAAGGTGACACAATCCAGTGCCAAACAAAAACTAGGCAAGATCCAAAGGATGGCTTGCCTAGGCATCACAGGGGCCATGTCTTCAACCCCAACAGCCGCCATGGAGGTGTTGCTGGATCTACCCCCCCTACACTTCGTTATTATGGGAGAGGCCAGGCTAGGACTATACAGACTAGCCTGCAATGGTAGACTGAAGATCAACCCAGGCTTCAGGGGCCACTGCAAAATTCAGGAGATCGTGAAGGAACCCATGCTTGAAATGAGGTCAGACTTCGCGAGCCCGCGAATGTGCAGGGAAAACAACTTCACAGTGGAAATCCCTGATCGCGGGGCATGGCGGGAGGAGACACCGGGCATACCACGGGACGCGCTCGTCTGGTTCACGGACGGATCTGGCGGGGAGCGTGGGACGGGGGCAGGTGTTTACTCGGAAGGACCGAGGGTAAGTCACAGTATTTCCCTCGGAGCCCATGCAACGGTGTTTCAGGCCGAGATGTACGCCATCCTGCACTGTGTGCGGGAGAACAAGAGGAGGGGCTACACCAACAAGCGGATCCTCATAGCCACAGACAGCCAGGCAGCCCTTAAGGCACTAAGTAGCCCACGGGTAAATTCCTGGCTGGTGAGTGAGTGCCGAGACGAGACGAGCGACCTGGCTGGGCAGAATGAGGTGACCCTCATCTGGGTGCCGGGTCACTCTGGGGTCAAAGGCAATGAAGAAGCTGACAGTCTCGCAAAGAGGGGGTCAGCAGAACCATTTATGGGACCAGAACCGGCTCTGGGCGTGTCAAAGAGCACTGCCAGGGGAGCCATTAAGTCCTGGGTCAGAAACCAACACAAGGTGTACTGGGCGGACTGTCCAGGGCTCAGACATGGGAAGTCAATAATTGACGGACCCAGTTCAAAGAGAGCTGTGGAGCTGCTAAACCTTAGCAGAGGACAGCTCAGAAACACAACAGGTCTCTTGACGGGACACATGGCCGTCAAGAAACACCTACATAAAATGGGGCGGTTCGAAGGGGACCTCGCATGCAGACTCTGCGGCGAGGGGGAGGAATCAGCCCAGCACATCTTGTGCGAGTGTATAGCTCTGGACCGGAAAAGACAACTGATCTACGGTCACTCTAGACCGGAGACAGAGCAATATAAAACTTCACCCTACCAATCGCTGTGCAGACTAGTTCAAGGCACAGTGATTTTGGAATGGGTGGAGTAAGACTAGGGGTATGCACAATCAACCAAGGGTTGCGGTGCTATCGGGGCGGCAAGGCCGCGGACGAGCCCTGAGGGAACAAAAAAAAAAAAAAAAAAAAAAAGGAAAATAACAAAAGCTCTGAGATGCGAAGAATGCGCGGGTGAACTTGTTGGGGAGAGGTCTGCGTTATTAACATCGTTTATAGATCAGAAAGACAAAGGTCAACTCCTCACATACCCATCTGACGATGTAATATCTATTTGCACTATTGCAGAAAAAGTTCTTCAAACATACTTAGATGAATCTGCGGTGATTATAAATGTAAAGGAAATAAACATGCGAATATTAAAAACTATAATAAACCAAAACAGCATATTTAAAAAACTTGAAGTTCACTTTCGAGAACAAAATCTTTTGACTTGCCATTATGGCCATCTAATTAAACTAATATCATCTATGTATGTTTCTATTAGAATACATCATTATAACAAAAATCTATTTGATAAAAGTAGAAGTTTAAGGGCTGTTTATAACAAACTTCTCTTATTTAAGGGCCAATAATTCAGTGTACATTTCAAGTACTCGTATGTCCTTCAAATAATGTTATCGGGAAGTTATTATGTCTTATAATATGACCAATAAATTTTAGCTTCCTCTCGATTTCTTTGAGCAAGCCTCTTTATTCGTTCACCTCTCCTAGCAAACTTTGAAGCGTCTTTCTATCAACCTGCACTGTCTTTGACATTTTTCTTGTCTACATTTCAAAAGCTTATATTCTCTTCATATCCTGCTTAACTACAGCCCAAGTTTCCGCCCCATACATTACCATACTCCATACACGTACGACTTGCATTTGTTCCTCATGGACAGGTTAAAATGTTTATTAGTGAGAACAGTACTTTGGTTATTGAATGCTTATTTTGCCATCGCGATCCTCTTCAGACCTTTCCTACACTTACCATCATCTGTGATAATACTTCCAATCAATTATTTGAAATAATCTAATAAATCAAGCGTCATGTTATAAGATTTAAAAGCTACTTTTGTATTTGTATAGGTATTCAAAATTTGTGAAATGCACACGTAACGCAATCTACATCGATCAAACTTCTAGAAATTTTAACACCCGATACAAAGAACATATTTTTGCATTTAGAAATAACCATGCTGACAAATCTACATTTGCAAAACATATTATTGATACCCAACATAGACCCACAGTAAATAACGGCATAAAACCACAACATTTTTGTCATGACAAGTGTAAACTAGACTTGTTTTAAGCTTTAGAAGTAAAAAAGCATATACACGACAATATTTAGGATTTCTGAGATATTCTTCTTCCTAATTAAATAAATCAGACAACATAAATCTAACTATTTTTTCCAAAAAGTTGTTATAAGACATGATGTGTGTCGATATTTTCATTGTATAGTCTGCTTTATTAATGTGTTTGTTTAGTTATTTTATTGTTGTAATTGTTATTATAGTTATTACTGTTATAGGTTTCTTCTATCTTTATGTTAAATATTGATATACATCACGTAGACATTTTAAAGGCGTCATCCGTCATATTTGTTTTATTTTATTTTCACTTTTAAAGATTTTTTTGATTATAACATCATAAAATAGCAACAGATCTTTATTTGTAATTGTCATGATTTCGTATTAATTCAAATTTTTTCTGTCTGAGGGTACTATCAAGCAGCAAAACCAGTAACAGAGACGTTGAAGAACATCTAGAATTCAGAAGGGCCACTTGCTCCAGTTAGCTTACGCGCTGGCTACGTCCTTCACCTACAAAAACGAAAACCAACAGTGAAGCCAGAGAAGTAGTCTCCAAGTCTGTATGAAGTATGGACCAGTTTCACGAAGTAAGGGCAACAGCAATCAATGAAATTAATCTCTATTTCTTTAAAAAAGACAAGGAATGTTAACATTAATTTGTAAACAGTACAATGTACTTTATTTTGTATTTTCTTCTGTTGTTGAAATAAAAACTATTATTATTTATCTAACCTTTTGAATATAAAACTTTATCCAATATATTCATCCAACAATTTATCCAACCAATAACCCAAAAAATATTTCACTGATTTGGAGAAAATTTTGGAATTACGCTTATTTTGCTAATGGCTTGGATGAGTTCGTTCATCAGATCTTAACACATAGTTTTTCCTAACAAAAAATTAAATATATTTTTTTAAACGCAATAGCTTTCAAATTGTTTAAGTGATTGGAACGAAAATTTACAACTTAAAAGAACATACAGAGATGTGGTTGTGTACCAATTTTCAAGTCTTTTGATCAAAGAAAAATGAAGTTATTCGAAATTAATAATAAAATAATCCTCGACATCACTTCAAATTCTGTAATGCAATATCTACAATGTTGGACAAAGGCAGAGCAATACAGCACCTGTACTGTTATGCTATTTAAATAAATTGTAGATAAAATCTAAACAATGGAAGTTACAACCATTGCCAGATGTCAAGATGTTGCTGACCAGGATTGCCCGATCTTCAGAAATTTCATGTAGTTAAACCTTTCATGTATAAACATATGAAATTTTTACAACTTCTGATAATAAAGAAAACATTTTATAAAATTTAATTTTATCAGTCAGTTAAAAAATACTGTATTTAATACCTGCAAATTTCGAATTACCCATTTCTCATGATTTTTAACTTAGGTATCCCTCCGATCATAATTTACTCTATCCGACAACTTTGTTAGACTGCGTCTGTGCTGAAGCTCAGCTGTCATTTGTCATTGTGTGGTAGTGTTATTTATTGACAATATCAAATTGGAAATTTAGGACAGTAGAAACAGACACCATAAACAAAGAAGAAATTGGAAATTTAGCCTCTAGTGTAGGTTTTTGACATGATACCATTACTAGAGAGATATGATAATGTGGCAGCATAATAATATTATGCTAATGCTGTGGTACAGTCAGTTTGGCGTTTCATCACATCTCGTAACACACCAGCTGTTGTGTGCATACAGTTAGATGTAATTTTGTATTATCAGAATACTACTGTAACATGATGAAATCAAGTTTATAACTGTTAACATACTGTAAATAATTTCTCCACTTTTCAAGTTTGTGTTGCTGCAATGTTAATTAAGGGTTCCCTTAATTATACGCTTATTGTGCTTATAAATGTAATATAAAAATAAATGAAAATGCAAGTGAACCTATTTAATTTAGCTCTGTATTCTACATTATCTGAAAAAGACATTATAGGCGACGAAGTAGAATGTAATTTCGGTAAATTTGCAGTTGACTGCATGAGGGTTTTAGATATTTTTTTCCAGCAACATGCTTAGAACCTTCCTCGGCCACAAGGCAAATTTTCTGGCAAACAACCCCCAAGAAAATTAAGGGACTTTGAAAACATGCGTTTTTCACATTTTACAGCAATACCTCCTTTAAACCCTGTCTACCCCATATTCGCCCAGGTCCAGCAACCTTCTTGGGGGTTGCTCACAAGAAATTTTTCTTGTGCTTTATGCTTTGAAGGTAGTTGTATGCATGCACAAGGGGAAGGAGAACCCCCCGAATTTTTGGGTGAGGAGCAGAAACCCTCTTCCTCCTGGGGGTTCTTCTCCTGCATGCATACAATCACCCTCAATGCATCAACCAAAGGATTTTTTTTCCAGCTTTCTAGTGTATTTTTCTAGAGTATATTTCCTGTTTATCAATTGCTTTGTTTGAGTTTTGTATCCAAATTACTCTATAAATATATGTCATAGATCATGTTTTTGCTTGTCCTTCTTTACCTTGTTTTACTGTTCCTAATTAAATAAATTAATTTTCATAACTTTTAATATAAGGCTAAATCTTACAGCTTATATAAATATATTATTTAATATTGTTATGAAAATTCACTATCATAACGCACTTGCTGCGTTCCGAACCTTTTTAGGTTACCTATTTATACAAAAGCTTAAGAAATTCATGAATAAGCATTACATTTCAATGATTGAATAATTTCAGTTTTATTTCTAACCAAACTAAAAATTCCTAAATACGTCCCTGACGTTTCTCCCACTCAAGTCACCGAACTCCGCCCAGTTTGGAAAAGTGTACAGGCTTCTTGTATTGCAAAACTGCACCTTTGTTACCTCTATCCCTTACAACCTCTTTGGGATACTGTGACAAAACACAAACTGACAACTGTATGTATTGTCACATGTGTCTATGATAATTAAGTTTATGGACTTTGTTGCTTCTATGGTCATATGTCAATTATAAAGTGTGTTGATAAGACCGAACACTCTGGAAAGATATTTCTAGAAGGGACCAGAAGTGACAGGTGTAGAATAGTGTAGAAGGTCTAGAATCTCTATGGACAGTATAAATAGACGAGTGGTGCGCAGAGTAAGTTGGTTCAGTATTAAGTCGGTGTGGTGTAAAATAAGTGATCATAGAGTATTAAGCGAGTCAGCAGTAAGTGTTAGTGTTTAAGAAGCGATCATAGAAGGCGAAGGGTGGAATATAGTTCTATGGACATTTAATAATAGAGAGAAATATTTTTAGTTGATACTGGTGTTGGAAAATTGTTACTTATAATAAATTAGTAGTTTGAAAAGCTGCGTTTTGTTAGTCAACGAATTCAGAACCCCATAGAACGTAACAGTATAATTTAATTTCTTTACATACATACCCAGTTAGACGTTTTATATAACATGTTCAGATATAATTTAACGTTTTTATTAATAAAATCTTGTCTAAATGCAATGTGTTTTTCTTTTGTTCTTAGAATATGTGTGTACATATATGTATGTACTTAAATTACACAATACGTATGTAAGGTGCACATGCATCCATTTGTTGATATTTTATATTATTGTTTGGTAATCCGAACTAATCGGTATTCCGAACTACCTCTGGTCCCATTTACTTCGGATTATTGACGCTCTACTGTACCTACGTTTATTAATCGTCCAAGCCAATCGAACCAATTTTACAAGCTGCTTGCATGCGGTCGACAACATTTCAATGTACCGTTGGACAAAATCATTGTTCCTTTGTGTATAGCAAACAGCGATAATAAGCTTATCACACGTATGTATCATTGGATCTGTTCACCAGCTAAGTTTAAGCGCTTATCTGCTGACTACCGATACATTTCAGCGGTTGGAGACTAATGAACGCACCACTAACCTCAAGCACTCTTTGTGAGTTTTGTCTGTTATTTCGCTTTGAGAAATCGACAACAGCTGAATTCCATTAGACACAGCGGGACTGGTGAACTCGGCCAACAGTTTACAGCATAGATAGATCTTACTTTATCTATAGGCGTTTACGAAAAGTAACCGGGTAGATATCGGTTACACCGCAAGCGTTCGAAAATGTAATTGGTTACTCTGTCCATCGTTGGAATATTATACGATATCTACCCGGTGCAGGATTTGTGTACCGAACCAAACAGTCGGTAAATTGAGTTATATAGAGAACAAGCTTAATTCTCTATACAAATTGTCTAAAGTCTAACCTATAAACTGGATGTAAATAAATAATACCAATACAAATACCCTAAGGTTTTTGATTTTCATTCGTTCATTTCTCAATCGTTACTTGAAGGAAGGTGAAGGTGTATTGGCATTTACTGGATGTTAATACTAGTTAGTGTAAAAGTGTGCCACATCAGATACATAATTTTCAATGGCGCGGCGCTTCTTTTTGGATGTATAATAAGTCGTAACTCCTGTTAATAACTCTTCGTCGCCATTTCTGTCTAATATTTCAGATACAACATTAACTAAAGCATTTTTCAATATCTACACTATATTTTGAGACTGGCTATACGATAGCCGTATTAATTTTGGTGCTTTTTTGCTACAATTAATATGCCGTACTGAAGAGCTCTAATGAGAGCGAAACCGGTCTACGGTTCTAATTGTTGCGAAAATGCATCGAGTCTTACATACTTTGTCCCTATATTGGGGTAGAAATGGGCCAGGGCTGACAATTTTATAAATTGTTAGTTGGCTGTATCCAGTCTCTATTTTTTTTTAACACTTTGTGTTATTTGGAGCTGGCGTGACAGCATACTACTTGGTTCCGCAACTAGGTGGCTGTGGCTGGCGGCACGTCCACCTATCACTGAGTATCTACACTGATATATTAAAATTACTACTTCAAAGTTTAAAGCCAAAATATCATAAACAACAAAGCGAACCTTTGACAGTTTGGTCATTTAGTTACCGCGCATTTAAAAGCGTTCGAAAATTACTACACCGGATCCATTTACCATAAAGCCAGCTGTGTACCATTCGGTAAACGGTAGAAATGGTAGATATCTACCCGGTTACTTTTCGTAAACGCCTTATAGTTTTTATTTTTTAGGTTCACAGGCTTTTTTTCACCTGCATTGGACATATGTCAGTGTCTCGTATTTACGAACAGCTGAAGATCGACAACCCGATATTTCGTTTTTGTGATGCGTGATGCAGTTTTATCTTCTAATTTAACCGGTGCATTCGATATTAACGTACAATTAACAGTTTCAAAAATATGGATTGTTAAATTTTTGACAGTTAAACAAGGAGCGGCATATGTGATAGAGTTAAGGAAGACGTGAAATTGAATCAAGAAGTAATAGGGAACAAAAAATATATAGGAAATTGAGGTAAAATAGTATAAACAATAGATCAACACATTAATAGGTACATGATAATAATAAATAATTTAATGTGTTAAATATAATATACGAGTATAGAATTTACTTTTCACTTATTTTCTGCACAATGTGACAAAATATCAAATATAAAAAGAAAAATGAGAACAACGAGAACAACACTAATTAAACATCTGATTGGCAAGAACCACAGAACAGCTTCTAGTGATATTTCTGCGGCGGCTGCCTTATGCAACTTCAGATGAAATAATTATTCTATAAGGAAGCTTGAACTACAAAATTAATAAAGATTTTAAATAATTTAAACGTACAGATCCTTTCAAAAAAGATTTTTAAATATTTATTATAAATTAAAAAACAATTTCGTATAATTTATAATTCAGATTCCAATAGGAAGATATTTACGTCTAAAATACTATAGGTGCGTGTTTAGTGAGCTCGTTTAAACTTTGTTAAATATTTCATCGCATAATAAGCAAAAAGGACCAAGACCTCTTGTTACATCCAGAGATATTGAGGATTGATTGATTGATATAGGATTTAATAACTTATTCATTTTTTAAATGTCCAAATAGGTCTGAAGTTGTCACTATGTTCGTCATTTCATCCCAAATTATCTGTACAAGTTATTATTTTAATTTTGTTTTGCAGTAATAGTGTATGCATTATCATTATATCATCGCCTGTGTGGTTGCAACCATGACTATGATTCCAGCAGTTATTTTCCTTTAATTGCGTAGCTACCCCACCTTATCAATTGGGCAAGTTTTTCCAGAAGCTGTCCTCTTGATTTTCCTTTTCTTTTTCCAAGTATGTCTTCTTTAAATACTGTTGTTACAAATTTATTGTCTCAGAATATGTTCAAAAATCTTGCTCTCTTCCTCTTTATGGCGCATTTGCCAGGTGAAACAGTTGAATAGTCGAGTCAACGTATGCGTCATAGGACGAGTTCACCAGGGGCCAACAGCTAAGTTTAAGCGTTTATCTGCTGACTACCGATACATTTCAGCGGTTGGAGACTAATGAGCGCACTGTTGACTTCAACCATTATTTTGTGACGTTTGTCTGTCATTCCGCTTGGACAAATTGGCAACAGTTGAGTTCCAGGAGAAACGCAGCGGGACTAGTGAATGCATATGTTGGGACAACTATTCAACTGTTGGCGCCTGGTAAACTCGACCCTTAGTCCTGCTGAGTTTTAGCTGGAACTCAATGGTTGCCGGTTTCTCAGAGCGAATTTAATTTTTGCTGCCAGCAGCTCTATTGTTATGTCAAAAAATGTTTACAAACGTCAAACATTTTGTTAACATTTTTTGACATAACAATGTTGCTGCTGGCAGCGCTGGCGCCTGGTGAACTTGCCAAATACAGGGTTGCCATTTTGCCAGTAATCACTGGCATTTGCCAGGAATAAAGAGTCCTGCCAGTAAACTTGTCAGGATTGACTTAACGCCAGGAATTTGCCAGGAGTAACATTCTCAGGGATTTGCAAATAACCCACAACATTTGCATTTGTTATTAAAAGATCATATCAATGACAGAGCACAGATTACTTAAAACGATTTAAGAATTTCGATTCCCGATATCACCGCTAGATGACACTGTATCATGCCTCTTTACTATTATATTTTGTCACATTTGGCCTTGATCTTGATAGTTATCCATGTTTAACATTTATTAATATTACAGGGTGATAGTGATAGCTATACACTGACGAGAACCACGGTGTTGGACAGAGAAAACAAAGGCGAATATTGGAAGGTATATTTGGTAAAGAAGGAAAACAAACTTTGAATTCTTCGGTTCTCCGTACTCCGTAATCCCAGTTCTTTTATTCGTTTCGCTGGTGAAAATCACCGGTCAGCAGTTTCGTAAATAATATTATTTATGATTAAATATAGCTTATTTTGTGATTCTTGCTTTATTCATTTGCATTTGAAACTTTAGGCTCTGTTTGTTTATATAGATCATTTATTTGTGGTGACATAGTGCAGTGAATATAAAATTAAAATTGATAAGTGGTTAATAAAAGTATGAAGATCTGGCGCAGGCTCTAATCAAACTTCATCACAGGTAGGAAAGTAAAATTTGATATGGCGAATGTCGATAAGCGACCGGTCGAGTTTTGACAAAAATTTTATATGGATATTAAGTGAGTGGTGAACGTGTCACCACCTAGTTCTAGTATGCCGTACTGAAGAGCTCTAATGAGAGCGAAACCGGTCTACGGTTCTAATTGTTGCGAGAATGCATCTAGTCTTACATACTTTGTCCCTATATTGGGGTAGAAATGGGCCAGGGCTAACAATTTTTTAAATTGTTAGTTAGTTGTATACTGTCTCTATTTTTAACACTCTGTGTTATTTGGAGCGGGCGAGACAACATAGTACTTGGTTCCGAACTAGGTGGCGACACGTTCACCACTCACTTAGTGTTTTAAGACTGGCTATACGATAGCCGTGTTATTTTTGGTGCATTTTTGCTACGATTAGTATGCCGTACTGAAGAGCTCTAATGAGAGCGAAACCGGTCTACGGTTCTAATTGTTGCGAGAATGCATCTAGTCTTACTTTATATAGATATGTTCAGCAGCACCCACAAAGTGTGTTCCCGTATGTCATTCTCCCTCGCAAAAGACGCACACCCCCTAAATGGGACTTGAAGTGAATAGAGGTGCTGGCTGAGACGTTTAAATGGTCAAATATCAAGACAATTGTTACTGGAGGCGTTGAGGAACACCCTCGGAATGTTCCTTTTCCTTTTAGCAATGTTTTTAAATCTCCTATAGCCTGTTATATCATGAGGTAGCCTCAAATTCTGTTATTAACTTTCATAAACACTGAAATACTGCTTACAAACTCAATTAAACAAAAATTAATTGATGATTTTAAAACCATGAGAAACGACAGTGACAGATGAGCGATGAGTTAGAAGCGCTACGGCGCCCTCCGTTGGTTCAGACTAATACATTCCATATTATACTTTGTCTATGGATATTCCGAAATCCAGCGAGCGGGAAACGACCGAGTTTCGTTACTGATTGCTACCTATACTGTTGACTGCGTTCTTTAAACTAGCCAATCATATAATGTTACTGCCTGCCGATTCAATCCACCGGTGTATTCTGAAAAGTGCCCATGCTGTATAAGATTAAGATTGACGCCCTAACGTAATTTTACATTATTCGCAAAATCACAATAATCACACCATAATTTCACAGATGCAGACTTACGTACCCATTAGGACAAAGATAATGATCACCAAAATAATAAACTAAACTATTAAATTGCCAGGAGTTGCAAGTAATAAAATATTTAAATTTTCCCAGGAAATGCCAGTATGGCAATCATGTTTTGCCAGTATTTTTGTATCGACCTAGTGGCAACACTGCCCAATGTTGAAGCATGCGTCATGCGTAATTAGTATTAGTAGGCATAATAGTAGGCAAGCATTGTTCTGAATTTATCTATTTCCGCTGGTATTCTATGTGATCTACAACTCATGCAAAGTGATTAAAATCATCTGGAATGTAAATTCATCATACAAACTTGTAATAATCTTCACTTCTCGTTGATTTGGTTCTTTCAGGTGGCACTATATCCACTGATTGAGCTAGGCGTTTTTCGCCGGTCCTATCACAATGATATCAAGTGAATCACCAGTTATAGTACAAAATTAATAATTTTGGCAAAAATATGGTATGTGAAGATTGAGTTATAGTTATGATGGTGTATTGAAGTGGTTCAGATCTATCATAAATAAAGGCAAAAGCTGAAGGACTAGATTTGATGAATGAAAGTGAAGAGAATTTTTTCCCTGGTTTGTCAAAATCTGAAGTTTGCCTAATTTGTTATATAATTGTCACATATCTTTAGATATAAGTTTTAAAATGATGCAAATGTACATCACAAGTCGTAGACTTATTATATTGGCATACTGTATGATTTTTACCAATAAATTATAATAATAATTAGAATGAGATTTCCAAGTTGATCAAACTTTTTTAAATTTTACACTAATTTGGAGTTATGACTACACACGATTTTATTGATTTTTCTCAATACACCATCATTAGTCATCAGCGCGGTACCTTATGCAATATGACTGTTGTCGACCCATATCTTCACTTTTTTAGATGAACTTTCATTGACTGTATTAATTGGACCTTTATGAATAAATTATTTTAATACAATATTTGCACTCATCCCTGTCAGAAATGACTTATAAAAATACTATTAGAACCTATAAGGAAACTTATGTGGTTTGACTAGTCTATAAGATTAATGAGAAATGTATGTGGAAGGGTTGTGCGAATTATATGTAGATTTGTACAGAATTCTCTTTCTAGGAATACTACATACAAATACATAAAGTAGTCTTATGTGGTATGGTTTCGTTTCTATAAGGATAATTTGATGAAATAATTGAATATGCCACGGAAATCCGTATAAGGTGACGACAAAACGTCACCGAAACTATCCAAGCTGGCATGGGATTGTTTATTCCACGTACACAGAAAACCTCTTCAGCCATTCAAAAGCCCTGGTTCTCTAAATCCTGTGACAAGGCCAGACTTGAAATGGTCAAAGCTCACAAAAACGCTTCTACACGCAATCCCAGTCAAGAAAACCGCGTCAAGCATTTAACGACGCAAGAAACCGCTATGTCCGCATTCTTTCTGATGCAAAAAACTCGTTTAATAACCACATTAAAAACAAAGTTCTCTCAAGCTCTAACGACAGTCAATCCTTCTGGACTCTTGCTAAATCTATTGGGAATAAGTTTTGCAGGAGGACGTCCCAACCTCTTGTTTTAGGGGATGAAATTGTTTCTACCGCCCTGGGCAAGCCTGAACTTTTTGCCTCGTTGTTCGCCGGCGATTCCATTCTCAACCCACCTCCAAATGTTCAACCACCAACAGTCCCAATGTCGCGCATAAAATGACGGATATCATTTTCAAAACTTAAAACGTATTAAAGACGCTCTCTTCTCTTAATACCAGAAAAGTCTCTGGCCTTGACGAAATCCCAGCATTTGTTCTCAAAAAATGCGCACCAGAACTTGCTCCTGCCCTGACTCGTCTGTTTCAGACATCTTACAATAGAGGCATATTCCCTAGTAACTGGAAAGCTGCTCGAGTACAACCCGTCCCCAAGAAATGATCCAAAGCGCTTCCTAGCAACTACAGACCTATTTCTCTCCTTTCAGTTGTCTCTAAAGTGATGAAAAAATATCTAAACACCGAATTACGAAAATTTCTTGACAAACACAGTCTAATCCACGACAGGCAGTATGGATTCCGTCAGCCCAGATCAACTGCCGACCTCGTTTCCTTTGTCACCCATTCTTGGAACAAGTCTATGGAACTACACGGTGAATACCAGATTGTCGCTCTAGACATATCCAAAGCATTCGAGCAGGTCTGGCACGCAGCGCTGCTTAATAAACTTCCAGCCTATGGCCTACCACCAAAACTCTGTACCTGGACAGCAAATTTCCTCTCCAACCGGAGCATTTCTGTTGTCGTGGATGGCCATCCTCTAAACTGTATCCAACTAATGCAGGAGTCCCTCCAGGTACAGCTTTAGCCCCTACTTTGTTTCCTCTCCACATCAATGACCTCCTCTCTAGCACATCCAACCCAGTTCACAGTCACCCTCCACTCAAATATACAATATTCTAAGCCTGTCTCTTTAGCGAATTAGATGAGGATCGCTGACTCATGGAGGGTTCTGTCTCCGTGGATCTCCAAAAAATATTAGACTGGGGAAGTAGAAATCATGTACATGTCAACCCCACCAAATCTCAGTCTTGCTTTCTATCTCATAAGAGATACACTAGCCCTAGACCCATCACAATGAACAACCAAGTTATTCAAAGTAATGAGTCCTTTTAACTTATTGGCGTTTCTGTCGATCGAAATCTCAATTAGCACCAACATGTTACATCAATTGCAGAAGCGGCTGCTAAGAAATTAGGTTTCCTCTTCCGGGCTCGCAAATACTTTTCACCAGCTAATCTATATACCTTATATACTTCACAAATAAGGCCAAGCCTCGAATACTGCTCCCACAGCTGGGGTGCCGCTGCCGCTTGTACACTCGCTATCCTGGACTTTATTCAGAAGAGAGCTATAGGTCTCATCGGTGATCCTAATCTCACCCAAAGGCTGTCATCCCTTGCCCACCGACGTGCCGTTGGTGACCTCTCTCTCTTTCTCTCTTTTATAGATATCTGCACGGGCACTGCTCAGAGGAGTTTTCTTCCATAGTTCCTCCACCTGCTGCCCCCAACAGATCTACCAGGGAAACAGAGGGAATGCACCCTTTTACTCTCCAGGTTACCAGACATAGTACATCTAGTTATGCCCGCTCTTTTGTCCCGAGGACTTCCAAGTTGTGGAATTCCTTGCCGGCACATGTTTTTCCTTCTCCTCCGAACCCCCAAAACTTCAAGTCCTGAATTAACAAGTTGCCTCTTTCCTCCTTGTCGACACCCATGGTATGATAGTATTTAAGCTGTAAGCCCTCGTGGTGTGTTGTTGAAATATAAAAAAACCTTAACTTTTACTTTTTACGTGATCTGTATTGGTGCATATGGCTCGCTGATTTGCCGAGGGTTATTGTTAACTGTTCAACAATCAACGTTTTTTATTTATGTGTTTTGTGCTTTCGAAGTTTTGATTGGTGTTGGGTTCTTCTTGTAAGTACACAATTATTTAATTTATTCACATTAATTGTCCCGTTTAACTATTAAAAACAGTAGTTAAACCTGTGGTCTATTTAACGCGCGTAAGGAACATCTTTGACATGTTTTAGGTCTGTAGAAATCACAAGTTAAATTGGTGTTATTTTCATTACTGCTTTGCTTACCACAGAACGCCGTTTCGGCTCTAGTTCGTTTTAGCGAAAACGAAAATATATATCAAACTCACCTTTTCTTTTGGATTTGGACCTCCTGAATCAAACTGTCTAGGTCTTTTGCGAAGTAAGTTTAGCATTAATAAAATAGTCGAATGTAATTTAAATCTTACAACAAAATTTAAATCGTCTCTTTTTGCTGGAAACTTCCAGATTTCATTTCCACTGATTGAAGCACTTACTAATCACATATATTAACTGCCTAGAATTATTGATCCTAATGTATACAACTATAGATAATGGGCATTTATAAGAGGCTATCTTGCATTTAATAACTGGCAGGAGTTTTGTTTCAGATTTCAACCAGATTGCTCAAATGAAATTATAGGGTCTATATGGAGTTCCATTTTGGAAGGATTCTATATGGATTTCCATACTATTGTGAGATAGTTTGTATGGAAATATAGATCTAATTATGGGTTTCTATGGGGATTTACATATGAAACACCTATATACTTATATGGAAAATCATATAGGATTCTTATGCGGTTCTTGTCGGAATTACTGTTTCAAATACTCATATTCAACTATATAGAAACCTATAAGTTTTTTTATAAGTTTCAATCTGGCATTTCTGGCAGGGCTGTTAAGGGAGTGAGGGAATGGATATGAAGACAAGCAAGTACATTGAACGTCTTTTATTAAATGTAATAAATTTGCAGTTGACTTTTAAAATAATACTTACATTTTTACATATATTAAATAAATAAATAATGGTAAGATCCAATGTCGAACATAAAATAAGACTGTTAATTTTAAAAGAATGCCGACTAGAAAGCTAAATACATTAACTTGTTTTATGTCCAGACACCAGACACCATCTTAACTTATAGCTGTAAGCATAACTGGTACCTTTGGCAAACGAAATTTACTCAACAAATAACATGTCATTGCTTTATGAGTAATGAATCACGTACAAACTATGAGAATGTAATGTTTACAATTCCTTTTCAATCTTAATTAATTCTGAGATGCCGTCATACATTTCTTTGACAGCATCAAATTCAGTGAGACCCATACGCCTCTTGTTGGAAATGTCGTAGATGCCACCCTCGGCTTCAGTGTGCTCACCACGAGTACCACGTACTTGTAAGTTGAACTTGCCAGCGATTTCATCAAGCTTGGCCTTGTTGGTAGCCAATTTTGGTACCTTGATGTGGACAGAAGCACGTACAGTGGTACCCAAATTTGTTGGGCAGAAGGTCAAGAAACCAAGCCTGTCATGATGAGAGAATGGTACTCTCTTTTCAATATCATTGACAGCAGTCACCAAACGGCGGTAGACCTGACCCAAGTCACCACCCATCTGCATGGAAATGATGCGAAGATGATCTTCCTCATTGCACCAGACCAAGAAGGTTTTTGCATCGTTATGGAAGATACCACGTCCGCTGGGCCAGAATCGGCAAGCATTGGCAGCCTGCAAGAAGCGATCACCTTCCTTGAACAAGAAGTGATCATCGATGAGTTTTTGCTGGACTTCTTTGCTCATACCAGTGAGAGGGAAGAAAGTACCCTTGAGTTCACCTTCCAAGCCAGACAGAGTGGATGAAACTTTCTGTTCCATCTCTTTGTATTGCTCTTCAGTTAAGCAGGGGTTGAAGGGATAGCCTTCGAGAGAGCGACCGCAGCGCACTCTGGTGGATACAACGTATTCACCAGTAGGATCAACGTTGCCAAAGCAGCTAACATCTCCCCAGTTTGCTGGTGGATGCTTGTCAGTCTTCTTAAAACCAGTATGGTAGTCCTCGATGATGGGGTCGAACAAGTCAGCAAACACTGTGTAAGCTTCTGCATCGGGGGCATAAACACCGATACCAGAGTCAGGATTTTCAACACCTGGAAGAAGGAAAATATGTTTTATTGAGATAACTGCAAAATACGTTAACATAGGTACATAAAATAATATGAAATGATCCAGTGAGATAAGTTTAAAAAAAGTCTGGATGCAGCAAGTGCGTTATCGTAGTGTACAGCTGTAAAACTTAAACAAGATCTTCACCAAATTCGCAGGTGGTAGTTATAGTAAACACAAGATTTGCAGACAACTTAACGAGGAAAACCTAAATGTTAGGACGCCTGCAAAACGTCCAGAATTATTGCCCCGACGTCAGTTTGTATTAAATTATGGCAACTGGAATAACCAAGAGTGGGCGAATGTGTTATTCACAGATGAATCAAAATATTGTCAAAATATGGTAGATGGACAAAAAAGAGTACGAGAATTGGCGAAAGATTTAACCAAAATTTGATAAAAGAGTAAAGAAAGTTTTAATGGTGGATCCGCTATGGTGTGGGGTGGACATAAATAGAAAGCCGTGCAGCATTACATGTTCTTTCATTAAGACAATCTTCACCTTCGCAAATTTGTATAGACAATATTTTACGGCCACACCTTTTATCCCAGTTCTACGGTTGTAATTTTTTTATGCAGGATAACGTATGACCCGTCGAACCTGAATCAGACAGGAGCCGTCATAGTTTAGGGTCACGAAGACGTGTGAATTATTGCCATATTTGCAACTGCCCATTGCCCAACCCTTTCCCCCAACGTTTCTCATCATGAAGGCCCGCGTTCACATAATTAAAAGCAAGGCGAAGGGAAATCGATGGGCAACAATGTACATAAAATATTATGTGAAATTACACACGTTGCACAATATATACAAGCACATGGTAAAATGACTGGTTACGTCTGCTTAATGATCGCCGTATGATCCCGTGGCACGATTTTTTTTAATAACGCAAATATTTAATTTTAAACATTTTATTGGCTTGCTAGGAGTTCTGATATGAACCCGATTGGAAATCTTCCATGGAATGAATTGGGAAGAATAGTTTGATCTCGCGAAATACCACCTGAAACTCTTGAGTATATTGCTAAAGTCCTAATAGAAGTCTGGAACAGCTCACCCCGAGGAAGAATTAGAGACCTGATTTTAAGCATGCAGCTAAGATCAGGAGCAGAATCTATGATTTGCTTGAGGCGCAAATACAAGATGTTAGTTAAAAAAGTCTGGACGCAGCGAGTGCGTTATGGTAGCGAATTTTCTTTAAAATGTTTTTAATAGCAAATATCTTTCTTTGATGAAAGCAGGCATCAAACTTGGTTGCCTATATAGTAGAAACAATGTACCATATTTCATCGAAATAACTTAATTGTTTAAAAATATATAAACATTTTTCAAAAGTCTGGCTATCGCAAGTGTGTTTTGGAAGTGAATTTCCATAAAAATGTTTTTAATAGCAAATGCGAGCAGGCATCAATCTGATTACCGGTATAGCCTATGTAGTAGAAACAATGTACTATATTTTATTACTTATGGTTAGGAAATATACAAAAATTTTCCGAAAATAAACTTAAATGGTGGTTTCCTAACCAACAAAGCTTACGTTAATAGCAAATTGAGTTATTGAAATTTGAAGGATTTAATGAAAATTCGCTACCAAAACGGACTTACTGCGTCCAGATGTTTTTTTTATAAACGCATCATATTTCGATAAAAATGCAAAAATGCATTAACGAATTTGTTCTACGAAAATTAGCTAAAAATTATAGATCGTTAAACCATAAACTTCACTAAACCTACAGCGAAAGCATCAACTTAACTAAACCGACAGCCAAAGCATCAGAGAAAGGGTCTATTTGAAATGAATTTTCTGTGAATATTTTAGTAAAATGAAGGGCAATGACGGTTGCATCGGAAACTTAAGGGTTCACAGAACACTCTTCTTGCAATATTTTCTTTTCACAGTCCGTCTTTTTTTTCACGTTCTTTGGCTAAACATTGCCAATTTTCACGTTTCGATATCCGAGTTTGACGTTTTGAGAAAAACTCAAAAATTTGTTTCTTTAACTGCCCATAACTTCTTTGTCTTTAAATCTAGAGACCCAAATTTTGGTAGAGGGTTTAATACTTATAATGCAAACACGTGTACCAAATTTGGTTGCCCTTGCTTTGTTATTTCCGGAGATATAATTTTTTTTAGAAAGAAAACACACAATTTTCCGGGAAAACCAGGTCAGATTTTCCTGGATAACAAACTTATCCAAGCCACTTGCAAAAGGAAGGTACTCACCAAATTTGATTAAGATCGGTCCATTATTTTTTGAGTTATCGGTCGGATATATATATATATATATATATATATATATATATATATATATATATATATATATATATATAACACAGATCTCCTCATTAGCGGTATGTTTATGAATTTTGTCGTTTCTGATTTTTTTCCTGGTTTCTTGAGTTAATGAAGTACTTTTTTATTGTTCATAACGTAATATCAATAAATAATTCCTTCAGATTCAGTATGCTTTCACTTAAATAAGTTTCAGTAAAAACGCAATATTTTAAAAACATTTGAGTTAAAAAGTGAACAAAAACCATTATGTTTGTATGAAAGTTATGTTTCCAAAAGAAGGTGCATTATTTTTGTTGAACTGCTCACACAGAGGGCGCTTTAAAGTATTGTAAAACAATATACACGAATTTTGTTCGATTTTTGTCTTTTGGAAAACGTGAAAAACTACTGCGGACACTGGCTTTGGTAAAGGAAGAAATAAGCTGCAAACATAAAAATACGCAGATTAGTCCATTCGTTCGGAAATGACAAAGTTTGAAAGTTGCAGGGAAAACTGGGTGGGCCAATTTTGATGGAATTGGGTGTACTTTTTTTTTGTAGAAAACTATTGATTTGTTTTTGCCCATATTTTCGTTATTGTAAAAGCAACATTTTAATTTTTTTAATACATTTGTCTAAAATCAGCAGTTAAGGGCGTTCCACACGTTTTACCAATTTTTGTTATACTAAATCAATAGAACGATACTGCTTTTATACACCAACAAACAAAAAATAGTGAAACTTTAAAATCCCTTTAAAAATGCATTATCACAGACAAATGGTTGTAATTTAAGATTATTCACTGCCTTATTTTCTAGAATAATAAACGAGTAAACAGGTAGTTTCTTTCTCTATTGTGAGGCACATTTCAAGGTGTACCTAAACAATAACAAAAGGAGGAAGCCATTGAAAACTGCATTGGTTCTTTGTTGTGTATGCAAAATATGATTTTCGAATGGAGTTTTAAATGAAAATTATGTCTAGACGTTCTGTAGAACCGGTTAAATGGAAACTCGTCTTATTTTTATGCGATATTTTACACCTTGCACTTTATAAAAGATTTGTTCTTGAGTAAATTTAACATCGTTTGCAGTAGGTAGGAAATGTATATACTGGCTTTGTTCGTGCCAATAAAATAAAAGAATATACTATTTTTTAATTAAGACAACTTTTAAAATAAGTACATTTGGAGAACCCAAATCACCAGAACACATCTTTGAACTGTCAGGTCTTTTAAAGATGTGTTGTGGTGACTTGGGTTCTCAAATTGTACTTATCAGTGCTCATAACAAGTTCCGAGCTTCACTTAGACAACTTTTAAAGTTTTATGGGTTATATGCATCGTTTAATTTTACACTTTCATTTAACTTACAATCTGCGAGGCTGAAGGCTGTTAATACATGTAAACATTTGTACAGTGATTATCATGTTTGCTACAAAACGTAATGTTGGTTGCATATATCTATCTACTAAACATTTGACTTCATTCATATTTTAACCTTAACACGTCTTAATAAAAAATGAAGTTGAACATTTTCCTTGTATGTGTTAATTCTTAGAGGCTAATGGCGATGTCGCCTTGTCGTCGCAATCATGACTCTCTGTATTAAGCAGTTACTTTTATTTAATTCTAGCTTCCGCCCTTTACCAATTGGGTCCGCTTTTCCAGCTGGGCCGGACTCTCCCATTTATCGCAAGTATGTGCAATTTAAATATTGTTGGCAGAAAGCTATTGTCTCAGGATATGTGCAACAACTTGTGACTTTATTCTTTCATTATCTCTCAGTAAGCATTTCTCTCCTCCCCCTTTTATTTTGCTTTATTCGTGTACTTTGTGTACATGTCATAAGCTTGTGCTCTTCATGGTTGTGCTTATTCAAAGTCCAACTTTCCATCCTTACATAACTACAATTCATACGTATGACATCTTCATCAAATCCATGTTAAAATGTGTATTAAAATTAAAATATTATGTGGGTCAGTTATTATTAACTGCAAACGTATTTGGCCCTTCGGTGGAAACCTGTTATCTTTAAGTAATAACGGTCGTTATTATAAACTTTTTCTGCTTGCAGTATACGCAGCCGAGGAATATGTTTAGCCTCATTTATTTACACTGGGTTTAAATATTCACCTGAGTAAGCAATAATTGTTTTCATTTTAGCGATTCTAAGATTTCGAGGCTTTAGAACCAGGCCAGTTTAAATTTTTATAGATTTAAAAAATTCAGGCTAAATAAGCAAAGCTGTATGGCAAAGCTGCCCATTATCACAATATTTGTTTAATTTACTTATAAAAGATATAAGTAATAAATTGGCTGAAGGAAAACAGTGGGAATAAAAAATAAATGGACAACGGTTCTACTACAAGGCACGCAGATAACATAGCGCTGAAAGAAAAACAAAAATAATTACAAAAGATGCTAAAAAAACTGCTACCCGGAATCTGGCCAAACTTCAAAGGCTGGCAAGTCTGGGTATCACCAGGGCTATGAAACGACACCCTCTGCTGCGCTAGAGGTCTTGTTGATTCTGCCACCGCTTTCCACGTGCATTAGAAGGAAGGTTATGGCCTCGCATCTCAGAATGCGAGACTCTGGAAATTGGTGCGGAGAGGGAGCAATAACAGGACATGCAAGAGTTGCCAAGGAGGTGGAAAAGAAAATTCCTATTTCCACCATCAAGGTACGAAATTCTGAGGGCTATATTAGGCTGACTAGGACATATATTCTCAGAATCCACAGCAGAGATCAGTGGAGGGAAAATGAGGTTACGTTCCGGCCCGCTATCATGGCCTGTTTTACCGACGGATCACGGCTGGAGGAGCAGCAATCATCCAGGGCGGGAATGTACATCGATAGCCTGGGGGTGTGCGAGAGTTATGCTCTGGGCGCATATACTATGGCATTAGAAACGGATGTATACGCTATTTTGTCTGTAGCTAAACGACACGATGTGGTGATGAGCCCTGAGAAATGTGTATACATTTGCTCAGATAGCCAGGCGTCCGTACGGGCAGTCTGCGCGTCCAGAATTAGGTCAACGCTGGTTCAGTAGTGCGCAGACGCTTTTACGGGACTGTCCAGGACAAAAGAGGTGCATCTTGTGTGGGTACCGGGACACTGTTGCGTCGCGTAGAATGAAGTGGCGAATGATCTCGCAAGGTATGGTTACCAGCGGCCGTTCTGTGGCCCGGAGCCTGCGATAGGCATAAAGAGGAAGGTGGCCTCCCACGCCCTAGATAGGTAGACTGAGCAGGCCATGAAGAGGCATTAGAAGTCAGTCGCTGACTGTAGACAGGCGAGCGATTTCGTGGAGGAGCCGGACACGGATAATACTGTCTGGCTTCTTGGTAGGAGTCGTTCTGCGCTTTACCGCATCATTGTGGTGCTCACAGGCCACTGCGCTCTCAGAAGACACCTTACATTGCTAGGTGTAGAGAGGGATCCCATTTGCCAGGGAATGCGACGAGACTAAAGAAACGTCTTACCACTACCTGTGTAAACTCGAGGCTTTCAGGAGTCTTCGAACAGAATTGTTCGTTTCGAGGACTCTGCAGGGGAGCCAGCTAAGCCCCGTCCAATAGAAGACCGTCATGGCCTTTATTTTGAGGTCGTGGAGGTTTGGTGACGGAACCGAAAAAGGGCCCGTTGTGGCCTACTTTCCTAACGTTAGCCTTACCAACACTGCTACTACTACTACTAGTAGTATTACTAACTTCACCTATTTACTTTAAGAACCTCTACAATAAAACGTCAAAATCGTCGGTCGCCATATATCTTTTCTCGGGTCATGTACAATTTTATGCTTCGTAACTTTTTGGAGCACCTCTATGAATTCTGATGCTAAATATGAATTTTCTCTTCATTTCTTTAGCTTTTTTTTATTATTCTCGTATCTTTCACCTTTTTCGATTAATCTGAACAAATAGCTATCGATGCATATCCAATATTCATGAAAAATAAATTAGTAGTCTGGGTCACCTTATTTGTCAATGTTGCTTGTTGACATTTTGACGTTTTTCATTAAGTACTTTGTTTTGTTTGATGTTTCCAAATTGCCTTAGACTGCCTTTGTTTGATTATGGTTGAGTTTACTAATCAAGAGTATGCAGAAATGCATTTAAACTAACATAAAAGCCAATTGCAGCTCTTATGAAGCCCGCACGTAGATATCCTGATCGAATACTATCTAACCCAAATGTTCTCAAATGCACATATGCGACTATCTGAAACTGCAATATTCAAGAAATCCACTTATTTTGGAGGAGTAAATCAAACCACGAGAAATTACCCTGCTACGAGTACAAGAAAAATTGCATCAACATTAAATATTTTATTTATGCTTGTCTGGAGAATTTTGGTAGATAACTTAATGTACTTTTACCACGTCACAAAGGTTCAAGCTCTTTTTCCGCGTGAATTTCCTTTACGTTAGGATTTTTGCAACTGGTTCTTACAAATACCTGCACAAAATCCGTTGTTTGCAAATACAATTTTATTTAGTGATAAAGCAAAATTTTCGAGGAATGTCATCCGGAATTTCCATAACGAACATGTTGGGGCAGAAGAAAATTCGCATGTAGCACGCGAAATTAATCTCCAACAGCAGTTTTATGTAAATGTGTAGGCCGGCATTATTGGAGATTATTGATAGGATAATTTTTCTGCCGGCAAGGCTAAATCGATGTAATTATTATCAATTTCTCGAAGAGAAACTTACAGTGCTTTTAGAAGAAGTACTAATTCTTTGCAGAAACCAAATGTGGTTCATTCACGATGGTACGCCAGCCCATTTCCTTATGGAGGTGAGGGAGTTTCTGAATCACCAACAACCGTTGGATAGGTCGAGGGGGACCTCAGCCATGGCCTACTAGATCCCCAGACCTGAATAGTCTGGACTTTTTTTTATAAGAACACCTGAAGTCATTCGTTTATTGGACCCCAATTGAAACAGAGGAGGAATTGCGAAATGGAATAGTGGCTTTATGCAACATCATTCGCAATACTTCTGGAATTTTTCAGAGAGTCGGTCGGTCTATGGGGCAAAGAGTAGAGTCTTGCATCTTGGCAAGAGGAGGACATAATCAACAGTTTTGAGAATTTTTTTAAAATTTAGATTTACCTTTAATTTAACCAATTTGGTGTAATAGTAAGGATTGCTTGAGAGATTTGATCACTATGACGGCTGATTATTGCTTTCGGTTATTTTATCTACGTTCTTAAATTACAGCGATAGCTATTTTTGCAGGTTAATCTAAAACGGGGAAGATACGAGAATAATGAAAAACAACAAAAAGCTAAAGAAATGAAGACGACATCCATCAGAATTCATACAGGCTGCTCCAAAGAAAGTTACGAAGCATAAAATAGTACATGACCCAAGGAAACATAAGAACCTGTATATGACAACGGAAGGCTTTGACATTTTATTGCAGCGGCTTTTTAAGAAAATAGGTGTACCAAATTTGAAATATTTATCCCAAGGCACACGAGAAAAAAACACAAAATATGATAAAAAGTGAAACTGTCACCCTGTGTATCAAAAATGTTGCGTTTTTGACCATGGGTCTATTAACATTTTTTTCCTATTTTGCAGAATATTATCACCCCTTTTGAAATATCTGCATGACGTCATGTTACACCAGGTATATATATATATATATATATATATATATATATATATATATATATATATATATATATATATATATATATATATATATATTTAAATCTACTTTATCATACAATGGTACAAGCTGGATTCAAGAAATTTATGTTAAATTATCTTCTTCCTTACATATAAAGGTGTTACATTGTGGATGATTTTTCAGCGCCTGAAATTCTGGCTCGATTTCACAAAGACGTATCAAATTAATTCACAGAATTGAGTTTGCCTCGACATTGTTTCTATAGCAACTGTACTACTTTTTATTAAATACTCTGGCATGTTGCCATAGAAACAGGGTCAGGGTTATGGCAAAGTTAAGTGTAATAATTTGATCCGGACCCCTGAAAGATGATGATTTTGACTAAAGATACAAATAACTTAATTACAATTTCAAATTCATCCGAATTATTACAGTGAATGAGTAAGCTAATTTTAGCTGTATGTAATTTAAAATATATCTGAAGGAAAAGCCGAAAAGCTGTTTAATATTTACACTGAAAAATATAATGGGGTTGCATTCAAACTTTGATGAATACGAATACCTGTTTGAAGTCCCGAATATTTCATATTTATTAATATACTGCTTTACCGGGAACAAAGTCAATATTTCAAGTCTTTTGCAATTTTACTCAAATTACAATTCTTTTATGAGATTACTGTTGAAAGTTCAGCCCCAAATGGAAGATTTTGCGAAGTAATTATAAATACTAATCATTTATATAATATTATACACCCACCCAATAAAAGAGCTTAAAAATGTTTACATTTAATAGATTCAAAATGTCTTTGAAAAAATGGATATAAAATCAGTAGTTCATTGTTCTCTGTCATTTTTAGCTATAAAATTTCTTTAATAACATTTAATTTAGCCAAAAGTAAACTAAAACATTTTTTTAAGTTAACTGTTTTTAGTGAATTTTCTTAAAACAAAATCACTAATGAGGAGATCCCGACTTTTGAATTTTGAAAAAATTTCTTCAAATGAGCGCTAATTAGGCCCCCCTGAACACATATCCGGGGTCAGTTTCAATTTTTATATGTTTTATATATATATATATATATATATATATATATATATATATATATATATATATATATATATATATATATATATATATATATATATATATATATATATATATATATATATATGTATCACACCGATAACTCAAAAAATAATAGGCCGATTTTGATTAAATTTGGTGAATAAATTCCTTTTGTAAATGGCTTCGATAAGTTCGTTAGCCAGGAAAATCTGCCCAGGTTTTCCCGAAACATTTTGTGTTTTCTTTCGAAAAAAATTTATATCTCCGGAATTAACAAAGTAAGGGCAACCAAATTTGATACGCGGATTTATATCCTTATAGGTAAGTTACCTACCAAAACTTTGCTATATAGGTCAAAAGACAAAAAGTTATAGGCATTTAAAGAAAAATAAATTGGGGTTTTCCTCAAAACGTCAAAGTTGCGATTTAAAACATCAAAATCGGCAAAATAGGCAAATAACTTGAATCAAATACGGGCTATGAAAATCAAATGTCTCAAGAAGGATGTTTTACAAACCCTGAAGTCTTAGTTTCAACCGTCATTGTCCTTCATTTTACTAAAATGTTTCCAGAAAATTCATTTCAAATAGAGCCTTTCTCTGATGCTTGGCAGTAGTCTTAGCTATAGAGTTTATCGTTTAATGGTATATAATTTTTGTCGAATTTTCGTAAAAAATTAATAAAGCTCAATATATCCGTTATTATACAAGATATGAAAAAAATTTGTATATATTAATTATAGGGTGTCTTGAGCTACATCTTAAAAAAATATTTCTACAATCACAGGGCGGCCCATAAATCGTTGGTGATACAAATTTTCTTTTTTTTTAATCAAACACGCCTTATGTTATTGCATTTGTACATTTTCCATCGAAATATAATGCATGTTTGCAACAAAAAAAAACTGGATGCAGCAAGTGCGTTATGGTAGCGAATTTTAATCAAATGCTTCATATTTTAATAGCTCAATTTACTATTCACCTATAAGGTTGACCAAGAAACGAGTTTTTCCGGGAACACAAGTTTACTTTTGGACATTTTTGTACATTTTCACACAATAAAGTTATTTTTATGAAACATGGCACATTGGTTTTACTATATAGGTTATACTGGTAACCGAAATCGATGCCTGCTTTCTTAAAAAGAAAACATACATATTTGCAATAAAAACATTTTAATGAAAATTACTACCATAACGCACTTGCTGCGTCCAGAGTTTTATTCATTTGTTAAAAACTAGCAACAAAACTTTTCACAATAGTTCATAAATAGGAGACACATTTATTGTTCATGGTTCATTTACAACGTAGAAACGAATTGTTTACGATTATTTTATTGCGAAGAGTGCATTTTTTTGCGATTAATAAATGACTAATATATTTTCTAAAAAGTGTTTTATTCATGCTGATTACTTCTCAAAATTTAAGATAACACACATTAAAATAATCTATGGAACAGCATAATAAATTAAAGTTATCTTTTAGGGAATTTTCTTAGAAAAAATTCACTAATGAGGAGATCTCGACTTTTGAATTTTGAAAAAATTTCTTCAAATGAGCGCGATCTAGGACCCCTAGAACCCATATCCGGGGTCAGTTTCAATTTTTATATGTTTATATATATATATATATATATATATATATATATATATATATATATATATATATATATATATATATATATATATGTATCACACCGATAACTCAAAAAATCATCGACCGATTTTGATAAAATTTAGAATGTGCCTTCCTTTTGTAAGTGGCTTGGATAAGTTCGTTAGCCAAGAAAATTGGACCAGGTTTTCCAGGAAAATTTTGGGTTTTCTCTCGAAAAAAAATTTTATCTCAAAAAATAGAAAAGCTATGGTACGTAAGTTAACGACATTAAAAGGAAACTATATACCAAAATCTATATTTCTATGTTAAAAGAAAAAAAAGTTATAAAAAAATATTTCGTGCCAGATCATTTCTATGAAAATTCACTACCATAACGCACTTGCTGCATCCAGACTTTTTTGTCTTTTGTAGAAACGAAGTCAAGCTAATAGGATGCCGATATGTGGTGTGACCTCCCATGCATTAATTACCACATATGTGGCGTGGCCTCCTTATGCATTAATTACCATGTATGTGGTCTGGCCTCCCCATGCATTAATTACCACCCCGCATCTGTTAGGCAAACTGGAACAGAGATTTTGTCGATCTCCCTTTGATCGGTACTACTCCAAAAAGCCAACAGGTATTCAAACAGTTTTTGCCTTATTTGCACACAGCTGTATTAGCCTAAAAACTTCTTTCCATTGAATTCCATGTATGTTTAATGGGATTGAGGTCAGGAGACTAAAGATTAGTATCTTTAAATTTTCATTTAAAGTTACTCAACAATTCAAATCCAAAAGTTGCTTGTAGCATCAAAATTATTAAAGACTATTACTTTAAAGGTTTGAGACAAAAATATATATTTTCAGATAAAACACTTTAAAAAATCTTTTAAAACTTCAGAAAATAAACAGAATTTGAGTGATTAAAATGCGTAATACATGACGTTAAGATTTTGTATAAATTCTGAACTTATTATCGCAAAGCACTTAAAAGCTGCAACGTAAAAACTTAGTTCCCACCTCTCCTTCACATTTATTTTCAAAATTGAGCGTATATATATATATATATATATATATATATATATATATATATATATATATATATATATATATAAGATTTCTTTTAGAAAATTACATACTTAGCTTAAATGTTAGTGATTTCTTAGGTACCTTACTGGCCGGACAATTGGCTAGACTACTCGACTCAAATTCAGAGTGAAAAACGCAAAGCTTCTAGTTGGAGCTTTGGCAATATTTAAAATTTATGGATGTCTGTAAATATCCTCTGCAAAACCAGTATTTTATGTGAAGATAGTAGACTTTTTGGATTTTTTTTAAATATTTCAACAACACACCACGAGGGCAGCCTAAATACTATCGTACCGTGGGTGTCTACAATAAGGAAATAGGCAGCTTGTTAATTCTGGACTTGAAGGTTTGGAGGTTCGGAGGAGAAGGAAAAACATGTGCCGGCAAGGAATTCCACAACTTGGAAGTCGTCGGGACAAAAGAGCGGCCATAACTATGTCTGGTGATATGGACAGTAAGAGCGTGCATTCGCTCTGTTCCCCTGGTAGATCTGTTGGGGGCAGCAGGTGGAGGAACTATGGAAGGAAGCTCCTCTGAGCAGTGCCCGTGCAGATATTTATAAAGGAGAGATAGAGGTCACCAACGGCACGTCGGTGGGCAAGGGATGGCAGTCTTTGGATAAGGGTAGGGTCACCGATGAGACGTATAGCTCTCTTCTGAATGGAGTCAAGGATAGATAGTGTAGAAGCGGCAGCGGCATCCCAGATGCAGGAGCAGTATTCGAGGTTTGGTCTTATATGTGAAGTATATAAGGTACAAAGATTAGCTGGTGAAAAGTGTTTGCGAGCCCGGAAGAGGAAACCTAATTTTTTAGCAGCCGCTTCTGCAATTGATGTGACATGTTGGTGCCAATTGAGATTTCGATGCACAGAAATGCCAACAAGTGAAAAGGGCTCGTTACTTTGAATAACTTGGTTGTTCATTGTGATGGGTCTAGGGCTGGTGTATCTCTTATGAGATAGAAAGCAAGACTGATATTTGGTGGAGTTGAATTGTACAAGCTTTCTACTTCCCCAGTCTAATATTTTTTGGAGATCCACAGAGACAGAACCCTCCCTGAGTCTGTGATTCTCATCTAATTGGGCTGAAGTGACTGGCTTAGAATATTGTATATTTGAGTGGAGAGTGCTGTTGACTGCGTAAATGTAAACTGTGTTGGATGTGCTAGAGAGGAGGTCATTGATGTGGAGAAGGAACAAAGTAGGGGCTAAAGCAGATCCTTCAACAAGTGTCCGGGAATTGGCTGCTGAGTTTAATATCCCAAAATCTACGGTTTTTAGAGTTCTTAAAGGGCAATGTATCCTTATTACCTGCAGAAGGTTCATACACTTCTTCCTGAAGACTTTCCTCGAAGGATGGAATATTCGACCCGGGTTTTATATAGGCACAGAAATAATGCAAATTTCATCGGTTCAGTTCTCGTTGCGAATGAAGCTGGATTTAGTAAAAATGGAAATTAAACTGCCATAATTTGCATTTATGGACAGAAAAAAATCCACATGCTTCTTTTATGACGCACCATCAGCACTAGCTTGAACTCATTAAAACGATGTCAGATTTACGTCCTCTTCCTCATTCATATTTAAGAATCGAGTAGATTCAGGAAAATGTTATATTATGAGCTATATCCAACTGAATTACATTTCGAACATACACTAATGGGTGCCCCTAAAGACTACATTTACGTCGTGCCTTCTGGATAAGCAGTTTGGTCTCACTTGAGACCGCAATTATTGGGTTAAATTTCATCGGACTATTTGAATTGCCAAGTAACTAAGAACTTTATTTGAAATGTATCCAGAACAACTTGCCACAACTTTCAGACGATCTACCTTTAGCAACATGACATGGTATGTGGTTCTTCGATCATCTAATTTAAACTCACTGGACTTAAAATTATTTAAAAAAAAATCGAATTTCTAGGGCATCTTTTAGGGACCCGCATCTCCGTAGAAAAAAAAAATGTATCAATCAATCGCTTTACAAAGTACAACAATATGACCTAATCAAATAATATAACCCATGATAAATAGAAAATCACTCCCACAGAGATACCATCACATGTACGTGGGATCTCAACACTTTTTCCACCAACATCTTTACTGTCCTATTAACCCGCTTACCCGCTTCTAATCTGAATAAAAGCTGCACAAAAAAGTTTAATACATCACACTTCAACCGAAAACTTCATTTCCAGAAACCACACATGCACCCAAAATAAACTCTCTTTCCATCTACTCCTCAAACCTTTCTCCCTCTCTTCTCTATTTCCCTCTCTCATTTCCATTTTTCCTCTCCTCATCCTTCTTTCTCTCTGTCTCCCTCTTTCTCTCTTCACCTTTCACACATACACATCCACCAAGTTCACAATCTATATTCTCAGGATCGTAGAAAAACAATAAAAGTCGCACCAAAATGATCATATTTCAATTTGTATGCTTTCCTCCTCTCTTCATCCACTGTTCTTCGCCACTAAACTTTCAGACTAATTAACTCATGCAATTTCAGCCTTGGATATTCAAGTAGCCATCTTTTCAATTTGACCTTAAATCTGCTAAAAACCAATGACCTGATATCATGAGACAAATGACCATATAACCTAGGAGCTATAAAGATAGCATATCTCTCCCCAGAGTTTTGTCAGTCTTTGCGACTTTAAATGTTACCATTTATCTCGTGCAGTACTTATGTTCAATATCTGGCCAAGGGATTGGGGTACCATGGCCTATACATCTTTGGGTATACCTTTCATTTAGGTAATTCCGCACTTGAATAAAGAAGTGTACCGATGCGACGTCTTGCATAAAATACATTACATACTCTGCCTTAAAATTAGGGGTGAAACGTCAACGAGGTCACTGCATCCATTTTGTAGAAAATGTTGGTAGGAATTTCCATTCAAATTTGATGGTCATTCATATGCACCTAAGATATAATTTAGTGGTGTCGTTTGATAACCTTGTACAAAATCAAAATCAAAATAACAACTAATGAACAAAGACACGATTTTGACAAGAGCAGAGTCATATATTTGTTCGCCTGGGCGGTAAATAAAATATATATATAACTATTGCAAATAACGTATTGCAGCTACTTTTAAAATCTAATATGTCGCAAAAACGGTTGATTTGAGCATGATTAAACAAGTATATCTTTTTTGTTAAAAAATACAAGAGAATACTATTTTCTGATAACGTTTCTTAACGACGTTAACAAAAAGTATGCGTATTGTTAAAACTTGAAAAGTGCCACAAGCAGCGCCCTCCATTGGCCACAGCCAAATTGGGAAATCATTTTTTTTACTACTATAAAATTTCACCTGTATCAATTTTCAAGTCAATGTGTTAAAGACTTTTTATATATCAAGGAAAATCAAAATTTAGTATTTCATTTTAACAGCCTGTATCTCTTTTAATTTTGACTTTTGCACAAAGGTTAGTTCTGCTAAATCAAAATGTTGTGATGCGAATAATCTGCTGCTGCACTTGGAGTGTACCTTATTGCAAGATTGAGTTTCCATAGCGGAGTTTGTTAACGAGATTTGGGCAATATGATTTGAAAGTTCAGAGTTATTTTACTGCGGCTACCTTTATGGTGAAGCTGTATAGAAACCAAACTGACTGTTTGTTTATTTTAGACAGAGGGTCAGAAATAACCTTTTTTCACTGTGACTACTATGACTACACTCAAAATAAATGTGTTTTGAGTACACCCCTTTGATCCCTGTGCCGCGTTTGTAATTAAATTAGTGATAAATTTGACAAACCCTTACTCACATACATTACCTCTGAACTGTGAGACATATTCTTTATCGTGCCACCAATAAAATCTAGAGTTAATATTATATGTAACCTGCACAGTTGTTATCTTTCGATTGTTCCGTTTATTTGTTATTTTTGGTCATTTTGATGTGTGGTTGTTGTACCAGTCTTTGTGATTATGTTGTATGGATGTGTATGTAGATGATTGTACATTATTGTCTTATTTTATAGTTTTGACATAATATTTTGTATTTTATATATTTAATTTAATATTGTATTGCATGTTGTAACGATTCAGTTTTTACGTGGAATCATTACTGGTTTAAAAACAGTTAGAAAACCCCCAAGCATAATAAATAATACCCGAAACCCTATCTCTATTATATATTTCAAGTTTTGCTTTCAAAATAATGTTGATGAAAATTCGCTAGAAAATTCTGTATCGTAAGAAGCGTACTGAACTCCCTATAATATACGTCGACATCTAAATATTGAAAAACGTTGCATTTTGTTGGGGAAAATAAACATCTCTATTGTGCTGACATTCTAGGTAAAAGCTGACGTAATTATGATGAAATCTAGAAAATCGGTTAGTAAATGAACGGACGAGTCCATTATTGTGGAGGTGTGTATAGAAGACGTCGGTGAGTTCGCCAGCGATTGGAGGTCTCGTTTTATCTCATTCGAAGAATGAAGGCGAGAAAGAGCTCGCACATAGCCACTAACGCTCATGACTCTGAAAATTTCGTGCAGGAGTCAGGAGGAGCATAACGCTCTCTACCTCTGGGAGGCTGGCACTGACGCCTGTGGCGTAAACACGTTGATTTTAGGTGTCTCTCGAATTGTCTTATAAATTGAGTTTTAAATAGTCTTTCTGTTACCTATACTGCCTTCTAACAATACTCAGTGGTTATTTGAAATGTTTTAGTGATTTTCGAGTTAAAATAAACATCGTGGTTGGCATAAAAGCGGAACTTAACTTGTGGTTCTTTGTTTCAATCTGTTGCCTTGCTGCTTTAATTTACGTTTAAATTGCGATTCGCGAAGTTTCCACCAAGCGACCTCAGAATATCAACCTGGTTGTTAAAGGGTTTTGTACACGTGACACAATAAATCCACCGGCTTAGTAACCATCAATGGGAACCATCACTGTTTCTCCCAGCTTCTTTTCTCTTGTTGGAGTCACTGAGACTTGTGTCAGCTACCAGTATTTGATTCAGTTTGGAGATCGTCCCCAAAGACTAACCAGGTAATTCAAGGCAGAAGATTCGGTGAGTCAAAATTTTTCTCTGAACTAGCAAAGTTTGTCTTACGCACTCATCTGGCAACTGCATTTTCATAATCTTAACTTTCAAAGACACTCAATCAAGTTTTTGTTTTGAATAACGTCAGGAAGCTGCTATTAGAATAATTATGAATTTCCTGTTTTAATCTCTGAAATTATCTCAGTTTTTGTAAATTTAACCACGTCATTTTTGAAATTGTAATCAGTGAATCTTGTCTGTAAAAATATCTAACCTGTACATTATCTTTAATATCACTTATTTTCAATAATTACTATAAAGTTTTCACGTAAATATTTACATATATATTCTTAAATTGAGCCTCACTCTAAGAACTGGCCAGGATCTAAATATAAAATTGACCAAGTTAATTGACAAACGTCAAATGATTTTCACAATAATTTGTTTACTTTTGAGCTGCAGACACACAGTATCTGATTTTTAGTATACCTCAATATGTAAGTGCTTATATTTCTTTAGTAAGATACAATCACATTTGTCTCATTGTTCTGTCATATGCATGTTAATTGATAGTTTCTTGTTACTGAAGCTCTTGCTATTTATTTGATTTCTATTTGTGTACAATTAATGTTCATTTTGAGAGTTACCAACCAATTAATTTTATTTTGTTCACCATTTCAAATTCAATCCATATGAATAAATTCAATATTTTGTTACATAAACATGTCTGTTTGATTGGAGATAATTCCTCGTTCAACCCTTTTTACTTTTTGGTGACAACATCATTAATATCGCCTTCCTAGATATAGAAAATAAACTTTTAGAAAATGCATCGTAACCAGACACTAGTTTGGAGCGCTGATAAATATGAGACTTCAGGCAGTGCAACAACACAACAGCATAAGTAGTAAACAAGAATGAGATCTTCAAACCTTATAAAGCATTTCTAATCCTGCTAATTATTTATGTGATAGAAACTTTTTAGGGTAGGACTTATAGGAAATAGTGACCTTAGTACTGACCAGATTTGGGTTCACTTGAGGTCCCGCATATATTACTATTACTACTTGCCTATTACCGAGTTATAAATATCTTTATTTAAGGGAGGTTATAATGTTAGTTATCATGTTAGCTTTCTTTCTAATTTTTGTTTGCTTTGTCACCTGCTGTGGAATTGGAATGTCCTGTTTGGCAATGCATTGATTAAATAAATAAGCAACTTTCGTGAGATACTATAAGAATATCATCAGTTCAGTTCAGTTCAGTTCAGTAAGCCAGATTCAGATTTGCAAGGGTATCATAAGACATTTTCCATAAAGTTGCAATGTCCCAAAGTTTGTGTTTTGAGCGCCAAGAGAATAAATGTTTTCCAGTTACACAACCTGGTTTCATTTCAGAAAACGATTAAAACATATTTTATATTTTGTAGGCGAATAAATGACAAACGTTTTAATAAAAAGCAAGCAATTAGTAAAGCACTGATAACGGTCTTTTAAAAGCAGCGATATCTGTAAAAAATGGTTGGACTAATAAACGGCCAGCAGTGGCTTGATTTTGATAACATTTTTAAAATCAAATTCTTAATCTTGGAAACGTTTAAAGTACATAAATGACACATACATTGAGGCAATTAAAAAACATAGATCAGTGAAAGCTAATAATATATAAGGTGTACTATTTAAAATTTCATTTCTGAACGTCACACAGTCTGGGATAAAAATCATTAAACTCCGAATGAAAAGGCTTTTTACCAGACAACAAATTTAATCATTTAATCACTTGAGTGATTAAATAAATTGTGTGATTAAATGAATACTATTTGAAAAACGCACATATTCAGATTGGATTTCAAAAGTGCGATATTCAGTTGTTTTTATGAAAAGTGGATTAAACTTAAAAGAACCTATCCTTTAATATATTAGTTTCTTCTGATATTTCTAGTATGTATTTGATCCATACTTACCAGACTGGATGCAATCAAGTAATGTAGATCCAAAAGAGGTTTTCTTGGTCTTCAAGCTGTCAAATACTTCTTTGGTCAAGTATTTCTTCAAGAGTGACTTAGAGTCAGACTCTTGAAGTTTCTTGAAGCCAGCTTCCAATTTTTCCAAAACAGCTGCGTCGACCATGGTGGATTTTCTACAAAGCAGAAAAGAAGCTCGATTAGTAATGATACACTAATATTTTGAAATACATTAAATACGTCCAGCAATAAGCTATGCATATATAGTAGGGTTTGAAGTATACACTAAGAGATGCAAAACAGATGTCACGACTTTTTCATAAGAAAAGTTATCACATCTATTTCCACTTAAACATCCTATATCTCATATTTTCAGTACAATTAATTCAGCGATTTATTTACTAGTAACATAGCGTTTAAATAAATCACTATGACTTAGATATGGACATTTAAGTGGATGTTTGGAAAGTCAGGGTTTGGGTATACAATCAGACATTCAGGTAAAACAGAGATACATTAATACAAGAGAACATTCATTTACTCTGCGTCCAAAAAGACATTTACATTCCTGAAAACATATACTTAAGCGTTATTTTTATTTATTGTTTTTACCTTTTTTTGTTTAATAATAATAATGTACAAAAAGTCGACTGAATACTCAAAACACCAAAGAGATTAAAAAAACATAATAAATCAAGCAAACTTATTATTTTATAACTGAGCCAACACAAATAAAATCAACTGAGATATATTTGAAATCTTAAAAAATCTATCAACGTTGACATTAAAATGACATCTTCTCGAGTTGTCGTCTTTTTTAAACAACTATTTTTTTAAAATAGAAATGACACAAAAAGCAAGAAAGTAAAGTATTTATCCAAACAAAATGCGATTTATAATAGATACATTGAAAAGGAATATATAATGATAAAATAAAAGGAAACACATTTAGAAGTTCATGTAAAAAAAGAAATGTTTTGGAGATACCATCAGCCCCAAGCAAACATATACAACATGATAATAAACGAGTAGTTTAGTACAAACCCTGGTCTAGGGTATATTTCCCTTTTAGCACATTTTGGACGTTGTTTTGATGCACTTTTGCCCATGATGCTTAGAATATAAGTCCTTATCTAGATTCGGAACAATCTTATTAGTATATTCAGCAAACTCAAGAGCAGATTTTTAATATCTTCAGATTTGCTACAAATATATTTAATAAATTCTGCAGAACACAGGTATATACAGCTAAGTACCAATGCAAACATTTAATAAAGCTTCGGACAATGGAAGGTAAAAGAACAGATGTAATAATTAAATATTTAACTGAGCCTAATAAAGATTTCCTTTATCTTGCGGAGGTTTGCGATTGTATAAATTTTTAAGGTCCTTTGCAGATACTCTAGACTTTCTGCCTCTCTATTACAGGGTCAGTGACTTGCGAAATTCTCTTTATTTCGTAAATCTTTTGAGGTAGGGGCTTGGTAATTATTTACGAGCAAGATTTAATTTTGTTGTCACTAATAAAGCATGGTTTTTATTAACATTTATATTCATATTAAAGTAAGACTGGAATGAGTTATATATTAAACAGTTTTGCGTATAACTAAGTAAATATTTGAAATCTTCGATTACTTAAAATCAATGAATTAAAACTTATTGCTTGATGAAAATTAGAAATCGGTCTGTTTTTTTCTCGGACATTGTCGTTTATAAATTAACCTTAAACTCATCGTCCCTAAAACGTAAACATTGAGTTAATAAAAGATTTTAATTTGGAGATAATATTATATTAAGTAAGTCATTGGTAGTTACCGTCAAATATTTTGATAATACATCCGTGGTTATTAATAATTTTAGAAAACAACTGAGTGACAAACTTGGACGTTTTTGCATTTATGCATGTAATAATATATCAATGTTATTCAACAAATTATTGTTACTTAATAATAATTGGAGTTTCATGAAGAAAAAAAAAACAATTCATAAGTTTGTGTTTCTTTTAGGTAAAAAAGTTTGAAGCAATAGTTGACTTAAAAATAAAGCATTTAAAAATAAAAAATAAAATAAAAATGCGTACTTAATGTATAAAACGAAGATAGCAGAGGAAATATAAGATATTAAGAAGCTTCGAAGACAAAATCCATTGGCACTGGTAGTGCTATTGACCCATGCATAGTCAACAGGACATAGAGTTTTAGTACAAACCCGGTTTCATCGTCTTCCTTGGGTTTTTTAGCATCCTCCTTAGAAGCACACCCTCCCATATCCTCTATATGAAATACTCTACGGTCCTAGCTAAATAAAATCACACAGCGACAACACTACACCTAAATAAATAGTGGAACTTTTCGGCATGTGGTCTCAGGACGACGCCCTTTCAAACAAGGCGTTTTAAAAGCTGTCTTCTGTACAGCTCGAGTTTCCCGCTTATACTGAAGCGCGACTGCGAACTTCGAACGATAGAACTACATGCTTTGTACGGTGCGTCATTTTGGACCCCAGCCGAATTCGGAACAACTACTTAGCAGGATTATCAGGATTGCTCGTCCTCACTGTTAGACATATAGGCTATACGGATTAATTCTTCAGTCCGTGCATGTATGCTTTCCAGATTTTAGCGCAATAAACAGTCCATTTCTCGCATATAAATGGTTTCAAAAGATTCAGTGTAGGGACAAGTAGAAAGTTTTTCATTAATTGTTGTTGCCCTTACTTGGTTAAACCAGTCCATACTAAATATCATATCAATATCGAATCACGAGGGGTCTAGATAGCATTTTGAAAAAAGCCAATTTGCAACTAACATTTTCGACAAGAAATACCTTAGAAAACTTGCTAGCTAACCCAGAAGAAAACGATAGCACGACCAAAATGTCGGAACTTATGAAATAAGTTCTAAAGATTGTGATCTTAAGTACGCCGGACAAACAAAAAGATCTATTGGAATTAGATACAAAGAACACTTAGCCCAATTACGATACGGTACTATAAATAGATCTTCCGTCGCATATTTGGAATAATAATCACCACGTTAATGAGGAGAATCTAAAATTAATAAAAAATGTTAGACAACCGGGACAGCTAAACGCGTTCGAGAGCATATATATTGCTAAATATGGTTACAACAAAAAACGTATGTAGCTTGCACCACCACCGATTAGCTGTCACCCGATAGATTGCTTTATAAAATAAATACCCACAGTTCGACACATCCGAGAGATAACGAAAGAATACAGATATTTCCGTCAAACGAAACTATGTTAATTTAGTTGTCGTTGAACCTGCCCAAAATTACTAGAGACGGACACCTTTCAGATAAAGTAATAGAGAAAGTTCAAAAACCTCGTCCGGCAATAAAATATAATAGACTGGAGAATTTGCCTGCGATTTAGCCCCCTCTCGATTGCTTTCTTTACCTATGATTTAGTATATAAGGTGATGTTAGTTTTAAAGTAGTTAGAATTTTTCATCCGCTAACTTTGTTAGTGAAACGATCGTCAGGTATTTTTAAAAATGTGTTGTGGTGATTTGGGTTCTCCAAGTGTGCTTATCAGTGCTAATCACAGACTCCAATTTTCACTTAGTATACTAAATATAGACGTAGAGACGATTTATATGGCTTTACAAATGTTCGTTTTCTTCTCTGTAACCCGTTTCGCTGCAGGACAACATCATCAGACAGGAGAAAATTGAAATAAAAAGAGAAGAAGACGAACATTTGTGAAGCCAGAGAAATAATGTCTACGTCTATATTTAAAAAGTTTTCAGCAATTTTTTTTCAAAAAGGTAACGCCAAAAATATCCCTTAAGGGACCGCGAATTAAAATCGCTGGAATCTAAATTCGTTGCCAATTTTTTTTTCCAATTTTAAAATGGAATTGTGAAAGCACTCTTTAAAAATAACAATGTTTTTGTGCTCACCATCACAGTATAAATGCGATGTCACCTTGCCAAAATCATGATTCTATCTTCAGTAGCTCTTTTCATTTCATTGCGGCTTCCGTACTGCAGAGAAGTTTACCTCTTGGTCAACGTCCTTCCGTTTTCCAGGTATGTGTGCTTTATTTTGTGTTGTCAGAAAGTTTAAATGAGTCCAGTAAATTTTGCCACCCTCCTCTTAATTTTTTGCAGTAAGCGCCTTTCTTGTTTTGCTTTTTATAGTACACTTTTATTCGCCTTTCCATTGGTTACCTTGTTTTTATAAGGTTTCTCCATGTCCTAATTTCAAAAGCTTTTATCCACTTCCTGTCCTGTTTAGTCCAGGTTCTTGTCCCAAACATTACAACACTGCATACGCATGACTTGACGAACTTCTTTTTCAGGTTGGAATGCTTATCGGTGAAGTGAGTACTTTGTCTATTAAATGTTTGCTTTGCCACCCCGAACCTCCTTCTAAGTACGTTCCAAGGTATGTAAACATTTCTACTAAACTGCTGGCCGTTTAGCTATTAATCCATTATTGCAGTCCCATCTTTACTTATTTTCATTACTTTTGTTTTAGTCATATTTATTATTCGTTTGATTCTTTTGAGCGAACTATCCATCATACTCAGTACTTTTTGTAATACTTTCTCCGTTTCTTCTATCAGCGCTGTCTTATGCGATGGAACCTTTGTCCATTTATTTTGACTCCCGCTGTATTTTCCTTCAGCTTATTTATTGTAACTTCTTTGCCATACGGATTTTCTTATTTTAGCACCAATTTCACATCCGTTAACTTTTATTATGGTAGTTACTTTGAACTTAACCATTTGAAGATTATTGAATCTGGAACCTTGTTGTCAAGCAATTTTGGTTATCGCTTTATAAAATTTTGTTACTATATGGTACAAGCCTCAGCCTTTTATATAAAGATCTTTTATGATCTAAGATAATCATAATATCAATAAAAAAATTAATGAATATGCAGGCGATAATTCTTGCAATCGCCCAGATCGTGCGGAGATTTCTTGGAAATGAGTGCCATGTCATCGTTCAGGACTCGACAAGTTTCAAAGAACCTCATCTGAGCCGAATCACTTTGTTATCTCAGATACCTAGGACGGTTTTCACACTCCCCCTTGAGGGAGTGTGAAAACCGTTCAGACTAAAATAATAATAATACTACTAATAATAATGTATCGTCCAGCAAACCAAAAGAGGAACAAACGTAGAAAATTTGAAACATTGTAGAATAAAATTTACAAAAGTTATAGATTGGAAAAGTTAAAAAAATTACTAATACAACTCAAGTTATTTAATTTACATACAAAAAAAGAATAAAAATAAAACAACTATAATAATTTCTTAAGTGAATATTAGACTTATTTTAAGCTACCAAAAAACATTGCAACCAGAAGGTACATTAACATAGGGTTGGCCTGAACGTGATTATCATAAAAAGTCTGGACTCAGCAAGTGCGTTATGGTAGTGAAAAATTAAAGTCGAATTTATTGCAGAATTTACAAGTGACACTTTTTCAAGGTGTTTGGCGATATTTTGTTGTGTGATCCAGATGGAAATTAATAATTTGATAATAATAATCTTCATGATATCATTGTAGCAATACATTTTTGACGGGGACCAAAGTTACCCGAAAAGCTGGTCGAAAATTTCCGCCAAGCATCGAGTTATTCCAACCCAGTTATATATTTTATTTTTGTTAATTCAAAAGTTACAGCTTTCATTTGGAGAAACAGTGTTTCAGTTTGTTTTCCAGATGTACTAAGAGCATATTTTTAAGTTTGTTTTTATAAAACATGATTCACAAAAAATATGTGGCACTGTTTGCTTAGGCCGTCTGCATCTCTCTACCTTCTCCTAAAAATCACTTTTTAAAGACCTTGGGCACGACAAAGGTACCAATATGAAAGTCTACTCTGTTAAGAATTGTTTTAGGAATCTAAAAGTAGATAAACATATAGGTCTCTTATTTAATATAAAAAAGTTAGGTTCTCTTCTGAGTAAACCCAAAGTGAAACTACGAATATAAATTATTTTTGAATTTCTGCAATTTCTTTCTTATACGTTTTAATTTTTATGGAGTTTCGTAAAAAAAACTACGAAAATACTTCAGGAGTTCATACTTTTCATTGAATCTGTAATTTCCTAGTACCTACGATAGCAGTTAGATCGTTGTTAAACTGGCAAATATTCTAAGATTATACGTACAACATAATATCGGGAATCTGCTAAAAGTCAGGATGCAGTAGATTTATTAGGGTAGCGAGTTTTTATAGAACATCTTTTAAATTTTGATAACTGAATTTCCCATTAACCGAGAAATTTTAATTTTGGCATATACTAAGCAAAGTAAGTTAGCAAGTATATTTCTTCTCTCGCCCTTTCTACCACACTTTTATTAGTTTTTCTATCAGTGCACCTTGTCAGTCATTTTTCATTCTGCTTGCATTTTAAAACTTTTATTCTCATCAGATCGTTCGAAGTTCAGTTTTTCAATGCATACATTATGATACTCCATACCTACGACTTAATGAATGCTTGCTTTGCCATCGATATTTTCCTTCTCAGTTCTTTGCTATGTTTATATTTGTAGTAATTCTTCCAAAGTATGTGCAAATTTTTTATACTTGTTTAAGTTGTTCGCCGAATATCTTTATATCTTTATATATTATTTTCATTGCTTTTGTTTTAGTTATATTGATTTTTTATTTGATCTTTAGATGATAACCAGCACAGTTAGCAGTTAGCACCGTTGTTTAAAATTATTTTCCGTTTCTTCTATCAGCGCTACGTCATCTGCGTACCTTATGTAATGGAACCGTTGTCTATTTACTTAGATTTTCACTGTCATCCCTTTCAACCTATTTTTCGTATTTTCTAAAAATAAATTGAAGGAATATGGCGATAATGGCCAGCGTTTTTGTGCAACTTTATTTTAGCTTCGATTTTATGTACCTTAATGTCTATTTATTATGATACTTGATTTTTGTAGTTATTTGTTAACAATGTAAGATAGTAAAAGTTAAGTATTTTTACGCCTGCCGAAAAAACGACTTGCCTTTGAAAAAGTTTTGTCAGCTCTTATTTTTTATTATTAGCAAAAAATTATATTCTATTGACAGAATGGAATTCTTTGGTTATAAAGATATATAGGTTATTATGTTTCTATCCCAGGTGATTTAAAAAATCAGGCCGATATTAAATAATATGTAAATAAATAAGTAGTTTAGAAAACAGTTTAATTAATATATTATTGTACTTAAAAATTAAATTTACTTACTAATAAACAGAAGCAATATAAATTGTTAAAACTTACTTCATAGCTATTTGATTGCAGTTTCAACCGTAAATCACAATAATTTCAAAGGAAATAATTTTAATTCGGTGAAAGTAGGATTTTAAAAAATGTTTTTGTACGTGGGTAATCTTGCAAGTAAGTGGATCTTTGCTCAACTCTTGGACGCTGGATCTAAGTTAAATTGGCATAATATTTTTATCAGACTGAGTGTTTTTATTATCTACATCCAAAAAAATTTTTTATTTGTAGTTGTGAGGGAAAAGACGTGTTCTTTCTAAAATGTTGTGTAGAATTTCAGTGAAACATATTATTAAAATATTTCTGGTTATGAATTTGTGTTTTAATCTTCTGCTTTTTAGTGAATTTTCTTAGAAAAAATTCACTAATGAGGAGATCTCGACTTTTGAATTTTGAAAAAATTTCTTCAAATGAGCGCGATCTAGGACCCCTAGAACCCGGGGTAAGTTTCAATTTTTATATGTTTATATATATATATATATATATATATATATATATATATATATATATATATATATATATATATATATATATATATATATATATATATATATATATATATATATATATATATATATATATATATATATATATATATATGTATCACACCGATAACTCAAAAAATAATGGGCCGATTTTGATAAAATTTGGCATGTACTTTTCTTTTGTAAATAGCTTGGATAAGTTCGTTAGTCAGGAAAATCGGACGAGGTTTTCCGGGAAAATTTTGAGTTTTCATTCGAAAAAAATTATTATCTCAAAAAGTACTTAGCCGATTTTAATAAAATTTGGCATGTACCTTTCTTTTGTAAATAGCTTTGACAAGTTTGTTAGTCAGGAAAATCGGACGAGGTTTTCCGGGAAAATTTTGAGTTTTCATTCGAAAAAAATTTTTATCTCAAAGAATAATACGCCGATTTTGATAAAACTTGGCACGTACCTTCGTTTTGTAAAAGGCTTTGACAAGTTCGTTAATCAAAAAAATCGGACGAGGTTTTCCGGGAAAATTTTGAGTTTTAATTTGAAAAAAATTTTTATCTTAAAAAATAAAAAATCTATGATAACCAAATTTGGTAGGTAGGTTTACGATATAAAAAGCAAACTATATACCAAAATTTGGATTTATATGTTACAATAAAAAAAAGTTATAAAATATTTTGTGCCAGATCATTTCTATGAAAATTCACTACCATAACGCACTTGCTGCGTCCAGGCTTTTTACACAATTTTTAAGTTTTATCAAGGTTACTTTAACCTTTTACGATACCAAAAGTCCTTCTGTATTTTAATGAGATGTTCTAGTTTGTTTTTTTTAAATTCAAAAGCCTAAGTTTTATCAGAAAATAAGAACAGTGCGGCTGCAGTAAATGCGTCATGGTAGTGAATTTACACAAGAATGGATTATAGCCAGAAAATTGGTAGTTAAGTAATTAATACAAATTAAAAGGAAAAATAGTAAAAAGCCTGTGGTGTGAAAATAAATATAAAAATGTGAAGAAGAACATGCATTTCTCAGTATGACCAAAATTGTTAGGTTATTAAATTTGTCAGTTTAATGTAAAATCTGATAATTGTCAATGGGTGGGTTATTTAATCTATTGCGCCTTAGATTCTCATTTTTTTCGAGTGCAAAACTTAATTTTAATTTTTTGATATATTTCAGTACCTGCCCCCATAATATCGTTTAGTTTGTCTATGAAAGAAATAAATTGTTCTCATAAAATAAAATTTTTTAATCGTGTGCTATTCTTTTGAGAAAACACACTTCAAATTCCTAAAACACAATGGTTTCTGAAGCTAGAATATGTAGGTACTCCGATTGAAATTACAAAGTTATTTAGAAGGCAATTAATTTTTTCCCGGAAAAGCAGATTCGAACGGACCTAACGAACTTATTCAAACTATGTACAAAACGAAGGTACTGCCAAACTATAAACGTGGCAGGTATTTTCGCTTGCTAGTCACTTGAGTAACTTCTTAGTGAACCCAATCCAACTTTCTAAGCCCTGGGTCAGAAACCAACACAAGGTATACTGGGCAAACTGTCCAGGGCTCAGACATAGAAAGTCAATAATTGAGGAACCCAGTTCAAAGAGACATACCCTGAGTCCAAAAGTCATCAATGGTTATTAGTTTGCGTCGGCTGAAATTTTTGAACTGGGATTTCGTTTTTACAAAACCTAGAGTAGCATTGAACTAAAACTATAATCTTTTCTGGTATGGATTCGTTTTAGATTCGGCTAGGATTTGGAAACTCGCTTGCAGAGACAGTTTCAGAGATCGATAAACGCATTTATGTGCGTGTAGACGGGAGTCTATGTGCGAGGCCTGTGGTCTGATGGGCCTGAAGGCCTACCCTATCATTGTCCTATGTCCCACATCCTATGTCCTGTATACTCCCACTCTTCTGACCACACTAAAAGCTCAAAGTATCAAGTCAAACGTCAGTAAATACTCACGCGTGGAAAGTACATTTTGCATTCATCATGGGATTGACATTAACGTTGTTTAGCGTATTTACCTCCTCAGTAAAATTTTACTAGCTTCATGTTTACACAATGTTGCCTTTTCTGTTAGTTGAACAATAATATGACATTCTGACCACAAGTAATTGTTACTTATAAAATTAACGTTCGACTTCTTTTGAGCGACTTTAAAATCTTTATGAATGTATCAAGTTTTTTTTAGCAAATACCGGAAAAATTTGAAAGAAATTTGGTACGCAGCAAGGCGTTATGGTAGTGAATTTTCTTTAAATTCTTTAAATTGGAATAACCTAATTTACTATTAATTTATAAGGTTCCTTGGCCAAGAAACCAGTTTTTTCGGGAAAATTTAATTTAGTTTAATTTAATTTACCCGGGGTCAGTTTTATTTTTATATGTTATATATATATATATATATATATATATATATATATATATATATATATATATATATATATATATATATATATATATATATATATATATATATATATATATATATATATATATATATATATATAAACATATATTTATCACGCAGATAACTCAATAAATGTTGTGATCAAATTTGGCATGTATCTTCCTTTTGTAAGTGGCTTGGATAAGTTCGTTAGCCAGAAAAATCGAACCAGGTTTTCAGGGAAAATTTTGGATTCTCTTTCGGAAAAAAAAATTATCTCAAAAAATAGAAAAGCTATGGTAACCAATTTGTTTTGTATGAACAACCTAGGTTTTTAAGCTCACTACATTTTTAAATATTTTATATACCGTGTAAAGTTCTAATAATTTCAACCTGGTGCAAATTCACAATATTGGTAGAAAATAATGTATAAATACTTTGTAATCATCAAAGAACGTAACAAAATATGTCGAACAGCCTTAAGCATCGCCAAACTTATATTTGTCTGGTATCGTCGCCTATAACTAAAATTTTGACAGTTTAGTTGTCTGTTGTACGCAATAACTAACAACAAAAAGAGACATTAGATGTATGTAAAAAAAGAAAATCAGTGAGAATTATGTCATCATGGATCCTTGCATGGAGAAATATTGTTAGGAGTCATCACATTATGACAATCGCAGACGCAACACTAGGTTCTGCGTCTGTTGCCTCTTCCTTTATTTAAAGACGTGAACGATATAAACAGACAAGTTAGCAGTTAGCAGACTAGTTACTAAGAGTAAGAGTAATAATTTTTATTTAGATTATGTTCCACCGTCGCTTAAGTTTTACCTCTGAAGCTCTGTAGACCAACCACCCACAACAGTATAGGGAAGAGAAAAGGTACAGGGAATGACAAATTAAAAGATTCTCATAATAACATCAAATCAATATATACATAATAAGAAGATAATTTAATCACAAGAATTTAATACAGGGGGGGGGATTTGTTGTGGTTGCTCTAGTCAAGCTGCGAAGGTATCAACTTGTAACGACAGCAGCATCCAAATAGTCAATAACTAAAGGACGAAGTATAATAATGTTACAACGCCTCTTGTATTACATGATGAACTGAAGAGTCGTGGGGTAGACATAGTGCTGCCATCTAGTCTGGTCCAGAGTATTACTCAATGTGTTTGCCAAATGAGTGTCTCCAGTTAGTTGTTAATTCTGTATATTTGATCGGCATAAAGTATTTCTTCTATTACACAAATATCTACGTCTATGTTAACTATGGAATGGTTTTACCAACTAAGGGCAACAACAGCTGCTATTAAACTTGAATTAAAAGTCTTAAAATTCTTATCTTTCATTTTCAACAAAAAGTCGCTAAAAACAATTGAAATTACATAATTTGATCGGATAACGTTAAAATTAAATCAACGATGCAAAACTGTTAAAAAAAAGTTGAAAGAGAAATTCAGTCAACGGTCAGATTTGAACCCGCGTCCCTTTGCTCATCAGCCAATCATCTAATCGTTGCACCACGATTGCATGTTGCTTGTGGCAGACTCTGCAATGAAATTTAGATAACCGATAATGGTATTAAGTTATTTATTTGTAATAAGTAAGGTCTTTAGAGGCAGTTTTTGCAACTATTTTAAAAAATGAGAAGAGTAGCATAAATCTGGAATATTCTTATATACATTTTATGCAATATTTACCATTTATAAACCACAATAGTTATACTAATTGTCGTTTCAAATCTCCAGTTTGACATTTACAGGAGAAAAATTATAAAATTTTCATAGTAATCTTTCTGGCACTTCTTGAACTTTTTGCGCCATGAAAAGATAAACGTTGTCTGTAATATTTAATAGATTTTGTTTAATACATACAATATTTTGGTATTGCGTCTTCTTGGACTTTTAGTGTCACGAAAATTTTGCTTTATTAAGTGCCTATAACTTTTTTTTTCAACTTAGAGACCTAAATTTTGATGTAGAGTTTGGTTTACAACGTACATCATCTTGTCAAATTTGGTTTCCATAGCTTTGTTATTTCCAGAGATATAAATTTTTTCAAAAGAAAACCTAAAATTTCCCCGGAAAAACGTGTCCAATTTTCCTGGATAACGAACTTATCCAAGTTACTTGCAAAAAGAGTTTACTCACCAAATTTTATCAAAATTGCCTCAATTTTTTTGTTTTGACTTATCAGTGTGATATATACATACATGCATATATATATATATATATATATATATATATATATATATATATATATATATATATATATATATATATATATATATATAAACATTTAAAAATTGAAACTGACCCCTGATATGTGTTCTAGGTGGCCTAGTTCGCGCTCATTTGAAGAAATTGAAAAGTCGAGATCTCCTCATTGGTGAATTTTTTAAAGAAAATTCACTAAAACAGATCGCAAAAGGAGTTAAATGCAGACGACTTATGTAAGAACCGATAAAAAGCACCCTTAGGTTAAAAGGAACATTTTGTCCATCGGCCAATCTCAAAAGAATAATTATTATTTAATCGCCAAAGGATGTAAGCTTCCACAGCCGGTGCTAGCTAAAGGATAATAAGTTTTTCGAGTTTATAAGTCGTGGTCTGTTATAATTTCTACATGACGTTTAGTCTACAGTTGTGGCAGACCTTTTTAAAGGCAATTTTGTAGCTGTCAAAGCACAGTTGCGATTGTTGTTTTTTGGTATACTTATGGTTTAATTTATTAATTTAATACCTTTAAAATATGTTTCTTCATTGTTTCATATTAAAATAATTTACTGAGGTAACCAGGAGCCATTAACAAAGTTATCTTTTATTTACTCTAAGGTATTTGATTAAAATCAAAAACTAAAATAACCATTAATTATTTATCAAACTTACAAAATAAATTTATAAGTAATTAAGTTTCTAGTTTTATTTTTTTGTAAAGTATTTAAACCTTGTTTCCAATAATTGCGTTTAATTTGAAAAGCAAAAGATCTTCTAACATAACCAGGATAAAGATTAGACAGCACATGAAAGAACCCTAGCTTTTTCAGGTACTTTGAGGACAACGGTTTCTGTTTAATTTAAAGAGTCAGTTACCCACAATTTGCAGAGCTTTGTTATTTTGTATTAGCAAATTTTAGTGGGAGATTGAAACTTTGACTTTTGAAAGGATTTCTTCAAATGTGCGCGAACTAGAACCACTAGATCCCATGTGCGCGATCAGTTTCAATTTTTAGATGTATATATATATATATATATATATATATATATATATATATATATATATATATATATATATATATATATATATATATATATATATATATTACACCGATGTCTCAAAACATAATGGGCTGAGTTTGATGACATTGTTAAATACCTCTTGTGTAAATGGCTTGGATAAGTTCGCTAGTTAAAAAGATGTTACGTTTTTTCGAGACAATTTTAGGTTTAAAATATTACAAAACTAAAATCGCAAATTTAAATCCACCTTCCTAAATTATCACAACCAAGCTGTTTAAAAAAACCGTATGTTTGCTGCTTGTCAGAAAACACAAGTTTTAGTATAAGATAATTTTCAGATTAGTTTTATTAATATACACTAAATTTAGTGCGACTTTGACTCACTTGGCAGCTATGTGTTAGTAAAAGTGAGTGGAGTAAACTGAAACATGCAATAACGTGGTCGTACTCCACTAATTAATGTTTCACTTTCATCGCTATGAAAACAAGTAAAAGAGTAAACAAGTGAGAGTTTCAAATGCGCTTGTGAACAGTTTGAAGTTGCAATCTCGAAGCTTTTACCTATAACTAAGGGAAAATAAACTTGCTATTTAAATATCTACAATGACAACTAAAGTTTTCACAAATTATGTAAATGTAGGTTTTACATTTTTCCTGTATTATGCCAAAACATCATGATGTCGGTATTTTTGGCTGCGGTGTTTACACCATTCGCGCCCAAAACATAAAAATATGAAAAGAAAATGAATTTAATATGGATTAAACACATACATTTTTCATAATGAGATAACTGCCTTATAAAAGACAAACATTTTTCGCTACTATATTTTAAATACCTAAATACTTTAAAATTTGAATGCACAAAAACTGAAAAACAAGAAAAATCTTTAGAAACTCAAAAATTTGTCAACAATATATTTGACCTAGCATATTATATTTAAAATCACAAAACAACCGATTATTTAATAATTAACAATAAAAAGTTATGAAAAACCAATACCGTTTTATCATACAAAAACAATAGCATATTTTAAATTTTTTCTTGCAGATCTGAACGATTTTTAAAAATTGATGCAAAATATAAAGTAAGATAATAGAGATGTAGTAACAAAAAACATATTAAATTTTTTTTTAGTTATTTAAATTTAAGATTAGCAGATTTGAGGATACGATTTTCAAAAGTCTAGACACAGAAGGTGCGTTATGGTAGCGAATTTTCAAAAAATAATTTAAATATGAATAACTCAAAATATCAATAACTGAGAAACTTTGATATGGATACATGCTAGTGCCTCTATTAAGACAACATCAGTACCGAATTTCATCAAATTAACTCTGTTATTTTAAAAGATAGATAGCTATATATATATATATATATATATATATATATATATATATATATATATATATATATATATATATATATATAATGAAACTGCTCCATATTGGCTGGATAACCAAATTATTCAAGCTATTTACAAAAGGAAGACACGTGTCGGAACTTTATTAATTATTTTTTAAGTTATCGTTTGGATACATACACACAGCCAGATAGACCAACAGACACATACACACACTTATTTATATTTATATATATATATATATATATATATATATATATATATATATATATATATATATATATATATATATATATATATTTATAGCTATAGACAGCAAATATGTATAAATTAGAAACATTATTGTGGAGTAAAACGGGCCATGTACATAGAATTAATACGTCCTAATATTTAAATGCCCTGTATAATTGAGAGTCTAAAATACTTTAGGTTTAAATAAGGAATAGCAAGACAGCTAAAATAATACAGAACAATGATTTCTTTTTTACATGTAGTACATTTTAAGTTCACTAAGCAAAAGTCGTTGGAATACAATAGAACATAGAACAATAGCCTTGTTTTTATTTATAGAGTTTTAACAGAATATAATACTTTTTTTATTCTTAGGCAGTAAGTAAATGTATAGTATTAAGTTAAAAATAAGTTTTTTTGTCAATACCAATTATAAGAAAAGACGCAGTGTTGGTTGATAGGGATAGTTTTTTTTGTGGTTGTTTCAAAAGAGTGCAACGAACAAAAAGTTAGACAATGGGAAAATGCAAGGCCTATGAACTATGTTTTACCCAGGTACAGCGAGAAAATATTTTTTGTAACACAGGTATAGTTTATTTAAGGAGACGGCGGCAGGTCGATAAGGACGATTGGTAATTGAATTTTTCGTTAAAGTACGGCGACACTGTAAATATAGAAGTTGAGAATTAAGGAAGAAGGCAAGTGCTTCATAATAAAATCATATTCAATTCTTGTGTAAAGAAAATAAATATGAATATCTGGTACACGGTTTGTTAAGACCGTTTTAAATAAAATGAAAATTAATTAGTAATCACAGGCAAGCTAAATCCAAACAGTAGATCAAATAGAACGCAATAAGTACACATCAAATGGAAGAAGCAATTAGACAACATTCAGTAAGTCGTTTTATGAACTTTATCATAATAAATGTGCAGACTTTTTTCTATAGTGTGAGTAGTTTTTAAGAATATTTTTGTCCCATTGATTAATTTAATGTATCTTTCGCTCACTACGGGGGCTATTAGATAAAGACCAAATCACTAGATCATAGTTAGGTAATTCATTGTTTTAAACAAATTTGATTTGTAGTGATTTATCGACAATCAGCGATGATAAATTTAATATAACCTTTTTTAATGGAAATTTATAAATTTAATCAATCAGAAATAAAACATACTAGATTGTACTTGCATAATCTGTTTAATTCTGACCTCAAATCAAACAAAAATGCAAGCCCAAGCACAGAACCCTACCCATGAGATTAAGAGAAAAATTCAAAATCACAGCAGTAAGTAAACAATTTTTTGGCATAATTTCAGGATGATTAATATTAGCGTTTTTTTAAAATAAATACGCAAATTCAATTCTCACGCTCTACAATTAAAAGTGCCAAGGAAAGCAAAAATACCATAGCAATATATATATATATATATATATATATATATATATATATATATATATATATATATATATATATGATGATTAATTTTTCGGTATTAGTTGGACAAATCATTAAAAAATTACAAGAGACTCACATCACATGCTGCCTCATGAGTTTTTATTAATGTTTGAAAAGTTCACTATTTTTATTCCCAATTAAAAAGCGCTACTAAATTGCCTTTGCAAACGGAATATTTTGGTAGGTATATGTGATTTTATAGTGTCAATTTCATTTAAGAATTATTTTATTATATGAGGCCAATTGAGTGTTTTAAATTAAATAACACACATTAATGTGGGATTCAAAATACCATTATATTATTAAATGACAGCTGTTTCGCAAGATCTAGCTTTTTCAAGTAGAAAAGTTAAAATTAAGCATTTTAGCTTTAAAATTAATGCATTAGATTTTAAACGACATACACAAATCAATATACATCTCATTTAATGCAACTTTCAGCTTCGCTTACTCTTATAGTTTTACTCAGCACTGGTACATACAAAATGTTAACAAAGAGCTTTAGGAATTTATAAGATTAGCATATAAAATTTTCTTGTAACGTTTCAATTCAATTGAAGCAGACAGTGATCGATTTTGAATGACAAAGACAAGTGCAGTGAAGTTTTTGCATCATTATCACACGATACAGGCATTATGTAGCAGTTTGAAAGGGTGACTGAATAGAGGGATATAACTACTTAACAAGGGGTGCCAGATCCGGGCTTAAAAATATTTTATCGGTCTTAAAAACTAGCTTCGAGTTTCGTTGTAGACAAAATAAAATGGTCCAAGATCTGCATTTGTATTGTTTTTTTTTGTGAATAACATCGAAGTGTTTCCACGGCTATGGCTAATCACCGACACCATGGGTCAATTTCAGGTCACCAACCGACATAATCTGCGTAACCTCTGCTTTTATGGTTAATGTGTTTCGGTTAATAACATCTATAAAGCTTGTGTCACCGCCAAAATAAAAATTCTTTAAAATGTACAAGAATGTTTGCTACCTTTAGATGAAAATATTTATACATAAAAAATATTGCTAATGTTGTCTTCTTGCTAGTGAAAGAAAAAATTGAAATTAAAATTAAACATACTACAATTTAAAAACCGAATAAAAACCCAGAATGTTCTAATTTTTTAAGGTTTAAAAAGAGTATCGAAACTATATTATGTTATTGCCAATATTCTATATTTTAGATACTAATTTTGTTATAATCTGACATCTGTCCTCCACAATCTGGAGCAGATGTTAGACATCCAGAAGTTAATACAATAAAAGACAACCACTACAAGGCCGAAAACTACTAAGTTTTATAAAAGGAGTTTAAAAATTAAAACATTTAAAACGTTTCTGAAATGACAATTGTCAGCCTATAGATCTCACAATTCTATCGTTGATTGGAAGTTAAATTTGACATATGTCATATGGATGTATCGTATATAATATATATATATATATATATATATATATATATATATATATATATATATATATATATATATATATATATATATATATATATATATATATATATATATATATATATATTTATGAGATATACTAGGTTTTCTGGTTGAACTGCGTCCAGAATTTATTAAACTCGACGTTTCGGCTTCTGTTTAAAGCCTTTTGTAAGAGGTATATGAACGGAGATGAACTCTAAGGCCTCAATCTGCCTACTTCTTAGAGCGTTGGATAAGGTCGATTACGAGACCTCAGTCTACCTACCCCCCAAACCTCGTTGGAGATCGTCTTTAAGGTTTCAGTGTGTACAATCTTAACCACCGACGAAACCTTTCCTAATATATTTGTTTATATATATATATATATATATATATATATATATATATATATATATATATATATATAAATATAAATATATATATATATATATATATATATATATATATATATATATATATAAAGCATTTTTAACGTGTGGGATAGAGAGCGGGACTTTGGATAAGCAGGATATAAAGAAAATACGAGTTTCCGTAATGTGGACAAGAAGAAACGTTAAGTCGAATGACTTTCACCAAGGCCGAAAATTTGCTCTTCGGCAAAAATTTAAAGTTTTAGTTCTATGTATGGGGCAGTTACGAATATATTTATACTTCGATTATGTTTATAGGAAAGAAAATATCAGGTTTATATTTAACGTAAAACCTATTTTGCATAAAAGCGATTTACCATAGTGGTAAAAGTACCCTAACGTGAAAAAATATAATTCTATTTTTAATTCACTGTTATTGCGTATTCAATTTACTTTTAATCCGGCCCTTAAGATTGGCATAAAAGCTTTCTTCAAATAGAATTACCGCTTTATTAAAAAGTCTTGCATTTGAACGTCTTCCCTTTACTCACAATTTCAACGCGTTCTTTTATTTTCATATTACTCAATGTAAATACTGCTACTTTAATTATCACAAAAAATCATTCCTTGTTCTTGCAATGAACAATATAAAAGAATTTAAAAATTTAATTTCTAAAAGAGTGTAAATATGCTTATACAATTGTCATCCTTTTACTTTTAAGCTTGAGTACATATTTAGAAAATGTAGAAAGTTTAACATATAAATTAATCTGTAAAAGCCCGTGAAAAATTTCATGAAAGCCATCTACCAAGTGTATTAGATTAAAAATGTTTTTCATAAGCAAATAACATAATTCATATCTTAGTAACATCAAAAACTAATTAGGAATTTTTAATTTAACAAATTAACAGTGAGTTTTTCTCGGGTAAACGACTTTTTTCTGAGTCTAAATAGACAATTTATTAAGTATCTAATATTTTGCATAAATGTCATATTGTAATCTTTTTTCTAATATTTGATACAAGATGTTCTATGTCTGGTCACCTGGACTGTAAAAGGGTGCATTCGCTGTGTTCCCTTGGTAGATCTGTTGAGGGCAGCAGGTGGAGGAACTATGGAATAGAGCTCCTCTGAGCAGTGCCCGTGCATATATCTATAAGAGAGAGAGAGAGAGAGAGAGAGAGAGGGAGGTCACCAACGGTACGTCGGTGGGCAAGGAATGGCAGCATTTGGGTGATGGTAGGGTCACCGATGAGACGTATAGCTCTCTTCTGAATGGAGTCCAGGATAGTGAGTGTAGAAGCGGCAGCGACACCCCAGATGTGGGAGCAGTATTCGAGGTTTGGCCTTATTTGTGAAGTACATAAGGTATAGAGACTAGCTGATGAAAAGTATTTGCGAGCCCGGAAGAGGAAACCTAATTTCTTAGCAGCCGCTTCTGCAATTGATGTGATATGTTGGTGCCAATTGAGATTTCGATCCACGGAAATGCCAACAAGTGAAAAGGACCCATTACTTTGAACAACTTGGTTGTTCATTGTGATGGTTCTAGGGCTGGTGTATCTCTTATGAGATAGAAAGCAAGACTGAGATTTGGTGGAGTTGAATTGTACAAGATTTCTACTTTCCCAGTCTAATATTTTTTGGAGATCCACAGAGACAGAACCCTCCATGAGTCTGCGATCATCATCTAATTGAGTTAAAGGGAGAGGCTTAGAATATTGTATATTTGAGTGGAGGGTGCTGTCATCCGCGTAACTGTGAACTGGGCTGGATGTGCTAAAGAGGCGGTCATTGATGTGGAGAAGAAACAAAATAGGGGCTAAAGCTGATCCTTGAGGGACTCCTGCATTGATTGGATACAGTTTAGAAGAATGGTCATCCACGACAACAGAAATTCTCCGGTTGGAGAGGAAATTTGCTGTCCAGGTACATTATTTTGGTGTAGGCCATAGGTCGGAAGTTTATTAAGCAGCGCTGCGTGCCAGAGCTGGTCGAATGCTTGGGATATGTCTAGAGCGGCAATCTGGGATTCACCGTGTAGTTCCATAGACTTGTTCCAAGAATGGGTGACAAAGAAAAGGAGGTCGGCAGTTGATTTGCGCTGACGGAATCCATACTGCCTGTCGTGGATTAGACTGTTTTTTTCAAGAAATTTTAGTAATTCGGTGTTTATATACTTTTCCATCACTTTAGAGACGACTGAAAGGAGAGAAATAGGCCTGTAGTTGCTAGGAAGCGCTTTGGATCCTTTCTTGAGGATGGGTTGTACTAGAGCAGTTTTCCAGTTACTAGAGAATATTACATGTAATATTACATTTGCCGTGTATTTTACGTTAAAGGGACTGTATTGTACCGTATTTTGTTTCTTTAACTTCGGTCTACTTTAACGAATATGGCCAATCATTGACCATCATAAGCAGTTTCATCTCACCATCCTGAAAATGTTACAAAATCCCCCTTTTTGCAAGGAAAACATGTATCTTTACACCACATGGTATACGATACCGACGACTTTATACCCTCCCTGGAACATTCAGACATCCAACTTGCTTGGAAACACAATGCTACAGCCTCAGTTAATATTAATTTCACAGTATGTACTAATAAATACACTTGGAGAAATAAAATCATCACAACATGTCTTTTTTATCTCTTTTTAAAAGGTGAACATTTTTCATCCTCTGATGACGCTAACTTTGTTGGTAAAACCATCGTCAGGTATTTAAAAGATGTCTCTTGGTGATTTGGATTCTCCAAGGGTACTTATCGGTGCTACTCACAGATTACAATCTTCAAAATGGATAAAGTGGTGGGGGTAAAATGAAAATGGCGTGAATTATTATTTTTTTAACTATGATCATAAGTTAAGGTCGACAAATTAAACTTCACGTGTCTCAGCGTTTTCCACAAAAACTATTTTTTGCTTAATAATGAATTTTATTCCATAAGGGTGTTTCACCACTATATATATATATATATATATATATATATATATATATATATATATATATATATATATATATATATATATATATATATATATATATATATATATATATATATATATATATTTATATATATATATATATATATATATATATATATATATATATATATATATATATATATATATATATATTCATAACCACGATAACTTAACAACTAATGACCCAATTTCAATAAAATTTGCTACACGTGTTCCTTTAGTAAATGGATTGGATATGTTTATTAGCCAAAAAAATCCAAAGTTCTTGCTGTAAACTTTTTGTATCTTTGAAAATAATAAAGTTATTGCAACCAATTTAATACGCCAGTTGCTCTTGTATTAAGTAAAGTACATGTCAAAAATGCAGACATCTAAGTTAAAAGAAAGAAAAGTATAACAAAAAAATGCTTGCACTGGAGGTCAAACGAGGACACAAGAAACAATTGATTAAATATTAAAGGAAAATATTGAGTGTGCTTGGTGGAAAAGTCAAGAAGTATAAAAAAAATATATTATATGACCTTTGTTTTAAAAACCTTAAAGTGGCGATTTAAAACGTCAATATTGGTGGTTTTGACACGAAAATTTTAAAACGAACAAGAACGCAGTATAGATATTGCAAAAAGTGTAATTTTCAAGATCTAAAATTTCAAATTACAACCGTTATTCTTGTTCATTGGACTAAAATATTCACAGAAAAATTATTTGAAATAGATCCTTTCTGCGTTGTATTGGCAGCAGTTCAAATACTATAGTTTGTAATTTATGTTCATATGTTTTATTTTACAAAATACATGTAATAGAAATCTCTCTCTTCAGAGACTAAATCGATGAACGAATAAATCGAATATACCTTATAGTAAAAGTCTGAAAGCAGAATATGGTAGCACATTTTCATTAAAACAAAATTAAGATTTTGTTTAAATAAATATTATACTAACAACTTCAGTTAATGAGTCTTTATAAACGCAACATGTATACTAAATTTAATCACACAAACGTCATTGTTTTCGGACACACTTTTTTGGAAGTTTTCGGAATTTAAACGATTGTTATGAAAATTTGTACTATACCACACTTTCTGCGTCTAGACTATTTGTATTTATCTCATCCACGATTAAATGGAATAAAAGTAGATTTCAATATTTACTTTATATTACTATATCTGTGACCAGGATTTTGTCAAAGCCTTCATTATTACTTTAAATTTTTATTATCGTGTTTCATTCTTTGATTGCCAACATTCTATAACATAAACCATTCCTAGTTTAGAGTAGGTTTAGCATGCAACTGAAACACATGTCTCTTTGGTGAACATACTGAATATATTAACAGACGTCGATACGTACAACAAAAAGGAATATGTCTCCTTCCTTTCTACATATAAAAGCTGTTTGCTTTTTAGCGCTCTATGCACAGACACCTCTTTGTGTATCTATGTCACGGAAACGCACACACAGCGTTACTTCCTTAACTTTTCATATCACCGAAGCGTCAGAATATCAGGCAGCGGGAAAGACGCTTCGGTAAATCCCAGACTTAAATGCAACTAAACAGCAATTCCGGCAATTTGCCATGCAAATCCTTTTCAATACCTCTATTCGTTATGCTATTCAGTGTTCAGATACCTAACACATTACAGCTGTGAAAAGTGGTTTGAGAAAAATCTTTTTAAAATGTGAAATTGCTTGTTATACGCAGCTTTTCGTGCATTTATAGGGATTTGTTTCTAAGGAGGTCTATATTTTTTATTCTGGACATCTGTACTTGTGTGACAATTTATGTCCACAAGACACAAAGTTTAACTATGAAATAAAATGAGAAGATGAATGAATAATATTGTTCATATTATTAAAAAACTTTCAATGAACATTAAATCAATAGAAAACATGTTTTTATTCATAAAAAAGTACAAAATAAAAGTATTTCTGACACAAAACGAGAACAGTATGGGAAAGCAAATATAAGTCAATAAAAATATATTTCTTTAATTGTCACTTCCTTCGTCCTTGTACTCCTCGCACAAAGGATTGACATGCTCCAAACAAAGCCATTTGTAATATCTCTGGCAAAACTATCACGTCCCGCGATTTCGGCAGTACCCGCAACGTCCATGACTACTTTCTGGACTTTCACCTAGTGCTGAGGCAATTGGGCCGCTCAATTTGAACCCTAGATCTCTTATGTCCTTGCTACTATACGGATTGTTAGCTCGATCTATCAGATTATGTTTCACTAAGTCAAATGCAAGTTTCTTCGAGAACAATCGCCTTTCTTTATACATATAATTTTCATCAGATACATTTCTTTCATGCATATCAAAAGCATTTATTCCAGCTATATTTAGTAGATATCCCATACTACCATAGGCTATCTGCGTGTGCATCTACGCACATTATATGCCGCCATCTTCTGGTCAGCTGAATCCACACCACACTTTGTTATGTTGTATCTTATGATTATCTCCGGCTTATATTTTTCACCTGTCGCTGGATCAATTTTATCATCGTAGTGCATGGAAGTACGACTTTCGATTTTTTGGGCACATATGATCTAAGTAACATTTTTTTGAAACCCAAACATAGACGAAAAAACTGGCTGCGACATAATGTTCACGAATTCCAGAGGATTTTCTATTTTGTTTTTCCGAATACAATTGTCAGCCGATGAACTCCTAGCATATGCTGTATAATTTCTAAGGTGGTAAACCAATTTCGATCGTTATATTCCTGCCTATGCCAGAAACGGGAGTACACATTCTCTTCACAACATCAGCTGCTTTGGAGGAGTCTGCGAATGGACGAGGTGGTTGAACTCCAAGGTAGACTTCTAAATTGGCGACGTAATAAGTCCTTGCATCACCTAAGGCAAATACTTTGATGCCATAGCGATTGGCTTACTTGGGATGTACATGCGAAAACAACACATCCCTCTAAATGCAAACAACATTTCGTCCAACGTTATATATTTGCCTGTAGAGTAAGAATCCTTGCAATTTTGAACAAATGAGTAGAACAATTTTCTGATATGGCAAAATTTATGTGCCTGTTGTCTTTCTTGTAGAGTGTGTACATCATAAAACCTCAAGCAATACAACAAGAATACGAATCTGCGATGAGAGGTAGCTGCACGAATAATTTATATTCCTGAACCATCTTCCACCTAAAAGTCTTTCGCATTATTACGTCCGCTTTTATAAAGTCCCATCAAGTATAATATCTCAATGAGTGCTTTAATCTCCACAATGTTTGTTGGTTTCCCATCATTCTGATCTTTATACTTGGCAGCGATGTTTGATATAAAAATATTTGGATTTAATAATTTTCGACAATTCCTCAGTGAAAATAACTGACCAACATTCCAAGGGATTCACATCGTCTTTTGCACTTGTTCTGGTACCAGGTAAATGTGTCACAATGTTAGAATTTCTTGTCATCACTTTTGTACTGGGCGTATGTTTGTTCCAATTGGTCCCATTTTTTGATTCATAATGTAAATTTTGTGTTTCTCTTGTAGGCACGTTCTGACTCATTGCCAATTTCTTCCGTTTCGGAAAAGTGTTCACTTTCTTCACAGAGATCGACGTCTGATTCACCTTTGAATTCGATTCCTTCGTCACCTTGAACTTCTTGGTTAAGTTTTTGCAGACGTTCAACTGCTTTCAAATAAAGATCCATTTTAACTAAACTTGACACAGTTTCAACACACCTTACTGGAGATCCGCTCTCGTTGCGACAGTAAAGAAATTAAACAGAATGTCTGTCAGACTGCACCCGAGTACTGGAGGGTTAATTTTAATCAATTTATATTTTTATTAGTACCAAAACAAAATACGAGGTAAGGAAATTGCTCTAGTATCAGATTAGAGACAGCAAAAGTCTGTCAAAACTTCGTCAACTTATATAAATCAATTGTGTACTAAAGGCAAAGGGAAATCACAGCGTTGCACTTTTCCCAAACACCAATTATATGAGAGAGAGAGAGAGAGAGAGATTGAGAGAGATAGAGTTATATTTGCTACAACAACGCGATAATGCCTTTAGACTGTGATGATAATGACTAAAAATTGGACAGAAATATAAATCACGTAAGTAACTGGTAAGCAATTCTAAAATAAAGTTACTCTATCAGAATCATACAAGTGTTAGAAATCAGAAATGGGAAAAAACTACTTAGTACTACATTTAATTTTCAACAATCAGTTTATTCCGTTGATTGTGGTTGTCCTAACTTTGTGAAACCGTTCCATACTTAATACCAACGTAGAGGCTATTTCCTCAGCTTTTTAATTGCTAGATGAAAATCTTCTACCACTGTATTTGAATAGGCTATATTTGTTAAGTAATTTGTCTAAAATTTACGGAACTTCTTATATTCAACAAAAAAGCGTATCCATCGCAGTTGGAATATGGAGAGTCCTCGATGCCAATTCGAGGCAGATGTAATTTATATCTACCGTAGTTAAATCTCATTCTAATTATAGTGGTTAAATTTTTTCTTGGAAAATTCAGATCTTTTATTTGATTTCCTGAAGGCAATTGTGGGTAGAGCAAGCTATATATGTTATTTGATTTTTGGACATAGAGCTTCCATTTTTTTTCCCATAAAGTTTTTAAATGTTGTCTAATTTCTGGGTAGAAGTCAGTAAACGGGATCTCTATTTCTTGGGATAATGTTCTATTGTGCCTCTATATCTATTTTGTCCACCAATTCATTTCCAGTGACGTTGGAGTGTCTTTTGCACTACAAAAATATTTTATTGTACAATGATTTTTATGCTTATCGCAGAGCTGTTAGTTTTTTCTATGATGATGTTACTATTGTACCCTTGATGATTGTTTTTAATGCTATTAATGCTGACTGTGAATCACCGATGATTACTGCCATTTATATCTTATTTTTTGTTGCCCATTAGATTGCTTTCTCGATCACAATCAGTTCAGCTGTGAAAATGGAAGTCTTCCCGTATATGTTATATTTTCTCGATTCGTTGAATTGTGTTAAAAAAAGCTACACCTGATCCATCCTCATTCTTTGAGCCATCTGCGTATACCTGTAAATGATTCTGGTACTGTTTTATAATGTCATGGAAAATTATTTTGTTCGCTAGTTGCTTTTCTTCAAATTTTGGAGTTTCAACATTTAGAGCATAGTAGGTAGACTCCTAGTCAGAAGTAAATCCGATTGGAATTGTTCTTATTGTAATGTGCTCTTCATACTTTATTTAATTATAGAAGGCGTCCACAAGGGCAGGATTCTTCTTTTTTTTGCCCAAAACTTGTTAGATAATTCTTCTATAAAGAGAAGGTGTAGTGTTTCTATCATTCCGTGATTTCTGCTTCTCAGTTTCAATGTGTGTTTGTGTGCCAGCAATATCGTATTAAAACAAATCACACTAAAATCAATATGACCAAAACAAACGTAATGAAGAATTACAAGGATATGACTGCGAAAATAGATGTCAAGCTAAACGATCAACAACTTGAAAATATAGAAATGTTTACGTACCTTGGCAGTACTCTTATGGTAAATGTCGCAAATATCTGGAATATCAGATCGCGATAGCAAAGCAACTATTCAATAGATAACGTAATCTCCTTAATAATAAACATTTCAACTTAGACCTGATGAAGACCAAGTCGTACGTGTAAAGCATGGTAGTGTATGGGGCAAAAATCTGGGCTTTGACTTCGCAGCGCATAAAGACAATAGAATATTTTGAAATATGGACATAGAGACAAATGGTAAAGACACGGTAGACTGATAGAAAGATGAAAGTGTGTTAGAAGAAGTGTGAAAAGAAAGATACTAGCTGAAAAAAAAGAGGAAAATGGCAAAATATATTTGACGTATTCTGGGACATAGTTACGTTCTGACCACATTATTTGAAGAACCCATATTCTGAAAAACTGGAAAGAAGTAGACTAAGAAATAAATTTCTGGAAAACGTGGCACAATTGATAAAGAGTGGAAGCTACAATTATATGCAGAGAGCTTACTGGAAACAGACAATCATGGTTGCGACAACAGGGCAAAATCGCACTTACACTGTGATGATAGTATATTTGTATAATTTTAGCGAATGGAGTGTCAATATTGATATCAGCATCAATTATACTTTATGTTTGACAAATAGACTCACCGATTGTGCTTGTAAAAAACACAATTTTGATACATGCTTTATTCTCGCGGTAATTTAAAAATAATTGCATAAACTTGATCACAGAAGGTATAATTAAGTGGAATATTAATCAGTACAACCAGATCAGTTTTTTGGAGGTATAGACGATAATTAATAACAAAATTGGTTACACAAGTCGAAATCCTAAAAAAATAACATGTGCCAAATGTCTAGGTTAACTGAAAATTGACCTATATGCTTACAATTTTTCGTGTGTCAAATTTTATCAACACAAAGCACTTGCTGGCTGAACATTTTTAAAATACTGGTGCCATTTAAATTCAAACGAATTCTGATCTTCATATAACACAAACACCTTGATCGTACCTGTATTTTTTGTTATTTTTCTAAACGTAACGATCTTCTGCTAGAGTTATAATCACATACAAATGTCGATTGTGTATTTTAAATTTCGACAAAAGTATAAAGTTATTATTTATGAATTTCCAGGAGCCGCCACCATTTGTTAGCACAACGGTTATATTTAAATGGCATACCTATATAGATTTTTATCAAGTAATTTCATAGTTTTTATGCTTAAATACGCCACTCAGAAAATATTGTCTGCAAATAATATCGGGAGCAAAATATAGGTTATAATAATAATAATAATAATAATAATAAGAATAAGAATAATAGTCCTAATAATAATGAGGCAGATACAATGTTAAGAATTTAGCCTTCTAAGTCTTGAATGAGTGGTATTTATAGACTCTATCCGATTTCTATGTAGAATTATATAAAAAGAAGGAAATAATACTTGGTGCTTTATATAATACTGTCTTATATGCTACTTGTGTAATGCTCATTAGTGCTATGAATACAAATAAGGAAAGAAAATGCCACAGAAACAATGTTTTTCTTAAACATTGTGACTTTTAGTCATACGATGATATTTTGATGACATTAAATGATCTTTAACCTTAACGATCTACTTGGAAATAAATTGTTATGTGCGTAGGATTGCTTACGTATTTAAATGTAGCTGTTGAAGCGCTGTTATTTTTTATTAACAGGAATTTGCTTATATCCATTTCAATAATATTTTAAGCTTGTTCTTTAGCTTCATTTATACCAATACAGCATTTACAATGTCCAACAAAATTAATATTTATTTTTATTTTCTGTATTATCTTAATGTTTGTACTATATATTTATACTAGAGAGTAAAAGATTTTCTAAATTAGCATTTTTAGTGAAAAAAACGCTATGGGATAATCGACAGTGACTGTTGTGCTTTATCGAGTCCTACGATAAAAATTAAAATTAATTATTCTGTGGAATTGACAGAGTGTTATCTACCAAACTAAATTTATATAAAGTAAAAAATAAGGCTACCAAATGTATAATTACCTTAATATAAAAATTATGGGCGCAGTTAGTGCGTTATGGTATCAAATTTTCATAGAAATGACATACGCCAACGCAACAAATATATATATATATATATATATATATATATATATATATATATATATATATATATATATATATATATATATATATATAAACTACTCGGATATGAGTTCTAGGGTTCTTAGTTCACGCTTATCTGAAGAAAAATTTTGAAAGTAATCGTAATCTTGTCGCAAGTGAATTCTTTCCATGCAATTTCGATGAAAATTCGTTTCCACTAAATTAGAAAAAATCACAAAAATGTGTTAAAAAACTGTTTACAAAAATCCGACTAAAAATTTCATTTCCACAAAAAATTGCTAAAAATATCATTTCTGCAAAGATTTTACGTAAAAAATTCGAGAAAACATTTTTCGCAAAAATACACGAAAGAAATATTTTAAAAATTTTCTATAAGGAAACTTGCTATACTAGTCACATTTTGTACATGGAAAATCGCTAACAAGTAAATGAAAAATTATAAAATCTGGTGTAAATATAGAAGTGGAGACATTTTCTGTGGTTTCACAAATAAGATTTTGTTTTGCCTGAGGACGCCGTAGAAAGCGAAACCTCTTTGAGAGAAAAATAAGCACTTGTGAAGCCACAGAAACGTGTCTACGTCTGCACTAAGTATGGAGCGGTCTCACCAAGTTCAGGTAACAACAATTTGATTTGTTATTAAAATTGAATTAAGCCTTAAAATTCGTCACCTACTCATTGGTGAATTTTGTTTACAAAAATTTGCTAAAAAATTATAGTATATACATAATTGAGTCAGGTGACGTTAAAATTAAACTACAGACTAAAAAACCTATAATTTTATATTTATAAATTTCTTGTTTCTCGTACTTTTTGACATAATGCCCCAAAACTTAATTATTGTCTATAACATTTAATAGATTTTATTTACTACACAAAATATTTAGATCTTGTGCCTACCAGTGGCACCCAAAATTTTTTTCGTTAAATGCTTATACTTTTTGTAAATTTTCGTAACAAAAATTCACTAACGGGAAGATTCAGACTTTTAAATTTTGAAAAAAGTATCGCATCAATAACTCAAAAAAAATAGGCTGATTTTAATAAAATTTGGCAAGTACTTTCCGTTTGTGAGTAGCTTAAAAAAGTTTGTTAGCCACGAAAATCAGACCAGGTTTTCCGGAAAAATGTTGGGTTTCCTCTCAAAAACAATTTTTATCTTCAAAAATAAAAAACTATGGTAACCAAATTTATAAAAAGTAAACTATATGCCAAAATTTAGATCTCTAGGTTTTAAGAAAAAAAGTTATAAGCATTTAATTATAAATACTTGATGTCAGATCTTTCTGTGAAAATTCACTACCATAACGCACTTGCTGCGTCCTGACTGATTTTATTTGGACTTAGAGATCTAAATTTTGGTACGTGATATACGTTTTATAATACAAACCTATGTTTTAAATTTGATTTACATGGCTTTGTTATTTTTGCAGATACAAATATCTTCCGAAAGAAAACCCAAAGTTTTCCCCGAAAAACTGTTTAGATTTTCCGGGCTAATGAACGTATCCCAGCTACACACAAAACATGTCAGGAAAGACGTGCATTAAGAAATATTGTTTTTATTTGTATTTTAACGCCAGGTCACCTCCAAATCATGGACATTTTGCCGAACCCCTGCCTTTATGTAAAAAGGGTAGGGATCTTAATCATGCCCAACATCGTATGGACACGGGACCAACGGCTTTACGCCCCTTCCGAAGGGCAGAACGCGCAGACATTCAACTTGCTGAAATACACTGCCACAACCTCGGTCGATGTTAATTTTACAGTATGTACTGACCCTGGGAATTTAACCCAGTACCCTTCGGTTCAGAGGCACACGTTCTTACCCCTGGATCACCGAGGCGCTGAGAAATATTTTTAGAAAGCAGCATAGGGTTTGTGGCGTGCTTACCCCATTAGGAGAATGGAGTGATTCAACAAAACTAACCCTTCGTCAAAGGTTTAAATAGGGTGCAATGTGCTAAATAAGAAGATTATTGTTTTTGACTTTTAAGCAAAAATAAAAAAATACTTGAAGACCAAATCGGCTTACACCGCTTATAGGCGCTCAACAAACTTTACAGCCGCTTCAAATCTGGCTCCTGTGTGTGCTAAATACACGTGGACGGCGTGGACCTGGTTGCGAGGACAAGAAGACGTCGAATTTAGACTATGATGATGAGAATGATCAAGTAAACTCTGTTCGCAAAACGATCATCGGGTCTAAAAATGAGTTGTGAACGTACTAAACATGACCCTGTAAATTTTCGATACATTGTAATAATCGTGTTCTTAAAACATCAGTTTAGAAGTACAACTGAAAATCAAAACATTATAATATTTGTTATCTTAATTACACATTTTATTATTTACATACAATATTATTTTGACTAATTTATGGAGGCCGTTATTCTTTATATATTCTGCATTGATATTCGCGTTCCTTTTACATGAAGAAGTTTATTGCATACTTTATAAGTAAAATTATCTAATTTTAATAGATAAGTTCGTACTGATAACACAATACTGCAAATGTTTTTTTTTCATACGATTACTCACTGATAAGGCAGCTCAACGTCTAAATAAAAGAATGCTGTGTTTTATGAAATCGGCGACATTAATGAATACATCTATTGTTTTGTGTTGATTCACTTACTTTGTCTGCCAACTTTTATAGTTCTCTGGTAAACTGTTTCGAAATAATTCTTTACGACAAAACCTACAAAGACAGAGTATGATGATGAACAAATTTCTTAAACCTAAAAAAGTCGAAGACGCAGCAAGTGCGTTATGGTAGTGAATTTTCATAAAAATGATCTGGCACAAAATATTTTATTATAACTTTTTTTTTCTTGTAACATAGAAATCTGAATTTTGGTGTATAGTTTACTTTTTATATCGTAAACCTACTTACAGAATTTGGTTATCATAGAGTTTTTATTTTTTAAGATAAAAATTTTTTTCAAATGAAAACTCAAAATTTTTCCAGAAAACCTCGTCCGATTTTTCTGATTAATGAACTTATCAAAGATATTTATAAAAGGAAGGTACATGCCAAATTTTATCAAAATAGGCCCATTATTATTTGAGATAAAATTTTTTTTTAAATGAAAACTCAAATTTTTCTCGGAAAACCTCATCCGATTTACCTGGCTAACAAACTCATCAAGGCCATTTACAAAAGGAAGGTACATGCGAAATTTTATTAAAATCGTCTTATTACTTTTTGAGATAAGAATTTTTTTCGAATGAAAACTCAAAATTTTCCCGGAAAATCTCGTCCGATTTTCCTGACTAACGAACTTATCCAAGCTATTTACAAAAGAAACGTACATGCCAAATTTTATCAAAATCGGCCCATTATTTTTTGAGTTATCGGTGTTATACATATATATATATATATATATATATATATATATATATATATATATATATATATATATATATATATATATATATATATATATATATATAAATATATATATAAATATATATATATATATATATATATATATATATATATATATATATATATGTATATAAATATATATATATATATATATATATATATATATATATATATATATATATATATATATATATATATATATATATATAAACATATAAAAATTGAAACTAACCCCGGATATGGGTTCTAGGGGTCCTAGTTCGCACTCATTTCCAAAAAATTTTTCAAAATTCAAAAGTCGGGATCTCCCCATTAGTGAATTTTTTCTACGAAAATTCACTAAAACACAGTGAAAAAATATGAAAGTCTTCGTATTTTGTATAAGCTGCTCTCTTTTTTTTATAATTAATAAGGATCAATTTTTGTACACTTTTTTATCAAATATTTTTGTCACCACGTAAATTAGGTGTGAATGATTGAATGACGATGTCACGATTGTAAAATTTTTAAAACTTCTATTTAAACTAACGCTAACTAAATCACCTAGTAAAGTGAATTTTCGGGTGGGGATATTCAACGAGTTTAACATCGCGTAGCACACGGAAACGACGGCTTCCCGAAGAAGGACCGTGCACACATTCAACTTGCTCCAATACAATGCCACGTCCTCAATTAATGTTTTTTATGTTTATATATTTATATATATATATATATATATATATATATATATATATATATATATATATATATATATATATATATATATATATATATATATACATAGATATATACATATATCTAACCGATAACTAAAAAAATATTAACCGATTTTGGTGAAATTGGGCATGTGTCTTTCTTTTGTTAATAGCTTAAATGAGTTTGTTAGTCAACCTAATCGGACCAGTCTGAAGAAAAAAAATAGATTAGTGAATTTTCTTAGAAAAAGTTCACTAATCGGGAGATCCCGACTTTTGAGTTTTGATTTTTTTTAAATGAATGCGAACTAGGACCCCTAGAATCCATATCCGGGTACAGTTTCAGATTACATATATATATATATATATATATATATATATATATATATATATATATATATATATATATATATATATATATATATATATGGATGTATGTATCACACCGCTAACTAAAAAAATGTGTTCCTAGGTTACAGTCGTTGTCAAATCTGACATTACTTAAATTTATCACCAGCAGTGCCCTAACATAGAACAAACCATTTGGTAGATGGTTTTCTTCTATCAACATCCTTATTGGACAAAATTGATGTACTTTAACTTTTAATTGGGTAAACCCTAACCCAATTAAAAGTTAAAGTACAGCAATTTTATAGAAAAATAAATTCTGTAACTTTTTCTCTTCTCGTAAATTTTTCAACAAACCACCCGTTTTTGAGAAAAGTGAGATTTGTAGAGTTGAGATAAAAACAAAATTATGTCCCCTGAAGACTTTCTTAAACACTAACATATGTGAAATTTGACAAACGGTGTTAAAAAATAATGAATAAAACAACAATAAAAAAACACTGAAGGTATTGTTCAAAATGACTTCCATTTTCTCTCATACATAACTTCGTCGAAAATGAAAGTCGACTCTGTTAAGTTATTGGATGTCACTTTTAATAATGGTCCACTTATTACTAATGCGATTTCACAAATCTTTCTCAGTTTGAACTGGTGTCAAACACAAAGATTCTTTAAAGCCCCCCAGAGAAACAAGTCACATTTATTCAAGTCTGGTGATCGTGCTGGACAATGTTGAGAACAATTAATTCCACGGCCTATCCATCGATTTGGTATATGTTCGTTTAAAAATCCACGATCATTTGTAGTAAAATATAGTGGCGTCCCATCATGCATAAACCACATTTCGCTGCGCAGTTGAGGCATCTCCTCCAATAGCTCAGGAAGAACATTTTGCAAGAAAAGCAAATATGTTGCGCCGTTTAAGCGGTTTGGTAAAATACCGAGCCAACCAAGTGTCCTCCAACAATACTCGCCCACGCATTTATTTTAAATTCTCTTTTGAAATGATGGCTTACTGTAGCATGTGGATTCACATCCGAATATTCATGACACTTGTGCACATTCGTAATCCCTCTCCCTGTAAAGCAAGTTTGATCCGTAAAAAGAATGGTCTTGGGAAAATCAATGTTCTGATGTAAGAGGAAATTACAAGAAAAACAGTCTTGCCTTTAAATCCTGCGGTAGCAGTTCCTGCAATTTTTGAAGATGATAGGGATGTAGCAGATTGCGTCGGATAATTTTATGGACCGTCGTCTGTGTTATATGAAACTGCCTGGATAGTCGTCTGGTGCTGGTTTGAGGTTTACTCTCAATACTGTCTAGAAGACGCTCTTCAGTTCGTGCGTTCACTGCATGAACGCGTCCTCCAGCCTTTTTTTGCGAAAAAGGAACCCGTTCCCCCAGCTCTACGTTCAACATTGGCAACCGTTTATATTACGATCATGTAATCTTCTTTGATATACCTCTACACTTCTGCAGTAATTATCCTCGTAAAACCGTAATACCATAAACATGTCAACTTGTTCATTAACCGAGAATTCTCCAGCCATTTTGAGCAACAAATTGTTATCACAAAAGAAGAGAAGAAACACAAGACAATAATTATTGTAAAACTTAATAAATTTAAGTAATGTCAGGTCAGGTCAGGTCAACGACTGTAACCTAGCAACAGATGACTTGCAGAGCGTTCAAGGCATCCTCTATGAGACTTTAACGTTTAAAGAAATCTTCAAGGGACATAATTTTGTTTTGACCTCAACTCTGAAAATCTCAATTTTCTCAAAAGCAGGTGGTTTGTCGAAAAAGAACAAGAGGAGAAGGAGATAGAAAATTTAATTTGCTATAAAATTGATGGACTTTAACTTTTGATTAAGTTAAGGTTTAAAAAAATAAAACCATTAAATGGGTGACCCACCCATAATTTACCCCTTTTTGAGTTTATATCTACTTCAAATTTTTGTCAAATAACGATGTTGATAAAAAAAAACCCATCTACCAAATTTGGTTGTTCTATGTTAGGGCACTGCTGCAATTCAAACCATCGGCATGTTTTGAAGTCCTCTACACGCACACATTCTGTGTCCATCGCGTCGTGAATCGCCCTGTATCTCAGGTCTGGGAATCGAGCTGGCCATTCCGTAGGACTTCGACGACCAATCCACCAATTTTCATAACTCTCATCCAGGTAATTTCTGACCGATATTATTGATTTTTATTTGAAAAATACTGAACCAAACGTTTTTAAAACTGGAGAATGTTCTGAGCATAAAAAGGCCTTCAAAATGAGGTATCACTCGACCCCCATTTCCAATTAAAAAAATATTCCAAAAGCGCGCGCAGCTGTCACCTTGACATTTAAAGCTGTCATTGATATGTCAAAAAATGCAGACCTTACTCATATATTATCGTTCCAAATTTCATCACAATATATCGGACGGTTCAGAAATTAGAGGGGGTAGGACGGACTTTAGGTCCTCACTATATATATATATATATATATATATATATATATATATATATATATATATATATATATATATATATATATATATATATATATATATATATATATATATATATATATACAGTAAAGTAATTTTTATTTCAGCAAGCCTCCATCTCGTTACTTTTGAATTTAAAAAAATGTTATGAATTTTACAATTTTTTTAAAACCTTTTTAAAAGTAGTGATATTTTAAAATAAATTACACATTACCTTTTACTTATTCTACTTAATGTTCAAAAATATAGTTGCTTTCGTAAAAATAGCTGTTTCAATGTCATTTTTAGTGAATATTCGTAAAAACTCACATCCGGCGTCAGTACACACAGATATATATATATATATATATATATATATATATATATATATATATATATATATATATAGTGAGTTTTTACGAATATTCACTAAAAATGACATTGAAACAGCTATTTTTACAAAAGCAACTATATTTTTGAACATTAAGTAGAATAAGTAAAAGGTAATGTGTAATTTATTTTAAAATATCACTACTTTTAAAAAGGTTTTAAAAAAATTGTAAAATTCATAACATTTTTTTAAATTCAAAAGTAACGAGATGGAGGCTTGCTGAAATAAAAATTACTTTACTGTAGGGGTAGCCAACTGCAAACTAACTTGTCCAGTTAATTATCGGGCTGTATTTTATTTATATTTCGCATTTCATCTGCTGTTTTACTTAGCCATGTAAAATTTATTATATTAAAATTGTAAACTACCGAGCTTTGCCCTTTATTAAGGTTTTAGTTAAGTTTGATTTCTTGAAGTTTTTTTAATGCAAGATCAGTATGGTGGCCCTAAGGTAAAATACATTTTTGTCGAAAACATGAGATATTTTTATTAGCCGACTGGATAAAACACAAACGTCGACCGACCAGATCTAGGACCCTCTATCTGCGTCTCACGTGGATGATGCGCTTTTTAACGTGTAAGAGGAAATCAATTTAGCTAGCCAAGCAAACATTTAGTGCCTAACTTGCTGGTAGTCAGCTAATGAAACATAAAGAAAAATCACCACAAAAAACTACTAAAACAGAAGCAGGGAATTATGCGCTAGATATGTGTTTCGCCGACGAAATTGCCATCATCAGTAGCTGTGACTAATCTTTAATTGTAACTGTTAACTGCAGTGTTACAGTTTGTAACACTAACTGATAAACACAACTTAGTTATCGAAATACCTATTAAGCGCATAATTTTCAGTCATTATTATTATTATTATTTTTTGAGTAATTCTGATTTATGTTTGAGGCTCTATTTACACTGTCTAAAGTCTGTTTTTTATCCAGCTAATATTTACATTAACTTTTGTTGTATGACAGCAATGAGTATCCACTCTTTAGCATTCTAGTGGCAAAACATTTACATCATTCAAACAAACGAAAGACGTAAGCTGTTTTAAATGAGTGTAATGTGCTAAGCTATCAATGTACATCTAACTCATGTAGATCAATTTATAACAATTGAACGACTTCTGACATCACATAGTAATAACATCGGGTTCACATACATATGACTTAAGCCAGTTAATAAATTCATTGAACAAATGATTGTGCTTAAATCAATACGAAACAAATATGTTACATTTATGTTTATAATATGAAGCTAAGATCTTGTCGTAAGCAATAATTTATTTAATTTGTGGGTCAAATAATAATAAGTAAGAAATTTGATGTACTTTTCTTATCAAGACAGCTTCATACATGTAGATGAAGCAAACGTTACCAACTTATCTATCATTTAAAACAAGAAATTAGAGAAAACATCCTCAAAAGCAAAATGATTTAACTTTTCCAATGCTGGATAACTTTTTGTTATATCTGGGCAATATTTACATATCAGAGTCAAGTCAAGTCCAACAAGCTTCAGCAAGTAATTTTGTCAGTAAATTATTAATGGCTAACAAATTATGGTAAATGGTATTTAAAAATTACTAATTATTAAATGGGGGAGTTTAGAGAAAAATCGAAAGAAATTATATATATATATATATATATATATATATATATATATATATATATATATATATATATATATATATATATATTCATATATATAATTTTCTTCAAGGTTATTAGAAAATATTTATAATATCACAACTTGCTAAAGTGATTACAAGCATTTAATTTCTTTTATTTTGAAAAAAAAACACAAAATCTTGGGTATTGAAGACTAGTTATATAATGAACTAATTTCACAGTTACAGAAAATCTACGCTCCAAGAAAAAATGAAATAACTCTAGGCTTTTAAAATACACATTGGTCGCCATTTTAGAATGCTTCAATTTAGTCAAAAATGACATTTCTTAATCCGATTTGCAAACATTTTTTTATGATAAAAATCGTCTAACTAACAACGGACCAACAATTATTGCTAAATGGCTGCCATTTTGAAATGAGTACGCTAAGCACAAAAACAAAATTATTTACCATTGTCAAAAAGTCTATAACAAAATTTATTTCATATCGCAATTATTTAAAGGGAATACAAAGATGCATTTTTAGTGAATTTTCTTAGAAAAAATTCATCCCGACTTTTGAATTTTGAAATATTTTTTTCAAATGAGCGCGAACTAGAACTTCTAGAACCCATATCCATATATATATATATATATATATATATATATATATATATATATATATATATATATATATGTATGTATATATTTATATAATTTATATATACATGTGTCACACCGATAACTCAAGAAATAATAAACAGATTTTGATAAAATTTGGCATGTACCTTCCTTTTGTACGTGTATTCGACAGGTTAGTGAGCCAGGACAATCTCACTAGGTTTTCCGGTAAAATTTTTGGTTTTCTTTAGAAAAAAAAATTCTTCAAAAATAAAAAAGATATGGTAATGAAATTTTGTAGACAAGTTTATGACATTAGAAGGAAACTATATACTAAGACTCAGAATTCTATGTTACAGGAAAAAAGTTATAAAAAAGTATTTGACGCCAGATAATTTCTATGAAAATTCACTACCACAACGCACTTGCTGCGTCCAGAGTTTTTGTAATTTTGAAAGAACCTTGACCATTATGATAAGGCAGATTTTCTAATAACCTAATTTTACAGTTAATGTAATTGTATGTACCAGTGACGAAATCACAAGTTTAACACATAACAGCCGCCATTTTGTAATGCTTCAGTTTAGGCGAAAATCCATAGAGACTCTAAATTCGACCTTCCTTAAACCAATTACCTAGTATTTTTCTCTCCACACTCTGTCAACTAATAACGCCTGCAAAATTGTGGGTAAATGACTGCCATTTTGAAACGAGTACACGAAGCACAAAACAAAGTTACTTAGCATTTCCTTAGTTTATTAAAAAATGCAGTTTACATCGAATTTCATTAAATTGAACACAAGTTTTTTTTAATTAAAACTTTTTTTATTCTGATGAGGCTGGTTTTCTTACTACCTAATTTTACAGTTGCGAGGAATGTATCTACCAAGGATGAACTCACAAGTCAAACACATATTTCGCGCCATTTTGAAATGCTTAAATTTCGTGAAAACGCATCGAGGTTATATAAATTTGACTTTTCTTTAGCCAATTTCCTAGTATTTTTTCTTTTCAACTAATAACGGCACGCAAAATTGTTATTAACTGGCCGCCATTTTGAAACGAGTACACCAGATACAAAATGAAAATTATTTTAGATTTTCTAAGCCCACTACAAAATGTATTTTACATCGCGTTTCATTAAGCTTAAGACAAAGATTTTTCTAACAGTGAAAAAATCAGAGGGAACCTAGTTCATTCTAACAAGGTTGATTTCCTATTCACCTAATTTTGCAGTTACGGGAACTATAAGTACCAAGAATGAACTCACCAGTTAACCACACATTAGCCGCCATTTTTAAATGATTGTGCTTAGGGGAAAATGACATTTGTTTCGAAACATTTTTTCTTGAGAATTGGTCAAATAATATCGGCACGAAAAATTGTTTCTAGCCACCATTTTGAAATGAGTACACTAAGCACAAAAAAGAAAATGTCTGGGATTTTATAAGTCTTTTACAAAATATCTCATGTCGGGTTTTGTTAAACAGAATACAAGGAAGCATTTTTAAAGATTTTCAAAACTCACCAAGTATTAATAAATTTCCCGTTTCTTAAAACGATTTCTAAATGTGTTTTCTCATGGGAATAGGTCAACTAGTAACGGTACACAAAATTTTGTTAAGTAGGAGCCATTTTGATACAATATATTTAACTAACAAAGAACAGAAATCTCTGTAATTTACAAGCCTATTACAAAACATTTTAACAGTGTTGCTGAACTAACAACGACAATGTCATTCAATATAAAATGTTTTTAGCTAGAAGACTTTGTATTAGGAGAAATATTTAAAAAAATATTAATTTTATTATACGACTTTCTGTTATTAGATATGTGATGTCATTTCGTAAAATTGTTTAAACGTTGCGAACGGTATAAATGATCTTAGCTTTTGCTCAAATCTTCTGCCATTGTGGCCAATTAGAAGTATTTTCCAAAACCCAACTTTTGCATATTGGACTACTTTGTATTTAAAGTTTATCAACATTTAACCTCAGAAATTATATCACTGCTTTGCATTTAGTCAAACTTTTTACGTGAGTAAAGAAACAAAAACAGTTCATAATTTTTATAAATTATAGTTCATAGACTTCCATCATGGCGTTCACTTTTGTTCAAGTATTTGTTTCATTTTAAAACGCTACATTTTTGCCAAGTGTTTTATGCTACTGAATAAATAATAAAAAATAAATAAATAATATAACATGCATTGGAAGAATTGATAATTTATTATCGAGGTCAGACCAAAAGTCCCTCAAACATTTTGCCGTTTATTGAAGAAGTAGCGACATATGTACTTAAAAAGCAATAACATCTTGTGCGAAAAAACTTAGCAAATATTGTGAATTTGATCAACAAATTTGCTTTTAAAGAAAGCAGAAAATTAATTGATTGCACTGGATCTAATTCGGTGAACCCACTTTACATTAAAAACAGCTAAAAAGTCTTTCCCTCTGGTTAAAAGATGTAATATAGAAAGATAATGCTCTACAGCTTCTTCTAGGTTTAGCTGCTCATTGCTACTTAATAGAGAAAGAATAAGCTGCCGAGGGGATGAATTAAGCAGCCATATAAGCTGAAAATTAGCTATAAACATCATTCTTCAAATGTAAAATCCGAAGAAAATCCACATTCAATTTAAATGCTGAACAATTCTGCTGTTGAGACTTTAAATATTTTCTAATAAAGTACAAAATTCAAAATAATATGTTACAATAAACGTTATGTTGTATTTTGTTTCTTTAAAAGCGGTATATTTCTGCGACTATAATTGACGTCAAGAGGCAGGTCTACCCCACTATGATGGATATTTTGCCGAACTCCTCCAAAGACGATAGAGATCTTTATCGTGCTCAATATCGCATGGTACACGGGACCGACGTCTTTATGCACCCTTAAAACTGCAGGCATTCAACTTGCTCAAACATAATCCCGCAATCTAAGTTGTAGTTATTATGCAATATGTGTTGAAAAATAATCTGATGCTTCTACTGGAAATCGAACTCAGAAACCTTGAGTTCATCAGCACTTACCACTGGACCACCCAAGCTGCATTAGAAAAAACTTATATATAGGGCAATAAATATAAAAGGTTTGTTTTAAGCATGTATCAAATATAATTTCCTTACAAAATCTGTCTAATAATGTCATTATATATATATATATATATATATATATATATATATATATATATATATATATATATATATATATATATATATATATATATATATATATATATATCAGCTTTTTAGAAGAGTGTTTTGTATTCCTAACTCCATAAAATACTCCCATGCACTGAAAATAAATCAAACGCTTTAAAAAACTTTCACAACATTTTCAAAAAATTATAGTTCCAACTTATTTAATTTTGTTACGTCGGCCGCCATTTTTACTTTATGAATGCTCCACCCACCCCACTGTATTTCACTTCTGAAGCCCTTTATTTTAATACCCATATCAAGGGGGTTGTAAAGAAAAGTATATTCCGCCATCTTGTGTCCGCCACCATATTGGATCTGTCAAAGCACCACCTAGCTTTTTTTATTTTACTCGTAAAGCCCTTTCATTAAATATCTGATCAAGGGAGTTGTTGAGCAAGAAATATTCCTCCATCTTGCGCCGGCAGCCATTTTGATTTCATACAAGTTCGATGGTACCTTAATATTGTATGGTCACCGGAATTAAATAATCTTTAGATCCTGCGCCTTATTGTTTGGTCTGCTCGTGTGCATTTTTACTGGAGACGTGTTTTAAGCTTAATTTTGCAGGTTAAAACAGAAATTCGTTATTATTTATTTTATTTTCAATAAAAGTTGCTTCTGTTCGTGCTAGTAAGACCTCTGACGCCAGTGGATCCAAGAGATGAAACGTGTTCCTTGGACATTCAGCTGTATAGTTTTTTAGTTCTGTTTAATAATGGACAAATTCCCCTGAGGATAATCGACTAACAGGTCGAAACGCGACAAGGAATAAACATTTGTTTGGAAAGAAAAAGCCCTTTTATTCAACTCACCCAAAGATGCCAACCCCAAACATCTTGACGTTTAGGAACAATAGGAATTAAATAAGTTTTTAAAATTTCAAATCGATCGGGTATTCGGAAGTGAGTTAAAATTCGATTACAAGATTTGATTGCTAGACATCTGAGAAGCTAATAAAATCGTTTAATTACAAATAGTTCATCTAATATCAGCGCATTTAATGGAAGAGTTGGATTTTTTTATTTGTAGAGTTTTTTAATCTTGCTTTTATTTTGTAATTACAATTTACGGTACTTGTAATTTAATCTAATCTAATATTTCTTCTTGGTAAAAACAATTCGTATTTTGATCAGTTTACACCTAAAAACTAACAATAATTTAACCTTGTTTATCAGTCCTCAATGACAACTTTCTTACATAGATTAATCATTCGTAAATGCTCACTTTTTGAGAAACAGTAGTTTGAATTTTATTTTATAAATTTATTATAATTATTTCAAAAGTATTACTATGTTACTTTCATTAGAGTCTAAAGGCAAAGTCGTCTTGCGCACAGAATGTGCATGCATTGGTTGCTGTTTGGTAAAGACTGCAATGCGGTGCTTTTCTGGTGACTTCCGCATAAAATTATCCGATATTAACTTATTTACAATTTTTTACGAAAACAGACAGGCGTAATAGATTTATGTTGGTTTCTAAAATATGGAAAATGCAACTGGTTAGATATTAATTAGTAAATAATTAGTAAAGTCACAGAACCCATTTATGCATCAATAGACATCAATACAAATTTGACTGCCAATTGCATATTTTTAATAATTTTCGAAGCCATAAAGAAATACATAGAATAAAAAATTCAAAAGCTAATAACGAAATTTTATATAAATCTGAAAACTTGAGTTCTAACACATGGTATAGCAGGTACAAGAGCAATAGACGAAGTAAATTTGATCAAAATAACTTTATTATTTTTAGATATACCACAATTTTTTTTAGGAATTTTAAGGAAATTTTCTTGGAAAAACTGGTGTGAATGAGCTGACTAACAAAACTATCCAAGTAATTAATAAAAGAAAGACATCCATTTACTAAGTTCCATCAAAACCGGTAAATTATTTTGCAAGTTATCGCTCAGATACGTTTAATCGCAAGACCGATTTGTTTTCTACGAAAATTCGCTAGAAATGCAAACTTATATTCATACTTATACTTTATGCTTTTTATATTTTTTATTAAATCAATAATACATCACGTCTGTACAAAGAGGTCATGAGACTTGTACATATATTATGTGATTATATTTATAAATAATTTAGAACATTAAAAATCAATGTAGATTTCTCGCATTTTCAAATCAAAGCATTTTTCCCGAATTTTCAGAAAAAAATCGCTTGTAACGAAATCAGTAGGACTCCTAGAACTTATCTCCGAAATTAATTTTAATTTGTATATAGATATATACCTGTATATGCCTGTTTTGATGTTATACTTCAGAAACAATTGACTGATTTTAATGTAACTTGGCAGGTGTCTTCCTTTTGTAAATAGCTTAGACAGCATCGTTGGCCAATCGAACTAATTTTTCCTGAAACAAAAAGCAGAATGACCCGCAAAAAAACACAAAATAATAACAGAGAGTTATGCTTTAGATACGTATTTCGACAACGAAGTTGTCTTCATCAGTAGCTGTCGCTAAAACTCGTGAAACCGATGAAGACAACTTCCTTGTTGAAATACGTATTTAGTGCATAACTCTCTGTTGCTTTTTTTTTTGGGCAATTCTGATTTTTGTTTTAGTTTCCTACCACAGTGTCCAACCCCGGTCTTTTAGTGATTTTTTATTTAAAAAAAATTCACTAATAGAGAGGTATCGATGGTGAGACTTTGCAAACATTTTTTTAAATGAGCGCGAACTAGGACCCCTAGACCCCATATCTGGGGTCAGTTTGAATTTTTATATGTTTATATATATATATATATATATATATATATATATATATATATATATATATATATATATATATATATATATATATATGTATCCGTCTGATAACTCAAAAAATAATTCACAGATTTCGATGAAACTCGGCAAGTGCCTTTATTTTATTAATGGCTTGGATGAGTTTGTTAGCCAGGAAAATCAGACGGGGTTTTCCGAAAAAATGTTGAGTTTTCTTTCAAAAAAATTTTTTTCTCCGAAAATTACAAGGCTGTTCTAATGAAATATAATAGATATATTGCCTTAGGAGAGACTTTACTACGTACCAAAACTCAACTTTCTAAGTTTATAAAAAATTGAGTTATTCAACTTTTAATTTTTTTTTCGAAAAAAATTTTTTCTCCGAAAATTACACAGTTATTTTAATGAAATTTGGTGGATATCTTGCATTAGAAAAGACTTCACTACACACCAAAATTAAACTTTCTAAGTTTATAGAAAATTGAGTTATTAAAATTTGAAACATTTAATAAAAATTCACTACCATAACGCACTTGCTGCGTCCCGTTAGTCTTTTTTTCCTGGGGAAATGACAGTTTTTAGGAATATTTGAAAATGAAGAAGTTTTTTTAATCAACCCGGGTACACAATATGTGATTATATAGATAAGAGTGTGCACCAAAATTAATTTTGCAAGTTAAACAGATATTTAGTTATTAGCATTCGGGAAAAATGTCACAAACATTCTCTACCATAACACACTTGCTGTGTTATAATTCTTAATTAAATAATTGAGCAAGAGCTGTGTAAAATAAATCTTTAATATACAGTTAAAATTTTGTGATTAAAATTAAAAATATTTTTATTATTATAAGTACAATTTGGAAAACACAATTCATCACAACACAGTTTTTAAACATGACGATCGTTTCGCTAACAAAGTTAGCGTCATCAGAGGGATAAATAAAACAGTTTCTATATCCTTCTGATGATGCTAACTTTGTTAGCGAAACGATTGTCACGTCTAAAAGCCGTCTTGTGATGAATTGCGTTCTCCAAATTGTACTTATCAATGCTCATCACAGGTTCCCATCTTCACTCATTATAATTATTATACGTAAAATACTCTGTATGAGACAGTTTTGTTTTCAATTTTGCTTATCACTAGGTACTTATTGTATTTTTTTATCAACATAGATTTATAGTCTTATATGATATAACTCTATAAGATAAAATCGATTACGAACTCTTTGACGGTTAGCAACAAATTTTTATCGTCAATATTGCAAAAAATAGACGATCTGTAATCTATATCTTATGGATTTTGTGATACTTGAAATTTTATCTTATCATTTGATGTATTGCACAAAGTGGAAATAAAATAATGTTTAAAAAAATGAACTGAAATTAAATATTGCATCAATATATTTACTTTGGTTACATAGATTTTATTATCGTTATGATTTGTCTGTGAAAAAAATAAGCCTCTGACTAATAGTGACAAAAATCTTTATTACAATCATGAGAATTTAATAAGTGACTAGTGAGTCAGTTATAAACGAACAAACAAGCTTTATTAAATGATTGCTTTAAGTTGGTGTAGATGTACATATCCGTCTGCTGGAGCAATTTACACGTATCCCAAAAGTTATATAACAGCGACTTCGATCCTTATTTTAAACCGCGCACAGTACATATTAACCAAAATATATCTCTGCTAAACCTCGAACCGTTCAGCTAAAAATATTTCAGTCACCATTTGATGTGCATCTACTTTTAAAATACAGCACTAAAAAGTAAATAAGACATTTGCACAAAATTAGGTCAATAGTTCAAGTGTGAAATTGACAGCGAATTCGCGGATGATTTGTTTACATTAGGTAATCATATAATTTTTTTGACGATAGTTCTAATTTTCAATGGTTTAACAACAAAAAACTGTTACTTAATGCTATTATTAACAACTACACATTAAATTCATCTAAAATATATTTTTGCAACTAGATTCGTATCTAGGAATGAAAATTTTGCCAAATCTACAAAGTTTTTATTAGCACATCAATTTCAGTAACTTTTAGGTAAAAAATGAGATATATACATGAAAATTTATGAAATACTAGTAGTAAAACATATTTAGTTTCAAGCAAATTACACTAAAATATTTTATTACGTTATTAAACTAGTTTAATAAAAAATGAGATGCGAAAGCTAAAAGTTTGTCAAAAGCTTTAAAAAAGTTTACTTACAATGTTGAAGCACACAAGAAAGCTGTAGAAATTAATGAATTAATGTTATTCAAGAAAATGTTAAAGTGGTTAATAGTTGTGTGGGAAATAGAGGCTTGTCTCACCTTTTGGAAAGTCTGGATGTTTCACAGTGAATTAAAAGCCAACTGATGGATTTTAATAGAAGGAAGCTTTGGAGAGCCTGTCCTCCCCACCACATTTGTGACGTCGCAATGGCAGGACCAATCGTTATCTTCTCACGACCTATCCCTACTTTTGTAATGCATTTTCTTTGCAGGAAAAATATGGAAGGGCTAATTTATAAATATATATCCCAAAAAAATGAACTTATGTATTGTTTTAAGTCAATTACTACTAAAAATTTCTGAGGATTATATCAATTTTTTAAAGATTTGTTTTTGTACGAAAATTTAAAGGATCTATTGATGTCAAATTTATTTAGGCGTGTGAATATTCTATAAAATTGTAATTAAAAAGTTAAGTGATTTTGTTAAAATCCTACAATAGTTTAGAAGCATCCTAACAGATAATCGATTTATACCATGCCTGTGATCTTGAACTATATTTGGAGGTCAGGTCAAATGGAACAGTGTTATAACACTGTAACTAGTTTTTCCTGAATTTTCACGACAGAAAATATTAAAATTGGTTAACTGTGGCTTTAAAAATGTGCTCTTGCATTAATCGCAGTAATTAATGATAGTGTTATTGTAGAAAAATTTAATACCAACGAGTTTGTGTAGAAAAAATTGCTAATGAGTGTATTACATTACAATTTTAAGACTTTAACAAATATCTTTAAATGAGCACAAACTAGCATCTCTAAAACCTAGTTTCAAGAGTCTCGGTGGTTCAGTGGTAAGAACGTGTGCCTCTGAACCGAAGGGGACCGGGTTCGATCCCAGCGTTCTCCTTTCACTTTTTCAGTACATATTGTAACACTAACATCAACCGAGGTTCTGGCATTATATTTGAGCAAGTTGAATATCTGCACGTTCCGCCCCTCAGCGGGGCGTACAGTCGTCAGTCCCGTGTCCATGCGATGTTGGGCACGTTAAGGATTTCTACCCTCCTTACAGGGGTAAGAACGTGCGCCTCTGAACCGAAGGGTACTGGGTTTGAATCCCAGGTCCCCCTTTCACTTTTTCAATATATAAAAAATTAACATTGACCGAGGTTGTGACATTGTATTTCAGCAAGTTAAATGTCTGCACGTTCTGCCCTGTGGAAGGGACGTAAAGTCGTCAGTCTCGTGTCCATGCGATGTTAGGCACGTTAAGGATCTCTACCCTCTTTACAGAAATGTAGTGGTTCGGCAAAATTTTCAAGATAGTGAAGGGAAACTGCTACCTGGCGTCGGTGATTGGCCATAGTCGCGGAAATAGTCCGGTGTTAGAGAAAAAAACCTAGTTTCATTTTTTATATATGAGTACAGGGTGTTACATAATGTGATGTCAATAATCAAAGATTTTAATCTGTGCATAATTTCAAAAAAAAAGATCATAATAATAAATAGGTCGTTATAGCTTTATGTTGAAACACGGGGCTGTTGAAATTGTTTTTGGAAATTGTTTTATTTCTTATAAGTTGAAATGTAGATTAGATATTTTTATGAAGCTTGGTGGGTGTAAATTAGGGGTAGAGAAAAATATTTTGTGAGGAAAACAAATTTTCAAATTTAACCTATCGCACACTGATGAATATGACTACGAATATTTTTAATGAACAATATAATACATCGCTGCTTAAAAAATATTTTTTTTCAAATAGGTGTATTACAATTTTAAGACTTAAAAAAAATTCTTCAAACTAGGACCTCTGAAATTTAGTTTCAATTTTTATATATGAGTACAGGATGTTACACAATTGGATGTCAATAATGAGATAGGTTAATCTGTGCATAATTTCAAAAAACTAGATTATAATAATAAATAGGTCGTTACCGCTTTCCTTTTGAAATACAGGGTGTTGAAAATTTTTTGTTTCTTCCAAGTTGAAATGTAGACTAGATATTTGTGTAAATTAGGAATAAAGAAAAATCTTTGGTGAGGAAAACGAATTTTCAAATTTAACCTATCGCACCCCGATTAATACGACCAGGAATATTTTTAGTGAAAAATATAATATGTGGCTGCTTTGACAATGTGAAAACTGGAACTTGTGATGAGCACTAATAAGTACACTTGGAGAACACCCAAATCACCACAACACGTATTTCAGAGACCTTACGATCGTTTCGTTGACAAAGTCAACACCTTCAGAGGAAGAAAATTCTAACATAAAAACTAGATCCCGTATATTTATATCGCGTCAAGGTAAACGAACTAGTCCGAAGTAAAGTTGTCGTCCAAGAACGATCGTTTGTTTATTGTGTCTCCGACCTGCTTCAATCTTTTGGTCGACAAATTTATGACCCTTATCTAATATAGGTTTAAAAGGACCAGAGTTCTTTACAGAATCAGCACGTTTCCTTTCGATCTAGAAATTTACTATGTGGATATTGGTTCATGCCGATGAAGACATCTGGTGAGATAAACAACATCAACTCTTTTAAAAATAGAAAACTAAAAACCCAGATGTCTGTCTCACCGTGTTAACTCTAACAAAGGAAAAATAGTTCAACTAAAATACTACATAAAAACTATATTTATATTGATTTTAATTCTATGTGAAAATATTTATATTGACTACATAGATACAAAAAACCGAACAGGTATTTAAATCAAGACAAACATAGTGATTAGAATATGTATAAACCGGTCGAGTTATTGACAATAATTTATTATTCTACCAGACAAATTAGGAGCATTGAAGCGGTCAAATGCATAGAGAAAACAAAGGCCTAGAAATTACAGGTGCCGCACGGTTTGATGAAGTTTTGTTCTTAATAGATCTTAATATAAAAATACTTTCTAATGAATCAAGCATAGTTTGATGTCTGACATTTTTGACAAGTTTCAAATTTTCTTTGTCAATGTGGTGGTTATTATCTCATATATGTTGTGCCACACATGATTTGTCCACCGTACCATATCGTAACTGTGCGAGATGTTCACGAAATCTGGTGGCTATGTTTCTCCTAGTTTGGCCCACGTATTTAAGATCACGTGGGTCAAACTAGGAGAAACATAGCCACCAGATTTCGTGAACATCTCGCACAGTTACGATATGGTACGGTGGACAAATCATGTGTGGCACAACATATATGGGATAATAACCACCACATTGACAAAGAAAATTTGAAACTTGTCAAAAATGTCAGACATCAAACTATGCTTGATTCATTAGAAAGTATTTTTAAATTAAGATCTATTAAGAACAAAACTTCATCAAACCGTGCGGCACCTGTAATTTCTAGCCCTTTGTTTTCTCTATGCATTTGACCGCTTCAATACTCCTAATTTGTCTGGTAGAATAATAAATTATTGTCAATAACTCGACCGGTTTATACATATACTAATCACTATGTTTGTCTTGATTTAAATACCTGTTCGGTTTTTTGTATCTATGTAGTCAATATAAATATTTTCACGTAGAATTAAAATCAATATAAATATAGTTTTATGTAGTATTTTAGTTGAACTATTTCTCCTTTGTTAGAGTTAACACGGTGAGACAGACATCTGGGTTTTTAGTTTTCTATTTTTAAAAGAGTTGATGTTGTTTATCTCACCAGATGTCTTCATCGGCATGAACCAATATCCACATAGTAAATTTCTAGATAGAAAGGAAACGTGCTGATTCTTAAAAGAACTCTGGTCCTTTTAAACCTATATTAGATAAGGGTCATAAATTTGTCGACCAAAAGATTAAAGCAGGTCTCCGACGTGTTTCACTGCGCAATAAACAAACGATCGTTCTTGGATGACAACTTTACTTCGGACTAGTTCGTTTACCTTGACGCGATATAAATATACGGGATCTAGTTTTTTATGTTAGAATTTTCTTCCTCTGAAGATGTTGACTTTGTCAACGAAACGATCGTAAGGTCTCTGAAATATGTGTTGTGGTGATTTGGGTGTTCTCCAAGTGTACTTATTGGCTGCTTTGAAAAAATATTTTCCAAATAGGACTCTTCATATTAAAAAATGTCTCTTGGCATTGTTTTACAGTTAAGAAATAAATAAAAATTATCTTTAATACTGTAAACCAAAAGTCGTATATTGAAATTATTTAGTAGGCTGTGGCTGCCAAATAAATACTAAAAATTGTATAAAAGCAACGTATTTTTACACTTTAAAGTACTTGGGATTTTTTATTAAAAAAAATTATAACTTGCTGGGAAACTAACAACACATATTGTTGATTAAATAATTGCGCTGGAATTAACAATTTTAACAAAATATCAATTTACTGTTAAAATTAATACCAATTTTGTCAAACAAGAAAGAAAACAATAACAAAAAATTGTTGAATATGCTCTTCACCCACAAGAACATATGCTTAGGTTATTTTTCTTATATTATCGTGCACTGTTTGAAGAATCCTTGTTATCCAGAAAAGTGTTTAACGTATTGTTTTAAAACGTAGAACAAATTAGTATTTCATAGTGGTAAAAAAAACCTTTAAAATATTGAAGAAAAAAAGAAAAAAATTATTATTTTGTAATTTGATAGAATACAATGTTCCCTTTCCACTTGATGTGACATCACTTATGTATGAAGCTGTTTGTAATAAAAGTGTCATGGTAGCTTTCATGTGTTTTGTTAAAGACTCTAAGTAAGCCAAGTTTATATAGCTCTTAGTAAAAAGATGATATTCTGAAAATTTGATTGTTCCAATAAATATTGTACTAGTGGCAATATACTATATAGTCTTAAGGGATACTAAATAAACTTAGCAGATTAATGTATAGTCAGAGAGATAAAAGTAAGTTTCTTTGTGTCTTTCCTTGTGTTAACCTATTTTGACCGCAGCCTCCCCAGTATGTTAAAAAGTCATCATAACAGGATCCATCGGTGTGAAAAGTGTCTCAGTGTTTCTCCTGCAGCAACTTGTAGCGTAGATGTGTGCATCCATATGTATGTGTGTGTATGTGCAAATGAAGAAATAATGTGCATTTGCTGTTCTGCACCTAGTGTTAATAGTGTTAAGTACTGGACGTATAAATCCTGTTGACGCGAGTGCGTATACATGAGTGTCTATGCGCTCGTGTGTGTGTGTGAGTGGATATGTATGTAAGTTTTAATTTTAATATTTATTTTTAGTAAACAGCAAGTGTATAGGGAGATAAAAGACAAAAGTTAAAGAGCTTGTTAGATTAACATTCTTAAGACAGGTTTTGCCATTGTGAAAATCAAGGTCCGATGCATCTTTGTTCATTTTGAAGATTGACAGTGACTGAATGAGCCAGTCAAAACTTCAATAAAAAACAATATATTGAAGACACTCACACAATTTGTTAGCGTTGCTAGGAAAATTTTGATTAGAAAATAGGATTCTCTTGTAGTTTCCTAAAAGGTATATTTGTTGAATGACGCTAAAAACAACCGGTTAGGCTTATTTTTTTCAAAAGTAGCTGCAATAATGCAACATGAGCACTGACTGATAAATGATAAAGATTAAATATGGAGACAAAACATATTTTAAAACTTGGTGGGTAATAACACACCAACTCGAAAATGGCAGATTTAAAATACACATTTAATTTTTTTAATTTTGGATTGTAAAGGAAAAAAACTCTGGACGCAGCAAGTGCATTATGATAGTGAATTTTCATAAAAATGTTGTAAATAGCAAATATGTATTTTTTTTTTAAAGAAAACGTACATCAAATTTGGTTACCAGTATAACATATATAGTAAAAATAATGTACCATATTTCATCAAAATAACTTTATTGTTTGAAAATGTAAAAAAAAATATTCGAAAATAAACTTAAAATGTTCCCAAAAAAACTAGTTTCCTGGCCACGAACCTTATAGGTTAATAGCAAATTGAGCTATTCAAATTTGAGGCATTCAATAAAAACTCGCTACCATAACGCACTTGCTGAGTCCCGAATTTATTTTCTTACAAACATGCATTATAATTTCGTGGTCTAAATTCCATACATTTAAGGCTGGCTCAGAACTGACACTGATAGGGGGAATCCGTCTGTCTAATTATAAGAAAACATTGTTTAATCTATTTCAACTAAGCAGATTTTCCTGGTTAACGAACTTATCCAAGCCACTTGGAAAAGGAAGGTATTCACCAAATTTGATCAAAATCGGCCCATTATTTTTTGAGTGATCGGTTTGATACATATATATATATATATATATATATATATATATATATATATATATATATATATATATATATATATATATGTATATGTATATATATATATATATATATATATATATATATATATATATATATATATATATATATATATATATATATATATATATTGAAACCGACCCCGGATATGTGTTCTCGGGGCCTAATTAGTGCTAATTTGAAGGAATTTTTTCATAATTCAAAAGTCAAGATCTCCTCAATAGTGATTTTATTTAAAAGAAAATTCACTAAAAAGATGATTTAGATAGGTTACCTTGATGTAAGACATGCAACGAATAATATAAACATATTATAACTTATGACAATCAACTATTATTCTGTAAACAAGAAAGATTAAGTACTCAAAAATTAAATGAAAAATGTTTATAAGGCTTACTATTACCCTCAATAAATTTTGATATACCTCTGAGAGGAAATTGTCTCACTTTCCTCAATTTCTAAGTAAATTGACAGTTTATACATTTTTTACACAGTTCTTAGCGGGTGTTTATTATATCGCTGTATATAACTGATTTAGGGTAACCCCAAAGAAAAAAGTCTGGAGACAGCAAGTACGTTATGGTAGTGAATTTTCATTAAAATATCTTTAATTGCAAAAATGTATTTTTTTAATGAAAGCAGGCAACAAATTTGGCTAAATATTTCTTGCAAAAATTTGCTAAAAGAATGGATAAAATTCAAATTATATACCTAATCTGCAATTAAAATTGAAAATAAAATAATTTGTTTGCACGAAAATCGATTAGAAACTTATTTTCGACGAATTTCGTTTAAAAAATGTTACATCAATTGAATAATTTTTCATACAAAAATTCTCAACAAATGTTTCTTCAAAGAAAATTCATTAAAGACATTTATAAGAAAATTCGCTATTAAAAGAACATTTGGTACAAAAAAATTCGCAAATAAAATTAAATTAAATTAATTAGAAAAAATATGGTCCAATTTATCTGGCCAAAGAATTATTTTAAGCTATTTACCCACCTACCAAAATATAATTTTCAACAAAAACTTTTTCGACGACACTTAACAATCATTTCATGAAAATTTGCAAAAAAATTTAAAGAAAATCTGTAAACATTTTTTTATAATAACTTATTAAACATTTATCATTAGTTAGCAAAATTTCACAAAAACATCTTACAAAAAATGATTTCTACGAAGCACAAAAAAAATTCTACGAAAACTGGCTAAATATCTGTTACACAAAATTTTGCTAAAAGAATACATAAAATTCAAATTATATAACTTATCTATAATTAAAATTGAAAATAAAATAAATCATTTGTTTGCACGAAAATCTATTAAAACCTTATTTTCGATGAATGTTCCATCAAGTGAATAATTTTTCATACAAAAATTCGCAACAAATGTTTCTTCAAAGAAAATTTATTAAATTCATTTATAAGAAAATTCGCTATTAAAAGAACATTTTGGACAAGAAAATTAGATAATAGAAATAAATTAAATAAACTAAAAAATATTCAAAATCTGATCTAAATACAGAACTAGATACTTTTTCTGTGCCTTCACAGAAACAATTATTTTGCCTGTGGATGCTGTAAAAATTGAATCCGGTAGTAAAGAAGTAAATAACCGCTTCTGATGTCACAAATATCTACGTCTATGTTAACTGTGGAACGGTTTTACCAGCTAAGGGCAACAACAGCTGCTACTAAACTTGAATTAAATGACTGAAAAGTGCTCATCTTTCATTTACAACAAAACGTCGCTAAAAAATATTGGAATTACACATTAATTAACGTTAAAATTGAATCAAAGACGAAATCAAAGATAAATTTAGTCCGCTTGAGATTTAAACCAGCGTCCCTTCGCTCATCAGCCATGCATCTAACAATTCCACCACTGTAAACCTTGTATCACACTCTGCAATGAAAGGTAGATAACCGATAATGGCCTTAAGTTGTTTATTTGTAATATTTAAGGTCTTTCCAGGCAGATTTTGCAACTACTTTAACAAATGAGAAGTGTAGCATAAATCTAAAACATTCTAATATACATTTTATGCAATATTTACCATTTATAAACCACAATACTTACTAATTTTCACGTTTCAAATCTCCAGTTTGACATTTACAGGAGAAAAATTATAAAATTTTCTAAATCTTTCTGGTACTTGTTGAACTTTTTGCGCCATTAAAAATATACGTTGTCTGTAATATTTAATAGATTTTGTTTAGTACATACAATATTTGGTATGACGTCTTCTCTGACTTTTAGTGGCACTAAAACTATGCTTTATTAAGTACCTATAACTTTTTTTCTTTGAACTTAGAGACCTAAATTTTGCTGCAGAGTTTAGCTTTTACAATATAAATCAACTTGCCAAGTTTGGTAATATATATATATATATATATATATATATATATATATATATATATATATATATATATATATATATATATAAATACTGAAGCTGGCCCCGGATATGTGTTCTAGGGGGCTTAGTTCGAGCTCATTTGAAAAAAAATAATTCAAAATTCAAAAGTCGAGATATTCTCATTACTGAATTTTTTAAAGAAAATTAACTAAAAGTGTATATTTGGTAAAAATCTAGGTTACGAGCTGGCTAAGGGATTAGGCTACCATGGCTAATTTGGATATACCTTGTATTCAGGTACTTTCACACTTGAACATAAATGTGTGTCGGTGCACCATCTTGCATAAAATATATATGCTGTCCTAAATTTAAGGGTAAATCATCAATACGACCACTTAACTTATTTTTAGAATATTAAGGTAGGAATTTCTTTTTAGATTTGGTGGTAATTTATATGGTCCTAAGATATACTTTTCGATTATTTCAGACCAAAAATTAATTTTCAATTCATGTTGAGAATGACGTTCTACTGCTACAGGAAGGTTTTCATTCTTCCACAATTTATAGTAAATTACTGTTTAATAATTAAAATTTAAAGTCTGTCAAATTGAAAAAGTGTCGTTTTCAAGAAGTTTAGAGGAGTCCACGTTTGGATGAAAACTGACTAAATTGCAATATTATCAACATGCGGTGTGTCAAATTAAACAGCAGCTTTAAGGTTGGTATAAACTCTGAAGTTAAAAAAAAACACTATACATTTTTTCGCCGCAGTTATGAAAACATTTCCGGATAGTAGTGAAACTGAATTAAATGACAACTGTTCCATCAATGGTGCCCGACCATAAGCAAGCTTAGGGCTTCTGGACTTTCCTTTTTGTCAGTAAATTAACACTAGATGAAATTGGACCAATAGAGGCTGTCTATTTTCCTGACTATAATTTGGTGTAACATTTTTCTACTCGTTTGCATGGTGGCTGTGCTTTATTTGCTAAGAGAAACATTAGTGTAGATTGTAGTGAACTTAGTTTTATCAAAAAAATGTCAGTTGAGCTTCTTTTGAATGCTGTGTTTTTCAATTTAATATAAATACGTGTACTGCGTCAATTTATTGACCACCTGTTGGGGATTTTGATGTGCTTCTATTGAAGTTTGCTGACTCGTTGGACAACATTCGCTTGAAGTAATCTTTAATAGCTATTGCAATAGACTTAAATGATGGTGCATTGAAAACCTCCCTCCGTCTTAGTATATTGAATGATATTTTTGAGTCGTACAACCTGCGTTCAGTCGTTGACTCTTCGTCCAGGTAGGTTCTTGTATTGAAATTATTTTGACAAATATTCGAAATTGGGCAGATTGCAAAAAGTTAGTCCTGGCTTTTCGGATCACAATGCTGTAATCTGTGATTGGCTACCTCTTCTTAATATAACCAAAGAACACAGTCCTGTATTTCAGTTTAAAAGATCATTCTGATAAGTACACTTGCAGAATCCAAATCACCACAACACATCTTCTTAAAGACCTGACGATCCTTTCACTAACAAAGATCAGATGATGAAAGATTCTAACTATTTACTACTAACATCACCTTTTATACTGAATCTTAGGTAAAGAACGATACCGCGAGGGAGACTAAATCACAGGCAAAATTTTCAATGTATTGTATTTTAATTGCCGGACGAAGTTTTTTGAACTTCCTTTATCACTTTACCTGACAGATTTTGGAATGTTTAGCTCAATCAAAGGGAGAGCGCAAACAGAAGACTACAAATCAGTGGCAGAGCTCGGTATAAGAACCTTTTGTTTTTTATTGCCCTAGAACTATAAATACTTTCGTACGCGTGCAGCTCCGCTGGCCGTCTAACATTTTTGATAACATTCAGATTTTCTTTATCAATATGGTGGTTATTATCCCAAATATGTTGTGCCACACATGACTTAATGAATATTTAACTTTAACAAACCTTTGTATAAACTTCCTTTTCTAGATGTACTAGTTATTAAAAATAATGACTCTCTTGAATTGGATGTCCACAAGAAGGAAACTACCACTCTAAGTTATATTCTAAATGACTCACATCATACGTTTGTACAAAAAACAGCCGGTTTAAATTTATTAGTAAATAGATCAATAAAATTTCCCTTAAGTAAAAGTAGATATAGAATTAGAGTACATTAAAACCGTGGCTAAATATAACGGATATTCTGAATCCTTAGTGAAAAAATTAGTTAATAGACACAGAACAAAGAAAATGTTAGCGGAATGCACGACATTCAGGAAAGATAAAATAGAAACAAAAATGTTTACCTACCTTTTAAACCGCGTATGACAAGTGGTCTCGAGAGCATTTTTAGCTTTTGTAAAGGAAGTAAAATCAAATCATGTACTGCTTTACACAAAGTGAAAAAACATATTTTGCGATGAAAGCACAAGCTTAAAAATATTTTTATTCAGCCAGTGGCTAAATGATTTGTTAAACTTGGAAACAAAAACACCAGGCAAATTTATTTTCCTCTAAAGCCGTTTTCTAGTCATTGAAGTAAGGAATTATATAACGTCTTATGCAGGAAACTGATATGCTAGGGTAGAAGAAAATATAATGAAGTTATATAGAAACTGTTTTATTATCCGTGGTGCATTTTATATCTTGTTATAAACCTCATATAAGGAGCTTTACTTTGACTTAATTTCTATTCTCAAGTTAGATTGAAATATCTGCCGAGCAATAACAACTTCCAAAACGAATACCAAAAACAACCAAATTAGTTTTGCAAAGCTCTTGTCAGTATATATTAACATGCTGACAAAGACAACCATCAATGAGATGTAATGTTAATTAAAAAAAGGTAAATCATGTCTGTGTTATGACAAGGAAAGTAGAATATATATGCCATATAGAGCGGATCCAATACAAGAAAATAGGTAAAATCGCGAATGGTGTAAACACCGCAGCCAAAATACCAACATCACACACAAGAGAACCTTATTTTATAAGTTGCGATGCAAAAGGTATAAAAAAATAAACTACAATATTGCTGTACTTTAATATGCAACAATAAAAAACTTTAGAAAAAACTATATTGCATTTTGTGACTTGGCGAATTTTTTTAGACTAAGGCTAATTACTGACTCGAAGGAGTGATTTCTCCCACACTAACCTAAAAATTGCGCCGTTCTCCTTCTTATATTTTTATAATAACTTTGTCACGAGTATGTACTTCAGAGGACAAGGATACTTATTGTACCTCAGTGATAGACGATTTAAAGTTGGTTGACTTAAGATTTTTGCTTGTAAATATTCGGTGAGAACAACTTACGAAGGATTCAAATAAATGAAATGACTACAAAAGCTTCAAAGGTCTGGACGTAGCAAGTACGTGATAGTAGCGAATTTTCATAAACGTGTTTTTAATGTCAAATATGCTTTTATTTAAATAAAAGACATCAAATTTGATAAATAGGATAACTACATGCAGACTTGGAGACTACTTCTCTGGCTTCACTGTTGAGTTTAGTTTCGGTAAGTGAAGGACGTAGCCAGCGCGTAATTTAACTGGAGCAAGTGGTCCTTCTGGATTCTAGATGTTCTAGGGTGTTCTTCAGCTTTTCTGTAACCGGTTTCCCTGCTTGACAGTATCCTCGGATGGATAAAAACTGAACTAATATGAAATCGTGACAATTACAAATAACGATCTGTTGCTAGGTTATAATGTTATTATCTAAAAATTCTTTAAAAATCAAAATAAAATGAAAAAAATAAAAAATATATATATTCGAAAGAGACAGATCGATGTATTAGGTATGTAAGTATGTACCTGTTTCTCACAGATGGATGTCAATCCGTTGAAACATCCTTCTGTCTGGAATTCTCCGATTTGGGAAGGCTTCTTCATACGGCCGTTTCGCCTTATAAAAGTTACCAAAAGCCAGTAAATACATAACATGCATGTCTGTTAGTTCATTGTTGGTAAAGACTTCCATATTTAATTAGAAAAATTACGGACAATACAATTAATTGCTTAAAAATAGTGAGTAGTCTTAAACGTAAAAGTCAAATGTAGTACATGTCATGACGAAAACGCAAAAGTCAAGTCCCGTAACGATGGAAACCACTTTGTTAAATGGTTTGTTCAAAGTTTGTTATCATGTCTTTTTATTTTATCTTCATGATTGTGTCTTGTGAGTTCTTTTTTCTGGTAAGATTTTAATTTTTAACTAGAGAATAAGGAAATTAAGTTTATACATACTGATAGCAATTAAAAGGTGAAAAATGTATTCCTATGATTTGAGGCAGAATTAATTTTTGAGCGACATCGACATACAAAAATTGAAATATCTCGAAAATGGTGTGTCTGAGAGAAATAAATCAAATATACATTTTTTGCTTACAATTTATAAGGGCTGCAATGTAGTTATACGATAGATCGATATTATTGGGTGTCAAAAAATTATAGCCAATTGAATGCAAGTCATGTCTTACAGGTGGCGGCCTCTACCAGCAGTGTTATTAACAATAACATATTTTAATTTCTTGCCCTCGAAAACCCCCACATGCCAATTTTCACGTCAAAATTTTAATTTGACTCTGACTTATTCGTGAAAAACTGACAAAAACAAATAACTTTAACACGCTGTATTTAAGCGGACCCATATTTATATGAAAAAGTAGTCGTATTTTTTTGTGCTGAATGTTCACCTGTAACATAGACCATCATTTTTGAAACACCCTATATATATATATATATATATATATATATATATATATATATATATATATATATATATATATATATTATATATATATATATATATATATATATATATATATATATCACACCGATAACTCAACAAATAATGGGCCGATTTTGATAAAATTTGACACGTACCTTCCTTTTATAAATGGCTTGGACAGGTTCGATAGTCAGGAAAATTGGAAGAGGTTTTCCCAAAAAATTTGGAGTTTTCATTCGCAAAAAATTTGTAACTTAAAAAATAAAGAACATATGATAACCAAATTTGGCAGGTAGGTTTATGATATAAAAAGTAAATCATACACCAAAATTTAGATTTCTATGTTGCAATAAAAAATAGTAATAATAAAATATTTTGTGCCAGATTATTTCTATGAAAATTCACTACCATAACAGACTTGCTGCGTCCAGGTTTTTTTTTTAAATTATTTAATGTAATAACATAAGTTTCCGTGTTTCATTGACGATTTTTTGTACAGGTGATAATTTTCTGTTTTCTTCAAAATTGATCTAATAATGGAACACTATGTACAGTTCTGATTAAATTTTTTCTGCACAAATAAATAACACTAACGTATAATTTTATCCACTTTATTATATACAGTTCTCGCTACCAATTCTGAATAAATTCACTATGTCGATATAGAAACAAGGGATTAAAATCTAAATTGTAAGGTTGGCAGCAAATATTGCAGTGTGAAAAAATCTCGTAAACATGTAGCATATATTGAAAATTTCAAACGTGAAATTCTGTTTGAGCGAATGGAACTCTGAGTAATATAATTCCTCAAATAAAGTGGTATGTACGCACGAACTGCATACCTGTCATTGAAGTATATTGAGTTTTACAAAACGATAAAAATCTAAATCTGTCAGGCATGTTTACATAAATTCCTATTGAATTTTCTTTAAATTAGCTAGGTTTAATAAATAATAGTGGTATGTATGAACATCAGGATCAATTTGTATAGCAATGTGAAAGAGCTTGGAAAAATGCAACACAACTTAATTTACAAAGCTCCTGACGTAGGAAGTCAATTATGATGGGAATTTTTATAAAAAAAATTCAAATGCTATTTTACATTAACTTAAAAACTTTGATTTCCATACCTAAAATAATCTGTACTAAGGTAACTTGTGTACCAAAACCGTATTAAACTAATCTGAAATATGAATCCATGTTATACCACTTTTTAGTGATAAAATTCCCTAATTGGGAGATCCCGACTTTTAAATATTGAAAAATTTTCCTCAAATGAGCGCTAACTAGGAACCCTAGACCCAAATCCGCGGCCAGTTTCACTTTTTATCTTATATTTAGTCAGCGTGAGATTTAAACCGGCGTCCCTTCGCTCATCAGCCATGCATCTAGCAATTCCACCACTGTTAACTTTGTATCACACTCTGCAATGAAAGGTAGATAACCGATAATGACCTTAAGTTGTTTATTTGTAATATGTAAGGTCTTTCCAGGCAGATTTTGCAACTACTTTAAGAAATGAGGAGTGTAGCATAAATCTAAAACATTCTAATATACATTTTATGCAATATTTACTATTTATAAACCGCAATACTTATACTAATTTTCACGTTTCAAACCTCCAGTTTGACATTCACAGGAGAAAAATTTTCAAATTTTTACACCAATCTTTCTGGTACTTGTTGAACTTTTGGCGCCATGAAAAGATACACGTTGTCTGTAATATTTAATAGATCTTGTTTAGTACATACACTATTTTGGTATTGCGTCTTTTCTGACTTTTAGTGGCACTAAAATTTTGCTTTATTAAGTGAACTTAGAGACCTAAATTTTGCTGCAGAGTTTAGCTTTTACAATATAAACCAGCTTGCCAAATTTCAAAATATCGAGCAAAAACTAAAAATTGGGTTTTTCGAAAAATTAAAATATCATCGCCATCTTGTACACAAATTCAATAAATATCGGCAGTTTTGTATTAGCGACTACGACCAATCGAATGGCATTAACGAGTTTTTTTGGGCATTCTATTTTTTTGCAACCACAGCTAATTTTGTTATTTCTTATGGCCGCCATATTGGATTTATCCATCATTAAATAGAGCATAAATAGAGGTTTTGAGCCATGTATAACATGCCTATATTTATTTTTAAAATCCGTTTTTCACTTACTTGGCTGTGAAAGCAAAAAACCTTTGGCCCAAAATATCATAAAAAAATATCTTTATTTATGATTCTAAAGTTAACAACTGAAACATTATTTATAATTAAGCTAAAAAAAAAGCCTGGACGCAGCAAGTGCGTTATGGTAGTGAATTTTCATAGAAATGATCTGGCACAAAATATTTTATTATAACTTTTTTTTTGTAACATAGAAATCTAAATTTTGGTGTATAGTTTACTTTTTATATCGTAAATCTACCTACCAAATTTGGTTATCATAGATTTTTTATTTTTTAAGAAAATTTTTTTTTTCAAATAAAAACTCAAATTTTTTCCAGAAAACCTTATCCGATTTTTCTGATTAACGAACTTATCAAAGATTTTTACAAAAGGAAGGTACATGCCAAATTTTATCAAAATCTGCCTATTATTCTCTGAGATAATTTTTTTTTTCGAATGAAAACTCAAAATTTTCCCGGAAAACCTCGTCCGATTTTCCTGACTAACAAACTTGTCAAAGCTATTTACGAAAGGAAGGTACATGCCAAATTTTATTAAAATCGGCCCATTATTTTTTGAGATAAGAATTTTTTTCGAATGAAAACTTAATATTTCCCGGAAAACCTCGTCCGATTTTCCAGACTAACGAACATATCCAAGCCATTTACAAAAGAAAGGTACATGCCAAATTTTATCAAAATCGACCCATTATTTTTTGAGTTATCGGTGTGATACATATATATATATATATATATATATATATATATATATATATATATATATATATATATATATATATATATATATATATATATATATATATATATAATTGAAACTGACCCCGGATATGGGTTCTAGGGGTCCTAGTTCGCGCTCATTTGCAAAAAATGTTTCAAAATTCAAAAGTCGGGATCTCCCCATTAGTGAATTTTTTCTACGAAAATTCACTAAAACTAAAAATCGATGAGAAAGCATTGAATTAAAGTAAATTAGAGAAAATACTTGAAAATTCCACCGTTGTTATTACTGGACGTCCTGCAGCGATGAATTAGAGACATACATGCATGTTTAAACATTTGTCCAGGGATTTCTTCTATGGCTTGAACAACGGCTATATCAAGTTGTTCTACCGTATTATAAAGAGTACAATAAACTTTATCCTTTAAGTATCGCCAAATGCAAAAATCAAGAGGCGTAAGGTCCGGAGAGCGTGCCGGCCGGGCAACCGGACCTCGACTTCCGCTCCAGTTATTTCCATGTTGCTGATTCAAATCAGTTATAATTCTTGCGTTATGTGGAGATGCTCCATCTTGCTGGAACCATATGTTCGCTCTATCTTGAAGAGGTAAGTTTTCTACAGTTTCATCGACGTAGTTTTGTAATATTTCAAGATATCGAGGTGCAGTCAAATTATTATGAAAAATGTTAAAATAGTACGTGTCCGTTTATGACTCCTAGCCATACAATAAAACCTCACCTAACTTGATGGTGCACCTCACGATTTACGAACGGATTTTGATCGGCCCAATACACGTTGTTGTTTCTGTTAAATTCTCGGCAGTTTGTAAATCTGCTTTCAAGACCACAGAACCTTAAGTGAAAATTGGAGATTTTCTTGGCATTTCTTTACGAACCAATTACAAAACAACATTCTCCTTTCTAAGTCACCATCTCGGAGTCCTTGACTAATATGTCCTTCATATGGACGATACTTAAATGTTATAAGGATTCTCTGACCAGTTGATTCAGACACTTCAACATTATTTTCCAGTTGACGAAAGGAGGTACGAGGATTGTGAATGACACTTTGCAAAACAAGATTTTCTATATTTTTAGTAGGCACTCTATTTCCATCGTGTTTTAAAGGAATCATAGGTAATTAAATTATTTCTAAGCATTGTGAAGGTCGATAAACCTGATCGCCATCTTTCCGGATATCGCTGTAAGTACATATCTTGAGCTCGTTCAGCGTTCCTATGGCACAAAATGAAACAATTATACATGTCCACTTTTTCCCAATTTGAAAACCTTTCCATATTAAATTTAGTTAGTAGTGTAACATAAAAATATCGCAATTATTTGATAAATTTTAAAACTCTTAACAGATAAAAACTAATAAATGACAATGTTTTGAAATAGAGTTACAAAGCTACGACAACAAACACAATTATGACATTTGGTTTCACACTCAAGTAAGTGAAAAACAGTTTGTTCAATGAATTTACATTTTCTGCCATCCAAAGATAGGCTTGTTATTGCGCAATAATAAAGAACAAAATTGGTTATAGTTGCAAAAAACTAGAAGGCCTAGAGGAAGTTCTATTGGCCGTAGTCGCTAATACAAAAATACCAAACTTTATTAAATCTGTTTACAAGATGGTGAAGATATTTCAATTTTTTGAAAAAGCCTATTTTTAGTTTTGGATCAATAAAACCCCCGTAGATATTTTTAATTTCGATTGGACTCAAAATAGCGCAACTTCTTTCTCATTTAACCAAAAGTGTATCTCTTACCGTTTCCGAAATTGCTATGTAGTTACTTTTATCTAGAACATATGTATATATATATATATATATATATATATATATATATATATATATATATATATATATATATATATATATATATAACTTTTGCAACTATGGGCAGTCACCGACGCCAGGGAGCAGTTTCATATATATATATATATATATATATATATATATATATATATATATATATATATATATATATATATATATGGTGGCGCATTGAAAACGAAACAGACCGATTTGCGTCCAGAGAAATTTTTTTAGGAAACGCTGAAACACGTCAGTTTTAATATTGAGGGGGACATGTTTTGACATAAAACTCAACTTTGTCACATCAACCCCTTAAGGGTGGTGATTACAACCCTTATATTTTAAATAGGGAAATTGGGTCGAGTGTTACATCATTTGAAAGCTCTTTCTTTTCTAAATTCAGCACACTAATTTTTTTGGAAGTTTTATCGACTCGTTTAAAAATTATTCACAGTTGAAGATGCAAAAACGCATTTCACTCAGTCCGATAAGAAATATGCTGATAGTCAATGTTTTGTTAGTTTGTAAACAAAAAATTGACTATCAGAACATTTCTAATCGGAATGAGATAATTTCAGTTTATCGGTCGGTTTGATACTTCATAGTACTACCGAAAAGTAATTTCACAGCGGTGTATTCTGTAGAAGAAAGAGTTAAAATAATTACTGTTTTTTTCAAAAACGATGACTGTGCCAACCGTACCGCAAATTTGTTTAATGAACGACATCCGAACAGACATGTTAACAGAAAATACATGTTTGAATTAGTTCCAAAGTTTCGACAAAGTGGTTCACTAGCTAACAAAAAACGAGATCCTGAACGTGAATTTCCGGTTAGAAATGAGACTACTGAGATTTAAGTTTTAGGACAAATTGCTGCAAACCCAACTTTGAGCACGAGAAAAATGGCCACTGTTTCAAACATCAAAAGAAGAACCATTCAGCGAATATTGAAGCATCACAAATTTCACCCGTACAAAATTAATATTGTACAACAACTGAATGAAGATGATTTTGATCGGCGGCTGTTTTATTGATCTCTACAGTCAATCGTCATAATTGTCGTTATTGGACAGATAATAATCCAAGAATTTTTCACGAAGTATACACTCAAACTCCACAGAAACTGAATGTCTGGACTGGCATTTTTGGAGACCGTTTAATCGGACCAATTTTTCTTGATGGAAATTTGAGTGGCGAAACGTATTTGGAGTTACTAGAAGATATCGTTTACCCTCTACTAATTGACATTGTTGAAAATGATAATCGCTATCAAGAAAATCAATTAGTGCTTCAACAAGATGGAGCTCCTCCGCACTTTCACAACGTGTTAGGGAGTTTTTGAACAGAGAGTTTCCAGAGCAACGGATTGGGCGTAGAGGTGCTATTGAGTAGCCCCCTAGATAACCGGATTTAACTCATTTAGTCCTCTTTCTATGGGGCCATTTAAAGAGTAGATTTTACGCAACAGAACCTGAGTCTCTGGAAAAATTACGAGGAGGCATTGTTGAAGAGTGCCGTCTAATAACTCCACAAATGCTCCAGAATGTCAGAGTTCGTTTTGAACAAAATTTGTACTTTTGTATGGAAGCTGGTGGTCAACAATTTGAGCACTTACTTAACTGAATAAACATTTATGAACGTTTGGTTTTGTTTATTAGTCTTTTTTAACGAAAAATTGACTAATTAGTGCATTTATTATCACAATGAATGAAATACGTTCTTGCAACTTTAACTGTGAATAATTTTAAACGAGTTGATAAAACTTCCAAAAAATTAGTGTGCTGAATTCAGAAAAGAATGTGCTTGCAAATAAAGTAACACTCGAGCCATGTTCCCTATTTAGAATATAAGGGTTATTATCACCACCCTTAAAGGGTTGATGTGACAAAGTTGAGTTTTATGTCAAAACATGTCCCCCTCAATATTAAAATTGACGTGTTTTAGCGTTTCTTAAAAGAATTTATCTGAACGTAGATCGGTCTGTTTCGTTTTCAATGCGCCACCCTGCACACACACACACACACACAACACACACACACACACACATATATATATATATATATATATATATATATATATATATATATATGGGTGGGTTCAAATTTATATCACCCTATATATATATATATATATATATATATATATATATATATATATATATATATATATATATATATATATATATATATATATATATATATATAGGGTGATATAAATTTGAACCCACCATGGGAATCTCGCTTATTATCGAAGATAGAGGGTAGGTTTAAATTTGACACAGTTGCTCAATTTTGTGCTCCTTAATACGCCGCAGGCAAAACCAATTTTCTGTAACTGCCGTTCAAGAAATTGTAAAAAAACTCAAAAAAGCGATTTGGATTTTCGCCTCTATCTCATTTATTTGAACTCTTATAAGAAACAAAAAGCACATTTAGAGACATTTTCAGTTTTCTATCCAATAGTGGACTAAAAAATTTTGTACAGCACTTCGCCTTCTTTGAGACATCTTCAACTTTCTATTTCTCACGAGCACAATATTGGATTTTGACGTCATAGGATTCCTGTTTTTTTTTCTGAATTCAACAATGTATAACATGTTGAGAAAAAATGTTTAAAAATTTTGCTCAGACAGTGAAAAATCACTGTAATTTGTCTCTTGACGTTGGCTGTGGAATTTCAAAACGTCAACAAATATTTCTATCATCGGTGATATCGTTATAATAGAAAGATGCAGTTCAATAATGTCGACTTACGTCAATATTATAGGGTTGTCAATTATTTTCACGTAATGTTCTCTAAATTCGTCTCTGCGGTATACCCAAACCTACAGAGAATTGAAGGATCATTATTGTATCCAATTAATGCAGGAGTCCCTCAAGGTTCAGCTTTAGCCCCTACTTTGTTTCTTCTCCACATCAATGACCTCCTCTCTAGCACATCCAACCCAGTTCACAGTTACGCGGACGACAGCACCCTCCACTCAAATATACAATATTCTAAGCCTGTCTCTTTAGCTCAATTAGATGAGGATCGGAGACTCGTGGAGGGTTCTCTCTCTGGGGATTTCCAAAAAATATTAGACTGAGAAGTAGAAATCCTGTACAATTCAACTACACCAAATATCAGTCTTGCTTTCTATCTCATACACCAGTCCTAGACCCATCACAATGAAAAACCAAGTTATTCAAAGTAATGCGTCCTTTTCACTTGTTGGCATTTCTGTGGATCGAAATCTCAATTGGCACGAACATGTACCATCAATTGCAGAAGCGGCTGCTAAGAAATTAGGTTTAATCTTCCTGGCTCGCAAATACTTCTCACCAGTTAATCACTATACCTTATATACTTCACAAATAAGGCCGAACCTCGAATACTGCTCCCACATCTGGGGTGCCGCTGCCGTTTCTACACTCGCTATCCTGGACTCTTTTCAGAAGAGACCTATACGTCTCATCGGTGACCCTACCCTCACCCAAAGGCTGCCATCCCTTGCCCACTGACGTGCCGTTGGTGACCTCTCTCTAGTTTATAGATATCTGCACGGGCACTGCTCAGAGGGCTTTCTTCCATAATTCCTCCACCTGCTGCCCCCAACAGATCTACCTGGGGAACAGACCGAATATACCCTTTTACTGTCCAAGTCACAAGATATGGAACATCTTGTTATGCCCGCTCTTTTGTCCCGAGGACTTCCAAGTTGTGGAATTCCTTGCCGGCAAATGTTTTTCCTTCTCCCCCGAACCTCCAAGCCTTCAAGTCCAGAATTAACAATTTGCTTCTTTCCTCCTTGTCGACACCCACGGTACAATAGTATTTAAGCTGTGAGCCCTCGTGGTGTGTTGTTGAAAAAAAAAAACCAGTGATTAAACATGTACATTTGTCGAGAATGGTACGCTTGTTGATCATGAACTTTCGGCAATACCTGATTTTTTCGACAACAAAACGAAAAAATCACGCCACCTTCCTCCGGTTCCTTTAAAATCTGGTAAAGTGCTTCTGCCCTCAGTTTACGCGAGTTTTTCGCGGTAACTAAGCTGGCCTTGGTATCCTGATTATTGCAAATTTTAATTTTTTGGTCAACTGTAAGCATGTGGAGCAAACGTCAGTCCGAGGTGTGTCGAAGCCTAGGTTATATTCGGGGTTCAATCTGAGTTTAAAATAACTCTCTTTTACTGGAAAATTGATGTTTCCCATCATGTATATTTTCCACATCAGCATGATGCTCACAGAGGAGTCGAGATATAAGCGTTGGCTGTGTCCTCGGCAATAGTGGGACTCAATTGCCTTAAATTTGTTTATTAAATTCATACCTGAATCTATCTTGGCCGTATTCCTTTCCAATTTTCTATCGCCCCTACGATTTTCCCTGGCTGGTAAAGAGGTATTAAAAAAGTTTTTAGTGATAATGCTAACTCTTCTTCTAGCTATGCATAAAAGTTCCATGAAAGCTTTTTTACAAACAGACAAAAAAGTTTTTTGCTGAGTGAGAACGTAAAACTGGGCTTGAAATACTTTTCGAGTATGTCGATCATAATTTTTTGATCGCTTACGCTCTACAGGAACAGTTCTACAATATTATAAAATAAAATTGTCCTGAAACAGTTTTTCTCTCGTTTCGTAGAACATTCTGTTAAACACTTTTATTTCAGCCATAGTAAGGGAAGTACACTAAAATGGTTGTTTTGTCTCCACAAGCTTCTAAAATGGAAGCAAATGCGGACTGTACCTAAAAAATAGGTATCCATTAGTGATTAACTTTCATCATTTTTGTATTAAATGTTACAGAGAGTTCACGGACACAAAAAACTCAGCTGACTATTATGAACACGCGTGACAAGTCGCGACAGGATATTACAGGATTTGGAATACACAATACTCTGTGAAATAAAGTGCATAAAACGTGTTGGAGATTGTACGCTTTGATTTTAAAAAGCCATTCAGTATATTGTACACTTTGAATCATACTTGTCAAAGGAGACGTTTTAAAACAAAATCTAATTTTCAAGCGTAAAATACAATGGAGTGTCATCATTTTGATCGAAAAGAGTGAGTTATTCGAATTCGGCGCTGAAAATTGCATTTGAACGATATCTATATCATTTCCTATGAAAATAGGAGATCATTCACTTTGAAACTAGACCCCTATATATACAGAGTGTGTCCTCGAATCGAAGCTTGAATATGTGGAAAAGTAAAAAAATTCAATTGAAATTTCATCTTCTACAATGATACGAAAGAGTACACCAAACGTTAACATTTCTCAAAATACCGCCTCTGAATTTTTTACATAACCAGAATTCATTTCAGACCAGAATCGACAATTCTGTGATGAAGGTACATCGTTACTAGTAACAGTCGATTCATGAGAGAAAATAATAATTTTATGGGAATTTAGACCCTCTATAATCTTCTCAGCTAAAGTGAGAAATTATGAGCTTCCGAATTGATCTTCTACCGTGTGAATTCTGGGGCACAACAGGCCAGAGAGGCCGTGGTGCAGGGACTCAAAAGTGTACGACCCCTGTATAATAATAATAATAATCATAATAATAGTAATAATAATAATCATAATAATAATCCACTATCAAACCGCCTAAAGTCTACCAGATATAGCTTCAGTATAAAAATCAATGGCAGAGAGCAAATGAGGCTAAATCATCTGCTGTATATGGATGATCTTAAGCTAATGGCCTCCACAAAGAACCACCTGGAACAACTCCCTAAAATCGTGGAAGGGTTTGCCAGAGATGTTGACATGTAGTTTGGGCTTGACAAATGTTGCACCTTATGTGTAGTCAGAGAGAAAATACAACCAGGTGTGTATGCAATGCAGAACGGCCAGCAAGTTGCCTCGATGGATGTGAAAGAGAGTTAGAAATACCTGGAAATACAGCAAGCGAGGAAAATAAATCACTCGGTAATGAAGAACGATCTAACAAATGAGTTTACGAAACGATTAAAGCAGGTGGTGACATCACATCTTAACAGCAAGAACCTGACTAAAGCTCTGAATACATATGCATGTTCTGCACTTAGCTACTCATTTGGGATTGTGAACTGGAGTAAAACGGACACCGAAAATCTACAACGGAAGGTGGGAGCCCTCCTAACACAATCCAAAATTTATCACCCCTGTAGTGCTATCGAGCGAGTAACCCGACCTTGACACCAAGGTGGAAGAGGAGTGTTGGATATTGGTAAACAGTTGGACCAGCAGATAGTGAACCTGCGTACATATTTCCATCAGCAGGCGCTTACTTCCGAACTACATCGTGCCATATGCGAGGCAGATATTCAACACCGCTACAATTAAAAGAAAGTGAAATACAAAGTCACCATCGGACTGATCAGGAGAAGCTGCAATCTTGGATGCAGAAACATCTCCATGGGCGAATCTGAATGAGACCTCCCAGACACATGTCGACAAACTGGCATCGAACTACTGGCTGGTGTCCGGACAGATCTTTCCAGAGAGAGAGAGAGAGAGGTTTTTTTGTTGGCCATACAAGATCAGGTCATCCCAACAAGAAACTACCTGTAGTATAGAGCTGGAGATAATTCGGCCCAAGATGACAAATGTAGATTTGTGTCAGTCATCACAGACTATTCAGCACGTCACCTGAGGATGTCAAGCATTTGCTGCAACAGAGTATAAAGAGAGGCACGACGCAGTTGCTAAAATTCTTCATCAGGATCTGGCTCCAAAACTGGGACTTTTAAAACTTAGTAAGGTGTCCTACTATAGATAAACGCCTTAGCGTGTTCTAAAGAACTCAAGATACAGGTTGTACTGGGATTGGACCGTGCTCACAGATTTACGAGTTGCCCACAACAGACCAGATATAATAATAGTGGATAAATCCTGCAACCAAGTGACGCTGATTGATGTGGCCATTCCAAATACTAATGATCTAGGCATAAAGTACAACAAGAAGATCATTAAGTACAGTGACCTCGAGATACAAGTAAGGAGACAATGGAGGGCAGATAGTGTCCGAGTGATTCCAATAGTCATGTCGTCAACAGGTGTGGTTCCTAAGAATTGTCGACAGATCATTGAGAGCCTGGGCCTTGGAGAACATCTTTATAAGGTTATGGAACTGCCCAGGCCATGCGGAGATTCCTGGAAAAAGAGGATATGTCGTGTTGTCGTTCAGGGCCCGATAACTTGGAAAGGGCTCCATCTGAGCTCAGTCCCTTTAGTATCTGAGATACCTGGGATGAGTGAATGTTCCCCTTTGAGGGAGTGTGAAAGCCCTTCAGGCTAAAGTTAATAATAATAACAACGTGTAAAGAAATCTACCTTTTTACGGTTTAGTAATTAGTGATAAGCTGTTGGAATACTGAATCCATTTCTAACACATAACTTATGCTATAGGTAATATACGCCTATAATTTTTTAATTAGACGAGGTAATTAAACGACAGTGAGAGTTTCGAAAACATTTTTTAAATAAGAGCGAATTAGGGCCCCTAGAACCCATATTCAAGGTCCGTTTGAATTTTAAAAATCGGCTCACGTCTTTATAAAGAATTGTAAAACAGTTTGTTCTTTTATCTTTAAACTTAAACCTAAAAATAAAACGTCATCTAAGATCGAAACAGTTGTCGAATGTGTTTCAAGTACCAATTCAATTAATTCTGTGATTACCTGTTTATTTAATTTACTTTTAGGATACAACATAAAATTTCCTGGGGGCAGCAAGTAGCGGTCTGCATAACTATCACGTCAATAAACAATTTATGACCTAGCTTCCGTGGTTTAGTGGTAGAATGACAACCTGACACGCGGGCAGCCTGGATTCGATTCCCGCGCAATGCATTTAACATTTTGTTTTGTTTCACTTTAATATTTGGCAGAACAATAGCGTCCAGATTTCATACGTTTGGAACAAGACCTAATTTTTCTTTAGAATGTCTGGATAACTTTGTCACTTTTGAGTCTGAATTTATAATTTTCAGCAGACATTTTTTATTATCAGTGAATTTTCATTATGAAAATTCAGTAATAGAGAGGTATCGATGGTGAGACTTTGCAAAAATTTCTTCAAATGAGCGCGAATTAGGACCTCTGGAACCCATTTCCATGGTCAGTTTAAATGTCTCTCAAATTGTCTAAGTGATTGAAACGAAAATTTAAAACTTAAAAGAACATTGACAGATGTGGTTGTGTACCAATTTTCAAGTCGTTTGATCAAAGGAAAATGAAGTTATTTGAAATTAATAATAAAATATCCCTCGACATCATTTCAGATTCTGTAATGCAATATCTACAATGTTGGACAGTAACAGATGACGCTTTCTGAACTGCTATGCTATTTAACTAAATCGTAGATAAAAATCTAAACAATGGAAGTTATTGCAAGATGTCAGACTGGAGAACATTGTGAGAGATGCGACAGGGACGACATCTCGGTGCAGGACCAGGTAGTATGTTGTGACGACAGCTCTAGTTTACACAAAATTTTATAGATAGGGCTGTATACAATGTACAACCAACTAACAATTTTGTAAATTGCCAGCCTTGGACCATTTCTTTCCTAATACCGGGACAAAGTTTTTGTCCAAAAACACTAAATTTTAGCATGCGAATGTATACTAATAAATAAATTTTTTAATGAAAGTGATTTAATTTGTTTAAAAGCAATCTAGAACGATGTTTCATTATGTATAAATATTAAGCACCCCATTCTTCACGTTCACGGTATTTAAAATTAAAAGCCATCTCTCTCTCTCTCTCTTTCTCCTAGTTTAATCTGACCACACGTAGCTATTTGACATAGAGAAGCGTGTACGCTTTGCGCATCGCATAACCTCGAAATCGACTCCGCTGATGCTAATTGCTAATACCTTATTAGGATCTTATAATATAAAACCACTAGGTACCTACCTATATTCTAAGGTTAATACAAATAGTATGTAAATAATAACCCAACTTTTAATTTTAACTTAACTTTAACAAAATGACTGTAGTAGGATATTATCATTGTAACATCCAATGAAACAAATATGAAAGTTATATGTAAACTGAATATAGATTGTAGATATTGTATATATTCCCTAATGAACTCTATACAGAATTCACGGGTAATTACACCAAAGTGAAACAAAATTATTTTAAGAATAATTATACCTACCGCAAACTAATACAGTAAGTACTTATAATATCTAGGTAGGTACTACAAAGTACGTACTTACCTAGTTAAAATTTTATAAACATATGTTTAGGTTATATTATTACAATTTTAATTTCAAAATTTTGTATTGTTTATATTTATTTCATTTTCAAAAAGTATGGATACAGCAATAGTAAATAAGTGTTGAAAAGAGTTTAAGTGCGTTATGGTAGCGATTTTTTATTAAAATATTTCAAATGGTAATAACCCAATTTCCCATTAAACTAGAATCTTCACTTTTGATACATAGTAAAACCTATATAAAAGCAGCGTGGGCACTAAATTTTAAAAATAACACAATGAGCTTCACAGATAATTACACATTTGTTTTAAAAAACCTTTTTGTTATTTTCTTTGCAGAAACTGGTTCGACTGAGTTGATTGAAACCGATCATTCAAGCGATTAATGTGGAAAACTACTTACCTGCCACCTATAATTTCATAGGTGCATTCCGTTTGTAAATAAAAATTAAATTTTCAGTAAATTGGCAGATTATCACAGGATGGGTGTTTAGAAAAACATTTTCAGAAATACGCTTAGAATCCCTTCTGGATGCCCAAACCACAAGAAGAATTTCTTGCAAATAGCCCACAAGAAAGTTACGGGACCAAGAGTAAATAGGGGTGCTGGGCGGAAAAGAATATAAAAAGGAAAAGTGAGCAGAAAGTGCAAAATAAACAGTTTAGTTGGACCTCTTTAAGCTACCTTTATCCCATTTTGCAGCTATACCTCCTTAAAATCCTGTTTACCGCGCGCATAACCTCTATATTCACCGCAGGTCCCGTAACTTTTTTAGGGGTTGCTCCAAAGGAATTTTTCTTGTTTACATTGTTCTCATTTATGCATTGAGGGTGATTGTAGGCATGCAGAAGGGGAAGGAGAACCCCCGCGTCGAAGCAGCGAACCAAGATTTTCAATTTATGTTTAAATTGTTATTTCATTTCATTTTTAAAAATATTTTTCCAAAAATGATTTTGAGGTTGCCTTATTTGTCAGTCTTATATAGTAAGCTGAAATATTTTATCATTTTCAAAGAGTATGGATACAGCGACCGTAAATAAGTGTTGGAAAGGATCTGGGTACAGCAAATATGTTATGGTAGAAAATTTTCGTAAAAATATTTCAAATCCGAGAGCTCAATAAATTTTCCATTAAGCTAGAATCTTCAATCTTGAACCATAGTAACAGCTATGTACGCACCGTGGGTAGTAAATTAAAGAAAAATAACATAATGAGCTTCGGGGATAACTACAAATTTGTTTTAAAAAACCTTTTTTGTTGTTTATTGTTTGCAATAACTGGATGGGTTGACTAAAACAAAACCATCCAAGCAATTAATAAGGAAAAATACCTGCCACATTTATAATTTGACAGCTACATTCCCTTGGTAAATAATTATTTTTTTTCTGAAAAACTTTTGTAACTTTAATGAAATTTGTAACACAATTTTGTTAAAGACACTTGCAGTACTTACATATTATATCTATTTTTTAGCTCCATATAATTTTTTTTTCAAATAATCGCTAACAGGGACTCTAAAACCGATCTCCAAGGTCCGTACGCACTTGTTGCGTCCCGAAAGTTTTGTTATTATTGAATTTTTATTAAGAAAATTTGCTAATAAAGAATGTTTTTTTAATTATTTTTTTGTGTTTGGACAAACCGGTTCCGTTAGGTTGACTAAAGGGAAATCCTCCAGGCGACTAATACGGAAAAATGCCTGCCACGATTATAATTTCTCAGATATTTTCCTTTCCTAAATAAGAATTACGATTTCTTTTGGAAAGCTTTTGTAACTTTCACGAAATTTATAATACAAGTTTCTTTTAAAGAGACTTAGGCTTAGGCCTTGATATAGCAAATTTTAATTTTCTAGCTTCGTAGAAAATTGAGTGGGTCTCTTTCTCAAAACGAGCTACAACTCAAGTTTAAAATATTTTTTAATAATAGGGCGATATCGATGGTAACACTTTCGAAAAAATTCTTCAAACGAGTCCATGTTAGGACCTCTAAAACTAATCTTTAAGGTCTGTTTAAATTTAAAGTATTAATTAATATTCCGTGCTAATTGTATACAATTCTTACGAAAATTCACTACTATAACGCATCGAAATTTTTAGGTTTAGTCAACGGACTGACTTTATTAAAAACGACGTCAAAGTTTTATGAAGAATCGTCACTTTAACGCACTAGCCGCGGCATAACTTTTTACAACTACTAATTACGATAAATTTATGCTTTTCCAAATCAGATTTTTTTTGTTATAACGCTACATATATTTTGGATCGATTGAAACAATTGTACGTTTCTAATTTTGCGTAAACTTTATCATAGCCTCATTATTCACAAAATCGTCTCCTTTGTTATTTATAGCTTACCTTCATTTTCAATGCTTTTTAAAAAGCTGAAGATAATTTTGCTGCGGTCAACAGTCTCTCACCTCGAAATGATGACTTTCTAATATTAGAATCACTACTATTTCTACAACGCTCAAATATATAGAACATTTTGTAATAATATACAAGACTAATTTGTGGAAAGGTGTATGAACTTACTATTTAATTGTTGCTTGGTATCTTAGCTAATATCTTTGCATTTTGTTTGCAGACGTAGACTAAGATTATACTGCAGATTATCAAGCTTAAAATTAAAAGCATTATTATAAATGGTTGTAGCTTAAAGTACTAATATAAAAAATATCACTTTATCTAAAATCAATTTATCTAGCTCTTTGTTGTTACATAATGTTAAAATCAAACTAAATAACTTGATTACAAATTGTGTAACTTTGGAAAATAAACACATGAAAAAATCGTAATGAATGAAGGCAAAGTTATTGAAACTGTTAATCAACTAAAAAAATGGAAGTGTCCTGAATCGAATGATGTATATATATATATATATATATATATATATATATATATATATATATATATATATATATATATATATATATATATATAAATTTTAGTAATGTTTCTATTTTACACTGTGAAACCTTAAGTAATAAAAGAATGTGTTTAGATACGGTCACTCTAGACCGGAGACAGAGCAATATAAAACTTCACCCTACCAATCGCTGTGCAGACTAGTTCAAGGCACAGTGATCTTGGAATGGGTGGAGTAAGACTAAGGGTATGCACAATCAACCAAGGGTTGCGGTGCTATCGGGGCGGCAAGGCCGCGGACGAGCCCTGAGGGAACAAAAAAAATGTGTTTAGAAGAATTTGAAATTACTTTTAACGAAAATTTAATAAACTTAAAGAAAGATAATAATTTTAGAAATCACTACCCCTAGTTATATTTCCTAGACAAAACCAAAAAACAAATTCAATTAGACAATATTTAGCTTTATATGTCAGTTTGGCACTTTCCGACTTCACTCAAATTCATAAAAAGGTTTTCTTTTCATGTTTGCTATTACATAATTAGTTTAGTAGAACTCATGTTATATGTAAGTATTTTAAACTTTTATATTTTTCCAAGTAAATTGTAAACTTTTTTTCTTTCCATGTTGTAGCCTTGAGAAAGCAATACAATTTTCCGAAAGCTCGGCCTATAATAAAGAGTTTTATTCTACAACTGACGGCTTTCCCACAATTTTTTGATAAATAACACTATTACCGTCACAAAAATTTAATACTATATATATATATATATATATATATATATATATATATATATATATATATATATATATATATATATATATATTAGCTTAAATACATCAGGTACATAAATAAAAATAAATTCTTTGGTATAGAGCATGTGAAAAAAGAAATAAAAACGCAAATATGACTTACGTAAATAGAACAATAGAAAATAGGCAAATAGGTTAGTAAAATTTACAACGAGCGGCAAAATTATGGAATAAATTAATTAAAATTTGATCGTTTTGTGTTTTGACGAAATGTTCTGACATGTCAACTCTAGTTTTAAAAAGCCTGGACGCAGCAAGTGCGTTATGGTAGTGAATTTTCATAGAAATGATCTGGCACAAAATATTTTATTATAACTTTTTTTTCTTGTAACATAGAAATATAAATTTTGGAGTATAGTTTACTTTTTATATCGTTAACCTACCTACCAAATTTAGTTATCATAGATTTTTTATTTTTTAAGATATCATTTTTTTTTCAAATGAAAACTCAAAATTTTCCCGGAAAACCTCGTCCGATTTTTTTGACTAACGAACTTATCAAAGTAATTTATAAAAAGAAGGTACATAGCAAATTTTATCAAAATCGGCCTATTATTCTTTGAGATAAAAATTATTTTCGAATGAAAACTCAAAATTTTCCCGGAAAACCTTGTCCGATTTTCCTGATTAACAAACTTGTCAAAGCCATTTACAAAAGAAAGGTACGTGCCAAATTTTATTTTATTTACCTGTAAACATTCTAAGGTCATTGACCTGTCTAGGAAACTTTGGCCAGACAGTGACGTCACACGACTTGGGCCAGACAGTCACATTCCAAAGTGTCTAACCCATTACTTCAAATTATTATATTTTGAAAAAACCATTTGGAGCAGGTGAGTTTCGAACCCCGGGCACTCAGATGGGAGGCAACGATGCTACCCATTGAGCTAAGCAGACGCTTGTTAATTTATTGTTTTAGGCTAGTATATATACGACTTTTAATTACAAACAAACCATACATGTAACATAATTAAAGTTTTTGTTATTATTAGACAAATGGATGATTTACAAAATAATAATATGTTTAATATTAGAGGCGGAACCAAAACGGAGGAACCAAAATGGCGGAATAAAAAATGGCGGAATGAAAGATGGAAGCCTAACCTGTGATACCTTAAGCTGACATCCCTGACATTATAAAAATGGCGGCTTTCGTTCTTAAAGATGGTGCCTTTTGCTGATAAAGATGGTTGAAGACTCCATTATTTAAAGATACGTCACCCCAACCTTTAGAGCCGACAAATGAGAGTGAGGTTGATAAGCGAGAATAATGGTATTGGTCGAAGACTCTATGATTTAAAGTTACGCCCCCCATTAAAACAAACCATTCATAAAGCTTTTGTTATTAGACATAAGACATAATAATTAATATGTTTAATATTAGACAGACTATTAGATTTCGCATAGAAATTAGCCGAACGCCACAATTGTTATATGGGTAGGTTCTAAAAATAACACACAGAGGTCGTTGGCAAACAAAAGAAGGAAGTTCAGAAACAAAATAGACAACAGGTTCAAATAGAAAACCAAATATCGTAGAGACAATAGAGGTCGCTGGCAAAACAAAGAAGGAAGCTCAGAAACAAAATGGACAACAGGTTCAACTCTTAAGCTTAGAAACAATGGTTGGTTACAGGTTCAATTCCTTTCTACCCCAAGTGTTTAGTGTCATGTTACTCGTCTAAGTAAGCAGAATGGCGACTAAAATGAGATAAAAAACTTAAAACCCTTATCGCGGAAGATCCGTGAGATGTACGATAGAACCAATACATGCACGGTGTTAAGGAGGCCAAATCAAAGTGGAATATACAATAAAATGGCCACTTCCGGTCTAAACTTTAAATCGTTATATCTTTTCAACGGAAAGTGATAGAAATGAACTGACTTTAAAAATATATCGTTTCATAACAAGCTCTACAAGAAACTGAGATAAAAAACTTTAAACCCTTATCGCGGAAGATCCGTGAGATGTACGATAGAACCAACACATGCACGGTGTTAAGGAGGCCAAATCAAATTGGAATATACAATAAAATGGCCACTTCCGGTCTAAACTTTAAATCGTTATATCTTTTCAACGGAAAGTGATAGAAAGGAACCGACTTCAAAAATATATCGTTTCGTAACAAGGTCTACAAGAAACTGAGATAAAAAACTTTAAATCCTTATCGCGGAAGATCCGTGAGATGTACGCTGGAACCAACACATGCACGGTGTTAAGGAGGCCAAATCAAATTGGAATATACAATAAAATGGCCACTTCCGGTCTAAACTTTAAATCGTTATATCTTTTGAATGGAAAGTGATAGAAAGGAACTATCTTCAAAAATGTATGTTTCGTAACAAGCTCTACAAGAAACTGAGATAAAAAACTTCAAACCCTTATCGCGGAAGATCGGTGACATGTACGATAGAACCAATACATGCACGGTGTTAAGGAGGCCAAATCAAATTGGAATATACAATAAAATGGCCACTTCCGGTCTAAACTTTAAATCGTTATATCTTTTGAATGGAAAGTGATAGAAAGGAACTATCTTCAAAAATGTATGTTTCGTAACAAGGTCTACAAGAAACTGAGATAAAAAACTTCAAACCCTTATCGCGGAAGATCGGCGACATGTACGATAGAACCAATACATACACGCTGTTCAGCAAACCAATAAAATCAATAAAAATGTTACTTTCGGTAGAGCCGTTCTTAGAGCTACATACATGTGTGACACCTCAAAATCATCGTCTAACAGAAGAAATATAATATATAAGTAAGTCAGAACAAGCTGTGTTAACACCTAAAAACAACACACTCTCTCTTAGACTTAATGAAGTTACTTTCAGAAAAAATTTCAACCATATCAGAAAGAACAGTAATCAATAGCGTATTTAAATGTTGACTACATCAAGTGATGCGTGCTACAGACAAATTTTAGTACACCCTCTTAGACTTATTGAAGTTGACGGTACAGGCAGCTGTCAAGCGTACCTAACAAACCAAAGTAAATATGTCTTGAAGAACAGTCTTCAATTGCCCTAAACCAACACATCTCTATCATTTCAGAGTAATCTTAGCCATGTGACCAGTTAAACTAAGTATCTTGAAGTGTAGCTTTTATGTTTATGAGATATAAAATAAGAAAACCAAAGAGTTAATTGTCTATTACAACAACAAGCAGAAGGGGTTGACTTGGTACCTACAGCTGCTACATACTTGGTAAAAATGGGGTGCCACTAGCATTTCAGAGTAATTTTAACCATACAACACTCTAACTAACTGTCTTGAGATGTGGCTTTATGTGTTAATGGGTGGAAATAACAAAACTAAAGAGTTGATTGTCTATTACAACTGTCAGCTAAAGAAGCATTTAGGTAGCCGGAATACCGATATCCTAAATATTTCAAGAGTAATCTTAGTCATACAACACTCTTAACTAACTGTCTTGAGATGTGGCTTTATGTGTCATTGGTTGGAAAATAAGAAAACTAAAGAGTTGATTGCCTATTACAACAGTCAGTTGAAGGAACATTTGCGGTATCGGAATACCGATATGCCAAATGTTCCAACCGAAGGAGCCCACTTAGAGTCACATCTAGGGGGCCGGAATTCCGGCCCCCTAGAAGTGTCGGAAGCAACAATTCAATTAACACCTACAACCGCTACATACTTGTTGGACTTTAGTATGTTTGGTATTAAATTTGGCTTGTTGGATAACCAATCATTTTTATGAAAAATGCAACAATTTTTATTTCTGCGTAAGCGAATTTAATCAGAAATATAGAACCAACCTTCAAGAAACCGAAAAAAGAGGATAAGAACATTAAGAACAAACATTCCGATACCGAAGTGATCCTAAACACACCATATGATGCAAATTCTGTAAATCTCTTTAACAGAAGAAAAACAGAAGTGAAACACCGTAAGACAAATAGAACCGACGTACATAACAGATGTGTCTGAGGAGAAACGTATTCAGAACCTTATTGAGTTTACTAAGTTTTAAGTATACGAACATAACAGTCTATGTACCAACCAACCAACCAACCAACTGTTTTTGAGGTGTAGCCTTTATGTATGTATGTATGTAATTTAATTTTCGATAGTGTAAAATAAAATTAAAAAGTGTGATATATGAAAAAATAAGAAAACTAAAGAGTTGATTGCCTATTACAACGGTCAGCTGAAGAAACAATTAGGTAGCCAGAATACCGATACCCTAAATATTTCAACCGAAGGAGTTCACTTAGAGTCACATCTAGGGGGCCGGAATACCGGCCCCCTAGATGTGTCGGAAGCAACATCTCAACTAACGCCTACAACCGCTACATACTTGGTGGACTTTGGTGGAACACAGACTGAAAACAACTTGATATCTGGTACATATGTCTGTAAAGATTTCATTCTAAATTTAGCCTGTTGGATATCCAATCTTTTCTATGAAAAGTGCAACCAACCAACTAACCAACCACCCAACCAACCAACCAACGTTGAGGGGCGTAGAGATAGCAAGCTATCCAAGTTTAAACTTCTTATTGGAGGTCACTGTATCTTCAAGTATTTGGAATGCCATTGTTTCGTGCTACACAACTGACTGTGTTGGTTAAAGGACCGAAGTTTAGCCTCGTGTTTATTAAAGACTAAAGTTTAGCAGGTACTAATTGTTTTCACATTCACTGTTGGCTACCGACTGAACCTTAGCTCCTCGTCTTAATATTCGACAAACAACACAGACAACACAACTTATTGTTTTCACCTTCACTGTTGGTTAACGACTGAACCTTAGTGGACGCTTCTGAGTCAAACAAGAAGAAAACAATTTAAAACACATCTACGATGACCATGAGGCAGCCGACATGGACTTTGAACAATTTTTAAAAATAGATGCGGCCAGGTTAGTTGATCAACCATCCAGGTCAGTCTTCACCTTCACTGTTGGCTACCGACTGAACCTTAGCGGAAGCTCCTCGTCTTAATATTCGACAAACAACACAGACAACACAACTTATTGTTTTCACCTTCACTGTTGGCTACCGACTGAACCTTAGCTCCTCGTCTTAATATTCGACAAACAACACAGACAACACAACTTATTGTTTTCACCTTCACTGTTGGTTAACGACTGAACCTTAGTGGACGCTTCACGTCTTAATATTCAACAGACAACAACGACAGCTGTCATACAGCCGTCTGACATGACAGACAGCTGTCATACAGCTGTCATACAGCTGTCTAACACAGCTGTCTAACACAGCTGTCTAACACAGCTGTCTAACACAGCTGTCTAACACAGCTGTCTAACACAGCTGTCTAACACAGCTGTTTAACACAGCTGTCTAACACAGCTGTCTAATAGGGCAGACATATGTCTAAAACATGTCTAGCAGATGTGTAACAGTCACTCTTTTGCGGAACATAAGCTGAATGTTTTTAAGTCAAACAAGAAGAAAACAATTTAAAACACATCTACGATGACCATGAGGCAGCCTACATGGACTTTGAACAATTTTTAAAAATAGATGCGGCCAGGTTAGTTGATTAACCATCCAGGTCAGTCACAGCTGACGCTATAAATAAAAACGATGCTGGAAGCGAGTGACGTCACAAGAAACGGTGGTCCACCACCTTGTCATGGAGCTAACCCGGTATTAACCTGGAAAGCTTAGAGGTCTAACCTGGGCACATGCACTCCACCACCTTGTCATGGAGCTAACCCGGTATTAACCTGGAAAGCTTAGAGGTCTAACCTGGGCACATGCACCACCGTTTCTTGTGACGTCACTCGCTTCCAGCATCGTTTTTATTTATAGCGTCAGCTGTGACTGACCTGGATGGTTAATCAACTAACCTGGCCGCATCTATTTTTAAAAATTGTTCAAAGTCCATGTAGGCTGCCTCATGGTCATCGTAGATGTGTTTTAAATTGTTTTCTTCTTGTTTGACTTAAAAACATTCAGCTTATGTTCCGCAAAAGAGTGACTGTTGGTTGGTTGGTTGGGTGGTTGGTTAGTTGGTTGGTTGCACTTTTCATAGAAAAGATTGGATATCCAACAGGCTAAATTTAGAATGAAATCTTTACAGACATATGTACCAGATATCAAGTTGTTTTCAGTCTGTGTTCCACCAAAGTCCACCAAGTATGTAGCGGTTGTAGGCGTTAGTTGAGATGTTGCTTCCGACACATCTAGGGGGCCGGTATTCCGGCCCCCTAGATGTGACTCTAAGTGAACTCCTTCGGTTGAAATATTTAGGGTATCGGTATTCTGGCTACCTAATTGTTTCTTCAGCTGACCGTTGTAATAGGCAATCAACTCTTTAGTTTTCTTATTTTTTCATATATCACACTTTTTAATTTTATTTTACACTATCGAAAATTAAATTACATACATACATACATAAAGGCTACACCTCAAAAACAGTTGGTTGGTTGGTTGGTTGGTACATAGACTGTTATGTTCGTATACTTAAAACTTAGTAAACTCAATAAGGTTCTGAATACGTTTCTCCTCAGACACATCTGTTATGTACGTCGGTTCTATTTGTCTTACGGTGTTTCACTTCTGTTTTTCTTCTGTTAAAGAGATTTACAGAATTTGCATCATATGGTGTGTTTAGGATCACTTCGGTATCGGAATGTTTGTTCTTAATGTTCTTATCCTCTTTTTTCGGTTTCTTGAAGGTTGGTTCTATATTTCTGATTAAATTCGCTTACGCAGAAATAAAAATTGTTGCATTTTTCATAAAAATGATTGGTTATCCAACAAGCCAAATTTAATACCAAACATACTAAAGTCCAACAAGTATGTAGCGGTTGTAGGTGTTAATTGAATTGTTGCTTCCGACACTTCTAGGGGGCCGGAATTCCGGCCCCCTAGATGTGACTCTAAGTGGGCTCCTTCGGTTGGAACATTTGGCATATCGGTATTCCGATACCGCAAATGTTCCTTCAACTGACTGTTGTAATAGGCAATCAACTCTTTAGTTTTCTTATTTTCCAACCAATGACACATAAAGCCACATCTCAAGACAGTTAGTTAAGAGTGTTGTATGACTAAGATTACTCTTGAAATATTTAGGATATCGGTATTCCGGCTACCTAAATGCTTCTTTAGCTCACAGTTGTAATAGACAATCAACTCTTTAGTTTTGTTATTTCCACCCATTAACACATAAAGCCACATCTCAAGACAGTTAGTTAGAGTGTTGTGTGGTTAAAATTACTCTGAAATGCTAGTGGCACCCCATTTTTACCAAGTATGTAGCAGCTGTAGGTACCAAGTCAACCCCTTCTGCTTGTTGTTGTAATAGACAATTAACTCTTTGGTTTTCTTATTTTATATCTCATAAACATAAAAGCTACACTTCAAGATACTTAGTTTAACTGGTCACATGGCTAAGATTACTCTGAAATGATAGAGATGTGTTGGTTTAGGGCAATTGAAGACTGTTCTTCAAGACATATTTACTTTGGTTTGTTAGGTACGCTTGACAGCTGCCTGTACCGTCAACTTCAATAAGTCTAAGAGGGTGTACTAAAATTTGTCTGTAGCACGCATCACTTGATGTAGTCAACATTTAAATACGCTATTGATTACTGTTCTTTCTGGTATGGTTGAAATTTTCTCTGAAAGTAACTTCATTAAGTCTAAGAGAGAGTGTGTTGTTTTTAGGTGTTAACACAGCTTGTTCTGACTTACTTATATATTATATTTCTTCTGTTAGACGATGATTTTGAGGTGTCACACATGTATGTAGCTCTAAGAACGGCTATACCGGAAGTGTCTACCGAAAGTAACATTTTTATTGATTTTATTGGTTTGCTGAACAGCGTGTATGTATTGGTTCTATCGTACATGTCGCCGATCTTCCGCGATAAGGGTTTGAAGTTTTTTATCTCAGTTTCTTGTAGACCTTGTTACGAAACATACATTTTTGAAGATAGTTCCTTTCTATCACTTTCCATTCAAAAGATATAACGATTTAAAGTTTAGACCGGAAGTGGCCATTTTATTGTATATTCCAATTTGATTTGGCCTCCTTAACACCGTGCATGTATTGGTTCTATCGTACATGTCACCGATCTTCCGCGATAAGGGTTTGAAGTTTTTTATCTCAGTTTCTTGTAGAGCTTGTTACGAAACATACATTTTTGAAGATAGTTCCTTTCTATCACTTTCCATTCAAAAGATATAACGATTTAAAGTTTAGACCGGAAGTGGCCATTTTATTGTATATTCCAATTTGATTTGGCCTCCTTAACACCGTGCATGTGTTGGTTCCAGCGTACATCTCACGGATCTTCCGCGATAAGGATTTAAAGTTTTTTATCTCAGTTTCTTGTAGACCTTGTTACGAAACGATATATTTTTGAAGTCGGTTCCTTTCTATCACTTTCCGTTGAAAAGATATAACGATTTAAAGTTTAGACCGGAAGTGGCCATTTTATTGTATATTCCAATTTGATTTGGCCTCCTTAACACCGTGCATGTGTTGGTTCTATCGTACATCTCACGGATCTTCCGCGATAAGGGTTTAAAGTTTTTTATCTCAGTTTCTTGTAGAGCTTGTTATGAAACGATATATTTTTAAAGTCAGTTCATTTCTATCACTTTCCGTTGAAAAGATATAACGATTTAAAGTTTAGACCGGAAGTGGCCATTTTATTGTATATTCCACTTTGATTTGGCCTCCTTAACACCGTGCATGTATTGGTTCTATCGTACATCTCACGGATCTTCCGCGATAAGGGTTTTAAGTTTTTTAACTCATTTTAGTCGCCATTCTGCTTACTTAGACGAGTAACATGACACTAAACACTTGGGGTAGAAAGGAATTGAACCTGTAACCAACCATTGTTTCTAAGCTTAAGAGTTGAACCTGTTGTCCATTTTGTTTCTGAGCTTCCTTCTTTGTTTTGCCAGCGACCTCTATTGTCTCTACGATATTTGGTTTCCTATTTGAACCTGTTGTCTATTTTGTTTCTGAACTTCCTTCTTTTGTTTGCCAACGACCTCTGTGTGTTATTTTTAGAACCTACCCATATAACAATTGTGGCGTTCGGCTAATTTCTATGCGAAATCTAATAGTCTGTCTAATATTAAACATATTAATTATTATGTCTTATGTCTAATAACAAAAGCTTTATGAATGGTTTGTTTTAATGGGGGGCGTAACTTTAAATCATAGAGTCTTCGACCAATACCATTATTCTCGCTTATCAACCTCACTCTCATTTGTCGGCTCTAAAGGTTGGGGTGACGTATCTTTAAATAATGGAGTCTTCAACCATCTTTATCAGCAAAAGGCACCATCTTTAAGAACGAAAGCCGCCATTTTTATAATGTCAGGGATGTCAGCTTAAGGTATCACAGGTTAGGCTTCCATCTTTCATTCCGCCATTTTTTATTCCGCCATTTTGGTTCCTCCGTTTTGGTTCCGCCTCTAATATTAAACATATTAATTATTATTTTGTAAATCATCCATTTGTCTAATAATAACAAAAACTTTAATTATGTTACATGTATGGTTTGTTTGTAATTAAAAGTCGTATATATATATACCAGCCTAAAACAATAAATTAACAAGCGTCTGCTTAGCTCAATGGGTAGCATCGTTGCCTCCCATCTGAATGCCCCGGGTTCGAAACTCACCTGCTCCAAATGGTTTTTTTCAAAATATAATAATTTGAAGTAATAGGTTAGACACTTTGGAATGTGACTGTCTGGCCCAAGTCGTGTGACGTCACTGTCTGGCCAAAGACATGGTCAATGACCTTAGAATGTTTACAGGTTACATAACAAGGCTAAATGTAAATGTGACTGTCTGGCCCAAGTCGTGTGACGTCACTGTCTGGCCAAAGTTTCCTAGACAGGTCAATGTTGGAAGTCGGGCATCTTGGAAGGGACGGAGTCCTTGTGGGTGGGGCCCCCTATCTATATACTGTTGGGTCGGTAACTGGCAGCTGTCAACTGTCAACTGTCATGTCGGTAACTGGCAGCTGTCAACTGTCAACTGTCATGTCGGTAACGCAGATCCCATACTTAACCACATGTGACGTCACTGTCTGGCCCAAGTGCCCCAATACCTACTACTTATATATATATATATATATATATATATATATATATATATATATATATATATATATATATATATATATATATATATATATTATATATATATATATATATATATATATATATATATATATATATATATATAAACATATAAAAATTGAAACTGACCCCGGATATGGGTTCTAGGGGTCCTAGATCGCGCTCGTTTGAAGAAATTTTTTCAAAATTCAAAAGTCGAGATCTCCTCATTAGTGAATTTTTTCTAAGAAAATTCACTAAAAAGCAGACATTTTTGCATGAAATTTACGTTGATTCCACTCCTGCTTTTCAAATATGACGTCATCGACTTTTTTAAATGACAATACCCCCCCCTAAATGAATTTTTTTAACAACAATCACTAATGAGGAGATTGCGGCTTTTGAGTGTTGAAAAAATTTCTACAAATGAGTGCGAACTAGGCCCCCTAGAACCCATATCCGCGATCAGTTTCAATTTATATATATACACTTTATTTGTTTGCTATACTTTCTGTGGTTTTTATTTGTTTAAGTGGACTGCAGTTTTGAATATTCCTGGTTCATCATCAGCACGCCACTGACTCTGATCGTTCCTGTGTGTTCTATGTCTAAAGTTGTACGTGACCTCTGCGTGTTGAGCTTCTATGGATCGGTTTACAGTTGTTTGATTGGCTGTGTTTTCGGTCTGTGTTGATTGTATCCGTTTCCTGTTTTCATTATTGTCGTATGATACATATACATATATATATATATATATATATATATATATATATATATATATATATATATATATATATATATATATATATATATATATATATATATACATACATATATATATATATATATATATATATATATATATATATATATATATATATATATATATATATATATATATATATATATGTATATATGTATCACACCAAACTCAAAAAATGATAAGCCGATTTTGATAAAATTTGCTGAGTACCTTCTTTTTGTAAGTGAGTTTGATAAGTTCGTTACCCAGGAAGATAGGCACAGTTTTTCTCGGAAAATTTTGCGTTTTCTTTCTGAAAATTTGTATAGCTTCGGAAACAACAAAGTAAGGGGAACCAAATTTGGTACACGGGTTTACATCATTAAAAGCAGATCATGTACCAAAATTTAGATCTAGATGTTAAAAGGCAAAAAAGTTATAGGCATTGAAAAAATTTTATGGTTTTCTTCAAAACGTCAAAGTCGCGATTTGAAACCTCAAAATAGGCGACATTTAGGCAAAGCACCTGAAACTAATACGGGTTATGTAGAGAAAAATGTCGCAAGAAGAATGTTTTACAAACCCTGAAGTCTCAGTTTCAATCGTCCTTGTCCCTCATTTTACTAACATATTTCCAGAAAATTCATTTTAAATAGACCTTTTCTCTGATGCTTTGGCATAATTTTAGCTATAGAGTGTATCGTTTAATGGTATATAATTTTGAGCAAATAGAGTCCCGGAAAAAAGTGAAAGTGTTATGAAAAAGGCTTAATTGTGACCATTATTCCACCGTTCCGGGACTTTTTACTAACCCTGTATATATATATATAAATATATATATATATATATATATATATATATATATATATATATATATATATATATATATATATATATATATATATATATCGATTTTTGAATTTCGATGCTTTTAAATACAGAATGTTCGGAACTGATATCTATGCAGCCATACTTTTTGATACGGTGACCTTGATATAAATTCCCCATTACAATATATTTCGTGGACTTTTTTTTGGAAACGAAAGTAATTAGTTTCTAATTGAAAACTTAACACAAAAAGGTAACCTAGTATGTCATTTTGTGAATAATGGTGCATAAGATGGATGGCTTTTATGTTTAATAACTATAATGCTAGTAACACGTATGTGCCTTAATGGCCAGTTAAATTTTATTAAAAGTGGTAGCAAAATTAGATTAAATGCTTCCTCTGTGACATGCTAATGTATTTTACTGATGTCAGTGCTCACTGACAGAGAACAGGGAGGAAATAATTCGCTTCTAGTTAGCTAAAATGTTGTTGCAAACTTATACAACATAAGTTTTATAAAATCATGTCGCTATAACACAAAACGCTAACTATGAGATTAATTGATGCAGTATTAATTGGCTTAAAGCTCGTTTCAGTGAATTCTGAGTTAAACGGATTAAACAGTAACAATTGAGTTGACAGAAATTCTAAAATTTATAAGCGCTCCCATGGATGAGTGCCGTTTTGTCAAAACACAAACAACGAGTAGCAAAGCTACATATGTTTCGTAATAATAAAACTTTAACTTTAAATTTTTTTGCCTAGTGTTGTAGCAACTTGTTCTGCTTTGTAACAAAACGCCCACTTCATCTATAAAGGCAAAAGCTTTGTTAATACACTTAAAAAAGCCCATGTGTTTTGTGAGTACAGAATTTTTTAAACTAAAATTAAGAACGTTGAGATACTTTCTTCAGGGTGTGCTTTACTGAAAATAAACTCCTAAATTGAAAAGCTTAAAGGCTTTGATATAAAGAGGTGGTTCTTTGAAACTATACAAGCGACTTTCTGAGTATTTAAAGTCATATTCATAAAAAACGCTAGGACAGATCGATTTTTTAGTGAATTCTAGTAGAATAAAAGTTCACTAATAGGGAGATCACAGCTTTTGAATTTTGAAAAAATTTCTTCAAATGAGCGCGAGCTAGGCCCCCTAGAACCCATATTCGGGGTCAGCTTCAATTTTTATATGTTTATATATATGCTGGCTGAATAGCTCAGTTCACGAGGTGAGTAACCCCTCGAATTTGACTAGAAAGTCGCGGGTTCGAGTTCCGTATTCGGACAGTCGACCTTTTTCACTCGAATGTGGAAAGGCCGGCTTCTGATGAGTTATGGGTGGAGTCTTGTGTCTATATGTGTTTTTATCTCCAAAAATAAATAAGCTCTGGAAAACAAAATTGATAAGTAGGTTAGCATTATAAAAGGTAAATTATACGCCAAAATTTAGATGTTTAGATTAAAATAAAAAAAGGTTATAAGCATTTAATAAAAAAATGTTTTTTGCCAGATCATTTATATGAAAATTCACTACCATAACGCATTTGCTGTGTCCAGACTTTTTGTTTTTGAGGACAACACTTTTTAGAGCGAAATCATATCATGTGGGGTCGAGTGACATATCGGTGGATATCAATTCTTTATTTAATCGTGTAAGTTTTAAAGATCCTTTAGGAGAAAATTCAAGATAGAAGTTGAAAACTATAACCTAAATTATTGTCGTTGCGGAAATAAAGAGGTTTAATTGAAAAGTGAGATATAAAAAAATCACTGCTTTAACGTTTCTCTCATCTTTTCCAAATTTTTATCAATTTAGTAAATATTGCAGCATCTTTCCACGACTATAACTGCTTCTAAATATAGACGGATATTTGTTTAATATGTTATTTTTGTCTATCAATCCCTACATTTGATTATATATTACCTTTTATAATATTTTTAACAATAACGGGGTAATTGGGCCTGAATTTTTCTACTTCGACTGTATTCAAAACTTTTCTCAGTGGCATTGTCACTGATACTTTAAACAATTTGGTACATTTTTATATTCACCTACTTTTACTACATTATATTTAGTTTTTCTATCTCATATTAAATTTACTACAATATTTTTTATAGTTGTATATTCCTCCCAGTCGTTGTCTGCTCTTATACAATGTGTCCGTTATTTTTACACCATCTTTAATTTGTTTTGTAACTGAAGAGATTTTTCTGCTTCAAAGTCAAAGCACCATAATAGAACGGATATGAAATTAAAGCCATTTAATTGATACGTTGAAGATTTAATAAGTAGTCTGAAGAAAAAAAAACACCCGGGAGGTTTCTACTATTAAGACTGTATTCTACAAAATTTCACTTCTTTTAGTGGAAAAATTAAATTTTCCAAATGTCTTTCTTTCGTTAATAGCTTGGATACATTTGTTAACCCGCCCAAGCAGACTAGTTTTTCCGGAAAAATTAAGTTTTTTTGGGGAATATTTGTATCTCAGAAAATAGCAAAATTATTTCAGCAAAATTTGAAAAAGTGCCACGTACCAAATTTGAAGTTTCTGAATGTATAAAAAATGAGCTAAACATTTAATTGTAATTTTACTTCCCCAGGAGGTAAAAGGGGGAACAAGACATAGTTTACGTATGAAAAATAAAGTTTGGAGAATTTTCTTATTTATCTTTTTAAACCTTTTAACGGTTTAAAAACAACGTTTTTATTAAATAAACTTTGCCACCATAATTCACTGGCTGCGTAGAGACTTTATATTTGCTCAGGTCAGATATCAACGGCTCGTACCTTTAAAAATTTAATTGTCAATATTTTTAGAATTACACATTAAAAAAGTTATCGTTATATATTTAAAATTCAGATTGAAATACCTACTAAACATTTTTTCACAAATCAAATTGAAGTAAATCTTAAAACTATTATGGAAAATTCCGAAGCATTGGATTATATAATATAATAGGATGTTGCTATTTCATTCAATCTGAAAACAAAGTATTCCTGAAAAATAACTATAATATCAGGAGCCAGCTGGCACAAACTTTGTGCTGCGAAGGTCAAAATGACAAAGCTCTGGTTAAATATTTTATAATACAATGACAAGTGAATAACTTCATTAATTATCGTTTTTCTTCAAAAAACACATTTGAAGTTTTGTAATTTTGTTATGTTTATGCAATTTTTAGTAAAATTATAGAAAATAGAAAGCTAATTTTAGACCATACATCGGACAAACGTAAAGCAACTTTTCTTAAAAATAAAATAGTTAAGTCTGAAATAAAACTCCAAGCAGCGAAAATTTATAATCTTTCAATTTAAAAGGTCATAGTGGGCTGTTGTCACAGGCGAAATGAGATGGTTTTCAAATGTCAAATACGTTAATACTTATTTAAATAATGTAGTAATGTGTAATTGCGTAGGTAATAAAAAGTTATTTAGATTAGGGGCTCCAAAAAACATCAGCAAAATGTCTTGTGATAATGCAATCTTAGGACACCTTAGTCTAAATGACTGTTTATTACCTACGCACACCTTTAACAACAATTTTTCTTGTAATATACTCTGGTGAGACCCAACTCTAGCAAGTTCTAGAGCTGGTCAGCTATTTAATAGTTGGCTAATGTGGTATACTTGCAATATGGTAGGTTGTAGTGGACTTTTCATTTACGTGATAGTAAAGGATTTTTTCAAGGAATAATTTCTGCAAGAGCACGTTCCCACCTCTTATCTCAGGGGATGAAATTGTTTCTACCGCCCTGGGCAAGGCTGAACCTTTTGCCTCGTTGTTCGCCAATAATTGTACTCTCAACCCACCTCCAAATGTTCAACCACCAACAGTCCCCAATGTCGCGCATAAAATGACTGATATCATTTTCAAAACTAGAACGGTACGAAATATGCTCTCTTCTCTTAATGCCAGGAAAGCCTCTGGCTTTGACGAGATCCCAGCAATTGTTCTCAAAAAATGCGCACCAGAACTTGCTTCTGTCCTGACTCGTCTGTTTCAGATATCTTACAATAAAGGCATATTCCCTAGTAACTGGAAAACTGCTCTAGTACAACCCATTCCCAAGAAATGATCCAAAGCGCTTCCTAGCAACTACAAGCCTATTTCTCTCCTTTCAGTCGTCTCTAAAGTGATGGAAAAGTATATAAACACCGAATTACTAAAATTTCTTAAAAAACACAATCTAATCCACGACAGGCAGTATGCATTCCGTCAGCGCAGATCGACTGCCGACCTCCTTTTCTTTGTCACCCATTCTTGGAACAAGTCTATGGAACTACACGATGAATCTCAGATCGTTGCTCTACACATATCCAAAGCATTTGACCAGGTTTGGCACGCAGCGCTGCTTAATAAACTCCCGGCCTATGGCCTACCACCAAAACTTTATACTTGGACAGCAAATTTCCTCTCCAACAGGAGCATTTCTTTTGTCGTAGATGGCCATTCCTCTAAACTGTACCTAATTCATGCAGGGGTTCCTCAAGGTTCAGCTTTAGCCCCTACTTTGTTTCTTCTCCACATCAATGACCTCCTCTCTAGCACATCCAACCCAGTTCACAGTTATGCGGACGACAGCACCCTCCACTCAAATATACAATATTCTAAGCCTGTCTCTTTAGCCCAATTAGATGAGGATCGCAGACTCATGGAGGGTTGTGTCTCCGTGGATCTCCAAAAATATTAGACTGGGGTACAAGTAGAAATCTTGTACAGTTGCGTGTAGCATACACGCAAACCACTGAAGAGGTTTTGAAACTATTCTTCGAGTAATCATATTACCCCGCCTTTAACACCCGTTTTTACGACGGTTCCGCATCAACCAATATCTTCAATGACTCTAACGTCAATGGCATTTTCTTTTAAAAAAATTACAATACTTGTTTTGATACATTGGGATGTACCAGAAGACGAAGAAACGTGTCCACTGAATAGTCATATTGTTCCTTTTTTCAACTACAGTTTATAAATTTAAAATTCTTTATCAATCATCCTGTATAAAATAAAACTATCTATTAACTATCTATTCTAGGGAATTTATTTTAAGACATTTTTGAAATTTTTACAGTGATAATCGTCTCACAAGCGAATTTTTTCTACAAGAATTGAGTTTATAATGTCTTTAAAACATTACAGCTTTAATAAATTTATGTATTAAAGAATAACGTAAAAATCATACCAACTAAAAAATATATTTGTATTTCTTCAGGCATAAAAATCTTCCCTATTTACTTCACCCAAAAAACAAATCCCAGATTTTAAGAAGTATATTGTTTTTGTTTTTAAGTGGAGCACAGTTTGTGATCTGCAAAATGATGCCGTGAATTTCAAAGAAGTTTCAATCGAATTATAACGGTTCAATGGGGCAGCTAATTGTCTGACAAAGGTATTATAAATGCTTTGTTGAGTTTTACCTCTTGATACAACTTTTGACACCAAATTTAAGTATTATTTCAAATTTCTTACTTAATTTCCAAATTTAGATAAAGTGCTTGAAAATAATACTGGAAGCTTTAATAATTTATTTTAATTATTACGATATAATAGAAAAATTCTGTTACGTAAAATATAGAATAGATTTGGTTTATTTTGAAATTGATATAATAGTAAATTACAAACTTTCAAGTGCGTTATGGTAGCGAATTAAAAAAAGGTTGCCTCTTTAAGAAACAGTAAATCATTAATTGAGTATAGTAAAAGTATATAGCAACTTTTCATAAATAATTGACGCAAATAAAATCAAATAGCTATTCGGTTAAGTAAAGCTAAAATTTTGGGACGCAGCAGTTACTATCGATATCCACCTATTACCAAAAAATCTTGTGTTCTAGCTCTTTTTAGGAAAAATGAACCCTGACAATAGGTTTTAGGGGTCCTAATACGTGCCCATTTTAGGAATTTAGAAGTGTTATTATCGATATCCCCCTATTACCAAAAAATCTTGTGTTCTAGCTCATTTTAAGAAAAATGAACCCTGACGATCGGTTTTAGGGGTCCTAATACGTGCCCATTTGAAGAATTTAGAAGTGTTACTATCGATGTCCCCCTATTACCAAAAAATATTCTGTTCTAGCTCCTTTTAAGAAAAATGCCCAAAACTCAATTATATGCTCGATTATATGTGAAACTAGAAAATTAAAATTTGGTATATTTATATCCAGGCGTTTTAATATAAAATTAGTTTTTGTTCCAAACGTATAGAATCTTGTTCCAAAAGTATAAAATATTGTTCCAAACGTATAAAATATTGTTCCAAACGTATAAAACCTGTACACTATTGTTTCTATCAAATATTAGAGTGAAACAAAACGAAACGTTACACGCACAGAGCCAGAGCCGAACCTGTGCCGTCTGCATATGAGGCGAGCTCTCAAACTCAAAATCTCAAGCTCAACAAAACTTTATTTGTGTCACAAGAAATAGAAACAATAGAACAATAATGTACAGAGTAATATGGTTGATACAATGCTCCAGCTCCATCTTAGCTTTATCATTATATTTTACATTTAAATTAATTATTTACATAAACAACATACAACAGGGGTATTAGTTTGGGTTTTACAATTAAAAATTACATTTAATTAGAGGAAAAATGTAAAAAAAACCTGCGTCTTCAGGCTAATGTACCTATTGGCTAATAGATCAAGCACGACTCACACAGTACAAGACATCCAAAGGATATTGTTAGAGCAGAAAAATGTTAATAAAACTTAAATAATGTAAACATATGAGCATCTCTTATGCATTAAAATCTAATCAAGAATTCGAATTTCTGGGTGTATATGCTGTATTCAAGTATGTATATATTCATCAGACATCCAATGGATGTCCATTAGATATCCCATGGATATACAGAAGACATCTATTAGATGTCCACGGGACATCCAGTTGATGTTCCGTTAATATCTTCATATCAGCAGGAAACAAGATTGATAAATTATACAAACACTTATTTATGTCTGTAAAAGATAAGACAAGAAAAATAACCTGTTCTAGCACAAGAGTTACTGAAAAGCGTTAAAACCAGAGCCAACAATAAATTTCCATTTAAATTCAATATTGCGATTATAATATTATAGTAAAATTATGTTTATTTTAATACAGAGAGTATTATTGTTTATGTTTGTTATTTCGTCAGAAGAATCTATTATCATATTGTTATTCATTTATGCTTCCCCGAATAATAAACGCGGGATCATTTAATAACTCACTTTGGGGCATTGGATGCCTGAATTGTTGGCTACAATGACGAAAATCCATTCGCATTTTGTTTGGTTTGAAGTAGTTTGGACTAAAGTTGAGGTTATAAAATTTAAAATTGCATCTTGCCACTGCTAAATGAAAAATTAACAACCAGCTACAACTAAGAGGATTGAGATCTTTCTCCAATTAAGGTGTGTGTTGCTTTTATTAATAAGTTTTGTCGTGATTTCCAGTCAGTAAATAATTTACAGTTAAGTACATAACCTTACACTTTTTAGTTAGGAAAATATATTTTATACTTACTCACGTAAATACTAATATTATTTATAGCCGTAAAAAGCATGTTGGTTGATAATAATATGGCTAGCGGTCGTAAACTAGAAAACACATATCCTCTTGATTTAAGTAAATATGTTTTACTTCGTATTGAAATCAGCGAAAATTTTCTAGTTATATAATGGAAGTTTATGTGTATGTAAAAGTGTTCATTTGACTGGTGGATATTCCTCGTCCTTACTTAGAAGCAGATCAGTTTCAGTAAATTATGAAAGTAGATCATTTCAGGGTAATTAAAACTATTGGGCATATAGTCAGTGATACTCAACATTAACAGCTATTACCTATTATTTTGAAATAAAACTGTTGTAGTTATAGCTAGAATAAATAAAGTAATTGTTAACGGGAGCGTTAGGATATTTGGAGGAATAGGGTCGTCGAACTAAGCGTATTTGAACATCGGTAACGGTTTAATTATAAATTAAATAACTCACAGAGATTTCAACAATAACATTATAACTAACAACTTAATGAACCTAACGTAGACTGTTACATCGTGAATCTTAATTGAACAGTGTTTTATGTTTACATAATTAAATCACAAGTATCGCGTCGTTACATCTGAAGCAAACTAAATTAACTGTCTACATCGTAAGAACTTATTTCACTAGTCTCATTCTGACTCACTAAAAATTAATCTCATTTATATTTATCAACAATAATACTTATATTGTTTCTTAATTAGTTTACGACCTTCCAAATTGCTGACTTCAACATTCCTGGATACCTTGCACGTTGCGAATTTACGTTGTTTATTGTTTACATAACAAATGTGATATTTTCAATGTCAATCGATACAATTCTGACCTCTAATTAATTGCAATATTTACATTCCTTGCTTAAAGAATTAAACTGAACTACTTTTAATTATTATTTTAGTGTTTTTAACAATTATGTTTCTACGTCTATTACGGCCCATCTGAAGACATTTCCTGTTCTCTGAACAGTAATATTTATAAACATTTGTTCATATTATTTATTGGATTGTCTTATGAGTTTGATTATAAGCAGTGTCTTTTTTCTTTATAGCAAGAATACAGACCTAAGCTATGGATGTTAGTAAACTTATACTTCTAAACGTCAACTAATTAACTTAACGTTAACTAATAAACTTAGCTGATTCTCTGAGTGTGAGGCCCTCTCTAAAAATATTCTAAGCTTCTCGGCGGAATCTATGATATCTTGCAGTGAAACATTGTTGCATTCGAGGCTTTTAGATTCTTTGTCCGAATCGGAATTTTTTTTATGTTCTGGCCTCGAGGGGAACTCATTCAGCCAAATCGGAATTTTCTATCATTTATTAGATAGTGTTTAAATTTGCAGCTTCAATTATCTCGGAATCTGTTGGAATACCTGAAGTTTCCACAGAATTATCTATGTTCCCGTGATCCATCGCATCCGACAATTCCGTAACCCTAGCACATTCGCTCAGATGAATGTCATCGTCTTCGTCGGCGATATCTTCGTCAGCAATAACAAAACCCCTTAAATCAACGTTTTCTTTTCTATGCTCAAAAATGAAAACCAGCATGCCTGAAACAATTTTGCACCATTTTTTGTGTTGTCCAATTTGTTGGTCCTCATAATGTTTATAATTAGATAATTTTTATCTTACTTTGTATCTAGATTTGAATGTATATATAGTGTGAGAGGAGAAGCAAATAAAGGTATTTTTATTATTATTATTATTATTATTATTATTATTATTATTATTATTATTATTATTATTATTATTATTATTATTATTATTATTTACCGAAAGTTGACGCTGATTCTTCTCCATGTTGTCATTTATTTTTGTGACGAGTTGTCTTTTGTTATTATATTTCGGAGAGTTGATAATTCTTTGATCTAAAGGCTGCAGTACAGATGTGATATTTGGTGGCAAAAAAACTAGTATGATGTTCTTCAAACTCGTCAAAGTCTTACCATCTTTATTAGTGAATTTTCATTAAAAATAGGAAAATTTGGTCTAATTGATGAAGTGGGGAAGCTACAATGAAATGACAAAATCGTTCCGCCCCAAATATAAACCTTAAAACTTTTTCTCTGGATTCACAAATAGTTGTTTTCTTCTTTGTAATCGGTTTCGACTTTTGCGGTGCCGTATAAAGCGAATCCGGTTGAGAGAAGAAAACAAGCATTTGTGAAGCCAGAGAAAAAGTCTCTACGTCTGTATTGACTTTGAAATGAAAAGAGCTGATGGAAGCAGAGAGGCATCTTTGCGATGATAAGGTGTCATTCCCTTTAGACTGTGAGGACAAATGGCATAAATATTTAAATGTCTTCCTGACTCTCATGTTAGGTCCGGACTAGCTTATTTAATTTGTGAGATATAGATAAATAGATGTGTGACAGAGAGAGAGAGAGAGAGAGAGAGAGAGAGAGAGAGAGAGAGAGAGAGAGAGAGAGAGAGAGAGAGAGAGAGAGAGAGTAAGATGATATGTGGAGAGAGAGAGACAGAGAGAAAATACGTAAGAAGTGAGAGCGTGAGAGAACGTAAGGTTACGAGTCCGTTCATTATGAAAATGTAACTATGCTACTGACTTTTTAGTGAATTTTCTTAAGAAAAATTCACTAATGAGGAGATCCCGACTTTTGAATTTTGAAAAAATTTCTTCAAATGAGCGCTAATTAGGCCCCCCAGAACACATATCCGGGGCCAGTTTCAATTTTTATATGTTTATATATATATATATATATATATATATATATATATATATATATATATATATATATATATATATATATATCACACCGATAACTCAAAAAATAATTGGCCGATTTTGATTAAATTTGGTGAATAAATTCCTTTTGCAAATTGCTTGGATAAGTTCGTTAGCCAGGAAAATCTGCCCAGGTTTTCCCGAAAAATTTTGTGTTTTCTTTCGAAAAAAATTTATATCTCCGAAATTAACAAAGTAAGGGCAACCAAATTTGGTACGCTGGTTTACATCCTTATAGGTAAGTTACCTACCAAAATTTAGATATGTAGGTCAAAACACAAAACGTTATAGGCATTTAAAGAAAAATAAATTGGGCTTTTCCTCAAAACGTCAAAGTTGCGATTTAAAACGTCAAAATCGGCAACATTTAGGCAAATACCTTGAATATAATACGGACTATGGAAATCAAATGTCTCAAGAAGGATGTTTTACAAACCCTGAAGTTTTAGTTTCAACCGTCATTGTCCTTCATTTTACTAAAATGTTTCCAAAAAATTCATTTCAAATAGACCCTTTCTCTGATGCTTAGCAGTAGTCTTAGCTTTTATCGTTTAATGGTATATAATTTTTGTCGAATTTTCGTAAAAAATCTATAAAGCTCAATATATTCGTTATTATACAAGATATGATACATTATATACATTAATTATAGGGTGTCTTGAGCTACATCTTAAAAAATATTTCTACAATCACCGGGTGGCCCATAAGTCGTTGGTGATACAAATTTCCTTTTTTTAATCAAACACGCCTTATGTTATTGCATGTTTGCATTTTCCATCGAAATATAATGCATGTTTGTAAGAAAAGAAATTCTGGATGCAGCAAGTACGTTATGGTAGCGAATTTTGATCAAAGGCTTCATATTTGAATAGCCCAATTTGCTATTAACCTATAAGGTTGACCAAGAAACGAGTTTTTCCGGGAACACTTTAAGTTTACTTTTGGAAATTTTTGTACATTTTCACAAAATAAAGTTATTTTTATGAAACATGGCACATTGTTTTTACTATATAGGTTATACTGGTAACCAAAATTGATGCCTGTATTCTTAAATAAAAAGAAAACACACATATTTTCAATAAAAACATTTTTATGAAAATTCACTACCATAACGCACTTGCTGCGTCCAGAGTTTTAAATCACTGATCATTCAAAGAAAACCTCAAAATCTACTTGGTAATTTAATAAAAAGGACTGATTTAATAAACCGCTCAAATTAGTGTATAAATGTTCCCGTTAAAAATGACTTGGCAATCACACACTTTTCAACAATACTCCAGTGTTAAAAATAACCATGCTTGTTGAGATTTTCTAGCAAATTTGAGCCTGATAGTCCAGAAAATTACAAAAAGGAATATATAAAGTTACGTAAATAACTGAAAACAGAATGAACTATAGCTTTCAATAGGAGCCGCACCTACGGTTACTGGAGTAGAAAATACTGCATTGAATTTTGTTTTGTGAGAAATCAACAAAGGTAATTCAATTATTCTTGTCGAGTCTTTATTCGGAATACCTTTATCTATCAGATAGTTCAAATATCTTTGTTAACTGCTATGTTCTAATATTTTCTAGATCATTTGGCTCTAATATAAAAAACTCTGGACGCATCAAGTGCGTTATGGCAGTGAATTTTTATAAAAATGCTTTGAATATCAAATATGTCTTTTTAATGCAAGCACTCACAAATTTGGTTACCGGTATAACCTATATAGTAGAAACAATGTGCCATATTTTATCAAAATAACTTATTGTTTGAAAATGTACAAACATTTTCCGACAATAAACTTTAAACGTTGATTTCTTAGCCAACAAACCTTAGGTTAATAGCAAATTGAGTTATTGAAATTTGAAGCATTTAATGAAAATTTGCTACCAAAACGCACTTACTGCGTCTTGATTTTTTTTTCTTACAAACATATTTCGGTAAAAAATGCAACAAAATAAGGCAGTTCGAAAAAAATATTGTAGGGATCACCAACGACTTATGGGCCAGCCGGTGATTGTCAAAGTAATTTTATAAGATGCAGCTCAAGATACCCTATAATTCACTTATACAATTTTTTCTCGTCTCTTGTATATTAATAATTATATTGAGCTTTACCGTAGAAACGCGTCACCCTGTATATATGTAAGCAGATCAAAACTGAACGTAAACCCGGATATGGATTCCAGCGGGACTAGTTTGCGCTCATTTGAAGAAATCTTTTTTAAATTCTAAAGTCGCGGTCTCCTCCCAGACGAATTTTTTGTACGAAACTAAAGCTAAAAATTATAGGCCATTAAACCACAAACTTAACTAAAACTACCACCAAAGCATCAGAGAAAATAACTAACTTCAGCTCCTTTTGCAAAACTTCGATCCTTTATATGTGTTAATAAAACATAACAAACAATGCTTAGTTCACCCACTAACATTAATAAAGGAATAATTTGCACTTGTATATAAACATTTCTCAAATAACAAATAATTTGTTGACTCAAACAGATAAACATATAAAACAATCTCAGACCAAACGTCAGTTACAGCGTCGAACAGACCTGCGCAATAATATCAAATGTTCCGTCTCCTAGCAACCACATACTAGATCTCATATAAGCCAGGTTTACGATTGACAGTCAAACGCCGTGATATTAAAAATAAATGTTTCAAATTTGAATAGCTCCATTTTCTGTAAACATAGAAAGCTAAATTTTGGCGCACAGTTAGGTCTTTTCCAAAGCAATATGTACACAAAATTTCATCGAAATATCTTTGTAATTTTCGGAGAAAAAATTTTTTTTCGAAAGAAAATTAAAAATTTTCCCGGAAAACCTTGTCCGATTTTCCTAGATAACGAACTCATCCAAGCTATTAATAAAAGAAAGGAACTTGCCGAGTTTAATCAAAATCGGTTAATTATTTTTTTAGTTATCGGTTGGATACATACATATATATATATATATATATATATATATATATATATATATATATATATATATATATATATATATAAATCTAAACTGACTCCGGATATGGGTTCTAGGGGCCCAAATTCGCGCTCATTTGAAGAAAATTTTTGCAAAGTCTCACCATCGATACCGCTCTATTAGTGAATTTTTTAAAATAAAAATTCACTAATATATTAAATGTTACAGTAACTAGAAAGTCGCATAACACAGAAAATTATTATTTGTGTGTGTGTGTTTGTTTTGTGTTCTTTAACGTCGGCCTATTTCCGCTACTATGGCCAATCACCGACGCCTGAGAGCAGTTTCACCTCACTATCCTGGAAATGTTGCTGAACTCCTGCCTTTGTGTAAGGAGGGTACGGATCCTTAACGTGCCCACCATTGCATGGACACGAGACCGACGGTTTCACCACCCCTCCGAAGGGCGAAACGTGCAGACATTCGACCTGTTCAAATACAACGCCACAACCTCGGTTGATGTTAATTGTACAGTATGTACTGAAAAAGTGAAAGGAGAACCCTAGTATCGAACCCAGTACCCTTCGGTTCAGAGGCACACGTTCTTACCACTGAACCACCAAGGCCCTAAAATTATTATTTATTAAAGTTGAATCAGCGGTCTCTTTTGCTTTAAAATAATTTTGACATTGTTTCATTAATTGTTGTAGCCCTTACTTGGTGAAACCGTTTCAATCTATCTTTGGGTGATGAATAAAAAGGCCTTTTCTTTCCAAACAAATATTTTATTCCTTGTCTATTTGTTTGGAAAAAAAATGCCTTTTTATTCATCACCCAAAGATGTCAATCCCAAACATTTTGACGTGTAGGAACAATATCGTTCCAATCTAAATACAAATGTATAGACTTCTTTTTTGGCATCACAAGTGTTTGTTTTTTTCTGCAACCGGTTTCGCTTTCACGGCATCGTTAGGAAGGAGAAAATTAAATTTAATTATACGCACCCATGACTATAAATAAAAATTCGTTGCTACGTTAAGGTATTTTGGTAAATAAATTATTTGAAAAAGAAAATAAAAATGACAGATGGCGTCTTTAAAATGTCTATGTGCTGTATGTCACTATTTAGCGAAAATAAAATCAACTTATTGTTACAGTAATAACTATAATTGGGTATATTTATACAGTATAGAAGATGTAAATAAAGCATACAATGAATTATAAAAAAATATTTCTACCAAAGTTTAGAGTATTATACCGCTAAAAATAGTACAAAAATCAAATAATGTTATAAGATGGATAACGCAAGGCATAAAAATATCCTGTAAAAAGAAGAGAACCTTGTATGAATTACAGAAAAGAGGTGATATTGAAAAAGCAATATATAGCAAACTTCTGAATAAAGCCAAGACAGTAAAAATTTTGGAGAATGGAAGAAAAATAAATGGATCTAATAGCAAAAGAAGAACAATAAGGAAACATTATAAAACAACAACAGAGCACAGAGAAAGTACCACCAAAAGTTACAGATAATAAAGTAAGCAAAGTAAAGATTTCAAATGAAGCATATAATATATTTTTGCACATGTGTCCAAATATCCAAGATGCAAAACCTCTGCTAGATAATATATAATTTAATGAGAAAATATTTTTTTAACTCCAGTCACCAAATATGGAATATACCAGGTGATTATGGGATCAAAATATACAACGGCAGAAGCATAGGATGAAATTCCTATGGTTATTCTGAAGCAAAGTAGAGATGTATTGGCAGAATTAGTAGAGTTACCATTGAAACACATCCTGGGACTGTTTCGGTCTTATATGACGTCTTATGTTTAAGTTTAAAGATAAAAGAAACAATTTTAGCATCATTTTTATAGAGACTTGACTCGATTTTGTTTAAATTTCTGCTATATTATGCGACAGCATATTATATCTATGCTGCGCTAAAACTATGTTTGACGTAGTACACGTCCTTACCAGAAAAATGTTTAACCAGAAATACTTGATATAGTCGTGCAGAAAAACTTACTACTCTACAAAATATGCACTTAAAATTGAACCTCCATCAGAGTACACGTCCTTATCAGAAAAATGTTTAACCAGAAATACTTGATATAGTCGTGCAGAAAAACTTACTACTCTACGAAATATGCACTTAAAATTGAACCTCCATCAGAGTACACGTCCTTATCAGAAAAATGTTTAACCAGAAACACTTGATATAGTCGTGCAGAAAAACTTACTACTCTACGAAATATGCACTTAAAATTGAACCTCCATCAGAGTACACGTCATTACAGGAAAAATGTTTAACCAGAAATACTTGATATAGTCGTGCAGCAAAACGTATCACGGCCTGTTTATCAAACAGTAGTAACCGAACTTGACTCTAATCATAGAACTGTACTAATTTATTTTCCAGATCCAGTCGCACTGATAAATCCTCTACCAACACTTATTAAAAGAAAGGTGTACTGGGGGTCAATATGAAATTAACATAATTTTTAGGCTTTTAAAAGCTTTAGATTCAAAACGACGTTGATCTAGCAATGAGAATGATTACATTAAGTAGACTATAACACAAGCAAGCATCACTCAAGCACCTAGAACACCAGCGAATACGAATACTCGTCTAAACCACATCTTGAACCATATCTCCGAAAAGAAGAGAGCCCTTTTATTTTCAATACCCACGTCAATGGGGTTGCGAAGAAAAATATATTTCGCCATCTTTATATTTCGCCATCTTACGTCGGCCGCCATATTCGAATTATGAAATCGTCACCCAACCTACTGTATGTTACTCGTAAAGTCCTTTCATTTGATATCCATGTTAAAGGGGATTATTGAGAAAGATATATTCCGCATCTTGTGTCGCCCGCCAATTTGAAATTATAAAAGCGTTACCTAGCCTACTATATTTTACTCGTGGAGCCCTTTCATTTAATATCTATATCAAGGGATGTTGAGATAGAAATATTCCGCTTTCTAGAGTAGGTCGCCATTTTGAATTCATGAAAGTATTATCTAGGCTACTGTATAAAACGCTTCATTTTGATACCCATGTCAGGGGGACTCTGAGAAAAGGAAAAATCCGTCATCTTCGAGCGTCCGCCATATTGAATTTATGAGAATGTCGCATTGTCACCTTATTTAGATTTAGATTTAGATTTATTGATTGAGCTAGTCGACAATCAAAAACTGCATAAGCGAAGTAATGATAAATATAAAAGGTCAGTCACATATATTACAATCATCAATAAAATTTATAGAGTAAGTTCAAAACAACAAAATTTAAAAAGCAAGACAAAAAACAAAATTTACAAGCTGTTACCAAAATATTTAGCAAGACCGTTGTAAGCCCTCGATATGAAAAGTGACCTTATATGCCTAATTTTGAGTGTTCTGTGGGTAACTTTTTGAAGTATTTAAAATTTCGTGACGCAGCTAGTGCGTTATGGTAGTGAATTTTTATTAAATTTTTCAAATTTGAATAACTAAATTTTCTGTAAACCTAGAAAGTTTAATTTTGGTATGTAGTAAGGCCTTTCCTAGGACAAGATATCCACCAAATTTCATTAAAACAAGTTTGTCATTTCCGGAGAAAGAAAGAACATTCCAAATTTAAATCACTCAATTTTCTATAAACTTAGAAAGTTGAATTTTAGTGCATATTAAGGTTCCTCCCAAGGCAACATATTCGTTTAATTTCATTAAAACAGCTTTGTAGTTTTCAGAGAAAAAAAAAATTTTCGAAAGAAAATTTAAAATTGAAATAACTCAATTTTCTATAAAATTAGAAAGTTAAATTTTATTGCATAGTAAGGTCTCTCTCAAGAAAACATATGCGTTAAATTTCATTAAAAGGGCTCTGTAATTTCCGGAGAAAAAATGTTTTTCAAAAGAAAAATAAAAATTAAAATAACTCAATTTTCTATAAACTTAGAAAGTTGAATTTTAGTACGTAGTAAGATCTCTTCCAAGGCAACATATTCGTTAAATTTCATTAAAACAGCTTTGCAATTTTTGGAGGAAAAGTTTTTTTTTGAAAGAAAATTAAAAATTTTCCCGGAAAACCCTGTCTATTTTCCTGGCTAACGAACTCATCCAAGCCATTAATAAAAGAAAGGCACTTGTCGAGTTTCATCGAAATCGGTTAATTATTTTTTGAGTTATCAGATGGATACATATATATATATATATATATATATATATATATATATATATATATATATATATATATATATATATATATATATATATATATATATATATATATATATATATATATAAACAAATAAAAATTGAAACTGACCCTGGATATGGGTTCTAGGGGTCCTAGGTCGCGCTCTTTCGAAAAAATTTGTGAAAAGTCTCACCATCGATACCTCTCTATTAGTCAATTTTTTAAATAAAAATTCACTAATAGACATGTAATATGGACTAGATTCAAATGTCGAAGATCTGTGAATTGGATATTCAAGTTTATTCGTGCCCCTCGTCGAATACCCATCATTACCGCCCGGGAGTGTATAGTCACACAAGTTGACCTTTGTGTACAATACAAATTTGTATATATAAACTGAAAAAACAGTCATTATGCTAAGTTCAGTGAACCACGATCGGCAACTTATTGTGACGAAGACTTGACATCAATCTAATAGCCCTTTTCTGAAGAACCAATACTCTATGTATCTAAGAACAGGTATACCACACCTCTATACCATAGCTCAGTGCAAATAAGCAAAACAAAATGTGCCAAGAGTTTCCAAACTCACGGTATGCCTCAGTCTCCGAATCGCATAACAAACAGATAAACATCTGTGACATAACCCATCGACATGATGGCTCCATCTCAGCTTGCTATCAATTGTAACTCCCAGAAATGAAGCGGAACTGGACTGACCGATACTTTTGCCATTCACCCTTACAAGACAACTAGAATCACTTTCAACTCTTCTCGTATGGAAACCTGTCATAATTGATTTTTGACTGTTTAGAGGCAAATCATTGTGTCCAAAATATTGTGTAAGCTGATTAGCTCGTCCAGTTGCAGACACCGAAAGCTCACCAGGATCAGCCACATGTATAAGGAAAGTAGTATCGTAGCGTACATGACGAGTTCACCCCCAGGAATGTCACTTGTATAAATAATATACGCTAACGGACCCAAAACAGAGCCCTGGGGAATTTTCCCGGATAATGTCACTGGGGAAGATCAAATACCTCCAAGCTCCAACAACTTGCTGTCGCAAAGAAAGAAAACTTCGAAACCACTGCAACGATACACCTCTAATTCCATACCCACTCAGATTACTGATCAAATTTTTTTACCAGGTTCCTTACTAAGGTCAAGAAACACGCAAGACATTTTTCACAGCTCTCTAAGCATTTACTCAAGAGATTGACAAACTCAGTGATGAAAGTCCCTTCCTGAAACCATGCTGATCTTTGTTAAAAAGATTGAAACCAACAAGAAAAGCTGTAAGCTGCTTAGAGACAACTCTCTTATATATATTTTAAAATACGCTTGTGATGGACAGGAGCCTATAGTCCTCCAAAGAGGAAGTAGAAACATTGTTATGTAGCGGTTTACCTTTTAGTGAATTTTCTTAAAAAAAATCACTAATGAGGAGATCCCGACTTTTGAATTTTGAAAAAATTTCTCCAAATGAGCGCTAATTAGGCCCCCTAGAATACATATCCGGGGTCACTTTCGATTTTTATATGTTTATATATATATATATATATATATATATATATATATATATATATATATATATATATATATATATATATATATATATATATATATATATATATATATATATATATATATATGTATGTATGTATCACACCGATAACTCAAAAAATAATGGGCCGATTTTGACAAAATTTGGTGAATACCTTCCTTTTGTAAGTGGCTTGGATAAGTTCGTTAGCCAGGAAAATCGGACAAGGTTTTCCCGGAAAATTTTGTGTTTTCTTTAGAAAAAAAATTATATCTCCGGAAGTAACAAAGTAAGGGCAACCAAATTCAGTATATCGTTTTGTATGGGTATCGGTAAACTACCTACCAAAAATTCAGCGCTGTAGGTCAAAAGTTATGGGCATTTAAAGAAAAATAAATTGGGAAAACTTCAAAGTGACAATTTAAAATGTCAAACTTCGCAACATTTAGGGAAAGAACTTGAATCTAATACGGACTATGGAAAGAAAATGTCTCAAGAAGAATGTTTTACAAACCCTGAGGTCTTAGTTTCAACCGTCATTGTCCTTAATTTTACTAAAATGTTTCCAGAAAATTCATTTCAAATAGACCCTTTTTCTGATGCTTCGCAGTAGTCTTAGCTATAGAGTTTATCATTTAATGGTATATAACTTTTGTCGAATTTTCGTAAAAAATCAATAAAGTTCAATATATCCGTTATTCTACAAGATATGAAAAAAAATGTATTCACTAATTATAGGGTGTCTTGAGCTACATTTAAAAAAATATTTGTACAATTACAGGGTGGCCCATAAGTCGTTGGTGACACAATTATATTTTTTTTAGTCGAAAACGCCTTGTGTTTTTGCATTTTCAATTGAAATATAATGCATGTTTATAAGTAAAAAAATTCTGGACGCAACAAGTGCGTTATGGTAGCGAATTTTGATTAAATGCTTCATATTTGAAAAGCTCAATTTGCTATTAACCTATAAGGTTGACCCAGAAACGGATTTTTTCGGTTACACTTTAAGTTTACTTTCGGAAATTTTTGTACGTTTTCAAACAATAAAGTTATTTTGATGAAACATGGCACATTGTTTTTACTATATATGATATACTGGTAATCGAATTTGATGCCTGCTTTCTGAAAAAAAAATACACATATTTGCTATTAAAAACATTTTAATGAAAATTCACTACCATAACGCACTTGCTGCGTCCGGAATTTTTTTATAATTTCAGCTGTAAAGGAAACCATCCAGAGCTAAGGGAATTATTTATCAAGATGGTTAAATGGGTACCAACCTCAGTTGCACACAGCTTGAGGAGCACATAATTGATGCCATCGAAAGAAAACGTGGAAATTTATGTACGCGTATCATATTTGATGCCAATCTGATAAGAGGAACTGGTTCACCATTACCTTGCAAGATTTGAACTAAGCTAACAAGCATAATAACAGGTGAAGTTGTGTGTGTGTTTTTTTTTGTTTCTTTAAAGTCGGCCTATTTCCGCGACTATGACCAATTACCGACGTCAGAGAGCAGTTTCTTCTCACTATCCTCGAAATTTTGCTGAACCCCTTTATGTAAGGAGGGTAGGGATCTTTAACGTACCCAACATCGCATGGACACGGCACCGACGGCTTTACGACCCCTCCGAAGGGCGAAACGTGCAGACATTCAACTTGCTCGAATACAATGCCACAACCTCGGTTGATATAAGTTGTACAATATGTACGGAAAATGTGAAAGGAATACCCTGGGATCGAACCCAGTACCCTTCGGTTCAGAGGCACACCTTCTTACCACTGAAATACCGAGGCTCTAACAGGTCAAGTTAAATAAAAGCTTGTAATAAAATAGTATGTAATTCTATTACGGTAAATTTCTTAGGTAATATTCTTGTGTGTGTGTGTTTTTTGTTTCTTTAACGTCGGTCTATTTCCGCGACTATGGCCAATCACCGACGCCAGGAAGCAGTTTCACCCCACCATCCTGGAAATTTTGCCTAACCCCTGCCTTTACGTAAGGAGGGTAGGGATCTTTATCGTGCCCAACATCGCATGGACACGGGACCGGCGGTTTTACGCCTCCTCCGAAGGGCAGAACGTGCAGACATTCAACTTGCTCAAATACAATGCCATAACCTCGGTTGATGTTAATTGTACAGTATGTACTGAAAAAGTGAAAGGAGTACCCTGGGATCGAACCCAGTACCGTTCGGTTTAGAGGCACACGTTCTTACCTCTGAACCACCGAGGCTCTAATATTTTTGTAATTTTTGTGATTTTCAATTTTAGAAGTAATTAGAGATATGCAATAATAACTAAAAAAATATTATGCCATTAAAAATTACCCATACCATATAAGACGTATATGAAAACTGCATTTCTGGTTTTTACTTCGTGACACTGAATTTTTTAGCTTCGATTTAGCAAACCAAGTGACCCATTTAGGATAATTCGTCTGTGGTAATTACAAAATGAGCAAATACAAGAGGCAAATCCTGGTTTTAATTGAAGCGAAGCGGCTTCAGCAGATAGATTTCATTAAACCAATAGCCGACACTTTAATTAAGAGGGTCTTGTTTGCAAATAGAACGAATGCAGAAATGCAGCCATACAACATTAAATGAACAAAGTGCATCCTGTGAATCGATTTCCTCGATAACCCTTTACGTGTTACCTAATTGGGTTTCTACGGATTCGAATTCAAAATAATGTTCTATACATACGTACGATGCTATTGTGCGTTTACAAACGCGAAAATAATAGTATGCAAAGGCATTGAGGCTTTTCTGGGTGCAAAATGCCGAGTTCCTGATTTCAAAATATAAGAGTAACGGGAAATTTTAGCCACAGCCCCTGAGAACTTAATAATATCACTACCAGATTAATATTTTGAATCACGAATAGCCTCGATAGGATTTAAAAAAAATCTGGACGCCGCAAGTGCCTTATGATAGTGAATTTTCATTAAAATGTTTTTATTGCAAATATGTCTGTTTTCTTTTTATTTAAGAAAGCAGACATCAACTTTGGTTACAAGTATAGCATATATAGTAGAAAAAATGTACCATATTTCATGAAAATAACTTTACTGTTGGAAAATGTACAAAAATTTTTCGAAAATATACTTAAAATGTTCCCGAAAAAACGAGTTTTCTGGCCAACGAACCTTATAGGTTAATAGCAAATTGAGCTATTCAAATTTGAGACATTCAATAAAAATTTGCTACCATAACGCACTTGCTGAGTCCCGAATTTATTTTCTTACAAACATGCATTATAATTTCGTGGTCGAAATTACATACATTTAAGGTCAGCTCAGAAGTGATACTGACCGGGGGAATCCGTCTGTTAAATTAAAACAAATCATTGTTTAATCTATTTGAACTGAGCAGATTTTACTGGCTAACGAAATTATCCAAGCTACTGGCAAAGGGAAGGTACTCACCAAATTTGATCAAAATCGGCCTATTATTTTTTGAATTATCAGTGTGATACATATATATATATATATATATATATATATATATATATATATATATATATATATATATATATATATATATATATATATATATTGCTATAGATAGCAAATATGTCAGAAAATTAGAAACATTTTTTTGTTGAGTAAAACGGGCCATATACATGAAATTGATACCCCCTAATATTTAAATGCCCTGTATAATTAAAAGTGCAAAATATTTTAGGTTTAAATAAGGAATAGCATAACAGGTAAAATAATACAGAACAATGATTTCTTTTTTACATGTAGTACATTTTAATTTCACTAAGCAAAAGTCTTTGAAATACAATAGAACAAAGAACAATAGCCTTGTTTTTATTTATAGAGTTTTAACAAATTAAAATGATGTTTATTTTATCCTTAGACAGTTAGTATTAAGTTAAAAATATTTTTTTTGTCAGTTACAAATTATAAGAAAAGACACGCAGTGTTAGTTAATAGCGATAGTTTTTTTTGTGGTTGTTTCCAATGAGTGCAATGAACAAGAAGTTGGGCAATGGGAAAAAGGCAGGGCCTATGAACTTTGTTTTACCCAGGTACAGCGAGAAGAGATTTTTTGTAACACAGGTGTAGTTATTTAAGGAAACGGGGACAGGACGATAGGACGATTTGTGAAAGAACTGCGGGAAGTGAAACTTCATTCGTTAACGTACGGCGACACTGTAAATATGGAAGTTGAGGATTAAGCTGAAAGACAAGTGCCTGATAATAAAATAATATTCAGTTTAAAATAGGAACAATATATACGAGTATCTGGTACACGGTTTGTTGAGACCGTTTAAATAAAATGAAAAATAATTAGTAATCAAGCTACAAAATCCAAATAGTAGATCAAATGAAGAAAGCAATTAGTACACATCCAATGAAAGAATCAATTAGACATCATGCAGTAAGTTGTTTTATGAACTTTATCGTAATAAATGTGCAGACTTTTTTCTATAGTGTGATTAGTTTCTAAGAATTTTTCAGTCTCATTGATGATTTTAATGTATCTTTAGCTCATTAAGGGGGATATTAGATACAGGACGAATCACTTGATCATGGTTAGTTAATTCATTGTTTTAAATAAATTTGATTTGTATTGATTTATCGACAATCAGCGATGATAGATTTGATATAACTATGTTTTAATGGAAATTTGTGAATTTAATCAAACAGAAATAAAACATACTAGATTGTACTTGCATAATCTGTTTAATTTTGACCTCAAATCAAAGAAACACTAGTTATATGATAAAGTAAGGCTATTATTCACTGTCAATTAAAAGTAAAATCAAAAGGTCCCAATTATATATAATTTTTTGAAATTCCCAAACAATCGGGAGTACTATAATTTATAAATAAGATATATCAAACAAAAATGCTAGCCCAAGCACAGAACCGTACCCATGAGATGAGATAAAAATTTAAAAACACAGCAGTAAGGAAACAATTTTTGGCATAATTTCAGGTTCATCAGCGTTTTTTCTTTTAAATAAAGACGCAATTGAATTCTCATGTTCTACAATTAAAAGTGCTAAACCAAAAACACCTTAGCAAGATATATATATATATATATATATATATATATATATATATATATATATATATATATATATATATATATATATATAAAAAGATATATGAAACTGACCCCGGATATGTGTTCTCGGGGGCCTAATTAGTGCTCATTTGAAGGAATTTTTTCAAAATTCAAAAGTCGAGATCTCCTCATTAGTGAATTTTTTTAAGAAAATTCACTAATATGCACCTAACTTTTTCGACAAAAAGATTTAAAAGAATATGTTAGTAATCCAAAAGATAAGGATAAGATCACTAAAATGAACGGGATCTATTAAGTTGTAAGTATTGTAAGCTTAAATACGTTGGACAAATTAAAAGATCATTTAGCGCAAATGAGATACGGTACTGTAGATAGGTCATGCGTGGGGGATAATAATCACCACGTAGTTGAGCGAATCCTGAAGCTCATCAAAAATGTTAGACAATCGCGGCAGTTGAACGCATATGAGAGCATATAAAATAAAGAAATGTGCGAAAAAGCGACATTACTATAAATGCCGCATATATCCTGAAAAGCGACATCCCTATTGTGTGCCTACCCTGTATAATCTTCAGATATTTATAAAGTGAGTTAAAACCATTTTGTGGCACAACAGTCAGATTCATGGGGTTCTGGAGATATACAGGCTGCGCCTTTTATTAAATATTTCATAAAAAAGTAGGCTACGAATTGTCATTCTTTCCTACATCCAAACTAAAGAAGGTCCTTCCGGCGGAAATTGTTTCAGATACACAATATAATCTCTCCAGCTGAGGGAACCCGGACCCTCTGCACAGCAAACTTAACCCACTCAGCTGCTGAGACCGGTATCGGAAGTTAGTTATATTATTTTGAATAAGAAATTATAAACACATAATTAGTCTACGGGAATCAATAAAACAAGTATTAGTCAAACATGATAATTGTTTTTTTAAATTAAAATAAGATGTAAAATGTGTGAAGTGATACGGAAAATTTAATTAAATACAATAGAATTTTAGGCCAAGGTTGCCATTACCAATTCCGCAAGTTTTGAATAAAAACCATTTTAAATTCGATATGCAGAAAAGTAATAATGAAAAATTACTATTGCATGATTCACCAAGCTAATTAAAATTGTTTAAAAATGCATTCAAGCTGCACGTTATTACTTTATTCTACAATGCATTTTGCATATTATTTTCAAGTAGTATGGTTAAATCTAAAACTATATAGGTATTTAGGTTCTTAGTTCGCTGATTATTATGTTTGATTAACTGTTTTTTTTAATGAGCCCTACATACGTCTATGTTAAAAGTCTAAAAATTATAAAAAAGCCTGAAACGAATTTGTCGTTCAAGAAAATTGGCTAAACATTTTTTGTAAGAAAATTCGTTATTACAAGAACACTTGGTACATAAAAATTCGCTAATAAAGTAAATTAAGAGATATATATGTGTGTGTGTGTGTGTGTTGTATAATATATAATGTATTATGTATATTGTATAAGTAGTTAAGCTACACTCGTTCTGTGACACTTCGATGGCGCATACCATCCGAAGCTACCATGACCTTTATTAGGGGTCATATTCTTTAGGCCTTTCAAGGTCATCGCTGAAGAAGTCCAGCAATGACCAGAGGCTTTTTTTCTTTTGGTGGCTAACCTGATGTGAATATGTTTTGTTAGAGCTAACCTGACCTAGGTGTTTTATTTTTTGTTCTTTGACCTTGAAAGACCTAAAGAATATGACCCCTAATAAAGGTCATGGTAGCTTCGGATGGTATGCGCCATCGAAGTGTCACAGAACGAGTGTAGCTTAACTACTTGTATATTTTAATAATGAAACAGTCTACGGGTTATCAACAAAAATAACATAACCCAAACAATCATACAACAATTCAGAAAATTTTCCTTAAATAACACACAAAAACAAACCAAAAATTAATTATAAAACACACAATAACGTTCAAAAGAAAAGTTTCAGATACAGATACAGATCTAAATCCAATATTGTTTTTTAGAAACACCAGGTGCACAAGGTTAAGTTGCTGTCGTGTTATATGGTTGCGGTCGTCTGACCATTCGCACATTTTTGGTTAAGAGTTATACAATCTGATCTAAATACAGACGTAGACTTCTTCTATGGCTTCAGGGAGAATTTTTTATTTCTTCTATGGGTTCACAGAGAAATTTTTTTTGCCTGACGATGCCGTAAAAACAGAATGGTTTGCCGAGAAAAACAAGCAGTTGTGAAGCCATAGAAATAACTTCTAAGCTGTATTACGTATGAAACGGTTCCCCTACGTTAGGACAACAATAAACAGCCTGATCTGCTAATAAAATAGAATTAAAAGGCTTAAAAATCCTCATCTCCCCCACTATAATTTTTCCTACATAAATTCACTAAAAAAGTAATTGGGAGTTACATATCTGATCAGATAAATAAATAAAAGTGCGTTATGGAAGTGAATTTTCATAAAAATGTGTTTAATAGTAAATATGTCTCTCTAATGCAAGCAGGCATTAATCTGTAGTAGAAACAATGTATCATATTTTATCAAAATGGCTTATTGTTTGAAAATGTACAACATTTTCCGAAAATAAAGTTAAAATGTTGGTTTCTTAGCCAACAAACCTTAGGTTAATAACAAACTGAGTTATTGAAATTTGAAGGATTTCGCTACCAAAACGCACTTACTGCGTCTCGATTTTTTTCTTACCAACATGCATCATATTTCGATAAAAAATGCAAAAAAGCAATAACATAAGGGTGTACAAAAAACAATTTTAGGGATCACCAACGACTTATGGGCCACCTGTGATTGTCAAAATAATTTTATAAGATGCAGCTCAAAATATTCCAAAAATATATTTTATCATATTATGTATTTATATTTTGCCATATCTTGTATAACAACAAGTATATTATAAAACTTTGGCACTGGAAAGTCAAGACATTTAAATTCCGTTTTATTGATTAATTTCTTTCAGACCACCCTGTGGATGATTTTCAAAATTAAAGCAAATAAAAATAAATTTAAATGTTTTGACTTGCTACTGAAAAAATTTTGTTGTTCTACCTGTGTGAGCACAAAAGGCTTCGTCCAATTTTGATTTGCTAGCTTTTCTAGTTCTCCAAATACTTCTAACCAACGGCGATCGTGGGACACGCTGTATATATATATATATATATATATATATATATATATATATATATATATATATATATATATATATATATATATATATAATATGAATTCATGTAATACCACTTTTTCTCGTTTTTTAGTGAATTTTCTTAAAAAAATTCACTAATGAGGAGATCCCGACTTTTGAATTTTGAAAAAATTTTCTCAAATAAGCGCTAATTAGGCCCCCCAGAACACATATCCGGGGTCAGTTTCAATTTTTATATGTTATATATATATATATATATATATATATATATATATATATATATATATATATATATATATATATATATATATATATATATATATATATATATATATATATATATATATATATATATATATATATATATATATATATATATATATATATATATATATATATATATATATATGTATCACACCGATAACTCAAAAAATAATGGTCCGATTTTGATTAAATTTGGTGAATAAATTCCTTTTGCAAATGGCTTGGATAAGTTCGTTAGCCAGGAAAATCTACCCAGGTTTTCCCGGAAAATTTTGTGTTTTCTTTCAAAAAAAAAATTATATCTCCGAAATTAACAAAGTAAGGGCAACCAAATTTGGTACGCGGGTTTACATCCTTATAGGTAAGTTACCTACCAAAATTTAGCTATGTAGGTCAAAAGACAAAAAGTTATAGGCATTTAAAGGAAAATAAATTGGAGTTTTCTTCAAAACGTCAAAGTTGCGATATAAAACGTCAAAATCGACAACATTTAGGCAAATAACGTGAATCTAATACGGGCTATGGGAATCAAATGTCTCAAGAAGGATGTTTTACAAACCCTGAAGTCTTAGTTTCAACAGTCATTGTCCTTCAATTTACTAAAATGTTTCCAGAAAATTCATTTCAAATAGACCCTTTCTCTGATGCTGGGCAGTAGTTTTAGCTATAGAGTTTATCGTTTAATGGTATATAATTTTTGTCGAATTTTCGTAAAAAATCAATAAAGCTCAATATATCCGTTATTATACAAGATATGAAAAATATCTTTATACATTAATTATAGGGTGTCTTGAGCTACATCTTCAAAAAATATTTCTACAATCACAGGCTGGCCCAAAAGTCGTCGGTGATACAAATTGTCTTTTTTTTTAATCAAACACGCCTTATGTTATTTCATTTTTGCATTTTCCATCGAAATATAATGCATGTTTGTAAAAAAGAAATTCCGGATGCAGCAAGTGCGTTATGGTAGCGAATTTTGATCAAATGCTTCATATTTGTATAGCCCAATTTGCTATTAACCTATAAGGTTGACCAAAAAACGAGTTTTTCCGGGAACACTTTAAGTTTACTTTAGGAAATGTTTGTACATTTTCACACAATAAAGTTATTTTTATGAAACATGGCACATTGTTTTTACTATATAGGTTATACTGGTAACCGAAATTGATGCCTCTTTTATTAAATTAAAAGAAAAACACATATTTGCAATAAAAACATTTTTATGAAAATTCACTACCATAACGCACTTGCTGCATCCCGAATTTTTTTCTATATTGTTGGTTGACATAATATACTATTACTTTGTCTGTTATAACTCATAGTATGATAATGCAGTGTAAAATAGTAAGAAAAGTTATTTTCTAATAAATAGATTACTTAGTAACGCCGAATAATAAAGTTAAAAGTTATTTTTTATTGAATTACAAGAGAATTAGGACAATTTTAAAACACAACCAACACTGCTCCAGACAATTAAATCTTCCGTTCACTTAATTAACTTAAATAGCATACATCTGATTCAGTCTTAGAATGACGTGTCGGCGACCTGTTCTAAATTAAACAATTAAAACAAATTTGAAGCAACATTTCTTTTGTTCTTATAAGTACACTTGGAGAACCCAAGTCACCACAACACATCTTTTAAAAACCTGACGATCGTTTCACTAACAAAGTTAGCGTCATCAGAGTTGAGTTTTTTTATTTGATTTTTCTTATTTCAACAACACACCACGAGTGCTCACAGCCTAAATCCTATCGTACTGTGAGTGTCGACAAGGAGGAAAGGGGCAACTTGTTAATTCTAGACTTGAAGGTTTGGAGGTTCGGAGAAGAAGGAAAACATATGACGGCAAGGAATTTCACAACTTGGAAGTCCTCGGGACAAAAGAGCGGGCATAACAAGATGTTTTATATCTGGTGACCTGGATAATAAAAGGGTGCATTCGCTCTGTTCCTCTGGTAGATCTGTTGGGGGCAGCAGGTGGAGGAACTATGAAAGAAAGCTCCTCTGAGCAGTGCCCGTGCCGATATCTATAAAAAAGAGAGAGAGAGAGAGGTCACCAACGGCAGGTGGGCAAGGGATGGCAGCCTTTGGGTGAGGGTAGGGTCACCGATCAGACGTATAACTCTCTTCTGAATGGAGTCCAGGATAGCGAGTGTAGAAGCGGCTGCGGCGCCCCAGATGTGGGAGCAGTATTCGAGGTTTGGCCTTATTTGTGAAGTATATAAGGTATAGAGATTAGCTAATGAAAAGTATTTGCGAGCCTGGAGGAAGAAACCTAATTTCTTAGCAGTCGCTTCTGCAATTGATACGACATGTTGGTGCCAATTGAGATTCAGATCGACAGAAATGCCAACAAGTGAAAAGGACTCATTACTTTGAATAACTTGGTTGTTAATTGTGATGGGTCTAGGGCTGGTGTATCTCTTATGAGATAGAAAGCAAGACTGAGATTTGGTGGAGTTGAATTGTGCAAGATTTCTACTTCTCCAGTCTAATATTTTTCGGAAATCCACAGAGACAGAACCCTCCATGAGTCTGTAATCCTCATCTAATTTGGCTAAAGAGACAGGCTTAGAATATTGTATATTTGAGTAGAGGGTGCTGTCGTTCGTGTAATTGTGAACTGGGTTGGATGTTCTGGAGAGGAGGTCATTGATGTGGAGAAGAAACAAAGTAGGGGCTAAAGCTGCGCCTTGAGGAACTCCTGCATTAATTGGATACAGTTTAGAGGAATGGCCATCCACGACAACAGAAATGCTCCGATTGGAGAGTAAATTTGCTGTCCAGGTACAGCGTTTTGGTGGTAGGCAATAGGCCGGCAGTTTATTAAGCAGCGCTGCGTGCCAGACCTATCGAATGATTTGGATATGTCTAGAGCGACAATCTGGGATTCACCGTGTAGTTCCATAGACTTGTTCCAAGAATGGGTGACAAAGGAAAGGAGGTCGGCAGTTGATCTGCGCTGACGGAATCCATACTGCCTGTCGTGGATTAGACTGTGTTTTTCAAGAAATTTTAGTAATTCGGTGTTTATATACTTTTCCATCACTTTAGAGATGACTGAAAGGAGAGAAATAGGCCTGTAGTTGCTAGGAAGAGCTTTGGATCCTTTGTTGGGGACGGGTTGTACTCGAGCAGTTTTCCAGTTACTAGGGAATATTCCTCTATTGTAAGATGTCTGAAACAGACAAGTCAGGACAGAAGCAAGTTCTGGTGCGCATTTATTGAGAACAATTGCTGGGATCTCGTCAAGGCCAGAGGCTTTTCTGGTATTAAAAGAAGAGAGCATCTTTCGTACCTTTTTAGTTTTGAAAATGAGGTGATTTCAGTTGTCCAAGTGCTCATCACAGGTTTCTTGGATAAGTTTGTTAACCAGGAAACTCGGACCCGGTTTATCAGGAAAATGTTGGGCTTTCTTTCGGAAAACCAATTCTATCTCCAAAAATAACAAAGCTATGGTAACCAAATTTGGTACGTGGATTTAGAATATAACATTTAAACTACATACCAAGATCTACATCTCCAAGATACAAGAAAAAAAGTTATAAGTATTTATTTAAAAAAAATGTTTGGTGTCAGATCAGTTCTATAAAATTCACTGCCACGCACTTGCTGCGTCCAAACTTTCATATTATTTTATATCGATTGATGGTTCATTTTTGTTGATGAGTGTTATTTTATGCGTTTTTGTGTATTTTCTTATACATTTATTTCTTACAAATTTTTGTATGAAAATCTTCTTTAAATGAACACGAACAGGACCCTTAGATTCCATATGGTTTAATGGTCTATAATTTTTAGCTGATTTTCGTAGAAAAACTTCGTTAATGAGGAAACCGCGACTTTTTAATTTAAAAAATATTTCTTCAAATGAGTCCAAACTAGGCCCGCTAGAATCCATATCCGGGTCTAGTTTCAGTTTTTATCTGTTTACATATATACAGGGCGACGCATTTCTACAGTAAAGCTCAATATAATTGTTATTATACAAGATACGAGAAAAAATTGTATACGTTAATTATATAGTGTCTTAAGCTGCATCTTATAAAAATATTTTGACAATCACAGGCTGGCCCATGAGTCGTTGGTGATCCTTAAAAATTTTTTTCGAACACCTTATTTTATTGCATTTTTTATCGAAATATGTGTGGAAGAAAAAAAACCGAGACGCAGTAAGTGCGTTTTAGTTGAAAATGTTCATTAAATGCTTCAAATTTCAACAACTCAATTTGCTATTAACCTAAGGTTTATTGGCTAGGAAACCAACATTTAAAGTTTATTGTCGGAAAAATTTTCTACATTTTTAAACAATAAGTTATTTCGATAAAATATAACACATTTTTTCTACTATATAGGTTATACCGGTAACCAAATTGATGACTGTTTGCATTAAAAAGACATATTTGCTATTCAAAGCATTTTTATAAAAATTCACTTCCATAACGCACTTGCTGCGTCCAGACTTTTTTTTGTTATTCGTGTTGCCACATACATAGTCTGTTCTAATACATAACTGTGCATAATTTCAAGAAATTCTTGAGCTTTTCTTGTTGGCATTTTATCTTGAGAAATAAGATCAATATTAAAGTCACCTGCTATGACAGCCATATTCTTCATAAGTTTGTGCTTTATTTCTTCCAACAATTTAATAAGTTGCTGAGTAAAGTTGTCAAATTCCATGTATGGAAAAATATACAATGAAATTATGACTACGCCCAAGTCTTTCAGATATACATCATTGTATTGAAAGTAACCCTCTATGCAAATGTCTTCATTTTTTAGGACATCAACCATTTTAATAGTGAATTTTTATTTAAAAAAATTCACTAATAGAGAGGTATCGATGGTGAGACTTTGCAAAAATTTTTTCAAATGAGCGTGATTTAGGACCCCTTGAACGCATATCCGGGGTCAGTTTCAATTTTTATATGTTTATATATGTTATATATATATATATATATATATATATATATATATATATATATATATATATATATATATATATATATATATATATATATATATATATATATGTATCCGTTTTGATAACTCAAAAAATAATTAACCGATTTCAATGAAACTCGGCAAGTGCCTTTCTTTTATTAATGGCTTGGATGAGTTCGTTAGGCAAGAAAATCGGACGGGTTTTTCCGGGAAAATTGAGTTTTCTTTCAAAAAAAATTTTTTTTTCGAAAATAAGAAAGCTATTTTAATGAAGTTCACTATATATGTTGCCTTGGGAGAGGACTTACTAAGTATTAAAATTCAACTTTCTCAGTTTATAGAAAATTGAGTTATTCAAATTTTAAATTTTCTTTGGAAACAATTTTTTTTCTCCAAAAATTACAAAGTTATTTTAATGGAATTTGGTGGATATCTTGTCCTATGAAATACCCTACTATCTACCAAAATTAAACTTTCTAAGATTATAGAAAACTGAGTTAATCAAATTTTTATAGCTCACTGCAGTGTTAAAATCAATGGTATTTTCCTCGCTATTTTAAACACGTGGGTCGGGGACTGACCGAATTCATTCCCATTGCTAGTGATCTACTCATATTCTCTGAATATGTTAGAAACGTGGTATCTACTTCATTCCAAGTCACTATTAACCGACTATTTATGAAATCAAATAAGTAAATTAAATCGATTGTCATAAAATATGTAGTGTATTAAGACTAAGGGAAAAAGAAATAAAACATATATAACTGTGCACATTTTGATTATTCTACAGAAAATAGATGCCAATCTGGAGTCATCTATTGCATTATATAATATATATTGCTGCTGTAACATAATTTGAAACTTCATGAACTAATGACAATTAACGTTTAGCCGGCCTTGTGAAGTCCCTGGAACTCCAGCAACTATATACCTGCATGCACTTCTGGCAAGTTTTTGTTGATCGAGTTCTACGGGTTATTTAATGTTTTAATGGCTTGTCTATATTACCTTACACATCGTGTCATATGGTCTGTATGTACAGTGAACACGTACATTAGACAAGCGCTGATTAATTAAAGTTTACTTGTTGATTGTTTAACTCAATAACATAAAACAAGCATAACGTAGTTTATAATTTCATGTAACATATCATGTCCACCGGAATAATGATAGTTTCCACATTTAACAGCTTGTGTATTCTCCTCTGTTTTGTTGCGTATTTAGCGCTGGTTTATTTTCAAAATAAAGTAGTTACTGTTGTTCTTAAGTCCCAAAAAGGCCTTACCAGCATTAGCGTAGTAGTGTAGGTTAAAATGTGTTTTTTGACAAAAAATGTTTTGGTGAAACATTTCTTTAAACGAAATTCGTGAAAAATAGTGCTGCAAATTGAATCATAACTTCCACATAGCTGTAATGATCTATTCTTCTCAGAAATACATTATCATGAAATGAATTTAGGGTCCATGACTTGACCACAAAGAAAATATTCGTACTGCCGTACGTATCGCACAGCAATATCGGTGGATAGGGGGACGAGGTTCGTTATAATGGCCCGCACAATCACCCAATCTTGCGCTATTAGACTTTTTCTTATGGAGGGGTATGTGAAAAATATGGTATACAAAACTAAACCACGCGATTTAACTAACTTAAGAGGAAAAGCGATTGCGGTTAGGTCAGTCACATTTTTACTTACGATTAGGTTGCTGCCAAGACGTTCAAGACATACATCTTGAACATCTCCTGCATTGAGATTGATGTGTTTTTAATCCTTCTCATTATCAAGAATGAAACGCGAGTTAACAGATAACTTTCCATATTAAGTCACGTAGATGATAGCGAGTTACATTTCAATGCAGCAGTCCCATCAGCAGATTCTACGAAATATACCGACCGTTGCAGTTAGTGTCAGCAGTGCGAGTTTGTAAGAAGCTAGATCAGGATGTTCTCGTGAGAACCTGCAACGAACACTTGTCCGATTACTATATAAAGCCATTGTTTTATGTAATATTAGTTCAGTTATATTTTAGGCAGTAACTATGTCAGTTTGTTCTTAAGTAGTTTAGATGGTTTAATAAATTGTAAAAAAAGCAACCTAAGTACAAGTGTTGTTAATTGATAGACAAACCTGACTATATTTACTACCAGCTGTACTCCCTACCTATATAAACAAATCATAACAGCTTCTCTATGATAATACCTCGATCCAAGTACCTTGTCCTAAATGAGCAACAATACGCCTTCAGAAGCAACCTCTGCCAGCAAGTTACGAACGAGCTCCATGTCTGTACAGAAGATACAATAGCAGACGTCAGTGAAGATCCTGCTTATGAAGTGAGCTAATTAATTTCCAAAAGCCTATCAATAATTGTAAACAAGAGACTGTAAAAATTACCAAGACTATCGTTTCAGAACATGGCGACACATAGTTTATGGTGGTAGCATCAAAGGAAGCCAAGATGTCAATCAAATGCTCGGGGAAGAAAACTCACAAATTATACAAGGCATGTATATTGTGGCACTCAAACCAAGATGTCCGTTGTCGATTGTTGGTAAACAATACAGTACAGTACAAAGCTCAGTTGAGACACAACAATTGTTTTCCTTACCAAAGTTGGAAGAAGTTCCAGAAAGTAGAATTGCCAGCGATGGAACTGGAAAACGTCCCTCTGCACGACGTAAGCAACATCAGGGCTCAGCTGCAGTCTATCAAAAGTAGAAGTCCCAACAAAATTGTAATTGTAATTGACTCCTGTTGTATTTGGACGATCCTGCTCTACACTATATTAATCCTTCTAGCAGCAATATTTATTACAGTTTTTGCCAAAAGATGTGCCCTGCAGAATGAAAGAAACAAAGCAGAAGCGGAATTATTATATATTATAAGAATTTCGAAACCCAAGGGTTCTGTCCTCTAATGGGGGGAGGAGTTAACACACAGCTTCCCACGATAAGTCACGTAGATGATATCGAGTTACATTCCCATGCAGCAGTTCCCATCAGCAGATTCTACAAATTATACCGACCGTTGTAGATAGTGTCAGCAGTGAGAGTTCGCAAAAGCTAGATCAGCATATTCTCGTGAGAGCCTGCAACGAACACTTGTCCGATTACTATATAAAGCCATTGTTTTGTGTAATACTAGTTCAGTTATATTTTAGGCAGTAACTATGTCAGTTTGTTCTTAAGTAGTTTAGATAGTTTAGTACATTTTTTTAAAAAGCAACCTAAGTACTAGTGTGTGGGTGTGTTATAGCGAAGTTCGTCAATCCGATACATTTCTTTTTTTGTGTCAGTTTTTGCAATAAATTTAAAAATCGCAGCATTTTTGAATGTAGAATGAAGATATCTTTCAATGACGTATCACAAGCCCCTTTCATTTCATTCCTCCGATGAAGCTAACTTTTGTTATCTAAACGATCGTCCGGTCTGAAAACTGTATTGTGATCAATTGGGTTCTCCAAATTGTACTTATCAGTGCTCATCACAGGTTCCAATATTTACCCATCTGTTCCACATTTTATATGTTCGTGTCTGTCACTTTATCGATTGGACCAGGTTTATTGGAAGTTTTTCTCTTGGTCTACCTTTTCCCTTTTTTTTTGTAAATATGTGTCACTTAAATAATGTTATCAGAAAACTATGTCAGAATGGGTCAAACAAATGTTGACTTCCTTCTCTCAGTTTTTTCAGTAGGTAAGCATCTTTTGTCTCTCATCTTTTCTAGCACACTTTTTTTCGTTCTTCTATAAGTGTACTTTTCCTTGCCATTATTGGTGAATTTTCATCCAGAAAATTCACTAGGACAAGAAATTCGAATGGATGTACAAGAGCTGGATGTTTTAAGTGACTTATTTCATAATCAGTGGGTAGATTGCGCCGGATCAAGGATTCGGCCTGCAGGCTCACTAGATTTAAATCCTGTAGACTTTTATATCTGGGGATACCTTCTGGTTAGTATGGTATGTTGTTGATTTAGTTTTGGTCTGTTTCCGCGACTATGGCAGGGAGCTCTTTCATATAAATGTCCTGGAAATGTTGCTTCTTTTCTTTAAAGAGAGTGGCGATCATTAACTTGCCCAACAATCGCATGGTACACGTGACCAAAAGCCGGAAGGTGCAGACAATCAACTTGCTCAAAACCCAATGCCATTACCTCAATTGATGTTAAATGTACGGTATATACTGAAAAGACAATGACATTTACAGACGTTCTTATCACTGGAGTATCGAGGCTGCTATCTATGGATACCAAAACGCATAATCTCTTTCTTACCAAGTAAAAATATGCTTTGTCAACGAATAGGAAATGGGTTCTCACAGGTCCAACTTGGCAGAGCCTGAGCATCATCATGGCGACTATAGGCTTGTACTTAGGTTCGAGGTAGCCTTATTGTACATTTACTTTGCCGTAAATTTGATTTTGTTATCTTTTTAATCAAACTAATAAATGATAATTCCTAATATGTGCCTTTTAAGAAGGCCATGATTGAGAAAAACTTGTTTTGCCGACATACAAAAATTTGGGAAAAGATGCATTTCATGAAAAATGTATTGTTCTGGCAGCATTTGCAACGAACAATTTCTACAGAGCCGTACTAATATTTTGCATGTAGTTTAACGACAATGAACCTATCTCACTCCGCCAGGGGGTTTGAAAATTTCACAAAATTTGGAAACCTGTATTACATACCAAATTGGCGGTCTGAATTTAATCTTGAAATATAAAAAAATAACCATTATTTATTTCACACTACCACTCGGAAACAAAAGGCGTTTGAACCTATGTTTGTAGGAATTTTTTAAAAGTATTTTCAGGCCCCCAATTACCGTATGATATGTCCACGTATTATTAAACACCCCGAAATATGCGTCAGTAATGCGAGTAAAAATACAAATAAATGTCTCAAGTGTTTCTATTAATCAATTAAGACATTGTAACATTATTTGTTTGGTTCATTGTTTTACAAATTGTATTTTGATGCGACACATGATTTTATGTTCACTAAAATTAATTTAAATAGTCTTTAGCGCTAATTAAAAACTATTATTAAGCAGCTAACAATAATCCATATTTCCTGTTGGATACGACTGCGATCGTATTTTAAGAATTTTAAGACAGCATGACTGCTTGGAAATTTAAAAATAATATATTTGCGCAAATCAGTTACATAATAGTTCTACGTAAATCATCGCATATTGGCACACAAACATTTCAATTCATTCATAGATTTATTGTGGAATATTGACTTAAAAACTACGTCGCTAGTGGTCCTATACATCTTGTCCCGTAAATATCACTAGTATGTTGTAGAGCGCCATAGTCATTCGAACCATAGTTACTAGATAGATATAGTTAAGACATATAGCGAGAGCGTCCATGTTTAGGCTAAAATGCAGTTCTAGGCCAAACTCGACGACAAAATAGATGACTTGAACTCGTGATATCATCGTTATTAATTGACCGATTTCAAAAATTCTTTTTTCTAAATGAGTACAGATTAATTGTTTCTGATATTGTTTTACTAAATAGCTCTTAGTCATTCAGGAAAACTTGTGAAACATAAATAACAAAAACTAAGTCCTCTGCTGCATTACTTTTTTCGAGCAGCGAGAATTTTTTATCTTTCAAAATATGTGGTAACTTATGGGACATAAAATAAAGTCAAGATATCAAATAATATTGTGAAAAAAGAAATACCTAAAATGGAGAATTTATTTCGATTTTAGAGCAATTTTAATTAAGCAAACGTAGAAAACTGTTGTTGAAATGTATTGAGCATAATCATATCTGTGACGTGCGTTATACTGTCAAACAACTTGGGGAGCGTCCATAAACTATGTGGTTCCGTTTTAACCTATTTTGAGGATTTGCCACCCAAAATACGACATAATTAATGATCCGAATAACTATTTACAATATTATATGTTTACCTATGATACAGACGAAAGCGTGTGTGGCAAGCCTTTTTTATATTTCAACAACACACTACGAGGGATTACAGCCTAAATACTATCGTATCGTGGGTGTCGACAAGGAGGAAAGAGGCAACTGGTTAATTCTGGACTTGAAGGTTTGGAGGTTCGGAGGAGAAGGAAAAACATGTGCCGGCAAGGAATTTCACAACTTGGAAGTCATCGGGACAAAAGAGCAGGCATAACAAGATGTTCTATGTCTGGTGACCTGGACAGTAAAAGGGTGGATTCGCTCTGTTACCCTGGTAGATCTGTTGTGGGCAGCAGGTGGAGGAACTATGGAAGAAACCTCCTCTGAGCAGTGCCCGTGCAGATATCTATAAAAGAGTGAGCGGTCACCAGCGGCACGTCGATGGGCAAGGGATGGCAGCCTTTGGGTGAGGGTAAGGTCACGATGAGACGTATAGCTCTCTTTTGAATGGAATCCAGGATAGCGAGTCTAGAAGCAGCAGCGGTACCGCATATGTGGAAGCAGTATTCGAGGTTTGGCCTTATTTGTGAAGTATATAAGGTATAGAGATTAGCTGGTGAAAAGTATTTGCGAGGCCGGAAGAGAAAACCTAATTTCTTAGCAGCCAATTGAGATTTCGATCCACAGAAATGCCAACAAGTAAAAAGGACTTGGTTGTTCATTGTGAGGGGTCTAGGGCTGGTGTATCTCTTATGAGAAAGAAAGCAAGACTGAGATTTGGTGGAGTTGAATTGTACAAGATTTCTACTTCCCCAGTCTAATATTTTTTGGAGATCCACGGAGACAGAACCCTTCATGAGTCTGCGATCCTCATCTAATTGGGCTAAAGAGACAGGCTTAGAATATTGTATATTTGAGTGGAGGGTGCTGTCGTTCACGTAATTGTGAACTGGGTTGGATGTGCTAGAGAGGAGGTCATTGATCTGGAGAAGAAACAAAGTAGGGGCTAGAGCTGAGCCTTGAACAACTCCTGCATTAATTGGATACAGTTTAGAGGAATGGCCATCCACGACAACAGAAATGCTTCAGGTGGATAGGAAATTTGCTGTCCAGGTACAGAGTTTTGATGGTAGGCCATAGACCTGGTCGAATGCTTTGGATATGTTTAGAGCGACAATCTGGGCTTCACCGTGTAGTTCCATAGACTTGTTCCAAAAATGGGTGACAAAGGAAAGGAGGTCGGCAGTTGATCTGCGGTGACGGAATCCATACTGTCTGTCGTGGATTATATATTAGTAATTCGGTGTTTATATACTTTCCATCACTTTAGAGACAACTGAAAGGATAGAAATAGGTCTGTAGTCACTAGGAACCGCTTTGGATCATTTCTTGGGGACGGGTCGTACTCGAGCAGTTTTCCAGTTACTAGGGAATATGCCTCTATTGTAAGATGTCTGAAACAGACGAGTCAGGATAGGAGCAAGTTCTGGTGCGCATTTTTTGAGAACAATTGCTGCGATCTCGTCAAGGCCAGAGGATTTCCTGGTATTAAGAGAAGAGAGCATTTTTCGTACCTTTTTAGTTTTGAAAATGATATCGGTCATTTGATGCGCGACATTGAAGACTGTTGGTGGTTGAACATTTGGAGGTGGGTTGAGAGTAGAATTGCCGGCGAACAACGAGGCAAAAAGTTCAGCCTTGCCCCGGTAGAAACAATTTCATCCCCTGAGACAAGAGGTGGAAACGTGCTCTTGCAGAAATTATTCCCAATAGATTTATCAAGAGTCCAGAAGGGTGTGCTGCCGTTGGAGTTTAAGAGAACTTTGTTTTTGACGTGGTTATTAATTTTTTTGCCTCAGAAAGAATGCGGACATAGCGGTTTCTTGCGTCGTTAAATGCTTGACGGTTTTCTTGACTGGGATTGTGTACAAGCGTTTTGTGAGCTTTGACCTTTTCAAGTCTGGCGTTGTCGCAGGATTTAGAGAACCAGGGCTTTTGAGTGGCAGAAGAGGTTTTCTGTGTACGTGGAATAAATAATTCCATGCCAGCTTGGATAATTTCGGTGACTTTTTGTGAGATATCAGAGCGGTCAGGATGAGAGAAGCAGACAGACGCCCATGGAAATGAGGAAAAGTAATCTCGAATTTCTTCCCAGTTCGCGGAGTTGTAGTGCCAAACGATACGTGGGTGTGAGGACTGTGTGACCTCGGGTTGCATTGCGCAGGAAGCAGTGACCACGCCGTGGTCTGAGCGAAAGTAAGTAGGTTGCTGAACCATATTGGCTAAAAAATTGCTGACTGCAAAGGCCTCCGCTGCTCTCCCTTGTGGATCGGTTTTTGAAGATCCTAGCCATTTATTATTATAGACATTAAAGTCGCCAAGAATAGTGACCTCGGAGGAAGGATATTCAGAAACCAGATGGTCGGTTTTTTCAGAAAGGTAGTCGAATAGCTGGACAAAGTTGTTGTCAAAAGGTGACCGATAAATGTAACAGATGCATTTAGTTGCAGCCGTGAGAGAGAGTTTCAACTAAAGTATGTCTTGCCTTCCAGCTTCTAAATTGAGGAGTCTGGTGCAGGGTAGATTGCTACGTACGTATGTGCACACACCTCCATGCAATCTAAAGGATGTAAGGAGCTCATACCCCGGGAAATTAAGGTGATTAGTGACTGTTGTGGCACTGAATTGGGTTTCGGTGAGGAAGAGGAGTTGGCGCCTATTATCCAGGAGGAAATGGTGGACGGACTTGAGGTTAGAATTTAGGCCACATATATTCGAGAAGGATATGTTAAATCTTGATGCCGGCACCCCCTGTACACCCCTTTCCCGGAAATCGGAATGGAGGGGTATTTTATCTCCGGAATCTTTTGTACAAGAAGGAGCCATCATCATTTTTGTTTGTAAGGGAAACGGACTCACACACCAGAACCGGAAACGTCTGTTGGGACTTCACCGGCCCCTTGATGTAAGGGGTGGTACCTCCTCGGGCGTGAAAAAATCGTTTACTATCACGTAAAGGAAAAGTTCACTACCACCTGCCCCCGATTAGTCGCCTTTTACGACAGGCAGGAGTTACCTTGGACCTATTCTTTTAGTTAGTCCCCGGACCTACAGGGGACAATTAACTTTTAATGGTACTACTACTACTAAATACATAATACCGTAATTTATTATTTTATTTTATTTAACCTAACAATATGATGTTATGATTATGTTTTTATTAAATGAAAGTTATTTCCAATATATCCGATGTTTCCGTTGGGCATTTGGAAATTTATTACATTTCCATTTCCATGGAAATATTTCGGACGGAAATATTTCCATTTACAACACTAGTCTTTTATCATTTCTCGTTATTAAGAATAAAGCGCGATTAGTTATTAATTTTTAACGGTGTTTTAGCGAAGTTAACCAATAAGATGAATTTTCTTAGTGTTAATGTTTGCAATAAATTTATAGACTATAGGATTTTTGAATAGAGAATGAAGAGATATTTCAAATGAGCACAAGCTCCTACCACAGCATAAGAAGACTGTTCTGTGCTCCTACTTCCTGTTTAAAAGCATGAGGGTTGCAACTGTCACTCGAAGGTGATTGAATGGAGGGGTGAAGTTCACGTTGCAAAGGTTTTGATCTAAAATTGACGTGTTTCCGAATTTTTTATAAATATGCATAATAATATTTGAGATATAGAATTTATTACATTTGGCTGTTACACATTATATTATTGGTTCCCCGGTACCTATAAACTTTATAAAACCTATAATTCACATAATTTTGGAGGTAAATAAGACTTACATAAGTAAAGTTGTGTTAAAACAGGATTTTTTACCTTTTAGAATCTCAATCATGAAAGCAGAGGAAACAAATTAATCTGTGAAGAGATAAAAATCGAGTTTATATCATATGATTACGTTTCCGACTTCAGATATTATTTCTAGATTATTTAGAAATAAAAAATCTCGTGTCCGACTTTGCTACACGAAGTTCTTAGCTGCTCTTGATGTCAGTGATGGCTGGGGAAATCACGATGGAATCGATAAAAAGAAACCATGGCTACTGTGCACGAGAATGTTGATCTGAGATTGAATTTTCTCTAGTTATCCAGAAAATACATAAAGTTTTGATCTTATATTAATATTTGTATACGTTTGTTTTTATTCTGAAATGTCAATTTTACTATCAATCAATTTTTAAATTACATTATCATCAGTAAATACAGCGACATGTGTATCAGAATATATTCGTTGACTTTCTTAAATCGTAAACAAATAGATATGTGGAGCGAGAGAAAAAGACAAAAAGAGAGAACCTCGCTAAAGCTTAACTGTGTTTTTAGTGAATTTTCGTAGAAAAAATTCACTAATGAGGAGATCCCGACTTTTGAATTTTGAAAAATTTCTTCAAATGGGCGCGAACTAGGACCCCTAGAACCCATATCCGGGGTCAGTTTCAATTTTTATATGTTTATATGTATATATATTTATATATATATATATATATATATATATATATATATATATATATATATATATATATATATATATATATATATATATATATATATATATATATGTATGTATGTATCTATGTATCACACCGATAACTCAAAAAATAATGGCCCGATTTTGATAAAATTTGGCATGTACCTTTCTTTTGTAAATGGCTTGGATAAGTTCGTTAGTCAGGAAAATCGGACGAGGTTTTCCGAGAAAATGTTGAGTTTTCATTCGAAAAAAATTCTTATCTCAAAAAGTAATAAGCAGATTTTAATAAAATTTGGCATGTACCTTCCTTTTGTAAATGGCTTTGACAAGTTTGTTAGTCAAAAAAATCGGACGAGGTTTTCCGGGAAAATGTTGAGTTTTCATTCGAAAAAAATTTTTATATCAAAGAATAATGGGCCGCTTTTGATAAAATTTGGCATGTACCTCCCTTTTGTAAATAGCTTTGATAAGTTTGTTAATCAAAAAAATCAAACGAGGTTTTCCGGAAAATTTTTGAGTTTTCATTTGAAAAAAGTTTTTATCTTAAAAAATAAAAAATCTATGATAACCAAATTTGGTAGGTAGGTTTACGAAATAAAAAGTAAACTATACACCAAAATTTGGATTTCTATGTTACAAGAAAAAAAAGTTATAATAAAATATTTTGTGCCAGATCATTTCTATGAAAATTCACTACCATAACGCACTTGCTGCGTCCAGGCTTTTTACTGAGCAAGGGAATCTTGCAGAATCATTTGTTCTGTAGATACACACAGAAAACCACTGGCAAGTTTCTTGCAAACAGCAAGCCTAAACCATCCGTGCCAATACAAATGCAAGTGTTCTGTTATTAACTGTGGTGAGCACTTACTGCGCCTAGACTTTTTTTACAAGAATCATATTTCGATAAAAAATGCAGAAATGCAATAATATAAGTGTGTTCGAAAAAACAATTGTAGGATGACCAACGACTTATGGACCACCTGTAATTTTCAAACTATTTTTATATGATGCAGCTTAAGACACCTATAATTAACGTATACAATTTTTTCTCGTATCTTGTATAATAATAATTATATTGAGCTTTACCGTAGAAATGCGTCACCTTGTATATATGCAAAGAGATAAAAACTGAAAGTATACCCGGATATGGATTCTAGGGGGCTTAGTTTGCGCTCATTTGAAGAAATCTTTCAAAATTCAAAAGTCGCGGTCTCCTGGTTAACGAATTTTTTTCTACGAAACTTAGCTAAAAATTGTACACCCTTAAACCATAAACTAAACCTACAGCAAAAGCATCAACTTAACTAAACTTACAGCCAAAGCAACAGCGAAAGGGTCTAGTTGAAATGAATTTTCTAGAAACATTTTAGTAAAATGAAGGACGATGACGGTTGAAGCTGAAACTTAAGGGTTCGGAGAACACTCTTCTTGCGAAATTTTCTTTACATAATCCGTATTTGTTTCAGGTTCCTTGCCTAAATGTTGCGAATTTTTTACGTTTCAAATCGCCACTTTGACGTTTTTTTTAGGAAACCCCCTTTTTTTTTAATGCCTATAACTGCTTTGTTTTTTAATCTACAGACCTGAATTTTTTTACACGGGTCATCATTTATAATACAAACACGCGTATTAAATTTGGTTGTCCTTACTTTGTTATCCCTGGAGATATAATTTTTTCCAAAAAAAAAACACAAAATTTTCCGGGAAAACCTGGGCCGATTTTCCTGGCTAACGAAATTGGTCACGCCACTTGCAGGAGAAAGGCACGTACCAAATTTGACCAAACTCGAGCTGTTACGTTTTGAGTTATCGGTGTGATAACTATATGTATACGTATCATGTTATTTGGAGCTGTCGTGACAACGTACTACTTGGTTCCGCAACGAGATGGCGACTCCTGTCTTACATCTCACCATGTTCTGTGAGGCTGGCTATCATAGCCGTATTACTTTATAGGTGTGTTTTCGCTGCAATTAGTATACCGTACTGACGAGCTCTAATTGTGGTCTAGCCTTACATACATTTCCTTATATTATGGAAGAAATGGACCAGGGCTGACAATTTACAAAATTGTTAGTTGGTTGTACACAGTCTCTATTTTATAACATTTTGTGGTATTTGGAGCTGTCGTGACAACGTACTACTTGGTTTCGCAACGAGATGGCGACTCTTGCTCTCATCTCACTATGCGCATATTTTTGTCTTTTTTGTCTGAATTTTTTTCGTTTCTTAGTCATGGGATAACTCTTGCAAAAGCTGTATTTTATAAGGATGAAGCTTTTCAAGTTATATACAGTATTATGTGCCCTCTGAAATGGAATTCCATTATCTTGCCGAAAACTACTGTGGGGATTCTTTTTCACTGCCAATAAGATATGTAATTTCACTTCCTCACTTATAAGACCAGCGACCTGTTTTTGGCAAATTTTCTACGCTAGACGTTTCTCGAAATTTCTTATCTATTCGACTCACTGTTGATTGATTGACAGACATATCCAAATATTTAGTATTAAACAGAATACACACCTGTGCCTGAGTTCAGATCCTGTCATCATAACTAATCATCATTACAACTTCAATTTTGTGAGATACTGATTAACGCATTTTACCAACAAAATTTAATTTGAAAAAAAAAAGCTGGAAGTTATACGTATTTACTTTGCACGAAAATCAAAACGTAAATTTACTACTATTGTCTGTAGATTGTATCGCAAAACATTACCAAACTAATGCTTGATTAGTTTTGATGACATGTCACACAGCAGATAATTCTTATCATGAGTCGATTGTTACAGATACGACATAATATACAACAAAATCTCTAGAGTTCTTTTCGTACAAGAAGCCCAACATTTTGTACATTGCTTACAGGCTTTGAGATATTGAAGTATCATATCAAAAGTACCATATCAGTATCGTAAGACTGGACTATGTAATTCTTTACAGGCTTCACTTGGTTAGGTGTTACTGATAATAAAAATGTTATTACTCACTTTATTTTATTCCTAAAAAAAAGTTGGTGTTGCTGAATAGAGAATTGCGTTAGCTTTAAAAAGATGTATCACACCACCTATCATCCAGTTTTAAAATTTCAAAGAGGTAACTACTCTCTGAAGTATGACAAAAGGGGTGACATTTTTTCATCAAGTTCATTTAGTTTTTGACAATTAAAATCAACCTGTTTTTGAATTTTCCTTAATAATGGTCACTTTCAATTTTATTGAATTTATGCGTTACTTTGTAGACACACGTGTCCATTATAAAAGGTTACACCAGGGTCTGCCCAAGAATGACTGAGACATTCTAAAACCCCTGAAGCACAGGGATTTTGCTTACGAGATGGCCACTTTTTCAACTCTAAGACAATTGGTGGCATTCAACCTCTAGCGGGAGTGACTCTCATCCCCCCAATTTTAATATGGAAGGTAGGTCAGGTCAGGTCAGCGCCTTTTTGAAAAGCTTTTTTGTTCTCTATTCAAAGCTGCAATTTCAAAATCTACCGATTAGTTTTTTAGGTATTTGCTTTCAAAACTTAAGAATAAAACAAATTTAGTAAAAAATATCATTGAAACAATCCACATTGGAAAACCTACCTACGCATTATCATCATTTTTACTTATTTCTACCAGTTCATACACTTGATGAACGAAAACAAAACAAGACTTCCTGTTCAATTCAAGGGGCAGTTCAAACTTTTCTGTTGATATGGTAATGAACCGCTGCATTTTACTCCAGTATGACAGCATTTGGCCCTTCTTTCAAGTATTAAATTCATTTCTTATATGACTTTTTCTTAAGGTAGAATAAGTCTCTGGATCATGAAATGGTTTTGGGGTACTTTTTGCAAGGCTATCTGCTTCCTCATTTCCCCCAATGCCTTGATGCTGATACCCACATCAAAGTTACTTTGTTGTTTGAAGCCAGTTGCTTTACTTTTTTTTTTGTAGTCCCAGATCAGTTAATACTCCGTTTTAAATGATTTCAGAGTCTTTAGTACTGCCTGACTGAAAAGATACAAATCTATGTATTCTTGAGTCTCATCTGTATATACTCTTGTACACAGAGAATTATAGCAACCATTTCTGTTTGGACGATGGTGGAAGTTTTTCCGAGGGACTTAGAGTGTCTGAATTTAGTCAGTCTTCTTATTCCTAGTCCTGCTTCCTTCGTTTGTTTGGACTCGTTAGTATACCATACGGATGAGTTGTTTGTCTTTCATTGTCTTCGCCTCATGCTTGGTCGACTACGTCGAATGGAACTATAAAGTCCAGTTCAGGTGGCATTTGATCTGTTGGTTTGCCGAGTAACTCCAATTGAATAATTTCCAGGATCTTCAAGTGGCCAACCACATCTCCTGGTTTGAATTTGTCCGCTTGAAATAATCCCGCTTTGTGCTGCTTCTTTCTTCACGCATATCTTGATAGTGGAGTGAGATTCACATTGCCTCTATTGTAGCTGTAGGGCATGATGCGATAGCTCCTATTATTCCAAGATAGGTGCAATTTTCTTTGTGCAGGGGCTGGTTCCGTTTTTGGCCACCATAATATAGATGCATATGTGACCATGGGCTTGGTGTATCTAATATACCATGCTGGGATTCAACCCCCATGTTTTTACTACCACTTTACGCCAAGTCCAAATTGTCATTGTGGCCCTCGAAAGTGTTTTTTTTTCAAATGCGTGTTCCATTTCAGTTCAGTTGGTCTAAGAAGATCTCTAAATATTTAACAACTTCATTGGAATATTTTACCTGTGTTCCATTCATAAGACCTTTAAAATTTAGTTTCCTTCTGCTCGTGAATGGGACAAGAACTATGAGGATGAACATTAAGCCCCTCTGTCTCACACCAATCGCTTCGTATACTTAGGGCTGTTTACATTAGACTAGATATTACATCACCATGCTTGCCCTTTACTGTTATGACAATATCATCTGCGTATCTTTTCACTGTGAATCTTGTTTCGCTGGATGTAGTCATAAGTTTATCAACAACGAGCGGCCATAGCAGGGGTGATAGCTGTCGTCACTGTTGCGTTGGTCTCATTTATAACACGGCTTTTTAGTGTTGCCTCAACCCATCTTACAATGGGGAATTCCAGGTCCCTTTCTTGTAGGGGCCATTTGATGGGTTGATGTGAGTTGTTGTCAAAGCCAGCCTCTATGTAAATGAATACCCTGAGGACTACTTCTTTAGCGATAAAGGTTTTTACTATACCCTTCACCAAACAGTGTAGGGCACATAATGTGGATATGCTTGCCTGATAGGCGAATTGTTGTGCGTAAAGCGATTTTCCAGTGAGGATTTCGCTGCTAATGGAGCTATTGATCTATCAGGGGCGGTTATTAAGGCAGTTAAATTTTCAGGGCCGAACCATGTAACCGTGTAACGAACTAATTGCGTAAAAGACCCCGCAGACACAGTTAAAAATAATACATTAACTCAAAAATCACCCTGTTCAATATAGTCTGTAGCACTGAAAAAAAAACTGATTTCACACTTAAGTAAAAATTGGGTCACAAATGTCGGTTCTTACCAAATTAAACGTCTATCATTTAATTACGGCATGCAATAGTTATAAGAACTGTTGCTTCTAGGTCACATGTAAAAAAGTTTCGGCTATTAAATCGATTAAAGAAGTCTCTTGAATTTTTTATTGCCTTACTTAGGGTAAGAAATGTATACACCTCTATAATCAACGCAAAAAATCAATAAACGTGAGTACATCACAGCTGTCACACAGAATATATTTATTATCTCTACCTGTATATCATTTATATTTCACTGCCTCTTTCTCTTTCCTTCGCCTGGGTTTGATAGTTATCAAGCGAAAATAGAAGTAACTATTTCAGGGCCATGGCATAATGATATGCTACACTTTTAGAGTAGAAACTTGTAGCTCTTTAATAAATGATTAATAAAGATAAGGTTACAAACATTATTACGTAAAGTAGTGAAGTTTTAGTAAAATAAAAATAATTACGGGGCTTCTCGTGAAAACCTGAAAGTGACCAGCCTCGTACAACGGGAATCTGGACTATGGGGCGGTTCACAATAATAGGCATCACAGTCTACGGGAGGCTGGGGGTGGACATGAACCATATTAACAGGTTGCTGTTGATTATTGTTTACTAGTGGACTGTATTTTAATGGTGGTTTAGTTGAAGTTCAAAACAGATAAAGTTAAACTTAACAATACTATCTTTATTACATACACAAAGGAGACTATACAATGGACCGACGGAAAGGTCTGGTCGCTTCGAGATCGACATACAAATAGGCAGAAGCAACCCCTCACATCTTACGGTTACAATTTAATCTCAGGGGTGCCACCGTTAGACAATTTAGGGTATTTTTAGTACAATGTTGGTAGTTATATACGACTAGGGTGACTCTAGTTAAATTAGCTAGTAACTAAAAAATAAAAATATTATATACAATTCTGGCGGGAATCAACAGTTGCGGTCCAGCTGGTTGAGTGCTGGTAAGTGGTTAACAAATTCTGCGGAAGGTAATGGGAAACCACCGAATTTCAGCTTCTTCCGAATAGCAACCATGCCATAAGTACACGTTGGAAAAGCCAATTCACCACAACACATTTTAAATACCTGACAATTGTTTTATTTGCAACGTTATTGTCATCAGACGGGTGAATAATCTAAGCGAATAAAGACTAAAAATAGTATTGACATATTAGTTGACAAGCAATCGCAAATAGCGCCCTCAACGAAGGTAGAAAAATAAACGCCCACTGCTTTGCCGGAAGTCCCTGCAATTAAAATTTCATAGTAATATAACACCACAATAAGTGAGCTCGTTCTATTAATGGAGAATTCATCCTTTATATTTGTAACAAAATATATACTTTAATATACGTCCAATCATCGTGAGTGTCTGACAATTTTGATTGGCTCGAGATTTTCCCTACATACGTGAGATTATTATTCCAAATATGTTGGGCAACGCATGATTTATCCATAGTACCATATCTCAGTTGCGCCTAATATTTTTTAAAATCTAGTTTCAATAAATCTTTTAGTTTGCCTAACATATTTAGGTTCACAATCGTTACAGTTTATTTTTTAGATCCCAGACATTCCTGTGTTTTTATATTTTTAATTGGAGTTACCTAGTAAATTTTTTAAACAACAAAAAAGTCAGGAATCTATAACATGGGTTGTAATAATTGTGTGATTTTTAGTGAAAAATCAATTTATAGTGGTACTCTTATATTGCTATCTACTGTCACCAGATACAACGCCCAGGATTTCTTCCTGCTGGTGTATGTAGAAAACAAACTTTGAATATCAATCTCCATAAATTGTAACAACACCAGAAGAAATAACTTGACAAATAATTGTCAGTATCGTTTTGAAAACCTTTCGGTGAGTCACAAATACTGTTTTGCAAAAATCCCATGCTTCTTCTTCTTAAAGTGCCGTATAGATTCCTTCGGTGTTCATCGTTTTCTCATTAGATGCTTCTACCAATTGCTGCATTCTGTAACGCTTGGAAGTCTTTTATCCCCGTCCATTGGCAGATGTTTCTCAGCCACGATAATTTTTATTCTGACTATTCCTCTTCTTCCTCCCTCAATTTGACCCTGAAGAATGAGGCGTTGTAAGTGATAGCGTTCTCCAAGCAGTATGTGTCCGAGATAACCTATTTTTATTTTTTTGATGTTTTCGTAAAGTTCTCGTTTTGCTAGGCCGGCTCTTCGGAGAACGTCCCCATTTTTCACATGATCGATCCAAGACACCCCTAACATTTGCCATAGGGTCCACATTTCAAACCCTTCAATTTTGTTGGTGATTAGTACCTTCAATGTCCATGCCTCGACACCATTCAAGTTCTTGTCTGTAAGCAAATTTTCGAAGTCTTAGGAGGGTCATTCTAGCCTGTTCGATCCTGCATCTTATCTTTTGATCCAAATCCCATTCTCTGTTCATCATGCATCCGAAATATTTAAACTGTGTGACCTGGTCGTTGTTCTCTTCATCAAGATGTATTCGAATGTGTGGAATATCGTTCCTACTAACAATCATAAACTTGGTTTTGCTGATGTTAATTCTCGAACCTAGTCTTTGGCTTTCTTCATTTACCCAATCCAGCAGACTTTGGAAATCATGTGCACTATCTGCTAATATTACGTTATCATCCGCATACCGGATATTATTAATGGGGATTCTATTTACTTTCATTCCAAAGGGACTATCTCATATTAACTCGAAAACGCTCTGGCCACGTACAAGTTGAACACAATTGGGGATAGGATACACCCTTGGAGAACGCGTTTTTAAATTTCAAAATCTTCATTTGTTCCAGCGTTACTTATCCGAACTTCTACTCTTTGGTGCCAATACAGATTACCGATTAGACCTACATCTTGCTCGTCTAGTCCCAAATCTCTTAAGTATGTTATCAGAAGATTATCCTTAACGTTATCAAATGCCCTGTCATAGTCGATGAAACACATACAGACATCTTTTCTTTGATCCTGGCAAATCTAGACCAGTGCCTGGAGACTGAATATGATTTCTGTAGTTCAGAATCCGCTCTTAAATCCAAGCTGACTGACATCCTCACATTTTTGATGAATACTTGTGTGTAGAATCCGAAGGAAAAGTTTTAGAAAGTGGCTCATTAAACTTATTAGACGATAATCTTTACACGAGGTGGCGCTATTCGATTTTGGTAGTGTGATAAACGTAGAGCGGAGCCAATCTTTAGGGAAACGTCCAGTGTCATAGATGTTATTGAAGAGTCTTACGATCGTTTCAAGATTTTGTTCATGAAATGTTTCCGTGTACATATCATCAGGACCCGGAGCTTTGTTATTTTCAATTACATTGATGGCGTGTATCATTGCAGTCTTTAATGTGCTTGGTCCCGATAAAGTGTACATTTCCGTTGAACCCTTCAACAACCCTCCGGCCTGTCGTCGCTGAAAAGGTTAATTGTATATTTTCTCCATATTTGCAGCAATTCTTCGGTTTCTGTCACTATTTCATTGTGCTCGTTATTAATGAAACTTAGTGGTCTATTATTGTGCAACCCACCTATTTCATAAACTTTTTTATGGAGATGGAAACTGTCTCCTAGTCTGCTAAGATTCTCATCCTCCAGACATCTTTCATTTATCCAATTATCTTTTGCCACTCTGATCTCCTTTCGTAGTGTTCTTTGAAAAACTCTATACCCGTTGTGGTCCTTCTGAATTTTACACTGACCTCGGTTATCCATTAATTCTAGAATATCGGTCTAGTCTAGTCATCGGCTCGTTCTTATCTGTTGTTTTTTCTCCGAGAAAAACTTATCGTTCTTGGTTTTAAAAGTTTGTTTAACATCAAACCAGTGCTTGTTAGGGTGATTTGTACTGATAACACTTTCTAGTGATTATTACGGTGGTCTTCGTACGGTGATCTTGTTTTTTCATCTTTTAGTAGTTGTAGGTCAAATGTCTTCTTGAAGCTATTTTTTCAGGTTTGGCAAGGCGTAAAACGATATTGGCACACACTGGGTTGTGGTCTGATATGATATCGACACCCGGCATTGCAGTAACTTTGGTTAGTTTCTAAACCTTCGGCTAATTATGATGAAATCTGTTTGATTATGAACAATGTGATGATGGTTGTCCAATGTGGAGATTTCTAGGTGTATAGTCGTCTTGGCGGAAGTTGTGTTTGGAATTATGAGATCATTATCCTCACCGTATCGAGCCAACCTTTCGTCCCTGTCATTCCTGTCACCCAAGCCCCAATCACCAACCACTGATCCCATCCTGCCTTTGCCCACTTTGGCATTAAGGTCTCCAAAAATTATATTTATCTCACCTCAAGAATATTGATGTTAATAGGCCTACCAATCAGCTGAATTTGAATTACTCTTCGGAAAGGGGAACGAAGTTTTTCACTGACTTTTGTAGGTTCTCATCTATAAGAGATACCAACACCATGTTGGTGATTTTGATCAGCATTATTGCCGGAATAGTAAAATACCCTGCTAGGCCTACATAGCTAAAAATATATAGAATTTTTAATTATAGCCTTAATGTTTAGAAGTGTTCGTGTTTTATTTTGAATTTCATGTTGTTTTTCTTTCTTAAACATGTACACCTGTCTTACTGTGCGGTGTTCAGTTTATTATTCTGTGTTTTGTTTATGAATCGGCACTTGCGCAGTACAAGATGCTCGATAGATGTGACGTGACATGGGAGCATTGTGGAAATTCAAAACTTATGTTGATTATTGTGTCTAATTTCTATACAAGTCTTTCTTACAATTTCAATAAATAAATGAATAAAACTCCTACATTACTGAAAATCATCTGATATGAACATTTTTTAATTTAGGAAGCAATACAGATGTTGATGGTATAAAACCAGAAACGTCAAATTGAAAGATGCTTATTTCTACACGCAAAGTTCCCATGAGAATGTTTTTAAAAAATGTTACATCTCACAACAATAAATTTTCTTTTAGAGATATCTGATCATTCAGGTTTATTTTAATAGACCAAATATTTTGAATCAGCAAACATGGAATGAAAAACGTGTCATGTTATCATTTCTGTTTCATGACTGTGGCATTTCCACCATTAGTTCAGTCTCCTAAATGCGTGCTACACAGGTCGATATGATCAAGAGATATATCACTCACGTCTATCATAGGGTCGCCATTTGTCTATAATTAACAGCCGAACGTTTGAACATGTTTTGTGAACCTTTGCTGGTTTTTCAAATTTATTTAATTTGATAAACCGTAATTATAAACGTAAGACCATTGTTTTTTTTTAAACTCCATTGTAACCGATCGTAATAATATTAATTTCTCATCATGTTTCGAAGTTGTGACAACTTCACCAGAAAATATCAGATTCCCTGTTTATTTTAGACGTTAACTTGATTACAGCGAAAGCCCACATAACAAGACGACCGGAGGTAACAGTTTTTAAAATACACACATCGGAAAAGTCTAGGGATATTTTTAAATAATACAAAAAAGGAAACAAATTGATTTTGGAATCGGTCAAATTGTACTCACCGTGTATGTATTTAATCAATCAGTCAATATAAAACCATCTGTTGTTCAAAAAAGTTAAAATGATATCAAAATTGATAAACCCGATATATGATAAAAGTAGAATTTTCACATGTGCCGTTGAATTTAGTTTCGAATTCAATCATTCCTCAGTTGTTGTTTAGTAGCTGCATTTAAAATATTGTGTTTTACCATGGAACGACGATATTTGGCTTTAGACGGAATGAATCGAGCGGTAGGCCTTATTCAAACGGACATGCGACAGAATGAAGTAGCTGAGCGGATGGGTGTTTCCCAAAGTGTGATAAGTCGTTTATGGAGGCGTTTTAGGGAAACTGGCAGTCCGGCTGAGCAATATCCAGAACGAGGACACTCTAAGACAGCAGGTCAGGATAGATTTTTATGTTTAACTGCCAGAAGGCAGCCTACAATTACGGCACCTGAATTGGTTACGACTCTGCAAAGGGCGCATAATGTAACCATTAGCCGAGATACTGTAATAAATCGTCTTCATGAAGCAAACCTCTCTAGTAGACGTCCACTCAGATGTCCACCTATTTCCAGAGGCAATCGCGCTTAAAGATTGGACTGGTGTCAAAATTATATGAATAGGACTGCAGATAACTGGGCTACAGTTTTATTCACAGACGAATCTAGGTTTGGTTTCCATCCGGATTCTCGTCGAATAAGAGTGTGGAGACGATCTGGAAATGCGGAACGCTTAAGACATATTCAGGAAGTGTACACATACAGAGGTGGTACAATAATGGCATCGGGCGGAATAATTATTGGCGGCAGAACTGAACTCGTTTTTCCAAATCGCTTCCTAACAGCTCAACTATATCTGGATACCATTCTTCAACCCATCGTGCATCCATTTGCAGGCTCTGTTGGTCAAAACTTCCGCCTAATGCATGATAATGCCCGTCCACATACCGCACGCATTGTAACCAACTGGTTGGATAACGCAGGAATTAAGTTTTACCATGGCCAGCACAATCCCCGGACCTGTTTCCGATCGAGCATGTCTGCTTAAACGAAGACTTACTCCACATATGGGTAACATCAACAATGCGTTTACATTCCAGGAGCTTCTGACAGCAGAGTGGGCACGATTACCACAAGGAGACCTTGACAATCTCATTTTGTCTATGAGCTATAGATGTAGAGCTGTAATTACTTAACGTGGAGGTAATACTTTGTATTAAACTTTTTTTTCACATGCTCGAAAGTTTTTGAAAAATTCTTAAAATAGTGTGTTTCAGGATATATATATATATATATATATATATATATATATATATATATATATATATATATATATATATATATATATATATATATATATATTGATAATCTTCTAGGTTTTGTGAATAAAACATTTGATTTTATGTAATATTGAACACTCACATATACCATACATTTTTTGTTTTCTTCTTAAATCATACCAAGAAAAAAATACGTGCATTTTTAAAAATATCCCTAGACTTTTCCGATGTGTGTATTTGGGGTTCTAGATTTTTTAAAGATGCATCCTGCAGACTGGTAGCCACGTGTCACCTGTTTGGAGGGATACTTGTTTGGCGGAATACAGTTTTCAAGCGACATAATAAGTGCCACATTAGAGCGACAAAAAACATTTTCCCAGTATATATCTGGCTGACACTGTGAAGCATCCACAGACAGACCAATTGAAGCGTCCTTTCTTTATACTTCGCCCATCCCATTAATGGAATACAGTCGACCAGTATATTGTTGTACATCCGCATTAAATAAAACGGCGTATGCATGGGTTGCACACATTTAGAAACGTCGCTCGGAGACACTAGACTCGTTAGCATTAGACCCTCACTCTGAGAGTCGTAATTAGAAAAGCGTGGAAACTAATATTTGATAAAAAAATAAGGGGTCTCTATTTTAGAAAACTTGATGATCCCATACTTCAAAAATAGCACAACAAAAAATTATAATACAGCTAATTTTTTTCGGATGAAATTGGCTTTTTTGGAGTTTTCTTAAAATCCTAAAATCAGCCAATTTATAAGTTTTATTATAAATACAGTACAAAGTGATTCACATAAGATTCAACCCGTTACCTTATTTATTTTCCGGCTTAGAAAAATATTTTTTAGTGAATTTTTATTGAAAAAAAATTCACTAATAGAGAGGTATCGATGGTGAGACTTTGCAAAAAAATTTCAAATAAGCGCGATTTAGGACCCCTAGAAGCCATATCGGGGGTCAGTTTCAATGTTTACATGTTTAATAATAATAATAATTGTTTATTGGTGTCTTTACACAGTGGTGCATTACACAGGTCATGTACTAATGCGTACAAACGAAATCACAAAAGTGATAACATACAAATCAGCAGCATAGGTCAAAACACACAATTAAAACCTGCATGAATATACAGAAACATAAAAATGTGGATTAACATTCAAACAAAAAACAAAACAAAAAAACAGCACAAAACAGAACAAGTGAACAAAAGTCCCGCGATACAACAATATCCATGCATGGCGTGGGAGCGTTTATTTTATGCGATAAGCAAAATATTCATCAAATGAATAAAAAGCATTGCTTATGAAAATGTTCTTAATGGCAGACTTGAACTTGTTGTAATGTAAATTTCTTATATTATCAGGAAGTTTGTTATAAAATTTCATTCCATAGTGGTTGGTTCCGTTCCTTGTTCTTTTTAAGCGCGTGAAATCAACTGCGAAGTTATCTTCACCGCGCGTAAGATGACTGTGAATGGTACTGTGCCTAGTGAAGTCTGATTCGTGGCACTTAGCATATAAAAGACACTGCAAAATATAGACACAAGGTATTGTAAGTATCTGAAAGCTTCTAAAGTGGCCACGACAGTCATCTTTATACCCCAAACCGCCCAGGATTTGGATTGCTATACGTTGGGTTGCGAAAACAAATTCAGAGTGTGGTGAGTGCCCCCATACCAGAATGGCATAAGTTAAGATACTATGCACACATCCATAGTATGCACTTTTTAAGGTGGGAGTAAAGACTTGGGCCGAAAGACTCCGCAGGAGAAACGTGCCACGGGATGCCCTCTGACATGTATAGATGCAATGTGAGTCCCAAATCAGTTTGCTGTCGACCATAACTCCAAGGAACTTCACAGGCTCGGTGTTAGTGCCAATGACGAGATTGTGCTTTAACGAAAACAATAAGGACTCCGATTTTAGGCTGTTCAAGCTAAGCTGATTTGCCGAGAACCAATCCTGACAGACATATTTTATTCTTCTAATGGTAGAGTGTACTGTATTGATGTTTGGATCTGAGAAAACAAAAGTCGTATCATCAGCAAATAGAACAAAATTACCCAAGTCAGTTGATTTTGGTAGGTCATTGATGTGTATCAAGAATAAAATAGGCCCAAGGACCGATTCCTGTGGCACACCGTGTTTTAGATCTAATGTAGGTGATTTTTCACCATTAGCTGACACAAACTGAGATCGGTCTTCCAGGTATGATTTTAAAAAAGTGATACTGTCGGTATCGAAGCCGTAGAACTGAAGCTTGTTTATTAAAATATCATGAGAGGCACAATGAAATTCCTTAGACAGGTCGAGAAACTGTGCATAGGTATGCTCACCCCTCTCGAAGCCCATGCAAACATCATCCACGAGGTTACTTACTGCTAGAGATGTAGATCGATTTTTCCTAAAGCCAAATTGTGAGTGTGACAGTAAATTGTTATCCTCTAGGTATGAACTAATTTGGTTGTACAACAAAACTTCAAATATTTGGAAAAAAAATTGGAATTATAGAAATTGGTTTGTAATGTTCCAATAACTCCCAATCTCACTTTTTGAAAACCAGGATGACCCTAGACAGTTTCAAGGCATCCGGAAATATGTTCCTAGATAAACAAATGTTGATCAACTTTGTGGATAGGACTATTATAGCATATTTAATGCATTTAAAAATTTTTATATTTATATTGAAACCATCCAAGGAACACGTGTTTTTTAATCCAGATATTATATCCAATACTTCGATATATGTGACCTTTTTAAACGAAATTGTTTTAGTTTCATCATCAGCCTTTATTTTAGACATATAAAATTTATAGGGATTTGAACTTTTAGGTACTGTCTTTAACAAGTCTTCTGCGGCATTCGAAAAATAGATGTTGAAATCGGTCGCGGTCAAACTTGGTGATGCCCGGCTCAAACTCTTGTCACCTATAACTTTCCACATTGCCTTGCGCGGATTTTTTGCCTTAGAAATAAAAGCATCGTTTGATTCCCTCCTTGAAAGTAATAGTTGCTTCCTGTATCGTTGTTTGTGATCCTTGATAACTTCTTTAGAATACGGGCTAGAATTACGTCTGTAAACGTCCTGAAGGAAATGCAACAGTTCACGACTTTGCCTTAATTCATCAGTAAACCAAGAAAGACCTCACTACATGCCAAAATTCAACTTTCTAAGTTTATTGAAAATTGAGTTATCCAAGTTTGAAGCATAAATAAATAAAAATTCACTACCATAACGCACTTGCTGCGTCGCGAACTTTTTTCATTTGTTGAATTCGAGATTCACTCATACGGCACGGACTTTTTTCATAGAAAAAAATCAATAATATAAAAATTGTAGGGAATTTGCTTTTGAGCTTAATCCACATTTGAGAAATGCATTTCTAACAGCCAAACCTAACGTGGTAAGATAAACGGTCAAAAGTTGGAAAGCGAAGATGTGGAAATTATGTTATTTGATCAAGGCTTTTGACTGAGGTAACCACAACGTTTTGTTCACAAAATTAGTATATTATAGTTTCAGGCGGATGCTACTGCTGCTGATCAAATCTTCTATTAGAGGAGGAAGACAAACAGTTTACTTCAATATTACTCACCCTGGTGAATTGGTTGTTAGAGATGGGGCTCCACAAAGGTCTAGACTCGGGCCAGTATTTTTGATAATTTACATTAACGATCGCATAATAAATCTAACAAGACAGTGCCTATATGCGGATGATGCCACATTTATAAATAAAGCCAATCAAGAGATGAGGTTGAAAGAAAAGTTGATCAGAGTCTTGGAGAATACAGATAGTTGGTTTCAAAGCACTAACCTAAAACTTAATGGAAAAAAACTTAATTCCTTCACTTTTCACTATAGCACCTGAAGACAGCAATCTAAATTTTTTTGGATTTTTTTTTTAATGTTTTATTTTTATTTCAACAACACACCACGAGGGCTTACAGCCTAAATAATATCATACCGTGGGTGTAGACAAGGAGGACAGAGGCAACTTGTTAATTCTGGACTTGAAGGTTTGGAGGTTCGGGGGAGAAGGAAAAACATGTGCAGGCAAGGAATTCCACAACTTGGAAGTCCTCGGGACAAAAGAGCGGGCATAACAAGATGTTCTATGTCTGGTGACCTGGACAGTAAAAGGGTGCATTCGCTCTGTTCCCCTGAGGGGGCAGCAGGTGGAGGAACTATGTAAGAAAGCTCCTCTGAGCAGTGCTCGTGCAGATATCTATAAAAGAGAGAGAGAGAGAGGTCACCAACGGCACGTCGGTGGGCAAGGGATGGCAGCCTTTGGTTGAGGGTAGGGTCACCGATGAGACGTATAGCTCTCTTCTAAATGGAGTCCAGGATAGCGAGTGTAGAAGTGGCAGCAGCACCCCAGATGTGGGAGCAGTATTCGAGGTTTGGTCTTATTTGTGAAGTATATAAGGTATAGAGATTAGCTGGTGAAAAGTATTTGCGAGCCCGGAAGAAGAAACCTAATTTCTTAGCAGCCGCTTCTGAAATTGATGTGACATGTTGGTGCCAATTGAGATTGCGATCCACACAAAGGCCAACAAGTGAAAAGGACTTTGAATAACTTGGTTGGTTATTGTGATGGGTCTAGGGCTGCTGTATCTCTTATGAGCAAGAAAGCAAGACTGTGATTTGGTGGGGTTGAATTGTACAAGATTTCTACTTCCCCAGTCTAATACTTTTTGGAGATCCACGGAGATAGAACCCTCCATGAGTCTGCGATCCTCATCTAATTGGGCTAAAGATTTGTATATTTGAGTAGAGGATGCTGTCGTCCGCGTAACTGTGAACTGGGTTGGATGTGCTAGAGAGGAGGTCATTGATGTGGAGAAGAAACAAAGTAGGGGCTAAAGCTGAACCTTGAGGAACTCCTGCATTAATTGGATACAGTTTAGAGGAATTGCCATCCACGACAACAGAAATGCTCCGGTTGGAGAGCAAATTTGCTGTCCAGGTAGAGAGTTTTGGTGGTAGGCCATAGGCCGGTAGTTTATTAAGCAGCGCTGCGTGCCAGACCGAGAGGGAAGACCTAGGAGGTCGGCAGTTGATCTGCGCTGACGGAATCCATACTGCCTGTCGTGGATTAGACTGTGTTTTTCAAGAAATTTTAGTAATTCTGTGTTTATATACTTTTCCATCACTTTAGAGTAGACTAAAAGGAGAGAACTGGCCTGTAGTTGCTAGGAAGCGCTTTGGATCCTTACTTGGGGATGGGTTGTACTCGAGCAGTTTTCCAGTTACTAGAGAATATGCCTTTATTGTAAGGTATCTGAAACAGACGAGTCAGGACAGGAGCAAGTTCTGATGCGCATTTTTTGAGAACAATTGCTGGGATCCCGTCAAGGCCAGAGGCTTTCCTGGTATTAAGAGAAGAGAGCATCTTTCGTACCTTTTTAGTTTTGAAAATGATATCCGTCATTTTATGCGCGACATTGGGGACTGTTGGTGGTTGAACATTTGGAGGTGGGTTGAGAGTAGAATTGCCGGCGAACAACGAAGCAAAAAGTTCAGCCTTGCCCAGGGCGGTAGAAACAATTTCATCCCCTGAGACAAGAGGTGGGAACGTGCTTTTGCAGAAATTATTCTCAATAGATTTAGCAAGAGTCCAGAAGGGTTTGCCGCCGCTGGGGCTTAAGAAGACTTTGTTTTTGATGTGGTGACTCTCATAGTTAGTGGCCTAAAATGAACAATCCATATACAAAACAGTGCAAGAAGTTATCAAGTTTGGTTTATAGCATTCGTTACCTGAAAAAAAAGGTACTTACCTCGCAACTTGTGCTACTTATTTTGCTGGTTTCATTCCGCTGTTTTACGGTTTTTGGTGGGTTCGCACGACAGAGCTGTAGAAGTCTTCTTATAGATAAAAAGTTACTTACCCTGGTCAGTACTTACATACTTCACTGAGTCATCTATGTGCGAACAATAAGGATAAATGTCCAATAAATTTTGCCTTCCTCCACTCAGTTTCTTTCAGCAAGCAGTTTTTTCTCTCAAGTCTCCTAGTGCACTTTTATTAGTCTTTCTATCGCTGTATTGTGTCTCTATAATGTTTGTCCATGTCCACATTTCAAAGGCTTCCATTCTCTTCATGTCCTGCTTTCGCACACATTTGCACACTGCATAGATACGACTTGAAAAACCTCTTCCTCAGGACCACGTCAGATATATATATATATTGGTATAATTTTACTTTGTCTCATAAATGCTTGCTTTGCCGTCGTGATCCTCCTTAGTCATTTGTTATACTTACCATAATGATGATAATAGTGTCGTTGGACGTTTGGTTCTTTTTAACATACAATCCACCAGGTTTTTAAAATTGATTTTTCCTTTCTCCTTCTAGTGCTATCATTTGCAATAGCACCCTTGTCAATTTATTTTGATTCCTACTGTCTTTTCCTTCAGAGTATTTATTCTATTTAATTTTATATCTCCTATGAACACATTGGACAAATAATTTATCCCTTAATGTCTATTATAACACTGATTTTTATATAGAACCCAATCTCCAATCCAGCTTACTTCAGTATATCAAACAGTATTTTTTTAATCCACTTTGCTGAATCCTTTTTCCAGGCTTACAAAAGCAATCTCCATTTCTCTCAAGCTTCCTCTCTGCTATTGTTTTAAGTGCTTCTCTACTTCATAGGCCATGACCTGACCTGATCGTCATCCAAGCACCTCTCAATTTTGACAATTATTCTGTTTCTTACGATGATTAAAAGAATATTTACCACATGACTCTGTACACTTACTTTCCTGTGTTGATTGAGTTTTCGCGCATTTATCGTTTTAGGAATGGTAATATCTTTACACTTCATGGACTCAGTGGACAGCACCTCTGAATTATATTAATTTTGTAATGGGCCGAAAAAGTAATTCTTTTATTTTTCGCCAGAATATTTGAAAAGTTGTTAATTCGTCTACCGCCAAAGTTCCTCATGGCTTAAGCTATTAAGGGTTTGCTCAAATTCTTCTCTCAAAATGGCCGGGCCCAGAACATCTGTGTTTATCTTTACAAATTTTTCTCTATAGGCACTATTCTTTACAATTAATTTTCTCTCAGTTGTATAACTCTTCTAAATATCATTTTAAGTATACCAATGTCTTCCCTTTCCAGTAATAAATTTACAACGTTGTCCTTTGTGGTTTTACTTTTTGTTCCTGGTTTATATTGTAGTATTCTTACGTATAAGTACACTTGGAGAGCCCAAATCACCACAACATATCTTTTTAAAGACCTGATGTTCGTTTCACTAACAAGGTTAGCGTCGTCAGAGGATGAAACATTATAAACTGCTTACTAATAAACATCACCTTATATACGGAGTTTTAGATAGAGACCGATACCGAGAGGGAGACTAAATCGCTGGCAAATTTTCTGTGTATTGTATTTTTATTGCCGGACGAGGTTTTTGAACTTCCTTTTATAACTTTACCTGGCAAGTTTCGGAATATTTTATCTGTATCAGAGACAGAGGATAAACAAAGAACTATAAATCAGTGGCGGCGCTCTGATTTAAGGAACTTTTGTTTTTTATTGCCTTAGAAATATAAATACTTTAGTACGCATCTAGTTTCGCTGACTGTCTAACACGTTTGATGTTTCAGATTTTCTTTATCAATGTGGTAGTTATTATCCCAAATATGTTGTGTCACGTATGACTTGTCTACACTACCGTATCTCAGCTGTGCCAGATGTTCACGAAAACTAGTCTCAATGGTTCTCTTAGTCTGCCCAACGTATTTAAGATTACAATCTTTACAACCAATCTCATAGATACCCTTTGGCTTTATTTTTATCTTTCGTATTACCTAACAAATATCTTACATTATTTTATGTCGAAAAAGTTAGCTGCAAATCGCTTTCTTATAAATGCTCTCGAGTGATATGCGGTGCAAACAATTTTGTTCTCTATTTCATCTCTCCTAAATGTCGTGCATTCTGCTAACATTTTCTTTGGTCTGTGTCCATTAATTAATTCTTCTACTAAGCAATCCGAATATCCGTTATATACACATCGGAAAAGTCCAGGGTTATTTTTAAAAATGCACGTATTTTTTTCTTGATATGATTTAAGAAAAAAACGAAAAATGTATGGTATAAGTAAGTGTTTAATATTACATAAAATGAAATGTTTTATTCAAAAAACCTAGAAGATTATATATATATATATATATATATATATATATATATATATATATATATATATATATAATCTTCTAGGTTTTTTGAATAAAACATATATATATATATATATATATATATATATATATATATATATATATATATATATATATATATATATATATATATATATATATATATATATATATATATATATATATATATATACTGAAAGCCCCTATTTTAAGGATTTTTCAAAAACTTCCGAGCATGTGAGAAAAAGTATAATACAAAGTATGACCGTCATGTTGAGTAATTACAGCTCTACATCTATTGCTCATAGACAAAATGAGATTGTCAAGGTCTCCTTGTGGTAAACGTGCCCACTCTGCTGTCAGAAGCTCCTGGGAATGTAAACACATTGTACGTGTTGCCCGTATGTGGAGTAATCCTTCGTTGAACCATATCCCAGACATGCTCTATCGGATTCAGGACCGGGGATTGTGCTGGCCATGGTAAAACTTTAATTCCTGCGTTACCCAACCAGTTGGTTACGCTGTATGCGGCATGTGGACGAGGATTATCATGCATTAGGTGGAAGTTTTGACCAACAGCGCCTGCAAATGGATGCACGATGGGTTGAAGAATGCTATCCAGATAGAGCTGAGCTGTTAGGAAGCGATTTGGAAAAACGAGTTGGATTCAGGCGCCAATAATTATTCCTCCCCTTGTCATTATTGTACTACCTCTGTGTGTGTACACTGAATATGTCTTAAACGTTCCAGATTTCCAGATCCTCTCCACATACTTATTCGACGGGAATCCGGCTGGAAATCAAACATAGATTCGTCTGTGAATAAAACTGTAGCCCAGTTCTCTGCAGTCGAGTTCAGACACCCATCCAATCTTGCAGCGCGATTACCTGAGGAGATAGGTGAACATCAGAGTGGACGTCTACTAGAGAGGTTTGCTTCGTGAAGACGATTTCTTACAGTATCTCGGCTAATGGTTAGATGATTCACCTTTTGCAGAGTTCTATCCTGACCTGCCGTCGTAGAGCGTCCTCGTCCTGGATGTTGCTCGGCCGGACTGCCAATTTCCCTAAAACGCCTCCATAAACGACTTATCACACTTTGGGAAACACCCATCCGCTTAGCTACTTCATTCAGCCGCATGCCCGTTTAAAGAAGGCCTACTGCTCGATTCATTTCGTCTAAAGCCAAATGTCTCCGTTCCATGGCAAGACACAATATTTTAAATACAGCTATTAAGCAACAACTAAAGAATGACTGAATTCGAAACTAAATTCAACAGTACATATGAAAATTCGACTTTTAATATATATATATCGGGTTTATCAATCTTGATATCATTTTAACTTTCTTTTAACAACACATGGTTTTATATTTAGTAACTGATTAATTACGTACACTGTGAGTGCAATTTGATCGATTCCAAAATCAATTTATTCCCTTTTTTGTATTATTTTAAAATATCCCTAGACTTTTCCGATGTGATGCGTCATTTTTATGGGACTCTGCTATATAGTGGTAAAAACGTCGTCTCATAATGTATTTGGCCACGTTTTTAATATACTCTAATTCTATACTATATCTACATTTACTTAAGGCAAATTTTATTAATCTATTTTTAAATTATACCGGCCGTTTTTTATGCAAACGTATGATGTGAGTCATTTGAAATTTAACTTAGAGTGGTAGTTTTCTTCCTGTGGACATCGAATTCAAGAGTCATTATTTTTAATAACTAGTACATCTAGAAAAGGAAATTTACTGTGAACTTCTAATTCGTGGGTGAATTTTATTGCAATATTACAGTTCAGTATTTTAATAAAATCATCAACTTTGCATTGATTTATGTTAAACACTGCAAAAATATCGTTCACATAACGAAACCATACTCTAGGAAACTACTCACCTTCATTTTCAATCCGTCTCAAATCTACTCATGAAAAGGTCCGCAATAAATGGAGAAAGTGTGTTGCCCACTGCCGTGCCTTCAGTTTGCTCAAAAAATTCATTGTTAAAATGAAAAATATTTTGTTTTATACAACGGTTTGTAAAAGTTAAACATTATTTGCAAACCTATTCACGTATGTTGTTTAATTTCAACAACTGTTCTAAATACGTTAGCGTTTTTTTTTCGTAGGCACGCTATGTAATAAAAACGCTCTATCAAATGATATCAAAGCCTCGCCTTCAACCAATTTAACATCTTTAACGTTATTAATGAATTCAAGTGAATTTGACACTGAATACCTTTTTGTTTAACAGGAAATCTTTTAAACTCATTTGACAGCCATCTCGCTAGATTACATGTCTGAGAATATATAGTCGAATCAATAGGTCTCGTTGATTTTCAGGGTTTATGAATTTTTGGGAGATAATATTTTTTGGGGACTTTGGGATTTGCAACCTGTAACCGTCTTCCTAAGTCCTCTGTTATAAGGTTGTGACAACTCTTTAAACTATTTTTCACCTCGTTAATAATTTTTGGTAACGGGTTTTTATTTAGTTTTCTATACGGTTCTGTCTCTATTACATTACTCACTCTCTATTTATAATCTTTTTGTCCAAGATCACAACCTTATTTCCTTTATCTGCTTTGACATAAAAACAATGCTTTTCTCGCAATCGTTTAACTATTTTCATTTGATTAGAATTTTTGTTTTTAGTGGACTTATTTTCTTTCAAATTTTTTGAGATTTAATCTTTACATGCTTCTTAAATGAAGTTTTTTGAAGACTCGGGTAATTTTTTAATTCCCGTTTCAATACTAGCAATGATATCTAAAAGATCGTCTTTTTGTTACTGCAAACCGAATTTTAACCCCTTGTTTAAGAGGTCAATCTCATTTTTGTTAAATGACTGCGAAGAAAGTTTTTCTACAAGGTCAAGTCGTTTGAGCTGGCAGTCTTTTCTTTATGTAAATTTCGACTACTTAATTATTTCTTTGCATTCACACATGTTTTGCTTTTCTAGATTTTGTCCAATCGTATTTTTAATTTGTTTTATATTTACTGTACGACCTTTCGTTTTTAGTATTTATCTACCTGTTACGCTATTTAGTATTTCGGATACAATCCAGAAATTCTTTTGTTCCAGTTTCTTCTATCGAGTTATTTCGCAGCTGCATTTAAACCCGTTTTATGTATGTGCATACATATATCCCTTCGAGTGTATGTGGGTATGTGTGTGTGTCGTCGAATTCACTTGGCTACGGCTTTGATGCCATTTGCACATTTACAAAGCTATTAACAGTAATCTCCCCTCGTATCTCACACACGACTCTAGTATCTTTATTTGCTATTACTTGCTACTTTAATCACATCAAATCATCACTGATGTGTGTATTTAACACATTTTTAACCTATTTATACACATGCACGTGTATGCACAAATATACAGGGTTACAGGTCGCCTCAGCGACAACCCCAGGGAGCTGTTGGGGAATCATTAGTGTATCCTGTTGCCGGTTGTTTCAATGTCCTCAGGGTAGTCTTGCTGGAGTTAGTGGCTCTCAAAGCGGAGGGGAGCATTTTTTTCTGTTTTTCTGAATATTTTGAACACCAATTGGGATAGAGCGACAAAACATGACATGTCGAATAAGTGAGTCGAAGCCTTTCAAACAATGGCAAAATAAATCTTCACCACCCTTCTTCAATCCCTTGGATTGGGTGGGGGTAGTTTTTAAAATTATTAATTTTTCCCTATAATTTAGATATTAAGTATTGTATTTTATGTTATGTTATTTATAAGTGTTAGTCAAAAGTCCCACGTTTATGGGCGACAATTATTGAATATTGTGTTTGTTTGTGCGACAATTGTAGTATATGAGGGCCTTACTTTTTTGATCACTTGCTACAATAATATTCACTAAATCTTAAGCTTCTAGAAAATGTACTCAAACTATCACTGTTCAGGTACTTTTAGTTAATGGAACTATAATGAATATTCCTATTATGTACAACTTTGTTAATTTATATTATTTAAAATAAATATTTACATTTGCTTGTTTGTTTATCTTTGCCACAGCTGTAATAGCTCACTTTATCTTAGGATTCAAATGAATTGCACTATTTAGTTTAGTTTATTACTCCTTACAGATTTCTCTACCCGAATTCTGGTGCCTTTAACTATATATATATATATATATATATATATATATATATATATATATATATATATATATATATATATATATATATATATATACCCATACTCGGTCAATGAAATTAAAGAGGCCGTTACTTTAAAACAGAACACGTAAAACTTTATTTATTTGTTTGAGAAATATTTTTGAATTCTTATATGAACAAACTATATTTTTGATTGAAATTACTGATTTGGGATCCCTTTCTAACTTTAAAAAATCTGTTTTGAGCTTATAATTTACTGAACAATGATGGTTATTATAAATATTAAACTATACTCGGTTTTTTGAAATTCTCACTCAATTCGTTATGTTTGAAATGGTTGTCATGACGACCTTGCTTTGGAGTTTAGGTTCCCACAGATACACATTAGTTTCAATGGAATAATTTATATAATTTACTTTAGCCAAGGTTTGTCCGTAGCTCGATCTAGTGGCTCTTCTACTCACTACCTGGTTTCGCTTTGTATTTTTCCTTACTCTGAGATTATTTCTTTTTTTCCAGGGCTAATTTTACCTCTTACTGCATGTCGTTGGTCTGTTTGAGGTTATCTGTTATTTATTTTATGCACTAAAACTGAAATGTTTTAAGTTATAGGATTTAATGCCTTTGTTTGATGTAGCGTCGGTTTGGATGGATGTAATATTTGATATTATAACTGGTTCGGTGGCTTTCTGGTGTCTTCACTATGTATCTGTTATTATGTACTGTTTCTATTATTGCTTTTAGATTAAAATTTCGGGATACATTCTCAAATTTTGCTTTTTTGTGGCTTTTTCAAACAGCCTAGCTTTTAAAAACCTTTTACTTCTCTCGATGATCACCTTCCTTCCCTAATTCCAGCTTTATATCTGGTTCTTGTCTCGAATTCTCCAATTTTCTATTCGTTTCTCTTAATTATTCTTCCATTTCGGTTTCATGTCTGTCTCTTTTGCTGACTTCTTTCGTTCTCTTTCTCTATCATTTTCTCTGTCGGTTAATCATTCGCTCTGATTTTCTCCATTATTTTCTTACGTACTACATCCATCTCTGTCTCTACTCTTTCTACTTTTTCTTTTGTTTCAGTCAATTTTCCATTTATTTTACTCTAGTAGTTCTCAATTTTTCGTTCTATCACCATGTTTATTCCAATCGTGTTTTGATATCTCTCATTTCTTACTTGTATTATACTACTTATGCGAAACACCCTGTATATCTTTAAAAAAACAATGTTCTCATGAGGACATGTGTGGACATTTTGAGAATATTCATTGAATTGTTCGTGGGACATTTTCAGAACATACTGGGAGCACTTAAGAATATTATCTAAGAATGTTATTAGTATGACAGAATTTGTCCAATTGTCATGTTCATAGAATGTTCTATGAACATATTTGTATCCTGTGAGAATGTTCTGGGGATGTTTCAATATTCTTTCGAAACATTCCTGGTATATTCTCAGAATCTATCTTTGCTGTATGGGAGCGGATCATAGATCAAGTGCTGGAAAAACAAACCACACGTGCTTAATCTATGCATCGCAAAACAATACGTAGATGTAGACAGTGTTCGCAAGTCAACGGTGCCCATTTTGAGCAACGTTACAACAGTTTTTAGTTCCATAATGTTTGTATACAAAACACAATTCAAATGATGATATGAAAATGGTCCTACTTTTACATATTATTAGCGAAGTGGTGTTCGATATCTTTAATAATTTTCCAGTAGATAAAAAAATAAGCTGGAAGCTGTTCTCGGTTGTTTTGATGAAGCTAAAGACAAATATTACTATGGAAACGTTAAAATATTATCACTTCTATCAAAAAGAAAACCATACCATTTACTCGCTTGTAACGGAACTTAAGAAGAAACCTACTAGTTATCGATGTATCTGTAAAATTATAATCCATATGCAGATTGAACGATCAAAGACAAATTAATGAGCCTTTACGACAAGCAAGTGCAACAAAGGATTATTAGGGAAACTGATATTACGCTATCAAAGGTGCAAGAATACTGCAAATCTATAGAATTGTCTAAGCAACATCTCAGGCCTTTCACTCATGTGGAAGAAGATAATGCTGTGAGAAATATCACTATAAAGTGCAGAAAATGTGGACCTGAACATATGGTAGGAAGATTCCCAGTGTACAAAAAAACTTACAATTTATCAGATACGTAATCAGTTTGACAAAGTAGGCTTTCACAACCAGAATATCCAAGCTATTGGTAACAAACATCAGGCATCTGGATATGGAAAGAGCTTTAGAAGTCAAAATCAAGTCCATGAGAGCAGAGCAGAGATCAACCATCCAAGGGAAGGGTCAAAAGGTCTGATCGATGACGTTCGGTTGTAGTTTTTTGTAAGTGCAAGTGAGTGTGATTTTGTGGCATATTCTGTCCAATTTAGTTGTATTCTATAAAGGTATAAGTACTATTATGTAATGCAATTTCTTTAATGCCACACTGAAAGCCTGTAGGATCAATAGTATAGCCAAATTTCAAGTTACTTCAGTGGGGTAACCTCAAATATCCATCTCCCATCTCCATTTTGAGCAACGTTACAACAGTTTTTAGTTCCATAATGTATGTATACATACATATTTGTATTTTTATAACTATTACATTATGTTCTGTGTCCGTGACAGTATTTTGCTGATATCGCGGTAACCATTCGAGCCCCAGGTGAGAATAGCACACCCAATAAAAGAGAATAGATGGTAGCTTATAAATCTAGTTTAAGTTTATTACCTATTTAGGGGAAAAATAATAATTTACAAAACTACCCCCACCCAATATCAAAGGGGGAGCGTGGTGAAGATAATTTTAGAATTGTTTGCAAGTGCTTGAATCACTTATTCAGCATGTCATATTTTGTTGCTTCATCTTATTTATTGGTCTCCGAAATATTTAGAAAAACCGATTTCCTCCCTCAGCTTTGCTTTAACAGCCCTTAACTACAACAAGAATACTCTAAGGACATGGAAACAACCGGAAAGAGAATACCCTAATGGTACCCCAACATCTTTCTAGGGTCATCGGCGGGGCGACCTCGAACTTTGTATATGCACACACACACACACACACACACACACACACACACACACACACACACACCCACGCACGCACGCACGCACGCACGCACGCACGCACGCACGCACGCACGCACGCACGCACGCACGCACGCACGCACGCACGCACGCACGCACGCACGCACGCACGCACGCACGCACGCACGCACGCACGCACGCACGCACGCACGCACGCACGCACGCACGCACGCACGCACGCACGCACGCACCCACCCACCCACCCACCCACCCACCCACCCACGATATTCTAGTGATATTTTATACACATTTCCATGGTAATCATATTTGATTTCTTCATGATATTTGTCTCCTGTTTGACATTTTTCAAATATCCTTTTGAGGTGTTAGTCAAATTTATTTTTATTATATACTCTTTTTAATGGCCGAGCTTACCAATTAAGAAATGGCTACAATTTATTTTATGTGCGGTGTAGCAAACGGAAATGAGCGAGAGACAAGACGTTTATATGCAGAACGTTTTCCTAATAGACGAATACCATGTCCAGAAACATTTACAAGATTGCATCTCAGGTTGAATGATTGGTTAATTTATCCTTATCACTTACAGAGAGTGCAAGCTTTTATTGCTTCAAGACTTTAACTCGAGTTAATTTTTATAATTGGTTTCAAGAAAATTGTTTAGGAGTCACAAATTTTCCGAAAAAGATCCCATTTACAATTTTTCGAGAGATGGCATTACGACTTTTCATAATAACCACCTTTGTGTTGAAGATAATCCACATGCTATCATGAAAGGACATCACCACATTCTCATTTAATGTTTGGACAGGGATGATTATTGGAGATAGCTTACTTGGACCGCATTTTTTAGTTAGACCTAATGGTGATGTTTATTACAATTTCGTTGAGAGATGAATTGCCAGAATTGATGAAAGCAATGCCAGAGTTTTAATCTTGAGCAAAACACCAGCGAACATTTCACAGAGAGTTGTCGACAATCAAACATTTCAGACTTCCTAAAAAGAAGATCTGTAAGATAGATTATTTCCTTGTTAAAGATTATCTTTATCACCCACTTCTGAACTATCTCTGTGGATAATAATTTTTGGTAACTCCACCCCAGGATATTATTCCGTATGCTATCAGGGCTGAACTAATGCGTCATACATAATTAATAATTGTCGCCTGCTAACCAGATCTCTGAAAAATGTAAATGTTGCTAAACTAAATAAGATGTAAGACCCGCTTTTAACACGTGTCGCCATCTCGTTGCAGAAACCAAGTAGTATGTTGCCTCGGCAGCTCCAACTAACACAGAATGTTAAAAAAAAATTGAGACTGTGTACAACCAACTAACAGTTTAGTAAATTGTCAGCCTTCGTCCATTTCTTCCCCAATATAGGGACAAAGTATGTAAGGCTAGATGTATTCTCACCACAGTCAGAACCGTAGACCGGTTTCGCTCTAATTAGAGCTCGTCAGTACGGCATACTCATTGCAGCGAAAATACACCTATAAAGTAATAAGGCTATGGTAGCCAGACTCGCAAAACAGTATCTATTTTTTTTGACATTCTGTGTTATTTGGAGCTGCCGTGACAACATACTTCTTGGTTGCGGAACGGGATGGCGACAAGTGTAAAAAGCGGGTCTTACATGTCACTTAGTTTTGCGAGGCTGGCTACCATAGCCGTATCCTTTTGGGTGTACTTTCGCTACAATTGGTATGCCGTACTTAGAGCGAAACCGGTCTACGGTTCTAATTATGAGAATACATCTATTCTTACATACTTTATCCCTATATTGAAGAAGAAATAGGCTGGTACTGACAATTTACTAAATTGTTAGTTGGTTGTACACAGGCTCTATCGTTTTAACATCCTGTGTTATTTGGAGCTGCCGTGACAACATACTACTTGGTTCCGCAATGGGGTAACACGTGTAAAAAGCGGGTCTTACATCTGACTTAGTTTTGCCAGGCTGGCTACCATAGCCGTATTACTTCATATGTGTATTTTCGCTGCAAGTAGTATGCCGTACTGACGAGCTCTAATTATAGCGAAACCGGTCTACGGTTCTAATTGTGGTGAGAATAAATCTAGCCTTAAAGTTTGCTGTTAGCGATCTCAGTATTTTCTGCAGCGTCTCTGTATGCATGTTCGAGCTCAAGCCAGAGTCTATCTCTATTCCTAAGTATTTCACCGAATCTGTCGCCTTTATTTCTACAACCTGGTCCTACGTTTCCACTACAATCTTATCATAATTTGGTCGTATTTTTCGTTGCATTCCAAAGTTCCGATACCGTTAGGGTAAGGTGCAAAGCGGACCAGCTACGTGTCGATTGCGCCATCGATAATTTGTCAAAAGCGGCCTTTCGTGTAGCTGCCTCTGCGTTCCTGGTAAGTAGTCGGGTGAGGACATTCCCCTCGGCTGTTCTTAATTCACACGGTAGCGACTGCGCTAGTGCGAATTGCGACACCTGGTCTGACAGGGTCCTCCGTTTGAAGGATCTGGGCGTGGCCCGCTTGCATTGGGGGAAAGTGTCAGCTAGGGGTGGACGCCCTCTAAATAGGGTAAGGTCCCGAAGGTGACCGAATGTAGTGTAATAAATCTGGGCCGTTGAAAACCTGTATTAATAATAGATTTTAGTGGGCAGCTAGCTTAGCTTGATGTTGTATCCGTTGTATTTTATATGCTGTATGCCCGTTTATAATATTCGCCTGTGTCAAGTGCTTTTCTTGCAACACCGCACCGCCTGTTAAGGTCCCGATTATTAGTAGTATTGCCGTTTCAGCCACCCTCCGCATAGTCCGCGAATGATAATGATGAATGGCACCACATAAATATCTTAACGAATCAATGCATTTAACCGTGTCTATCTCTAGTTTCCCACAAGCCCCGTTACATGAATATTGTAATTTCGTTAGGAAACCAGCCTTAGTACCCATGCGTTTATTCCTGAGTACGAAACACATTCTGGTTTCCCGGGGTCAACCTCTTCTGTACATATTTTCTTGTAAATAATTTGTAAATAGATTATTATTGTTACCCTGCATTTCATTCAGTTCTTCCCAAGAATCCACTCCAAACATACATTGTGAGTGCCTGAAAAAGGTAAGGTGTGTTTTGCAAAAATTAAATGTTAATTTTTTCATTACAATAATACATTATTTCCTTAAAATCTTTCTGTATTAAATGTTTCAAACTAAGCCAAGTTTCTTTGGAATATACGAGCACTGTGTCATTGATTTTTCCCCTTGTTTCAATGTCAAACAGATTACACATGTACAAGTTAAAAAGAATGGGACCTAAGACCGTTCCCTTTAGAACACCACCTCCCTAGACTGACTCATGACCTCGCCTATAGCCACACTCTGCAGATTTCCACTTAGGTAGCTTTTTATCAAAGTATGGACTGGTCCCCTGAAGCCCAGTCTTCAGTAATTTCTCGTAACAAACGGTGTCAAAAGCCTTGGTCAGATCTACAAACACACACGCCACAGGAACTCCCAAATCCATTTTATCATATATGTATTCAATCAAATCAGCAATTTCGTCCTGTGCTGACTTATTTTTTCTACACCCATACTGCTTTTCCGAAAGTAGATGATATTTGTTTGCAAAGGCTGTGAATCTGATTTATAATGATTTCTCAACCATTTTAGCAAAATTTGACATAAACAAGATTGGCCTATAATTACAAAGCGTTGACTTCGCCCTGGCCTTATGTATGGGGTTAATTATACTTCTCTTAAAAGCTGTTGGAAAGAAACCCTGCTCCATGCAAACATTTAGAAGGTAGGTTAATGGATGCACTATATTCTTGCTGATTTGCCGTAGCATGCGCGTCTGTACTCCATCCGACCCAGGTGCATTACGTACTTTTAATTTTGCGATTATTTTCTCCACTTCGTTCTCAAATGTCGGCTCTAGATGCAGTGTAGAGCAATTTTGTCTCCTCCGAAGAGATCTCAGAGTTCGCATAGTAATATCGTTTGCTAACCTCTCACCCACAGATGTAAAATAAGCACAAAAAGCTTCAGAGACATCAGTATGTCCTGTTGCCAACTCACCATCTACTGTTTCTATCCCTGCCACATCAAGGCTAGATGCATTCTCGCAACAATTAGAACTGTAGACCGGTTTCGCTCTCATTAGAGCTCTTCAGTGCGGCATACTAACTGCAGCAAAAATACACCTATAAAGTAATACGGCTATAGTAGCTAGCCTTTCAGAACTAAGTGAGTAGTGGACGTGCCGCCACCTAGTTGCGGAACCAAGTAGTATGTTGTCACGCCAGCTCCAAATAACACAGTGTTAAAAAAATAGAGACTGTATACAACTAACTAACAATTTAATAAATTGTTCGCCCTGGCCCATTTCTACCCTAATATAGGGACAAAGTATGTAAGGCTAGATGTATTCTCGCAACAATTAGAACTGTATACGGGTTTCGCTTGAAGAGCTCTAATGAGAGCAAAACCGGTCTACGGTTCTAATTGTTGCGAGAATGCATCTAGCCTTACATACTTTGTCCCTATATTAGGGTAGAAATGGGCCAGGGCTAACAATTTACTAAATTGTTAGTTAGTTGTATACAGTCTTTATTTTTTTAACACTGTGTTATTTGGAGCTGGCGTGACAACATACTACTTGGTTCCGCAACTAGATGGCGGCACGTCCACCACTCACATAGTTTTGAAGAATGTCCTGCGTGTTTCCTACCTCTCTACATTTTTCCTTCTTTGAGAATTACCCTTTTGATTTACTCTTCAAAAATTTCTAGTTCTAATGTTACAAATTCAAATTAAATCAGGAAGGAAAGGAAGACGATAACGCCCGGCACTAGAATTTAGTAAGATTGTTAGTGAGCTAATCAATAATCACGTACATTTTCTTGTTAATATCTGTTTCTTTCGGGAGTGTTCTTTCCTTTTAGATGATTTATCTGACCATTATTGTCGATATGGTCTCACTACAGACTCTCTTGAGATGTGCAAACCTAGCATCCAGAAAGATTAAATGTGTGATCAGAATTTTTTGCGACTGTATCGTCGGAACGTTTTTCTTGCCTGGAAATTAATTTTTTTTTAAAGTACTACAATTTGGTAAAAAATATAGATTATTTCAGTTTGAACGGCGATGATTAAAGAGGATAACTAGAGCCAAAGTAAGGCTCCTGCTCAACACGCAATGCTTTTAAGATTGTTTTTTTTTATATTACTTTTTCAGCACGCTGGATGAGCCATCTCAAGCCAAAAACATAACCTCATTATAGTGCGACAGTGTAAACAAATCCTCTCAGAATTTCTTTAACCCTAAAGGAATTTATTTATTAAAATGTCTAACACCCGTTAGATACCATTTTAATAAATCTCATTATTATTGTATGGGGGTTGGGACTTTCAATTGCCTAAAACATTTCGGTAAAAAATGTTTCATATCAAAGTTTGCAACCTAATTTCTCGACAACCACTGATCCAAATTTAGAAAACTGGGTACTGTTGGAAAAATAATTAAATGTGTTTTAACTGACATACCGCAAGTCCCCTTTTCAATTTACGATTTTAAGGGTTGACGTCATTTCCGCGAAGGTGTTGGATTCGAGAGTTTGAAAATACCAAAAAGTATGTCACCCTAAAAACTAAAATTGTTCGAGTATTTTTTTTGGTGCTATAATGAAGAAACTTTGGGCTGGAGAGTTTTTGATGGGCAACACTGTATAATAGAATTTAAAAACTGTATACAATTTTTAATGAATCGATTGCATTCTTTCCACTATTAATCTTAAAAGATAATTAAACTAAAATTAAAATGTTTCAGGAAATAAACATTTATAAAAGAAGTGCAAAAATGTGCGGTGGTAAAAAATAAAACACAAATGTCAGGTTTATTTAAGCCATTTAAATAAATCCGATTCTTTGTTACATATAATCACGTCATATTTTCGTAGACAAATCGAGGAAAATAGGTAAGAAGAACATACCAGAAAACCAAAGTCTAATCTAATAAAGCATAAATAATAAACAAAATAATCATAACATAGTAATAAAGCAAAAACTCAACTGAACAATACCATAACCCAAGTTTTCCCCTTCCCTAACATCTATTCTTCCGCCGCTGGATTTCCAACTTTTTCACTTTTTATAAAATCATGTGCAGCTCTTGCCTGGGGCTTTGTTGGAGGGGGGACTGAATCAACGATTGAATCATCATCTTCTTCCTCTTCCTCGCTTTCTTCTTCATATTCGATATCTTCAAAAGCATCAGCTCTCATTGGATGAGGAGAAGGCGATCTTGGAGGCTTAGGTGGTGCCTCTAACGTTTTAGGGGGTTGTGGGGAAGGGCTTTTTGGGGGCTGTGGAGGAGGAACTTGGGGTGGAGGATTTGGCACAAATGGCGAAGCTGTAAACTGAGGAGTTGGGGATTTTGGAGGAGTTTGAGGAACTGGTGATCTTGGAGGAGTTGGAGGCTGTTTTTGGGGTATTACTGGTATCCTAGAAGGTTCAGGTGTCTTCTTTTCTGGTTGAGTTATAATTGGTTTACTGGTAGTAACTGAGTTTGTGTCATTGCTTGAAGTTTTCTTCTTGGATGATAATTTGTCCCAAATTAAATCTCTTGAAAAACAAAAAATAATAATAATGAAAATAAATGTAAACCAAAACCTAATAATAAATAAATATAAATATAAATAAGTTAAAAGGGTTAAACAATAAGAGACAAATAAAACAAAACAAATTTTTAGTAACGTTATCATATTTTTTAGCAAAAGCTAATATAGATAGGTAAATAGTTAAGCGGCAAAAATATTATTACCTACAAAATACTACGCATTATATTTATTTTAATCAATAACCCAGTACAGTCTGTAACATTCGTGTTTTCGTGTCATTAGGTTAAAAATATCCCTTTCAGATAATTATTTTCTTATATGATTTGTAGTTTATATAAATTTGAGCTCAGACTGGAAACAATCTGAACGCACAAAAAATACTGCAACAAAAACTGTAGCTGCTTAAATGGCAATCGAGCAATTGAAAAAAACTGAATAGGAAGATGCTTATAAGGACACTAAAATAAATATGGTACAATCATTCCCATTACTAACTGAAAGTCTTTTTTACCCATACGCCAACTTAAAACCAATTACCTGTGCCTAGTTTGTTATTTAAATCAAGTGTTTTATATATTTTTACTTACAAAGAGAAAACACCTTAGAATGAGCCATTCGTATACCAGGATCAACACGCCTGTGAAGCTCATTGTTTTTAAATTATCGTATATAATATTTTCCTTATAATTATTGTTATCAATTGAGACAGCGAAAATTAAACATGGTTTACCAAAAGTATTTAAAACGTTTTCATAGTGGTTAAATTTAATAAAATATCCGCCTAAAATACAAGAAGTTTTAAGAGATCAACAGTAACTTTTTATAATATACGAGGGTGAATCATATATAAACTGCAATTTTGATTTTAACGCTGGTTAAATAAAGGAAGTGGCACGCTGTCATGGTATATATTAGGTGGGAAAGTGAAGACGAGGTGACTTCATCGGTGCGGTTCGCTAAGGCTGATTAAGATTACCTGTCAGTAGCAACATATCTAAGTTACAGGTACACGCGTCCGTTGAGCAAGGCACTATTATTAAATTTTTATCGCAGGAAGGCGTAAAACCCGCCGAAATTTTGCGTCGGTTGACTACAAACTTGGCGACAAAACTCTTTTAAAGACCCAAGTCTATGACTGACATAACAAATTTTGCAGTGGCCAAGAATTAGTGGCAAACGAGGGTCATACACGCCGACCCCGGGCAAACATCAGTGAGGCGAACACCGTGATCTCACTGAAGCTGACTGGCGCCTTGCAGAATCACATATAGCTGCAGAAGCCGTAATATAGGGCAGTGCACAATCGATCATTTCGAATGACCTGACCGTTTTTCAGTTTGTGAAAGGCTTCTGGCGCGATATTGAGGAGATTTTAAGTCGCATTATCACCTGCGACAAGATGCGGGTGCATCATTACACTCCGGAATCTAAGCAAGTCAGCATGGAGTGACGCAAACCCCACCTTAAAAAGGCTAAACTCGTCTTTCTGCAGGCAAAATTCCTGCAACTGTGTTTTTTTGGGATGGCAAAGGCGTGATGCTTATGGATTTCCTCAATGAGATGAGTACAGTTAACGCTGCCTACTACTGCTAGCTCAATGATGAAGCAAACTAGCTTTTTGGAGAAAAAGACGAGATTTGCCTACCCGCAGTGTGATTCTCCTCCAACGACAATGCATTGGGAAACACTTGAACATCCGCCCTATAGCCCCAATTTGTCACCATGTGACTATCACATGTTTGGATCACTCAAAGAAGAAGTTGGAGGACGCCATTTTGAAGAGGACCAAGACGTGGAAGCGTTTGTACGCAATTGGTTAGAAACACGACCAAATTCATTTTTCGTGTCCAATATCTCACGGACACTGGACCGACGGATTTACGCCCCCTCCGAAGGGCAGAACGTGCAGACATTCAAATTGCTCAAATACAATGTCACACCCTCGGTTGATGTTAATTTTACAGTATGTACTGGGAATGTGAAAGTTGAACCCTGGGAATTGCACTCAGTACCTTTCGGTTGAGAGGCACACGTTTTTACCCCTAAACCACCAAGCCTCTAGTGATGGATTTTAAAATACAGTGATTTGAATTTTCATCATTTTGATTTTTTTGATTTCCCGCCAAATGTTAAGCGACCAACGAGATTCGGTTCTGTCATTTTTTGTTAGGATCGATGCAAAAACAAAATCTAACCTTTTTTTCTGCAAAGCGGTAGTAAACAAATTTTTCATTGTATTTAACAATGTAAGATCAGTTTTTGCATAAATTACTATAATATATATATATATATATATATATATATATATATATATATATATATATATATATATATATATATATATATATATATAATTATAAGTGCGTGTTCGGAGAGCTTCTGCTGTTATTAACAGGTATTAATGTGATAAATATACCAGGTTTTCCAGCTTTGGAACTTGTTTTAAAAATAAACAGTATGGAAATGATAAAATAATGCCTCGGTGGTCTAGTAGTAAGAACGTGTGCCTCTGGACCCAAGGGTACTGGGTTCGATTCCGAGAGTCCTCTTTCACTTTTTTAGTACATACTGTAAAATTAACATTAACCACGGTTATGGCATTGTATTTGAGCAAGTTGAATGTCTGCACGTTCCGCCCGTCGGAGGGGGCGTAAGGCCGTCGGTCTCGTGTACCATGCTATGTTTGGCACCTTACAGAAAAGCAGGGATTTGGCAAGATTTCTAGGATAGTAAGGTAAAACTCCTCCCTGGCGTCGATGACTGGTCATAGTCGCGGAAATACGCGGCGTTAAAGAACAAAAAAAAAAGATAAACAGTTGTAAGTTAGAGTTCCATTTCGAGGCCTCAATCTGCCTACTTCCCAGATTTCACCAGGGATAATCTTTAAGGTGAGTCTTGTTAAACTTAGGACCTCTATCAGACTCTTGTTAACACCGGAAAAACTAAACTAGGGTCAAACCTAGATTTTTTCAAACGCTTCATATTTCCTCAACACATAATGCTCCAGTTTTTTTTCAAAATAGCACTTATTTGTAAAGTAAATACAGGCTACTGCTTGTAAAGCATGAACCATAAATTAATACATTTCTCGTTTTATAACCAACAACCAGCCAAGTATAAAAGCATCCAGATGTATCAACGCATAAAATTTTTTATGTCTTTGAAGAAACTGCCAATTGTTCGTGAAAATTGCACATTATCACCATTGCAAAATACTAAGCATTATAGTACTTGCAACTCAAACAATTTAGGTAAATTAATTACTTAGTTAATAGCTATCGAGTAATTTTAACACAACATAGAATTATTTTGCGTAATACCTTTGTATGTCCATTTAAGGTAAAAAGTATACTTAGGCTAGAAATTCACTATTTTAAGTGATTAAAAAAAGTCTAGATATAGCATAAACGTTGTAGAATTTTGTATGAAGTTTAACCCACATTTTAGAAAAACAATTCATCACATTTTTGAGATAGAAACTAAATAAGTTTTTTAAAGGAAGACTCCATATTATTACGTTTTGTAATCTGCTTTTTTTCCTAATTGATATAGCATATACATGCCACATATTTTCTTTAGTCATTCGCAAGTTATATAACGTTGAATTTAGGAACTTGATATAAATTAAGCAACCACTGAGCGTTTGTCAGTCAACCGAAGACAACAGATTATTTTTTATTTCACAAATACAGAGTTCCTCATAAAGGCTCACCAGTTTCTTTAGTCGTTCGCAAGTTATATAACGTTGAATTTAGGAATGTGATTTTAATCAAGCAACAACTGAGCGTTTGTCAGTCAACCGAAGACAACAACAGATATTTTTTTTAATTCACACTTCATATTTTCTCGAAAAGGCTCACCAGAGCTATACCAATTCATTATTTATCTGTTTACAAGATATAAAACCACTTCAATAGTTTATATTTTTTTCTGTATGAAAAACAATGCCAAAATTACACGAATACAATAAATACTGTTACGTTCTTCGGGGTTCTGGATTTGTTGACTTACAAAAGACAGCTTTTCAAACTACAAATGTATTACGACCAACTATTTTCCAACACCACCATCAACTAAGATATCTCCCTCTATTACTGTATGTCCATAAAACTACATTTCACTATACACCTTCTATGATCGCTTATTATATACCAACACTAACTCACTGCTAACTGACTGCCTCTATCTTCGGCTGGCCTATTTATATCGACCATAGAGTAGTTCTAGACTTTTCTACATTGTTCAATATCTGTCGTTTCTTGTTCAATCTCGGAATATAACTCTAGAGTAGTCGCTGTTACCAACACCGTTGGTAGGTGGTAGTGGACTTTTCCTTTACGTGATAGTAAAGGATTTTTTTCACGCCCGAGGAGGTACCACCCCTTACATCAAGGGCCGGTGAAGTCCCAACGGAGGTTTCCGGTTCTAGTGTATGAGTCGGTTTCCCTTATAAACAAAAATGATGATGGCTCCTCCTTGTACAAAAGATTCCGGAGATAAAATGCCCCTCCATTCGGATCTCCAGGAAGGGTGTGCAGAAGGCGCCGGCATCAAGATTTAACATATCCTTCTCGAATATATGTGGTCTAAATTCTAACCTGAACTCCGTCCACCATTTTCTCCAGGCTAATAGCCCCCAAATCCTCTTCCACACCGAAACCCAAATCAGTGTCAAAACAGCCACTAATCACCTTAATTTCCTGGGGTATGAGCCCCTTACTTCCTTTAGATTGCATGAAGGTGTGTGCGCATACGTCCGTAGCAATCTACCCTGCACCAGACTCCCCAATTCGGAAGCTGGGAGAAAGACATACTTTGGCTGAAACTCTCTCTCTCTCTCTCTCTCAGGGCTGCAACTAAATTCATCTGTTGCATTTACCGGTCACCTTCTGACAACAACTCTTCGACTACCTTTCTGAAAAAACTGCCCATCTGATTCCTGAATATCCTTCCTCCGAGCTCACTATTCTTGGTGACTTCAATGTCCATAATAAGAAATGGCTACGATCTTCAAAAACCGATCCACAAGGGAAAGCAGCGGAGGCCTTCGCAGTCAGCAATTCTTCAGCCAATATGGTTCAGCAACCTACTTACTTTCCTCGCATCTCAACACACAGCTCAAATCCCTTGGATCTCCTTCTTACTACAAAACCTGAATGCTATAAGACATCAGTCACAGCCCCCATGTCACATCAATTGCAGAAGCGGCTGCTAAGAAATTAGGTTTCCTCTTCCGGACTCGCAAATACTTTTCACCAGCCAATCTCTATACCTTATATACTTCACAAATAAGGCCAAACCTTAAATACTGCTCCCACATCTAGGGGGTCCCTCCATTCAGAAGAGAGCTATACGTCTCATCGATGACCCTATTCTCACCCAAAGGCTGCCATCCCTTGCCCACCGACGTGCCGTTGGTGACCTCTCTCTTTTATAGATATCTGCACGGGCACTGCTCAGAGGAGCTTTCTTCCATAGTTCCTTCACCTGCTGCCCCCAACAGATCTACCAGGAGAACATAGCGAATGAGCCCGTTTAGTGTCCAGGTCGTGTTATGCCGCTCTTTTGTGGCGAGGACTTCCAAGTTGTGGAATTCCTTGCCGGCACAGGTTTTTCCTTCTCCTCCGAACCTCCAAACCTTCAAGTCCAGAATTAACAAGTTGCCTCTTTCCTCGTTGTAGACACCCACGGTACGATATTATTTAGGCTGTAAGTCCTCGTAGTGTGTTGTTTAAATATAAAAAAGCCTGTACAAGAGAACTCAGGATACAGGTTGTACTGGAATCGCACCAGAGACCAACAAGTTGCCCACAATAGGCCTGATATAATAACAGTGGATAAGTCCTGGAAACAAGTGACGCTAATTGATGTGACCATTCCAAATACCAATAATCTATAGATAAAGTACAACGAGAAGATCATTAAATACAGAGACCTCGAGGTGCAAGTAAAGAGATAGTGTCCGAGTGGCCCCGATAGTCATGTCGCCAACTGGTGTGGTTCCTAAGAATCTTCGAGAGAACATTACGCGACTGGGAGAGCACCTTTATGGGGTTCTGTAGAAAGCAGTAATTCTTGCAACTGCTAACACAGTGCCGAAACTTCTAGGAAATGAGTATGTGTGGCGTTGTCGTTCAGAACCCAATAACTTGGAAGGGGCTCCATCTGAGCTCAATCTTTTTGGTACCTGTGATAGCTAGTATGAGTGAATGTTCCTCTTTGAGAGATTGTGAAAGTACTTCAGACTAAAGTCGTAATAATAATAATCCAATATAATTTAATCTTGAAAAGTTTACGAATAAAGGATAGGAATACGTCTAAAGCCTGATGCTAGGTATTTGCGAAACGTTGCGACTTGTGGAAAACCGCGCCATTTTTATTTAACTATAGTTCATAATTTTGTTGCTAATTAAACAATCAACTATTATATAAGACAACATATAAGTACTTATTTGTACCAAAAGTTAGCGAACATACGTATGTTGTTTTTTTAAACTCGTAAAATTTAAAGCAAATTTGTTAGATAATTAAATGCCATGGCTTTACTAACCGGTTGCTTTTACTTTAAATTGAAGGCAATTTACGTATTGACATTTCTGGATAAAGTCCAGGTCTATTTTCCCCGTCTAATTGAAATGCTTTTCCTATTAAACTTTAAACACATGTCTTAAATTAATTAAGAAGGGTTTTGTCAAGCTTATTCAATTCAAAATATTTTAATGCAAGTGATTGGGAACAAGTCTGGAGCAATTCCACTATTGTGATAATTTAATCAAACGAACAAGTTAGATTCAATTCGCCAATTAAATAAACTAGAAGGTGTTTCATGTGAACACCTCGTTGCTGCAATCTAGAGTATTGAACAGGTAACCCAACCACTTGCTTAATATAAACGTTAAAGGTATATTGATTTCTAATAGGTTTGTAAGCTTTTGTACTTATTCGTTTACGTAAAGAAATTGAGAAGTAGTGTGGAATTGCCAGACTACAAAAGTAAGAGTTTTAACAGAAATAGCACATAAGCAATTACAGTAACATTGGGTTGATTGATTGTTCTATTTGCACTGGAGTACCTTTTCTTATGAAATATGAAGACATTTCAATAAACGAGCGTACGAAGTAATCTTCGAGAAGCAATGCCGATGATACTATCGACAGTAGACGCATAGATGCCAACTTTTCTTCTCTAGTTATGGAAAGAAAACGTATTTATTTACCGGCTTTCAAAGCTTTCAAAAAAATCAAAACACTCAGTACATCTCGACAAATTGAATGAAATTTTCCATACTACTCTGTTTTGTATCCCAGAAAACAATTATAACAATATGAACAAAAGGTGCATATTTTAAATTTTGTTTGATCAAAAAATTGTTTTTAAATTTGCATTTGGTTCAGTTTGAAGCAATATTTCGTAGGGATTTGTGCTCAATAGTAATAGTAATATTTATTGAGATATATTATACATTGTAACATTTGACAACTTGTGCTTGTCCAAGTCACAATTTTGATTTTATCCAAATAAAGTAATCAAAACTTGTAAAGATGACATTGACTACTAAAATTTTGACATACCAAATAGTTCATTTTGCTTCCTTAATAAATCTGTTCATCGTCAACCCCATTCTGTGCATTTACTTCCGCTCAAAAACCATTTAGTAACACTTTCTACATTGAATCATTATTTTTTGTCCTTATTTGAGAAAATCCAAATGCCAATTCAGAGAATGTTTTTTTATTTAGTCATTAAGTCATTATGCCTAGGCGTCGATTACGAAACAATTACAATCATGTGAGTGAATTCGAAAGGGGGCGCATTGTTGGTATGCGGGACAAATTTCCGACCGCATAGGACGCAGTGTTTCAACAGTGTTGTAGTGCTGGTCCAGGTGGTCTAAAGGGGGGAATCCGTAATGGGTCCGCACGACCTCGAGCAACTTAAGCATCGGCTTTACAAGGCAGAGTTTGCATAATACAGTCAATTGGAAATGTTTTGGTTGTAAGTTTTACAACAAAGAACCTCTATGGCAACAACATATCGCAGAATACGCGCTTTTGGGCTTCGGGGGTATGTATGTGATGCGATAACATACGGTAGCAGGTCATCTCTAGTTTCATTAGCATATTTTAAAAAAATATATTTCAACAGCACACCACGATGGCTTACAGCATAAATACTATCGTACCGTGGGTGTAGACAAGGAGGAAAAAGGCAACTTAATTCTGGACTTGAAGATTTGGAGATTCAGAGGAAAAGGAATAACATGTGCCGGCAAAGAATTCCACAACTTGGAAGTCCTCGGGACAAAAGGGTGGGCATAACAAAATGTTCTATGTTCTGGTGACTTGGACAGTAAAAGGGTGCATTGGCTCTGTTCCCCTGGTAGATCTGTTGGGGGCAGCAGGTGAAGGAACTATGGAAGAAAGCTCTTCTGAGCAGTGCCCGTGCAGATATCTATAAAAAAGAGATGTCACCAATGTCACGTCGGTGAGGAAGGGATGGCAGCCTTTGGGTGAGGGTAGAGTCACCGATGCGACGTATATCTCTCTTCTGAATGGAGTCCAGGATAGCGAGTGTAGCAGCCGCAGCCCCAGATGTGGGAGCAATATTAGAGGTTTGGCCTTATTTGTGAAGTATATAAGGTATAGAGATTAGCCGGTGAAAAGTATTTGCGGGCCCGAAAGAGGAAACCTAATTTCTTAGCAGCCGCTTCTGCAATTGATGTGACATGTTGGTGCCAATTGAGATTTCGATCCACAGAAATGCCAACAAGTTAAACGAACTCATTACTTTGAATATCTTGGTTGTTCATTGTGATGGGCTTAGGGCTGGTGTATCTCTTATTAAATAGAAAGAAACAGAGATTTGGTGGAGTTGAATTGTAAAGATTTCTACTTCCCCAGTCTCATATCTTTTGGAGATCCACAGAGACAGAACCCTCCATGAGTCTGCGATCCTCATCTAATTGGACTAAAGAGACAGGCTTAGAATATTGTATATTTAAGAGGAAGGTGCTGTCCTCCGCGTAACTGTGAGCTGGCTTGGATCTGCTAGAGGGGAGGTCATTGATGTGGAGAAGAAACAGAGTAGGGACTAAAGCTGAGCCTTGAGGGGACTCCTGCATTAATTGGATACAGTTTAAAGGAATGGCCACCCACGGCAACAGAAATGCTCCGGTTGGAGAGGAAATTTGCTGTCCAGTAGTACAGTACAGAGTTTCGGTGGTAGGCCATAGGCCGGAAGTTTATTAAGCAGCGCTGCATGCCAGACCTGGTCGCATGCTTTGGATATGTCCAGAGCCACAATCTGGGATTCACTGTGTAGTTCCATAGACTTGTTCCAAGAATGGGTGGTAAAGGAAAGGAGATCGGCAGTTGATCTGCGCTGACGTAATCCATACTGCCTTCGTGGATTAGACTGTGTTTTTCAAGAAATTTTAGTAATTCGGTGTACATATACTTTTCCATCACTTTAGAGACGACTGAAAGGAGAGAAATAGGCCTGTAGTTGCTATGAAGCGCTTTGGATCCTTTCTTGGGGACGGGTTGTACTCTAGCAGTTTTCCAGTTAGTAGGGAATATGCCTCTAGTGTAAGATATCTGAAACAGACGAGTCAGGACAGGAGCGAGAACAATTGCTGGGATCTCATCAAGGCCAGAGGCTTTCCTGGTATTAAGAGAAGAGATCATCATTTGTACCTTTTTAGTTTTGAAAATGATATCCGTCATTTTATGCGCGACATTGGGGACTGTTGGTGGTTGAACATTTGGAGGTGGGTTGAAAGTAGAATTGCCGGCGAACAATGAGGCAAAAAGTTCAGCCTTGCCCAGGGCGGTAGAAACAATTTCATCCCCTGAAACAAGAGGTGGAAACGTGCTCTTGCAAAAATTAATCCCAATAGATTTATAATAGATTATTAATAGATTATTAATAGAGTCCAGAAGGGTTTGCTGCCGTTAGAGCTTGAGAGGACTTTGTTTTTGATGTTGTTATTAAACGAGTTTTCTGCCTCAGAAAGAATGCAGACATATCGGTTTCTTACGTCGTTAAATGCTTGACGGTTTTCTTGACTGGCATTGTGTAGAAGCGTTTTGTGAGTTTTGACCATTTCAAGTCTGGCCTTGTCACAGGATTTAGAAAACCAGCGCCTTTAAGTGGCTGAAGAGGTTTTCTGTGTAGGTGGAATAAATAATTCCATGCCAGCTTGGATAATTTCGGTGACGTTTTGTGAGATATCAGAGGGGTCAGGATGAGAGAAGCAGACAGACGCCCATGTAAATGAGAAAAAGTAATCCAGCATTACGTCCCAGTTCGCGGATTTGTAGTGCCAAACGATACGTGGGTGTGATGACTGTGTGACCTTGGCTTGCATTGCACAGGAAGCAGTGACCATGCCGTGGTCTGAGCGACCCAGGGGGGCGGTGACTGATATCTTATAGCAGTCAGGATTTGTAGTAAGAAGGAGGTCCAAGGGATTTAAGCTGTGTGTTGAGATGCGAGGAAAGTAAGTAGGTTGCTGAACCATATTGGCTAAACAATTGCTGAGTGCAAAGGCCTCCGCTGCTCTTCCTCGTGGATCGGTTTTTGAAGATCCTAGCCATTGCTTATTATGGACATTGAAGTCGCCAAGAATAGTGACCTCGGAGGAAGGATATTCAGAAATCAGATGGTCGGTTTTTTTCAGAAAGGTACTCAAAGAGCTGGACAAAGTTGTTGTCAGAAGGTGACCGGTAAATGCAACAGATGAATTGAGTTGCAGCCCTGAGAGAGAGTTTTATCCATAGTATGTCTTTTCTTTCAGCTTTTAAATTGGGGAGTTTGGTGCAGGGTAGATTGATACGGACGTACGCGCACACGCCTCCATGCAATCTAAAGGAAGTAAGGAGCTCATACCCCGGGAAATTAAGGTGATTACTGGCTGTTTTGGCACTGATTTGGGTTTCGGTGAGGAAGAGGAGTTGGGGCCTATTAGCCTGAAGGAAATGGTGGACGGAGTTCAGGTTAGAATTCAGGCCACATATATTCGAAAAGGATATGTTAAATCTTGATGCCAGCGCCCCCTGCACACCCCTCTCCTGGAGATCCGAATGGAGGGGTATTTTATCTTCGGAATATTTTGTACAAGGAGAAGCCATCATCATTTTTGTTTATAAGGGAAACCGACTCATACACCAGAACCGGAAACGTCCGTTGAGACTTCACCGGCCCCTTGATGTAAGGGGTGGTACCTCCTCGGGCGTGAAAAAAATCCTTTACTATCACGTAAAGGAAAAGTCCACTACCACCTGCCAATACATAAAATTAATTAAATTATCATTGTAAGCAAAACACATCATACAGTAAACTTTCCGTTTATAAACGCGATATCTGGCTTCACTTCTTATCGCATTTGGTAGAATATCGTAGAATTTTTATGCAATGAATACAAAGTGTTTGACAATGGTCTTTTTGCGCCTCGTTTTTCCAAAAACCAGTTTTTGAAATCTAGTCTGGTATGTATTTTGGCGATGTAAAATTAAATTAGGGTTTCGGCCACGATACAACAACACTATATAACTGTCTTATATCAAGTACTCTAAGATCACAGGAGAGATTACCTTTGGATATATTATCGGTTTCTGATAAATGACATTCAAGATCTAGTTTTGAACAGCTTCTAGAGATTTAATGATATTGCTCCCAAAACCACCTCAGCCTGTGATATCGTAAGATAGTAATGACTGGACCAAGGAAAGGTACAAAACTTTCATCTGATTTATATTAAACAAATTTCCTACATGCTTAAATTTATAGAGGAGATCTGGTATTTTTTACTTGTATTGTTGGCATGATTCTAAGTGATCGTCAATAGCAATGCCTAATGCCTAGATAATTTTTAGGTTCAACTACCTATTGTAGAAGAATCCAAAGAAATTGATATTTTTGAACACCTTACCAAAAAATCCTGGACGCACTAAGTGCGATATGGTAGTGAATTTTCATAGAAATGATCTGGCACCACTTTTTTTTATTAGTGCTTATAACTTTTTTCTTGTAACACTGAGATCTAAATTTTGGCATATAGTTTGCCTTTTATTTCATAAACCTACCTACCAAATTTGATTACCGTAGCTTTTTTATTTTCGGAGACATGCATTTGTTTCGAAACAAAACCCAAAATTTTCCCGGAAAAACTGGTCAGATTTTTTTGGCTAACGAACTTATCCAAGCCACTTATGAAGGGAAGGTACGTGCCAAGTTTTATCAAAATCGGCCCTTTATTTTTTGAGTTATCGGTGTGAACAAATTTTTCAAAATTCAAAAGTCGGGATCTCCCCATTAGTGAATATTTTTTCTACGAAAATTCACTAATAATTAATATAAATCGCACCCCATCAGAACATTTATAAGATAAGCATTCTTGCTTAGTGTAATATTTCCAAGGAACCTAATTACAATTGTTACAGATGTTTAAATGAAAATTATTAAGCAAACGTCAAATAGATTTATAAAGGAAAAATAAATTGTGTAATATAGCTTTTGGCAAATTATATTTTGGCAAGAGCACCTTAACTTTAACCTTGACCAAGATTTTGTGCTAGTTTTAACTTTTCATTTCTCTAATTGTACTAATTCATATTATATTATACGTATAAAATTTCATTACACATTACTTCGTTCTTTACAAGAAAACGGTGCCAAAAATTTAATATTGTATAATATTATATTCATTATACAGCTTCCCAGAAATGTTGAGCAAAACTGGGGAGGTGATTCTACTCAAACAGTTTATCCCACAAGTCCCTATAACATCTTCATGAAAACTTAAGACTTTCTCAACTTCAATGACCACCAAGCTGCATTAGTCAACAAGACAATACAAGCCAGATACGAAACAAAAGTGCGGACGCAGCAAGTGCGTTATGGTAGTGAATTTTCATAGAAATTATCTGGCACGAAATATTTTTTTATAACTCTTTTTCTCTTTTAACATAGAAATATAAATTTTCGTATCTAGTTTCCTCTTAATCTCGTAAACTTACGTATCAAATTTGGTTACCATAGCTTTTCTATTTTTTGAAATAAAAAAATTTTTCTTAAGAAAACCCAACATTTTCCCGGAAAACCTAGTTCGATTTTACTGGTTAACGAACTTATCCAAGCCACTCACAAAAGGAAGGCACGTGCTAAATTTTATCAAAATCGGTCTATTATTTTTTGAGTTATCGGTGTGATACACACACGCATATACATACATATATATATATATATATATATATATATATATATATATATATATATATATATATATATATATATATATATATATATATATATATATATATATATATATATATATATATATATATATATATATAAATTAAATCTGACCCCGAATATGGGTTCTAAGGGTCCTAGATCGTGCTCATTTGAAGAAATTTTTTCAAAATTCAAAAGTCGGGATCTCCCAATTAGTGAATTTTCTAACGTTTGTGGTTTATGAAGAGTTGTCACGTCTGTTTGACGATCGCTGGTTTGGAAGTAATGGACCTTGGAGATAGCCGCCTAGATCGCCTGACTTGACTCCCCTCGATTTCTCTTTGTGGGGTCATGTTAAAAATCAGGTATATTCTACTCCAATTGATACCAAAAAATATTTGCTCAACACAGTGGTCACCAGTCTAAAAAACTTGTCACCAAATCATTTGATGAAAGCGACAATCGATTCTGTCCATCGCAGTTTTGATGTGCTTAGAACATAACGGGTATCACATCGAGCATATCATCTGATTTAAGTAATATTTTTACATTATTTTACTTTGATAGTTTCGAAGTTCAAAACATACTGATAATCATTCAAACTTATTCAAGTGGTTTGAGAAGAAATTTGATACGATTCAAATTTGATAGAAAAAATTATTTATATAAAAATAGGTAATAGGTATTATATCTTTGGCTACGTTAGATAATGTTAGGCTAAGTAGGTAAAAATAATATAAATGCGTTCATTAACTTGTTAAAAATTTTCCAATGGCAATCTTCTTGGAACTTGTTGAAAGTCAGTAAATATCTGTTTATTCGGAAACCGTACTAGATAGGTATAGGGAAACCTATTACACTCCCATTTAAAAATTTCAATTTTTTTCAGATTTTGCACGCCAACTTTGAGGTCAATTACTGAACATCTTGTATGTAATTTGAGAAAAGTTTTCAATTAAATGAGTGAAACGACGTTTTTATATGCCCAACAAAAAATTTCAGATCATACGTTGTTTTCAACCCATATATCCCTTGATCCATGTGGTGGCATTTGTAGGTAAAAAAATTCGTAAACTTGCGAGTAACTCTGAAACGGATAATATTTGGGACTTCCTCAGCAAAGTTGACGTAGAATTCAGCGCTGAATCTGAAAATGCAATAACATATAGAATGTTCCATTTAAAAAAAAAGGAGTTGATAGTATTGCCAGTACAACCGGATGTCCCTCCATCTTGAAAATATCTTAGCCTGAAAGATTAGCCTTGACTAGACCTACCCTGAAATTTTCAAATCAAAATTGCGATTACAAGTACAAAAGATGCCCGCGGTTTGGGTGAATCAGCCTTGTATGTATATATATATATATATATATATATATATATATATATATATATATATATATATATATATATATATATATATATAGTCACATATGTCTATCATAATCAAGTTTATGGACTTTGTTGCTTCTATGGTCAGATGTCGTGTATAAAGTGTGTTGGTAAGCGCGAACACTCTGGAATGATATTTCTAGAAGGGACCAGAAGTGACAGGTGTAGAATAGTGTAGAAGGTCTAGAATCTCTATGGACAGTATAAATAGACGAGCGGTGTGCAGAGTAAGTTAGTTCAGTACTGACTTAGTGTGGTGAAGAAGTGATCATAGAGTATTAAGCGAGTCAGCAGTAAGTGTTGGTGTTTAACAAGCGATCATAGAAGACGAATAGTAGAATATAGTTCTATGGACATTTAATAATAGAGAAGAGAAATATTTTAGTTGATATTGCTGGTGGAAAATAGTTGGTAATAATAAATAGTAGTTTGAAAAGCTGTGTTTTGTTAGTCAACAAATCCAAAACCCCGTAGAACGTAACAATATATATATATATATATATATATATATATATATATATATATATATATATATATATATATATATATATATATATATATATATATATACTTTTTTGGCAATGTTCCAAAGTTACCCGCTGTGTTTTTCCTTGCATTTGTCACATAAAAACATCTAACTTTGATGGAGTAGAACTTGAAAAAAAAAGATACGAGAAAAGAAGTTACCCCGTCTCAAAACAGTTTTTTTTAAATTTTCTCAGTTAACTTCAATACGACTTTGGCCCTTTTCGTTCGAACATATTCAATTGCTTTTGATGGGTGATGAAAACTAATGAATATCTCAATCTAAAGTTTATGTCAAAGCAGGAGATATTAAAATTTCAAATAAATTCTTACAAACGCTGAAATGCCGCACTATGTTTCCAGTGAAAATGCGACAAAAACCTTGGCACATTTAATTTTATTATTTGTAAAATGGCTTTTTATTTTTAACGAAACCTTGAACTTAGCTTTAATGTAAGACACTAAAACTGCATAGTTTAAAGAACGCATCAAATTAATTTGGGAAAGTTCAGATTATTTGAAAACTAATTATACGAAGTTTTCTCTGTTTTCCTTTTTGACGTTGCAAGAAAAATGTAGCCTTGCATCTGTTGTTTATAGTGGACTATATTTAGATCAACTCATAACAGCTGTTCCTAACGTAATTTACTCCAACAAGATTGAAAAGAAAATTAACTGTCTTGCCTGGGAAAACTAAAATAGTTTTAAAATACATGACATAATTGTATTTTAATAGATACTCTAGGTAGATTACCAAAGGCAATTTACCATAAAACATCAAATACGAGCCTCGTACAAAATAGATTTGATTTAGATACAGCATTTCTAACACTTAATCATTCTCAATGAGCATGACATTGAATTTTTAATTATTATTATTATTTTTTATTTTTTTCAACAATACACCACGAGGGCTCACAGCCTAAATACTATCGTACCGTGGGTGTCGGCAAGGAGGAAAGAGGCAACTTATTAATTCTGCACTTGAAGGTTTGGAGGTTCGGAGGAGAAGGAAAAACATGTGCCGGCAAGGAATTACACAACTTGGAAGTCCTCGGGACAAAAGATCGGGAATAACAGGATGTTCTATGTTTGGTAACCTGGATAGTAAAAGGGTGCATTCGCTCTGTTCACCTGGTAGATCAGTTGGGGGCAGCAGGTGGAGGAACTATGAAAGAAAGCTCCTCTGAGCAGTGCCCGTGCAGATATCTATAAAAGAGAGAGAGAGGTCACCAACGGCGTGACGGTGCGCAAGGGATGGCAGCCTGTGGGTGAGGGTAGGATCACCGATGAGATGTATAGCTCTCTTCTGAATGGATTCCAGGATAGCGAGTGTAGAAGCGGCACCAGCACCCCAGACGTGGGAGCAGTATTCGAGGTTTGGTCTATAAGGTATAGAGATTAGCTGGTGAAAAGTATTTGCGAGCCGGGAAGAGGAAACTTAATTTCTTAGCAGCCGCTTCTGCAATCGATGTGACATGTTGGTGCTAATTGAGATTTCGATCCACAGAAATGCCAAAAAGTGTAAAGGACTCATTATTTTTGAATAACTTGGTTGTTCATTGTGATTAGTCTAGGGCTGGTGTATCTCTTATGAGATAGAAAGCAAGACTGAGATTTGGTGAAGTTGAATTGTACAACATTTCTACTTCCCCAGGCTAATATTTTTTTGAGATCCACAGAGACAGAACCCTGCATGAGTCTGCGATCCTCATCTAATTGGGCTAAAGAGACAGGCTTAGAATATTGTATATTTGAGTGGAGGGTGCTGTCATCCGCGTAACTGTGAACTGGGTTGGATGTGCCAGAGAGGAGGTTATTGATGTGGAGAAGAAACAAAGTAGGGGCTAACGCTGAACCTTGAGGAACTCCTGCATTAATTGGATACAGTTTAGAGGAGTGGCCATCCACGACAACAGAAATTCTCCGGTTAGAGAGGAAATTTGCTGCCCAGGTACAGAGTTTTCGTGGTAGTCCATAGGCCGGGTGTTTATTAAGAGAGCCAGACCTGGTCGAATGCTTTGGATATGTCTAGAGCGACAATCAGGGATTCACCGTGTAGCTCCCTAGACTTGTTCCAAGAATGGGTGACAAAGGAAAGGAGGTCGGCAGTTGATCTGCGCTGACGGAATCCATACTGCCTGTCGTGGATTAGACTGTGTTTTTCAAGAAATTTTAGTAATTCCGTGCTTATATACTTTTTCATCACTTTAGAGACGACTGAAAGAAGAGAAATAGGCCTGTAGTTGCTAGGAAGCGCTTTGGATCCTTTCTTGGGAACAGGTTGTACTCGAGCAGTTTTCCAGTTACTAGGGAATATGCCTCTATTGTAATATGTCTCTGAAATAGACGAGTCATGACAGGAACAAGTTCTGGTGCGCATTTTTTTTAAGAACAATTGCTGTAATCTCGTCAAGGCCAGACGCTTTCCTGGTATTAAGAGAAGAGAGCATCTTTCGTACCTTTTTAGTTTTGAAAATGATATCCGTCATATAATGCACGACATTGGGGACTGTTGGTGGTTGAACATTTGAAGGTGGGTTGAGAGTACAATTGCCGGAAAACCACGAGGCAAAAAGTTCAGCCTTGCCCAGGGCGGTAGGAACAATTTCATTCCCATATTACTACTACCCCATTACTAAGTATTTATCTTGCTTGTTTACAAAAATATTTTGCAAAGACACCAAGCAAAAATCAAGTGTCTTATTTAAAGCTACTATGCAAATCCGTCGGTCTCGTGTACCATGCGACACGTTAAATATCCTCACCCTTGTTACATAAAGGAAGAGATTTGGCAAAATTTCCAGAAAGGTGAGGTGAAGCTGCTTCCTGACGTCGATGATTGGCTATTACAAAATTACAGAATGCATGACCTTAAATTTACGCCTACCCATAGTTTACATCGCAGAGATTTTATAAGCTGGCAAATCTTCTGCAAATTGATGCTTGCTAAAATTCAAGAGGATAACGATTTTGTGTTAAAAATAATATGGACCGACGAGGCGAAATTTCCCAGATAAGGTATTTATATTACGAGCAATTTCTATACTGGGTTACACAAACACCACATTTGAAAAAAGAAAGGAATCATGGATAAATATATATGTATATATATATATATATATACATATATATATATATATATATATATATATATATATATATATATATATATATACATATATATATATATATATATATATATATATATATATATATATATATATATATATATAATTTTTGCGTGCAGCGACTAACAATTTGCAGAACCCGAGACATTAGCAGGGTCTCTGCTGAGCCTTCATAGAGTGAACACCGTCAATTTTCGGTGGCTATTAAATTATCTTAAAACGGGGTTGTTGTGTTCTTTCTGTTATCTGTACTACCTAGTAATTATTGTCAGTGATTGTTCGGAGTAATTCAAGTGATTTTCGAGTTTGATTAAACATCGTATTCAGCATAAAAACGCGAGCTAACTCGTGGTTCTTTGTTCGGAACTGTTGACTTCTTGCCGTAATTAGAAAGAATTACTGGTTATTATCGAACCTTAAGTAAATTGGTAGTGAATTTTACTGAAGCAAATTCACGTTTTAATTGCGATTCGCAAATTTTCCATCAAGCGAATTCAGAATATCGACATAGGTGTCAAATGGTCTAGTAATAACATACACCGGTCCAATAATCTCTGATGAGAAGTCCCAGTCGTTTTCCTCAGTTTTTCCGCTCTTATTGGAGTCTGGTATCTGTGTCAGGCACTCATGATTCATCCCACCCGGAAAGCATCTTCACAGGGTCACCAGGTAACCTAATACCGGAAGACTGGTGTGTCTAAACAAATCTTTTCTCTGAATCAGCAGAATTTTCATGCCGAAATCTAACATGTGAAGTTTTAATAACCTGAACTTTCAAAATCACGTAATCAAGTTTGAGCTTATACAATGTCAGAGACGTGCCGTCAACAAACTTATATATTTCCTGTTTAACCTCTCAATTTTTGTAAATTTAAACACACAGTTTTCACTTTCATTTAAATTGTAATTAGCAAATTTTGTCTGTAAGATACATAGCCTATACATTCTCTTAATTTTCATAATTAATATAGAAATTTCACGTAGGAATATATCAAATATATTTTCTTTCTTTCCTTTTTTTGGAGCCTCACTCAAAGAACTGGCCAGTTAATTCACCAAAAAACCTAGCAATTGATTGACAAACGTCAAGTAATTTACTTAATCATTTATGTTTTTGAGCGATACACCTGAGGTCAATCACAATATATCACGGTTCTTGTACCTAAGGCTTCTCTTTGAAGGAGGTAACATGCTCTGTCACAGTTTTATTCATAATTTATGACCTTCCATGCTAGCTATAAAGTCGCTAAATGCCTGTTTTTTGTTAAAATTATGGCAACCCTACAGTTTTGCAGTAACATCCTGTATACCCCATATCTCAAGAACAATTCGTAACATCAGCTATCACCTTAACACTTAAAACACGTGTGGTCATATCTCTCAATTTTTTATTACACCAATGCATAACCACACCTCCAAGAACCTTCTAAATCTGGATTTGAATTGAGCGTAATGTATATTTTGATTCTGTCAATTTGAAAATTATAACATAGAATAATTCTAGCCTTGCTATATGTAATTTTTTCCACATCAGATAATAACCACCGACAGCTTATTGCCGATTCACTGAGTTTCGCTGGAATCAGCTAGTTTGTTTTTAATTCTCACTTGCATACAACTGTATTATATGAGGTACGTACATGCATTTTGCTTGATTAATCTATTCAGAATACGCAAATTCAGTCTAATATGGAATATTGATGACAGGTTTTTAAAATTAGGTTCCCGCAAGTAGTCACCTGTATTGCATCAATGCAAATTGATCTCGTTTCAGCGGTCTAAACAACATTGCATTAATTAACCTATTTTGAGTTCTGCAATATTCCATTGCCAACCTGGATATATTCAAATATTGATTTGGAAAGTTTTTCTTCATATGGAAAATAATTCCAGTTGTAGTTTCTGCTGTTATTTCTGTATGCACATAATATAATGTTTGAGTTTTGTTGGCTTATATAGTCTTGGTTCATAGTGCTTCCTGACAAGCTTATTCAAAACCAAATCTTAAAATGATAAAATAAGTAATATACCGATGACATTTTGTGAGAAAAATGGTTTAGTTATCACAAAAAGTACATAAAGAAGTTGTTTGGAATAAAAACCACCTTGGGATACAGGAAGGTAAAAAATGTTATAGGTAATTGTTTTAATCTTGTTACACAGATCCTGGAGTAGATATAGGTAGTAATCGATCATAATCTAGTGCTGCCAAAGTGTAAACAAGTAGCAAATGAAATGTACACTAAAAATACTAAGGAGCTAGGAAATTTTAGACAAGAAAATGATAAGATAACTCGGTTGAGTATCTACCTGAATAGAAATAGAAAGCAAATAAAGGCAGCCTCGGAAAAAGTACTGAGCAAGAAAAAGCTAGAACCAAAGAAACCGTGAACTACACCAGAAATATTAATCAATACTGAACCAGAAGGAAAAGAGGCAAAGAAATTTGCAGAACATATAATCATTCTTAAGATATAGTCAAACATAAGCGTACAAAACCAAAGGAGCTATGCATGTCAAAAAACACTGAAGAAAACGACAGTTATATAATAATAATAATAATAATAATAATAATAATAATAATAATAATAATAATAATAATAATAATAATAATAATAATAAATTGTCTTTATTGAAAAGGTACACCCATAGAATACAATAGATAATTCACAAATAATTATAAAAAATTCAAAACTAAAACTAAAATAAACTATGGATGACACCATACCAAACCCCCGGCGAAGTCTAGCCACAATGGCTACTCTTACTCAACCGTGGCCAAGGCATTTCACCACTCTTGCTCAGAACAGCTGAGAGAATATTGTCAAAATCATTTATAAGGTGATTTATGTTATTATTTGGTGGTCTCTAAAAAGAACCAATCGCAATGGTTCTGGTTGTAATTTTAATCTTAAGAATAGAAATTCTAGATTTTCATTAACGGTAAAGTCAAAATTAACAATAGTATATTTAAAATAATTCCCAATATAAATCGCTATGCCGCCTCCCCTACCAGTAGCTCTGTCTTTGCGTATCATGCTATAACCAGAAATAGCCACAATAGCCGAATCAACTCTTTAATTTAACCCACTCTCAGTTACTACAATTAAATCAAAATCATTGTCCTGCGCCACAATACAAAAATCTTCAAAACCGGTCAACAAAGATCTAATATTTACATGTGCAATCCTCATCTATATTTTCGAATTATATATTTTATATACATATATATTGTTTCGAATTATACATCATGTCATCACAAATTACTCTTGCATCTACAAATGTTCTGATGTTACGGCACTATATGAACCTAAGTATTGAACTACACTATCAATGCAATAAAAGCAGCAAATACTTATCTACTCTACAAATTTCATATAATACTACACTGCCTACAATAGAGACATATTACAATATAAGTACTTGAGAATCATGAGCATGGAAAATTACAGTTATTTTTACCTCTTATCTCTACCAAATAAAGTTTAACTTTTGTCCTCCTAAATTTCTTTTTCACAATTTGGAGTACACTTTGACTACAAGACTCGGGCTACTTTTTTTGCCTTGCGGAATTTGAACCTGTCGAAGTACTTCGTAAGATCTTTTTGTCCCCCAAGGGGAGCGTGGATATATTTGGCGGTCCTGTTTGAGAACTTTCAAAAACCCTCCCTGTTTGATTAGGTGTCGTCACATATGAAGGGAGAACATTTAAACAAAGCTTACCAGCAAGTAAGAAAACTTCAATATAAACCAGGCATAAAAAATAGAGTAAGAAAGCACACTTGGAGAACCGAAATCACCACAACACATTTTAAAAGAGCTGACGGTCGTTTCACTAACTAAGTTAGCGTCATCAGAGGATGAATAATTCTAAATATCTTATACCCCTAATTATATTCTTCTGCAATTCTGCAGGTAGTCGGTCACTAGCAATTTGGGAAAGTTCTACGACACCTAAATTAACATATTTTCGTTCGGCGGAAATATGTGTATTCTTTTATTATCTCTCGGACGTGCTTCTGCCGGTATTTATTTTATAAAGCAGTCTATCAGGTGACTTCTCATAGGCGGCGGAGCGAGGTTCACACATTTTTTATTGCTATATTTAGCAATATATATATATATATATATATATATATATATATATATATATATATATATATATATATATATATATATATATATATATGCTTTTAACTTTTTTTCGTCTTTGATTCAATTTTAACGTTATCTGTTCAGGTTGTGTAATTCCAATATATTTTTTAGCGACTTTTTATTCAAAATGAAAGATAAGCACTTTTCAGGCTTTTACTTCAAGTATATTAGTGGCTGTTATTGCCCTTAGTTGGTAAAACCGTGCCAGTCAACATAGACGTAGAGATTTGTGGCATGAGAAGAGGTTGTTTTCTTCTCTACAACCGGATTCAATTTTACAGCATCCACAGGCAAAAGAATTTTCTTTGTGAAGCCACAGAAAAAGTATCTAGTTCTGTATTCAGATCAGATTTTGAATATTTTTTAATTTATTTAATTTATTTCTATTTCTATTAGTTAATTTTCCTGTAAAAAGTGATTTTTAATAGCGAATTTTCTTATAAATGAATTTAATGAATTTTCTTTGAAGAAACGTGTTGTGAATTTTTGTATGAAAAATTATTCAATTGATGGAACATTTTTTAAACGAAATTCATCGAAAATAAGGTTTTAATGGATTTTCGTGCAAACAAATTATTTTACTTTTAATTTTAATTACAGCTTAGGTATATAATTTGTTTTTTATGTAGTCTTTTTGAAAAATATTGTGTGAAAAGATATTTAGCCAGTTTTCGCAGAAATTTTTTTGTGCTTCGTAGAAATCATTTTTTGTAAGGTGTTTTTGTGAAATTTTGGTAATTAATAATAAATGTTTAATAAGTTATTATAAAAAAAAAAGGATTTTCTTGAAAAATTGTCTGCAAATTTTCATGAAATTTGTGTTGTGTCGTTGAGAAAGTTTTTGTGAAAAATTGTATTTTGGTAGGTGGGTAAATAACTTGAAATGGTTGGTTGGCCAGGAAAATCGGACCAGTTTTTTTAATTTATTTAATTTATTTCTATTAGCGAATTTTCATGTACAAAACGTTCTTTTAATAGCGAATTTTCCTATAAATGACTTAAATGAATTTTCGTTGAAGAAACATTTGAGAATTTGTGTATGAAAAATTATTCAATTGATGGAACATTTTTTAAACGAAATTCGTCGAAAATAAGTTTTTAATGGATTTTCGTGCAAATAAATTATGTTATTATCAATTTTAAATACAGAGTAGGCATATAATTTGAATTTTATGTATTCTTTTAGCATAATTTTTTGTAAAAATATTTAGATTTCATTAAAAAAAGACATATCTGCCATTAAAAATATTTTTATGAAAATTCACTACCATAACGCACTTGCTGCGTCCAGACTTTTTATATTGTTCCTTCCCTTTCTTTCCCCACATTTACGTTCTTGTATTAGATTAAATATTAGTATGTAGTCCAAAGTACCCCTGATTCTAGCTTCTTACTCTGTGCTTTTGCCGCAGCTGCTTTTAACAGCTTTTTATTTCTAGCTAATCATATTCCACAGTTAAGATTTACCTTATTGGTTTCCGATAAATTTAAACTCGAATACAGTAGAGCGGTGAATCAGAATCCCGCTACTCAATATGATGCGATAGTCTGGAGTGGTAATCAACTTATCATTGTGTACTTTATAATCTGGGATAGTGTGGTTTTGCTAATCAGGATCTTCTGATTAGGCGTTTATTTAATAGATTAACTTGACTTCACCCAGACAGCTCGTAAAAGCTAGTCAATGTTTGTGAAGTCATCGTTGCATTCCCTGTCACATTTTACCTCATATGTATTATGTATGCATTTCCTTGGTCGTTGGTTAATTTGTTCGTAAGTTTCGGCTGCATATTAAACAACCACTGTTATAATGAATAAATGTAAAGACGTTACTTGGTACATAGAACAATATAAGTCTGGACGCAGCAAGTGCGTTATGGTAGTGAATTTTCATAAAAATCTTTTTAAATAGCAAATATGTTTCTTTTAATGAAAGAATGCATCAAATTTGGTTACTAGTATAACCTATGTAGTAGAAACAAAGTAAGCACACTTGGGGTGTACTGGGCAGACTGTCCAGGGCTCAGACATGGGAAGTCAATAATTGACGAACCCAGTTCAAAGAGAGCTATGGAACTGCTAAATATTAGCAGAGGACAGCTCAGAAACATAACAGGTCTCTTGACGGGAGACATGGCCGTCAAGAAACACCTGCATAACATGGGGCGGTTCGAAAGGGACCACGCATGCAGACTCTGCGGCCAGGGGGAGGAAGTAGCCCAGCACATCTTGTGCGAGTGTAAAGCTCTGGACCGCAAAAGACAACTTCGGGCCACAAAAGTGATGCAGCCTTCTGAGCCTGCTTCAAATCTTAGTTTCCGTCGTTTGTTTAGATTTAGTCAGATCGTCAGACACGTATTTTTATTTTTACTACGGTGCCGTTAAACAATCTGGTATGTGTCACATTTACAGACTTTGGAAAGCTGGATTTTTGATGTTTCTTATTGGTAAGTCGAATTAATTTGTTTACTATCACCTCTAAAAGAATAATTTCAAAATAATAAAATATTTGATATAAAATTTCAAGTTGTGAGAAAAAGGAGAAGGGCCTTGAATTTTAAAAAAAATATGCTTGTAACTCTTCCCTCTATAAACAGATTTTCATAGGTAATACGCGGCGTATTATATTACCGTATGCGTGCGTGTACAGTATGTGTACAGTGTCCTCTCGTCGAATTTTCCTGGTCATCATTCCGAAACATTTAAATACTGAAGTGCCAGAGCGCGTGACCTTGAAAATTAAAAAAATCGTCTACGGCGCAGGGGGAGGTCTTCATCTCCCTGGACCCCCTTTGGGGCCTTGCGGATTCTGCTTCACCCATTTCCAAAGTCACGAGCCGCCACTGAATTGGTAGTCAGATTATTTTTGTCTGAAAAGCAGCACCTCAAAAAAGTAAATAGATATTGAGCATTCGGAAACGTTAAGTGCAACCCCCGTCTTTTATTTTAAAATGTGAATAAATTTTTCTCTTAATGTTATCAAGGCGAATTTCTTTTACGGAAGTTCTTTAAGAGATGGAAAGTGTGGAAAACACAGGTGTGTGAATAATTCTTCAAAATGCATCAAATCTGTTTTTAGTGAATTTTTTTACAAAAAATTTACTAATGAAGAGATTTAGACTTTTGAATTTAAAAAAAATTTTCTTCAAATGAGCGCAAAGTAGGCCCTCTAGAACCCATATCCAGCGTCAGTTTCAATTTTTATATGTTTATATATATATATATATATATATATATATATATATATATATATATATATATATATATATATATATATATATATATATATATATTGACCAAATTTGGTAAGTACCTTCCTTTTACAAGTGGCTTGGATAAGTTCGTTAGCCAGGAAAATCGGCCCCGTTTTTCCCGGAAAATTTTGCGTTTTCTTTCGAAATATTTTTATATCTCTAGAGATAATAAAGTTAGGGCAACTAAACTTGGCAGGAGGATTTATGTAATTAAAAGTAAACCATGTACCAAATTTCAGATCTGTAGGTGTAAAGACGAAAAACTTATAGGCTTTTGAAGAAAAAAACGCGTTTTCCTCTTAAAACGCCAATGTCGCGATTTGAAACGTCACAATTGGCAACATTTAGGCAAAGACCCTGAAACAAATTCGGGTTATGTAGAGAAAGAGTATTTTACAGACCCTTAAGTTTCAGCATCAACCGTCATTGTCCTTCATCTTACTAAAATATTTCCAGAAAATTCATTTCAAATAGACCCTTTCTCTGATGCTTTAGCAGTAGTTTTAGCTATAGAGTTTATGGTATAATAGTCTATAATTTGTAGTGAATTTTCGTAGAAAAATCGCGCCGTTGAGGACACCGCGACTTTTAAATTGAATTCTTCAAATGAGAGCGGCCTAAGCGCCCTGGACCCCATATCCGGGGTTAGTTTCGGTTTTATTTGTATATATATATATATATATATATATATATATATATATATATATATATATATATATATATATATATATATATATATATATATATATAAAGGAAGCCACGCTTCTTTTCTACGGTAAAGCTCAATATATCCGTTATTATACAATATACGAAAAAATTGTATGTGTTCATTATAGGGTGTGTTGAGCTGCATCTTATAAAATTATTTTGACAGTCATAGACTGGCCCATAAGTTGATGATCGAATTTTTTTTAACAGTCCTTAGATTATTGCATTTTTGCATTTTTTTATCGAATATCAATGCATGTTTGCGGGCAAAAAAAAATTTATAGCGTTCACCGTTTTCGAAATTTTTCAATTGTTTTGCAACTTTTCACAGGCTCTGTAGTTTTGTAAATATTTAGGTACATTTACAATCGCATACCATGATTCGATGAGATTATGTGATTATTTAGCAAATTATTGAAGAAAAATATGAAAATATTGAAATTAACTTTGGTACAAAAAGGTAAGGAATAATTTAATAGGATTATCTATGTGTACGTTTTCATAATATCTGACTAGTTGATAAATTGCATTTATAAATAACAAGCGAAACTTTGAAGTAGCAGACTTAAGGAATCTTGTCATTTCTGACAGCTTGTAACATAAAAATATGAGTATTTTTCTGCTTAAGTATATTTTTCTTTACTTCCACTGGTTCAAATTTCCGTGAAAAGAAAAACAATACATTTTCTTTTTTTTTTCAGCCTACTCACAGATTAGGTTGAATTTTATGTATCGTTTTAGCAAATTGTTTTGGTAAAAAACAGTTTTCGCTGAATTTTTGTTGTGTTTCTGTATAAATCATTGTTCGTAAGATTTTGGTAATTAATAATAAATGTTTAATAAGTTATTGTAAAAAAATTTTTTAATGGTGTAGATGGTGGTGGTATACCCCCTACCCCGGTATGCCCAAAGTGGCGCATTACCCACTTTCCTGTACAAAAAAGTAAAAACAAGATAAAAAATAATATTACAAATCCCAATATTTGTTTTCTAAAGTCTGCCTCTTTGCTGATTTAGAGCTTATTCGGATTTATTATATAGGGTGACGCATTGAAAACGAAACAGACCGATTTGCGTCCAGCGAAATTTTTTTTAAAGAAACGCTGAAACACGTCAATTTTAATATTGAGGGGGACGTGTTTTGACATAAAACTCAACTTTGTCACATCAACCCCTTAAGGGTGGTGATAACAACTCTTATATTTTAAATACGGAACAAGGGTCGAGTGTTAAATCATTTGACCTGCTCTCGTAGTTTCGCAATTTGCGAGTGTATGAACCTAGCTTTATTAAGCTTATTATTATTAACGGTATATTAACTCTCTATTTTTATTTTTGTGGTTTTTGGGGTGATTTTGCTTTATATTTCAAGACATCGTAACAAAAATAAATAGATTTTTATAAGTTTTACAGAAACTTTCGATCTTATTTATTTGTGCATTACTTTTGATAAGCAGTGTATAGATTCAATACTATAGAAGATGCATTGAGAGATGAGACAGTTTTTGACGGTATGTATATCTATTTATAAATTGACCAATAAAAGTGACGTAAACGTCTATATTACACACAACTTTAGAGAAACAAACGATAATTTTAGAGCTTTAGCGGCTAAATGAAAAACAAAAACAAATCCAAACTGCTAAAACCGTTGAGGCAAAACAAGAATGCTAGGTTTGCTATTCCTAGAATATTTTTCAGTCTGCATCAGTCTAAATTATAAGGAAAATAACAGAAAAGGATTCTTGAATGCATATAGTGCTGTGGTTTTTGTGTATGTTTTTGCAGAAGTTAGGCCATTCTAAAATACACTTTGTTGCTAACTGCAAAGGGTTATAAGATGATATATAAATATATAACGACCGTGGCCCTGGAAATAAGGTATATTTCGGGAAAACACGTGGTCACACACCGGCCGGGTATTAAGTAAAAGCACGGACGCTGTCTAGACTAGACAGAACGTTACAGGATGCCCGACAATACATGCATATTTTCCTGCAATCTGCCATTCCTGCCATACCTGAACGTTATACGTATATCCACAACTCTTTTCAGCGAAAATCTTAACAGAGAATTCACTGCATTTTCCACAAAACATGTTCATAATTATATTTTATATTAAAATTAAACTAGTAGATAGACTTTTAGAACCTCGGTGGTTCAGGGGTAAGAACGTGTGCCTCTGAGCCGAAGGGTACTGGGTTCGATCCCAGGATACCCCTTTCACTTTTTCAGTACAAACTGTAACATTATCATCAACCGATGTTCTGGCATTGTATTTGAGCAAGTTGAATGTCTGTAGGTTCCGCCGTTCGGAGGGGGCGTAAAGCCGTCGGTCCCATGTCCATGCGATGTGGGGCACGTTAAAGATCCCTACCCTCCTTACAGAAAGGCGGGGGTTCGGAAAAATTTCCAGGATAGTGAGGTGAAACTGCTCCCTGGCGTCGGTGATGGGCCATAGTCGCGGAAATAGGCCGACGTTAAAGAAACAAAACACACACACACACAGATAGACTTTTTTAAAAATATTTCAACAACACACCACAAGAGCTTACAGTCTAAATACTATCGTACCGTGGGTGTCGACAAGGAGGAAAGAGGCAACTTGTTAATTCTAGACTTGAAGGTTTGGAGGTTCGGAGGAGAAGGAAAAACATGTGCCGGAAAGGAATTCCACAACTTGGAAGCCCTCGGGACAAAAGAGCGGGCATAACAAGATGTTTTATGTCTGGTGACCTGGACAGTAAAAGGGCGCATTCGCTCTGTTCCCCTGGTAGATCTGTTGGGGGCAGCAGGTGGAGAAACTATGAAAGAAAGCTCCTCTGAGCAGTACCCGTGCAGATATCTATAAAAGAGAGAGAGAGGTCACCAACGGCACGTCAATGGTCAAGGGATGGCAGCCTTTGGGTGAGTGTAGGGTCACCGATGAGACGTATAGCTCTCTTCTGAATGGAGTCCAGGATAGCGAGTGTAGAAGTGGCAGCTGCACCCCAGATGTGGGAGCAGTATTCGAGGTTTGACCTTATTTGTGAAGTATATGAGGTATAGAGATTAGCTGGTGAAAAGTATTTGCGAGCCCGGAAGAGGAAACCTAATTTCTTAGCAGCTGCTTCTGCAATTGATGTCACATGTTGGTGCCAATTGAGAAAATGACTCATTACTTTGAATAACTTGGTTGTTCATTGTGATGGGTCTAGGGCTGGTGTATCTCTTATGAGAAAGAAAGCAAGATTGAGATTTGGTGGGGTTGAATTGTACAAGATTTCTACTTCCCCAGTCTATTTTTTGGAGATCCACGGAGACAGAACCCACTATGAGTCTGCGATCCTCATCTAATTGGGCTAAAGAGACAGGCTTAGAATATTGTATATTTGAGTGGAGGGTGCTGTTGTCCGCGTAACTGTAAACTGGGTTGGATGTGCTAGAGAGAAGGTCATTGATGTAGCCCCAGCCGCAAGTCAACTGGGGGGTGTCGTAGGCATTTTCCTTCCCGCCTTGTGTGCATACAACCACCCTCGTTGCATAAACCACAAGAAAAACTTCTTGTTCATACCCCCCAAGGAAGTTACGTGACCTGGGGCAAATAGGGGTGCTGTGCAAGGTAGGCAGGATTTAATGGGGATATGGCTTCAAATAGACAGCTTTCAAGCAGTTTCTTTGCATTTTCTGCTTATATTTCCTTTTTACTACCTACCCCACCCAGCACCCCTATTCACTCCCAGTCCCGTAACTTCCTTGGGGGGTGTGAACAAGAAATTTTTCTTGTGGTTTGTGCATCCAGGTGGGGTCCTAGTAATGTTTCTGAAAACAATTTTTTGAAAAGCGTTCGGGAGCTAATCTGCAAATTTACCGAATTTTCATTAAATCCTTCAAATTTCAATAACTCAATTTGCTATTAACGTAAGCTTTGTTGGTTAGGAAACCAACATTTAAGTTTATTTTCGGAACATTTTTGTATATTTTCAAACCATAAGTAATGTTGATAAAATATAGTACATTGTTTCTACTACATAGGCTATACCGGTAATCAGATTAATGCCTGCTCGCATTTGCTATTAAAAACAGTTTTATGGAAATTGACTTCCATAACACACTTGCTGCATCCAGACTTTTGAAATTTTTTATATATTTTCAAACAATAAAGTTATTTCGATGAAATATGATACATTGTTTCTACTATATAGGCAACCAAGTTTGATGCCCGCTTTCATCAAAGAAAGACATTTGCTATTAAAAATATTTTAAAGAAAATTCGGTACCATAACGCACTTGCTGCGTCCAGACTTTTTTTACATTTGTCTTGTTTATACAATTATTTATTTCATTCGCTTTTATCTTTACAAAAATTATATAAATTTTGTCTGTGTATGTGTGTGTGTGTGTGTTTATATATATATATATATATATATATATATATATATATATATATATATATATATATATATATATATATATATATATATATATATATATATATATATATATATATATATATATATATATATATATATATATATACAATGATTTTATTCAGACAACAGATTTTTTATACTGTTAGTGGTTAGTGATATTATATGAGCACTATACGAAATATAAATGCATCAAGGTTGTATCGCCCCCCAAATTTATTATTTTCCCCTGTTTTAAATAACTAATTGACTACTTAGCAAATGTTTTTTTATATATAAATTTTGTTTTTATATAAAAAAAAGTCTATCGTTTTTTTTTTTCAATTTTTGTGTGTGTGTGTGTATTTTAGTTTTATTATCTTTAGAAATATGTGTATGGATAATTTTTACTATTATATTTACAACAATTTTGTTTATGTAACATATTTTTTTGTTTTTTTATCGGTACAGTGTTTCTTGTATGTGTTTTATTTTTATCTAATGTTAGAGTTCATTATCATGCCATTTGGAAGTACTTTATTGTAATTTACTATGTTTCACTGCATGTACCCCCTTCACGAAATTGTATTATTTTGACGAGCTAATAAGTATTTATTATTATAATTAATTATTAAAATTCGCTACCATGGCCCATTTGCTGGATCAGGAGTTCGTATACGTCAATGCGATTATATATATATATATATATATATATATATATATATATATATATATATATATATATATATATATATATATATATATAGAGGGCTTTCATTAATTCCCGAACCCCACGTGACCGGATTCTGTCTCTCTCTTAGTGGAATATGATTTTATGAGTTGGCAGTCAAAAAGTAACCAAAAAAAACCACTAGACTAGGGACCCTAAAGTTACTAAATCAATTGACAATTGACAGTTCAGTCCATTGGCGCTCAATTCCCTTTTGACGGTTATTTTGTATGTATATTGTGCATTTTCCAGGATCGATCAGTGTTTACCTTCTTCAAATAATTTTTTCTATCTGTTGGACAATAAAAATAAACAGTTTTTATCAAAACTTAGCATTTTCATTGCGTTTGTACGTAAGTTAAAAGTGTAGCTATGTTAAGGTTATGTTGTTGACGATATTCGACATCGCATGGAACGAAGCTCTACCAAATCTGTTCATCGGTAATCTGCCCAAACAGTTACATATTTGTTACATATTACACAATACACATTCGTAAAACCGTAAATTAGAAGTTTAAACAATCGGACCTCAATTTGTTTACGTACATTACAAAATTTTGATATCTATACAAAATAAAAGTAATATTTTATTATGTTTTTAATTTATTTTTTAACATTCAATAACAGTAAACCATAAATGAACAGACTTGCTGTTAAAAATACTAAATAATAAATACATTTAAGACATTTACTGTTTCAACTTATAATTTTTATATTTTTTATACAACTCCAAAGGAAATATGAGACAACACTGGCACCTTAGGGATTTCATTAATTCAGGTTGTACAACCGTGTATGCCGGGTTGCCTAACTTAAGCGGTCACGTGGAGTTCGGGAATTAATGAAAGTCCTATATATATAAATATATATATATATATATATATATATATATATATATATATATATATATATATATATATATATATATATATATATATATATATATATATATACAGGGCTTATATATATATATATATATATATATATATATATATATATATATATATATATATATATATATATATATATATATATATATATATAATTATTTTAAAATCTGTAACGTATTATATTTTTGTTGTAGCGAATCATTAAAAAAACAGCTACTTTTAATTATCAAAGTTTTTAAAACTAGTTGAATTTAACAAGATTAGTTTTCTTTTTTGGTTTACTTTTAATAATGTAAGTTTATAATTGCAGAGAACGTAATAAGCTGCCAGCGGATGGAAGGATTTGTAAGCTGCATCAAAGGATGTGTCTATTTTAAAATCCTGGAAGCGCCGCATGAAATGCTGTTATAAAATTATAAGTATCTAGCCAAATCTTAAGTACTTATGGTGAGAATTCACCCTGAAAGATGGCTGAGTAAATTTAAGATAACTACCTTACATTGCTGTAATATTTTCTTTGAAATGTTTCAGAAAGCTTCTCCTTCGGTGCTTTAAGAAACCTTATAACGATAAAAATAAGTGAATAGAGAATGCAGAAAATTTTACAAAGAATCTGAGACAGCTTCAGTTTTTTTTTCGTTACTTTAAGAAGCAATACAATATTAAAAATAAATAACTTGTCGCACGGTTATAACAATAGACATACAGGATTAAACCTTTTAAAGCAGACATTACCAGAAAAGGATAAGACAAAAATCGGGTATTAAGAAACATCAGAAACGTCCAAAAAATCAGCGACTATACCACAACAAAAACAGACAAAGTCATCTCAACAGTACAAAGGCTTCTTACCACACATTAAAGGTGTCACCGACAAAATCACACAAATTTTTAGAATCCACAACCATTTTCGCACAGAAAAAAAAACCTCGTGTCTAATAAAAACTTTCAAAGATAGATTCCAAACGAATCCCAAGGAGTTTACGAAATTCTTTGTTCCAACTGTTCCTGAACCTATACAAGACAAACGAATAGGCGTATCCACAATAGAATATATCAACATATCCTCGCAGTTAGAAAATCCAACCCCTCATCAGCACTGGACATGCATTATATTCATAGAGGACACAAAAAATACTTCGACAATGCCAAAACAATAGTTTCAGTCTGCAACTTTAACCGTGAAAATAAATCAAAGATTACTTTAGTCATTATTAAAACAATTATTGGAAGTTGGCTGAAATAGAACGTATCACAATATTAAATATCATTGGTTTTAGTGAATTTTCGTAGAAAAAAATCACTAATGGGGAGATCCCGACTTTTGAAATTTGAAAAAAATTTTGCAAATGAGCGCAAACTAGAACCCCTAGAATCCATATCCGGGGTCAGTTTCAATTTATATACATATATATATATATATATATATATATATATATATATATATATATATATATATATATATATATATATATATATATATGTATATATATATATGTATATATATATATATGTATATATATATATATATATATATATATATATATATATATATATATATATATATATATATATATATATATATGTATCACACCGATAACTCAAAAAATAATGGGCCGATTTTGATAAAATTTGGCACATACCTTCCTCTCTTGTAAATGGCTTGGATAAGTTCGTTAGTCAGTTAAATCGGACGAGGTTTTCCGTGAAAATTTTGAGTTTTCATTCGAAAAAAATTTATATCTCCGGAATTAACAAAGTAAGGGCAACCGAATTTGGTACGCGGGTTAATATCATCATAGGTAAGCTACATACCAAGCTCTGTAGGTTAAAGGACAAAAAAGTTACAGGCATTTAAAGAAAAATAAATTTGGATTTCCTCAAAACGTCAAAGTCGCGATTTATAACGTCAAAATCGGTAATATTTAGGCAATGAACCTGAAATTAATATCAGCTATGGAAAGAAAATGTTTAAAGAAGAATGCTTCACAAAGCCTGAACTGTTAGTTTCAATCGTCATTGTCCTTCATTTTACTAAAATATTCCCAGAATATTAATTTAAAATAGACCCTGATGCTTTGTCAGTAGTGTTGGCTATAGAGTTTATCGTTTAATGGTATATCAAATTTTCGTAAAAAATCATTAAAGCTTAATATATCCGTTATTATGCAAGTTACGAAAAAAAATTGTATACATTAATTATAGGGTGTCTTAAGCTACATCTTAAAAAATATTTCCACAATGTGATTCAATTATTTTTTTTAATCGAACACGCCCTATGTTATTGTATTTTTGCATTTTCCATTGAAATATAATACATCTTTGTAAGAAAAGAAATTCGGGACGCAGCAAGTGCGTTATGGTAGCAAATTTTCATTAAATGCTTCAAATTTGAATAGCTCAATTTGCTATTAACCTATAAGGTTGACGAGGAAACCAGTTTTTTCTGAAACAATTTAAGTTTACTATCGGAAATTTTTGTACATTTTCAAACAATAAAGTTATTTTGATAAAACATGGAATATTGTTTCTACTATATAGATTAATGCCTGCTTTCTTAAAAAACATGTTAGCTATTGAAATCATTTTTATGAAAATTCACTACCATAACACACTTGCTGCGTCCAGAAGTTTTGATGACTGAACTCGTACTAATCAATAGGTAGTGCAATTACATAAGAGCGCTTACCCTGATGACACACCAATTTCTTAAAGCAGGGCGAGCAAAAAGGGACATATTTAGGGAAATCAGACCTTTTAGATATTTACCTTAACGTGAAAGGACCTTGGAAACTAAAGACGTTAGTTAAATGTTTTATTATCGCTACAATATAACGCATATAATTCGCTTAAGAGATTAAATGAACATATGACATATCAAAATCGACGGCTTATGCATTATCCGCACAAAGTTTGCCCAGTACAGTAATTATCTGAAGACGACCTCGATCGCGGGAATCATTTATGTAAACAAATACAGCAGATGTGTACGATGATTCCAAATTTCGAAAAAGAAATGTTTTTTTTTCAGATGAGGCAACTTTCTACATTAACGTGTGAGCCAATAACCAAAAACTGCCGATACTGGGCTACAGAAAATTCCAGGTGGATTATGGAGGTACACACACTCAGCATCTTCTAAAAACAATATATATATATATATATATATATATATATATATATATATATATATATATATATATATATATATATATATATATATATATATATATATATATATACAGGCTGTTTCAAAAAACATGCACCATCGCTCGTGGGGCAATTCCTTACTAAAAAATAAGAAAAAAAGTTACTGTGCACATGGGCCCGAAAACGCATAGTTTCCAATATACAGGGAGTTGAATTTTAATTTTTTTTTAAATTTTTTATAAATAATTTCAAAACCACTGGATTGATTTTAATGAAACTTGGAACTTGAAAGTGTATTATGAAAGTGCATATTTTCAAGTGAGAATCTGCTTACAACTGCGTCAGTGGCGTGCGTACGGGGCAACTGTAAAAATTCATTTGGGGAAAAATATGTGCGCCACTGTCTTTTTCCAATTTTGATACATCAGTTATGAATCTTATTACATAAGCCACAAAAGCTACCTCTTGGTATTTTTTCGTTCAGGGTATCCCCTAGGAGATATGATTAATTTTATAAAAAGGGGCAAAGTACCGATTAGTCGGCGTAATAATAATAATAATAATAATAATAATATATGTTTACTGCAACCATAAGAATATGAAAAACAAAACATACAGTAAACATTACAGCAATAAACGTGCAAATAACTAACCTACGTAAAACTTATTGGTGATAAACATTGAAATGAATATTACAAACATTGATAAAAAATGATAAATAAAAAATAAAAATAAAAAATGAAAAAAGTAATCGTAAAGACACCATGATTTTTCCAAACTCTTGTTTTTTGTACATTACTCAATTGACTTTAATAACAAAGCTAAAGAAAATGTTGAAAGTGACCACCATTAGCGTCGTTACAATTATTTAACCTTCTGCGCAAATATCTTCTTACTCTTCTGCAAATATTTTGATCTTCTCTAATGCTGTCAAATGCATATTCTATTCTTCCCAACAATTCTTCTCGTGTATTTACTGGTGTTTTATACACTATTTCTTTTAAATGGCCCACAGATAAAAATCGAGAGGATTCAGGTCCGGAGATCGAGGTGGCCATGACACCGGACCTCCACGACCAATCCTTCGGTGACCGTATGTGTTGGCTAAATATGTTCTTACAACTGCTGCAAAATGTGCGGGCGCACCATCATGCTGGAACCACATTGTACCATTTCTCATAAAAAGCGGTAGTAACAACGGCAAATCATTTTGTAAAAAGTTTAAATATGATTCATGGTCAAGACGATTCGGTAGAACAACAGGACCAATTATGTGATTTTCAATAATAGCAGCCCAAATATTGATGGAAAATTGATACTGCGAATTTGCAACTCTTAGAGAGTGTGGGTTTTTATCGGCCCATGTATGTAAATTGTGAAAATCTACGATACCTTTTTGCGTAAATGACGCCTCATCAGTAAATAGTACACGTTTAGAAAAATGTTGGTCGTGCCTAAGTTTGTTTAAGAAGCACTGACAAAACATTACCCTTGGTTGAAAGTCTCTAGGTAGAAGTTGCTGGACACGTGTAAAATGATAGGGATATAAACTTTGATCCTTCAGAGTTCTGTGAACTGATGATGCCGAAATATTACCCAGTTCGGTGGCAATAATTCTCGTACTTGTACTAGGATCACGTTCAACTCTATTTAATATTGCCTCTTCAACTCGTACAGTTCGGCGGTATCTTCTGCGTCCAGAGTCAGCTTTTAAAGGTTTTAAAGAACCAGTTTCTCTCAAATGTCTTACAATACGTGGGAAAATATTTTTGTCAGGAATTCTTCTTTGCGGATAAGTTTCCTGATAAACTCGCACAGCTTGTCTAGCATTTTGATTTGTTTGTCCATAAATTAACAACATATCAGTCAAATCCGCTGAAGTGTACTTAATGAAAACCATCTTGAGAGGAGGAAATAATATTAATGAGCAGCTCAGTATCAACAAATAACTAAAAACGAAAATACTGCACCGTATCAAAATTTAAAGAACAGCACGAAAACTCTTTTGGCGCCTACAAAGCACTTTAAAATTGTAGAATTGAGAGAACTGTCAAAAATTATAGTTTCATGGCACTTTACGATTACTGTTTTCATTACTCCAACGAATCGGTACTTTGCCCCTTTTTATAAAATTAATCATATCTCCTAAGGGATACCCTGAACGAAAAAATACGAAGAGGTAGCTTTTGTGGTTTATGTAATAAGATTCATAACTGATGTATCAAAATTGGAAAAAGACAGTGGCGCACATATTTTTTCCCCAAATGAATTTTTATAGTTGCCCCGTACGCACGCCACTGACGCAGTTGTAAGCAGATTCTCACTTGAAAATATGCACTTTCATAATACACTTTCAAGTTCCAAGTTTCATTAAAATCAATCCAGTGGTTTTAAAATTATTTATAAAAAATTAAAAAAAAAAAAATTCAACTCCCTGTATATTGGAAACTATGCGTTTCCGGGCCCATGTGCACAAGAACTTTTTTTCTTATTTTTTAGTAAGGAATTGCCCCACGAGCGATGGTGCATGTTTTTTGAAACATGCCTGTATATATATTGTAGTATTATTCAGGCTCACGTACACATAAATATACGTAAATACGCACATAATAAGTATTATTGTTATTACTATCGATTAAAAAAAAGTTCAAAGGAAGGTACAGCAAATTTGGTAATTAAAAATTTAATAGCCATGAAAATTGTAATATCGAAAAAATTAGAATCATATTGTATTTATCAGTGCTCATCTCAGGTTACAATCTTCAAAGTGTGTGCCATGCGCTACCGAGATTGTGTACATTTTATAAAAATAAAAGGCAAATTCAATGGAACAGAACATGGACTCAAATAGCCAATGATACGTCTGTAAATAATTAAGGTATTAAGTAATTAAAAATAAGCGGTAGAGTAATGTGTAAATAAGTGGTGTAGAAGAGACCAATGAGTTTGGATGTTAAGATTTACAGACAATAATTTCATTGTATGGAATAAGATGTTAGTTATCAGAATTTTTTGATCAGACGCTAACAGACGAAATATATTTGGATTTTTTACGTAGACGTAATGATGCACCTGACATCCATATACCCAGAACAAGGACAATCGGATCTTTCAGGTAACCACCCTTTTGTCCAGCAGCACCTCCGCACTATGCAGCCACCGTTCAGACTTTCTTAAATCAGATATTTCTAAACAGATGGCTTGGAAATGGAATCTATGGAGTGGCTACCAAGGTCTCCATCTCCAATGGATTTTTTCTAATGGGTATACCTAACATTCAAAGTTTGAAAGACCGATGAAACAATTTAAACCATCTAGAGGGAAAAAATTCGCCAAGAAATAGCCGCTGTACCTTGAGAAATTCTGAACTTCGAGAGTTTGTCGGTAGACTTGGATATTGTAAGGAACAAAATGTGGGCATATGATTTGTTTTTTTTTTAATCCACTTTACTAACTTAATTGTCATCGAATTTATTTCTTGATTTTGTGTGTGTTTTTGTTTCTTTAACGTCGATCTATTTCCGCAACAATGGCCAATCACCGACGCCAGAGAGCGGTTTAACCTCACTATCCTAGAAAATTTTGTCGAACCCCCGCCTTTCTGAGGCGCACGCGCTTACCACTGATCCGCCGAGGCTCTGTCCTTGCTTTTGGAAAGTCATTAGTTTTTCGAGCACCATTCTGCGAAATTTAAAATTTTGTATAGTGCTCAACGGAGTCGTAATTTTCCTTTAAAAATTTGTAGCACAAACCCCACTTTTTATTTAAAAATTTTGTGAGGGTAGTTACCTCACAAAGGGGACTGGTAGAATTTTTTTACTTAAAAAAGTGACATTTAATGTTCTTTTAGCATTTTTTTATTACCAGTAACAGCAAAAATTAATGTGTTCCCTAATTTTCAAACACACTATAGAAAATGTACGTTTTTCAGTCACCTTGGCTTAGATTAATCCAAACGTTGTGGCTGAATTTTTATTTGCGTAAAACGCTTCGGTAGAAAGCTGCATCCAAATTACACTGGTAAATGTTATTAAAACATAAACATATTACATAAGAATTTTTGCACCCTCGTAAAATCCTGAAAATAAGTCTATTTCCTTTCCAGTAAAAGACATTTAGCTATAAATGTTTCGCTTATCGATTTAGAATTTATTTCGCTCGAATAGTAGATTGGAAATACCACACGAACTGGAAAAGTAGGTCAGGAAAAATATATTGACAACTTTTCAGGAAATGTTTGATATTTACTAAATAAAAAGCTGAGCCTAAATAAGACTACGGAAAATCTAGAACTGTCTTTAGATTACAAAATCGATACGTCAGGATAATAAAATTTAAAAACCATTAGCTACACTTACTAAAAATAACACTTGGTTAACATCACAAATGCATATCACGAGCTAAAAACTCGCTGGGTAATTTATATATATATATATATATATATATATATATATATATATATATATATATATATATATATATATATATATGTATATCTATATATATATATATATATATATATATATATATATATATATATATATATATATATATATATATATATATATATATATATATATATATATATATATATATATATATATATATATATATATATATATATATATATATATATATATATATATATATCAACAACACACCACGAGAGCTTACAGCCTAAATACTATCGTACTGTAGGTGTCGACCAGGAGGAAAGAAGCAACTTGTTAATTCTGGACTTGACGGTTTGGAGGTTCGGAGGAGAAGGAAAAACATGTGCCGGCAAGGAATTCCACAACTTGGAAGTCCTCGGGACAAAAAAGCGGGCATAACAAGATGTTCTATGTCTGGTGACCTGGACAGTAAAAGGGTGCATTCGCTCTGTTCCCCTGGTAGAACTGTTGGGGGCAGCAGGTGGAGGAACTATGGAAGAAAGCTCCTCTGGGCAGTGCCCGTGCACTCTATAAAAGAGAGAGGGGTCACCAACGGCACGTCGGTGGGCAAGGGATGGCAGCCTTTGGGTGAGGGTAGGGTCACCGATGAGACGTATAGCTCTCTTCTGGAAGGAGTCCAGGATAGCGAGTGTAGAAGCGGCAGCGGCATCCCAGATGTGGGAGCAGTATTCGAGGTTTGGCCTTATTTGTGAAGTATATAAGGTATAGAGATTAGCTGGTGACAAGTATTTGCGAGCCCGGAAGAGGAAACCTAGAGCTTAGTACTGCTTCCCTCTTTACACATATGTGCAGTAGAGCGATTCAGCATTGCCTCTGTTGCAGCTGTAGGGCATAATGTCATAGCTCACGTTATTCCAAGACAGATCAGCCTCTGCAATCTTTGCACTGGCTCTTATTTTAAAGTTTTGATTCTTAACATTGAATTTTATTTGATTATGTTTGTATTTACATACTTGGATATAGTTATAAAGGATGACAATAGAATTTATTGGTAGAAAGGGCTACAGAGGAAAAAACAAGCATTTGTAAAGCCAGATAAGAAATATCTATATCTGTATTCAGTATGGATAGGTTTCATCAAGGGTAGCAACAATTAATAAATACTGGGTGGCGCATTGAAAACAAAACAGACCGATTTGCGTCAACAGAATTTTTGTTTAAGAAACGCTGAAACATGTCAATTTTAATATTGAGGGGGACATGTTTTTACATAAAACTCAACTTTGTCACATCAACCCCTTAAGGGTGGTGATAACAACCCTTATATTTTAAATAGGGAACATGGGTCGAGTGTTACATCATTTGAAAGCTATTTCTTTTCTGAATTCAGCACACTATTTTTTTTCGAAGTTTTATCAACTCGTTTAAAAATTATTCACAGTTGGAGTTGCAAGAACGTATTTCATTCATTGTGATAAGAAATGCACTAATTAGTCAATTTTTCGTAAAAAAAAACTAAAAAACAAAACCAAACGTTCAAAAATGTTGATTCAGTTAAGTAAGTGTTCAAATTGTTGACCACCAGCTTCCATACAAAAGTACAAACTTTGTTCAAAACGAGCTCTGACATTCTGGAGCATTTGTGGAGTTATTAGACGGCATTCTTCAACAATGCGTCGTCGTAATTCTTCCCATAGAAAGAAGTCTAAAGGAATTAAATCCGGTGATCTAGAGGGCCACTGCTTAGCACCTCTACGCCCAATCCATTGTCCTAGAAACTCTGTTGAAAAACTCCCTAACACGTTGTGAAAAATGTGGAGGAGTTCCATCTTGTTGAAACATTAATTGATTTTCTTGATAGCGATCATAATTTTCAACAATGTCAATTAGTAGAGGGTAAACGATATCGTCTAGTAACTCCAAATACGTTTCGCCACTCAAATTACCATCAAGAAAAGTTAGTCCGATTAAACGGTCTCCAAAAATGCCAGTCCAGACATTTAATGTCTGTGGAGTTTGAGTGTGGACTTCCTGAAAATTTCTTGGATTATTATCTGCCCAATAACGACAATTATGACGATTGACTGTAGAGTTTAATAAAAACGTACACTCGTCTGAAAAACAGATATTGAACAGAAAGTTCCCGTTATCAGCTATTCGTGCAGTCATAACTTCACAAAACTCCACCCGCCGATCAAAATCATCTTCATTCAGTTGTTGTACAAGATGAATTTTATACAGGTGAAATTTATGATGCTTCAATATTCACAAAGTTGAGTTTTATGTCAAAACATGTCCCCCTCAATATTAAGATTGACGTGTTTCAGCGTTTCTTAGAAAAAAATTTCTCTGGACGCAAATCGGTCTGTTTCGTTTTCAATGCGCCACCCTATATATACTTTTACTTAGAGTTTCAATTTGTGAATAAACGAGTTAAATATTTCTCAATTTGAGCTTTTTTAAGGCAAACTGAACAAAAGACAAGTTTGTTTTAACGACAAACATGTAACATTTTCATGCTCCATTTTGTTACCAAGCCTAATACAATTTTATTATCTAAAGTTTCACCAAAAGCAATAAAGCGACTTAATTATCGTTAAAAATTATAAAATTCTCAGGTGTTTTGCATGTTTTTGAGTGTAGAAAGTCTATTTTTTTATTAAAGTTACGTAACAACACACATTCCTTCACTTATCAAAATAATACATCACAAAGTGAGAGTTTTCACGCCAAACGCCCACACAAAGTGTAAATAGAATAGGCTTACTTGATATCATAACACTAACCAAAAAATATAGTTGGCTCGACTCCAATAACGTTATTTTTATGTAGAAATCATTAACCTGTTACTTTTAAAAATGCATAATTATAATAATGATGCCGAAAAAAGTAGCTGCCTAATTTGCGGTAAGGTAATGTTTTGTTTATAACACGCTGAAAATAGGGTAAACACCATTGTATAGATGGTTCGCCAATAAATTTACTAACATATTTTCTGAACATATTTGGAAAAGCCGTTTAAATATACGGGGATGATTGGAAAAGTCCGTGACCTACAGGAAAAAAATAATATGTTTACTGCCAAAATCATCATTTTGATGACGAGACCACAACTTTTAGCTCTTCAGGACGTTCAAAAGCAGGGAAGTGCGAAGTAGAGCCTTTGAAACACATTTCCAAGCTACGTATCATATCTTATATGTGTGTATCTCCATCTCAGGAAACTGGTGCGGAAAGGGAGCAGTAATAGGGCATGCAAGAGTCGCCAAGGAGGTGGAAAAAGAAATTCCGATTTCCGCCATAAAGGTGCGGGATGCCGAGGATGATATTAGGGTGACCAGGCCATACACCCTCAGGATCCCCAGTAGGGATCAGTGGAGAGAAAATGAGGTTGAATTCCAGCCCGCAAGCCTGGTCTGTTTTACAGACGGATCGCGGCTGGAGGACCAACAATCCTCCGGGACAGGAATATACATCGAGGGCTTGGGAGTGCGCGAGAGCTATGCCCTTGGCGCATATACCACGGCATTCGAAACAGAGGTGTGCGCTATCCTGTCTGTGGCCAACAGACAGGATGTGAAGAGGAGTCCCGAGAAATGTGTGTACATCTGCTCGGACAGCCAGGCAGTCCTCCGGGCAGTCTGCGCGGCCAGAATCAGGTCTACACTGGTTCAGGAGTGCGCTGACGCCCTCAGAAGGTTAGCCAGGACAAAGGAGGTACAACTAGTGTGGGTTCCGGGACACTGTGGCGTGGCGGGGAATGAGGTCGTGAGTAATCTCGCAAGGCTTGGTTCCCGGCGGTGGTTCTGTGGCCCGGAGCCGGCCATAGGTATAAGTAGGAAGTCGGTCTCCGTCGCCTTAGACAGGTGGACCGAGGAAACAATGAAGAGGCACTGGGGATCGGTTGGTGGCTGCAGGCAGGAGGGGGACTTCGTGGAGGGGCTGAACAGAGATAAAGCTGTCTGGCTACTCTAAAGGAGTTGACCTACGCTTCGCCGCGTCCTTGGGCTGCTCACAGGCCACTTAGAAGACAACTCACATTGATAGGAGAGAAGGATCCCATTTGCCAGGAATGCGGCGAGGATGAGGAAACATCCTACCACTACCTGAGCAAATGCGAGGCTTTTGGGAGTCTTCGAGCAGAATTGTTCGGATCGAGGACTCTGCAGAGGAATCAGGTAAGTACCGTCCAATTGAAGACCGTCACGGTCTTCATCTCGAGGTCGAGGCGGTTTGGCGATGGAACCGAGGAGGAGTAGAGCATGGTTGCTGGGGTTGGCAAAAAGGGCCCATGGTGCTTGGAGTTGGCCTCCCCACCACTGCTACTACTACTACTACTACTACTACTACTACTACTACTACTACTACTACTACTACTACTACTACTACTACTACTACTACTATCTCCAACTAAGAAATATGATTTGGTGTTTTTTCAAATAATTTTACATTATCATCATTATCACAATCTAAAGATGACGTCGCCCTGTCGTAGCAACCACGATTCTTTGTCTCCAGCAGCTCTTTTCATTTCATTGTAGCTTCGGCACTTCATTAATTAGGCCAGGTGTTCCAGGAGTTCTCCTGTTGGTTTCGCTCTTCACCTTTTTCAAGTATATGTCCTTTAAATAATGTTATTAGAAAGTTATCATGTCTTAAATATGTCCCACAAATTTTACCGTATACCAACAACGAAGATGTTTTTATCTGTAGCTGTCGCCAAGTGTATGTGTCCTTGAATAAATGTCAGAAAAGTATAATGGTTCCGAATATGTCCAATAAAGTTTAGCTTTCTCCTCTCAATTTCTTTCAGCACTTCTGGCATACGTTTCTCTGTCTTTCTTATCGATGCATCTTGTGTTTCTCCATGACTGTTGGATTTTCATATTAATCTACCATTTTATGTTTTTTTCAATCACACTGTATTATATTGACTTGGACGCCAGCTACCTGGAATTCGTTCTGAATATTGTTTGGAAGGGTGTGTACCTGCTCACCTCCACTTACCCTAGGATATAAATATGCTGGTGAAGGAGTTCTCATTATTAGTATTGTGGCTAATGACAATTCTGTCGAAGCCATACCACCTTTTTTAACACCACATTATTAGTATTATTATTGTGACCATGACGATTAGTGCAGTTTAAGTTTAGTACACCCTTTCTAATAGTGCAGCACTTCTGTACATTTATGTGTAGAATAAATAAGTTAAGTTTAAGCTCGACGCGTTTAGTTATTTAAGTCACAATAGTTCATCGAGTAATTACAACCCACAAGGTCCTTCGAGTAATCACAAATTGAGGAACCTTTTTCTTAGGTCAAAATATACTGTTCATTGGTGAGAAAATAAAGTTCCTTTGGCCTTTCGATCTTCTTTCTCAGTTGTTTGCTACATTTACTATTATTCGTAATAATACACTGAAGATACTGAACATCTCTGCGGTTTCAAGTTGTTGACCATTACGCGTTATATCCATTTTCGCAGTCCTATCCTCACTTATCTTCATTAGTTTTGTTTTCGTTATATTGTTATTCAATTTAAATTTTCTTAACACAACCTTTCCTTATTCTAGCTTCAATTTTATATCCGTTAATATGATGTTACCAATATCGTGGTTACAAAAATATGTCTATGCTATTTGACAGCTGTCAAACGTATATGTAATTCAAAGTGATATTTCGTTACTTTAAGGTTTGCCAACTTAAATTAAAGATTTTTTAACCACTGAACAACGCGTTAAAATTATAAAGACTTTTTATAAAAGTAATCATTTCGCCGTGACCACTTTTTCGCGCTTTAAGAGGCGATATGGTCGTCATAGCCGTCATACCGGGAGAACACATGAAATTTTTTTGGAGAAACTAGATCTGTTTAAGCCCTGTGCATTATCGTAACGCACGCTCTACTGAAAATATTGCTGTTGTTAGTAAAACTGTTGCCGGAAACCCAAGTTTATCGATTCCACGGCGCGCTAAGTATTTGGGCTTATTTTACGGCACATTATGGGGCATTGTGAATTTCGACTTACATCTATATCCTTATTAAATTCAACGCGCACGAGAAGCATGCTAACCATCGAATACGCCGAAGGTACTCCGAGTGTGTGCTGGAACAACAGGCTTTGATAGCTACAATTTGGAGAACCCAATTCACCATAATACAGTTTTTAGACCTGACGAATGTTTCGGGATGAATAAACAATTTATTCATCTCTCTGATGACGCTAACTTTGTTAGCGAAACTATCGTCAGGTCTACACTGTAGTATGATGAATCGGGTTCTCCCAATTGTACTTATCAGTGCTCATGGCAGGTTCCAAACTTCACTCATTGAACAGACTTTAGATATTGACTATTCAAACAAAATGTCTCTCAGCGATAAGGCCCATTGCTGGCTCAATCGATACGTGACTAAGCAGAATTTCCATAATGGGGCTTTGAAAACCTACAAGTGACTGTGGAGAAGCCACTGCATCCGCGGAAAGTGACTCACTGGTGTCATTTTGGTCTGGAGGTGTCGTTGGCGCGTAATTTTCAAAAATATGTAGGAGATACTGTAAACATCGATTCTGGGCGCTGTGGCCGTATTATAACCGACTTTTTGGCCTGAACTTGAGGACTAATCTAAACTATATGTGGTTTTACCAGAAACAAGCCACAAAACACGATCAATTTTATTGTTCCTAAACGTTAAAATGTTTGGGGTTGACATCTTTGGGTGATAAATAAAAAGACCTTCTCTTTCCAAAAAAATAATTCATTCCTTGTCCCGACGCGTTTCGACCCTTTTTAACAGGTCATCCTCAGGGGAAAATATAATTTACAAAAGGTTTGTCAGAAAAAATACCAGAAAACTCAATTTTTCTAACAAGCCTTTTGTAAATTCTAGATTCCCCTGAGGATGCCCTGTTAAAAAGGGTCGAAACGCGTCGGGACAAGGAATAAAATATTTGTTTGGAAAGAAAAGGCCTTTTTATTTATCACCCAAAGACGATCAATTTTGGCGTTATTTCGTGGAAAGTTTTCAAGATACGTAATTTTGAGATTTGGTAATGTTAATTGGCCTTCAATATCGAGCGATTTGTATCCGTTAGAAATTTTCCCTGGAGGGGGGGGGGGGGGGGTGAGGAGTGCTACGTAAGAGGTCTTGTTTACGTAGACAATCCTCAAACTTTAGAGCATTTGAAAGCAAACATCCGTCAGTTATCGCTGATTTACCAGAGAAAAATAGTCAAAAATTACCTTCATCCAGAGTTTTCCCATATCACCTGGCTATACCGTACTGATGATAGCTAATAAGCTTGAAACACGTGTATGCGGTTGTCTCCTTGTGGCCTTGCCCTTAACCTTTCTCCTTGTATAGTATATATATATATATATATATATATATATATATATATATATATATATATATATATATATATATATATATATATATATATATATATATATAGTTCAACACACCACGAGGGCTTACAGCCTAAATACTATCGTACCGTGGGTGTCGACAAGGAGGAAAGAGGCAACTTCTTAATTCTGGACTTGAAGGTTTAGAGGTTCGGAGGAGAAGGAAAAACATGTGCCGGCAAGGAATTCCACAACTTGGAAGTCCTCGGGAGAAAAGAGCGGGCATAACAAGATGTTCTATGTATGGTGACCTGGACAGTATAAGGGTGCATTCGCTCTGTTCCCCTGGTAGATCTGTTGTGGGCAGCGAGTGGAGGAACTATGGAAGAAAGCTCCTCTGAGCAGTGCCCATGCAGATATCTATAAAAGAGAGAGAGAGAGAGAGAGAGAGAGGTCACCAACGGCACGTCGATGGGCAAGGGATGGCAGTCTTTGGGTGAGGGTCACCGATGAGACGTATAGCTCTCTTCTCAATGGAGTCCAGGATAGCGAGTGTAGAAGCGGCAGATGTGGGAGCAGTATTCGAGGTTTGGCCTTATTTGTGGAGTATATAAGGTATAAAGGTATATATATATATATATATATATATATATATATATATATATATATATATATATATATATATATATATATATATATATATATGGGTTTCAAAGGCTATAATTTGCACTCAAAGAAAAGAACAAAAGTCTTACTGTCGATACCTCTTTATAACGCAAGGGCGTAGATAAGGGAGGGGTAATGGGGGTAATTACCCCCCTCCCCCCAAGATCGAAGGAGAAAACATTTTTAGGTCGAAATGTTTTGTTAAAAAAATAAGAAAATCTCGTTTTAAGTAAAACTATTGAATTTTTTTGTGAATATGCTTCTTGGATCTGCATTTTAGAACATTTTCTAAACTTTTAAAAGGAAATATGCTGAGCAATCAGTTTGTTGTATTTTAGATCTGCTAGAAGAAAGAAGTATGAGCACAGATAGATGCTTCACGATATTGTATGAATAAATTGACAAACTGCGCAATGACTTAAATATTTCCATAAGGTTTCCTTGTATAAACAATATAGACAGAGACGTCTTACTAACATTTCAACCATACTAACGTTCACAGGAAAACCCCCCAGAGATTTTATGACACCGGCATTTTTATTTCTCTATTAAAGAACATCATGGAAGATCTCAAGTTTCACTTTAATTCTAAAACATGAAAGTGTATCAAAATATTTGCTGGAATAGGAAAATAATAAGAGTCTAGATTTTTTACGGGTAACGTAACGTGTTGAAACTCTCAAATTATCCAATAAAAAAGTATATCGTGATATAAGTACATCTCGCACTGAGATTTTTTGCAGGTTTCCCTGCCAGTGTGGAATCTGCAGAAAAGAGTTTTTACCGCGTTAAGAACGTTTAAAATTTGGTTCAGCTTAACAATGGGACAATGCACAATAAACCAAAGGTTGCAGTGGTATCGGGGCGGCGAGGCCGCTAACGAGCCCTGAGGAGAAAAAAAAACAAAAAACAATGGGACAACAGAGGTTAGATGGACTAGCCTTCATGCATGAGGATCAAAGCATTCCTACAAATGACGAAAAGGTTTTGGAGCGATTTGCGAAATAAAAAAACAGAACCTTGACATTACTCTGACTTCGAATTTGATTTTTTAATTGTTTTTAGTGAATTTTAGTAGGAAAAATTCACACGATAACTCCAAAAACAATGGTCCGATTTTGATGAAATTTAGCAGGTACCTTCCTTTTATAAGTGGATTGGATAAGTTCGTAATCCAGAAAAATTGGATCACGTTTTCCGAGAAAATTTTGGGTTTTCTTTCGAACACTTTTTATTTCCGAAAATAACAGACCTATGGTAACCAAATTTGTAATATAGGTTTATGTTATAAACAATAATTATATACAAAACAGATCTATATGTTGCAAGAAAAAAAAGTTATAAGCATTTAATAAAAAATGTTTGGTGCAGATCATTTCCATTAAAATTCACTACGATAACACACTTGCTGCGTTCAGACTTTTGTTTTCTAATGTGGGAAATATTTAATTTTGTTTTTTATTAATATTTGTGCAATTTTTTTTCAATTATTTTAATTCAATACATTTTTTAGCCTTTGTATTTGTAATTTTGTTTACCTTTGTATTTTTGGAATACCCTCCCCAAGATAAAAACCTATCTACGCCCTTGAACGTTAGAACAAATCGTTAAACGATTTATAAATCACTTATGAAGGTTGTTTGATACTGATTAACAAATTATATTTTTAGTTTTTTTCTTACTTTTTTAATACCCAAAGAATATGTAGTAGTATTAAGTGTGACTTCTAGATCTCCGATTATATTGGCAATATTAAAACCTACATTGTCTGAATGAAATGTAGAATAATAATCTGTTAATTTATTCGCTGTAGCACGCCTTGGAGGTTTCCTTCTGAGATGTTGTTGATTTGCTTTCAAAGTCACTGATATTTATAAAAATTGATCAGTCCTCAAGTCTGTTTGCTCTTGTCTTCATCTAGAAGTCCGAACTCGCCCTTTTGTTTACATCTGACTTGAAAGCTCCCCTAAGTATATTTCAATGCAGTCACTCAAGCGTTTTATTTTGCTTTCTGCTACTGCTCAACTGTCTTACAGTATATTCCCTTTAATATCCTGTCTATCAAGACAATTTATTGGAAAATGTTTTTATGGTATTATAACCAAAATTACCTACAAATTCGGATTTATACGTATTTATCAAAGTCAAATTGGTTTTCCGTAACAGAGAAGCTTTTCTGATGTGATTTTTAACAAAGGAATCCAATTTAGGTCCTAAAATTAAAAATAAAAATGAGCACAATTTACCTTTACCGCTACTTTTATCATATAGAGGTTATTAATTTCTTTTGTTATTAGGGAGAATTTAATAAAGCAATGGCTTTCCACACATTCAAGTTCTCTGAATCAATAAATGTTATAATCTTTACCTTCATTTTTAATATTATCATGATGCTTATTGATGTTGTTTGCGATAATATCAAAACTCAGTAAGACTATACAACCAACTCACAGCTGAATTGAAAAAAGTCTCGACGCAGTAAGTGCGTTGTGGAAGTGAATTTTCATTAAAATGTTGTTAATAGCAAATATGAACTTTTAAATGCAAGCAGGCATCAAATTTGGTTACCTTTATAACCTATATAGTAAAAACAATGACAATATTTTATCAAATAAACTTTATTGTTTGACAATGTACACAAATTTTTAGAAAATAAACCTCAAATATTAGCCAACGAACTTTAGATTAATAGTAAATTGAGTTATTGAAATTTGAAACATTTAATGAAAATTCGCTACCAAAACGCAGTAATTCAATCTCGATTTTTTAGTGAATTTTTATTTAAAAAAAACTAATAGAGGTATCGATGGTGAGACTTTGCAAAATTTTTTCAAATGAGCGTGAACTAGGATCCCTAGAACCCATATCCGGGGTCAGTTTCAATTATATATATATATATATATATATATATATATATATATATATATATATATATATATATATATATATATATATATATATATATATATTTGTATCCAGCTGATAACTCAAAAAATAATTAACCGATTTTGGTGAAACTCGGCAAGTGCCTTTCTTTTATTAATGGCTTGGATGAGTTCGTTAGCCAAGAAAATTGGACGGGGTTTTCCTGGAAATTTTTAAGTTTTCTTTCGAAAAAAAATTTTTTTCTGCGAAAATTACAAAGCTGTTTTAATGAAATTTAAAGTATATATTGCCTTGGGAGAGACCTTACTACGTTCTAAAATTCAACTTTCTAAGTTTATAGAAAATTGAGTTATTCAAATTTTCTTTGGAAAAATTTTTTTTCTCCGAAAATTACAAAGCTATTTTAATGAAATTTGGTGAATATATTGCCTTACGAAAGACCTTACTACATACCAAAATTAAACGTTTTAAGTTTATAGAAAATTGATTTATTCAAATTTGAAGCATTTAATAAAAATTCACTACCATAACGCACTTGCTGCGTCCCGAAGTTTTTTTTCTTACAAACATGCATTAAATTTCGATAAAAAATGCAAAAATTCAATAAATATAATGGATGTTTGAAAAAAAATTGTATCGCTCACGACTTATAGGCCTCCTCTGTCAAAATAATTTTATAAGATGCAGCTCAAGACATTAACGTGTAAAATTTTGTCTCATATTTTGCATAACATCGAATATTTTGAGCTTTACAGTAAAAATGAGTCAGCCTGTATATATGTAAACACATAAAAACTGAACCCGGATATTGATTCTAGGGGGCCTAGTTCGCACTAATTTGAAGAAATCCTATTAAAATTCAAAAGTCGCGGTTTCTTCATTAACGATTTTTTTTCACGAAAATTATCTAAAAATTGTAGAGCATTAAACCATAAACTTAACTAAAACTGCTGCCAAAGCATCAGTGAAAGGTTCTATTTGAAATGAATTTTATGAAAATATTTTAGTAATATGAAGGACATTGACGGTTGAAGCTGAAATTTAAGGGTTTGTAAAACACTCCTTTTTGCGAAATGTTCTCTATAGAAGCCATATTCGTTTTAGGTTCATTGCCTAAATGTTGCCAATTTTGACGTTTCAAATCGAGACTATGACGTTTTAAGGAAATCTCCTTTTTTTTAAATGCCTATAACTTTTTTCTTTTAACTAACAAATCTAAATTTTGGTACGTAATTTACTTTTTATGATTCAAACATGCGTGCCAAATTTGGTTTCCATAACTTTGTTATTTTCGGAGATATAAATTTTTTTCGAAAGGAAATGTAACATTTTCCGGGAAAACCTTGACCGATTTACCTGGCTAACGACGTTATCCAAGCCACTTGCACAAGGAAGGTACTCACCAAATTTGATCAAAATCGACCCATTTTTTTTATGAGTATTCGGTGTGATACACGTGTGTGCATGTGTGTGTGTCCAATCGATAACTCAAAAAGTTATTAACCGATTGTGATGAAACTCGTCAAGAATATTTCTTTTATTAATAGCTTGGAGGAGTTCGTTAACCGGCCTTATCGGACCAACTTTTCTAAAAAAAAAGTTCTTTCCGAAAAACATCGTATCTCAAAAAATAACAAAGTTATTTTAATAAAATTTGGTTGATATGTTGTCCGCATACATACCTTACTATATACGCAACTTCAATGTTCTAGGTTTATAGAAAATTGAGTTACAGAAATTTAAAGGATTTAATAAAAATTACCATAACGCACTTGCTGCGTCCCGAAATTTTTTTATTGTCTCTCGTTTGTTTAATTTGTTAAATGCCAGTTGAGATACTTTCTCTGGAAGCAGAAAATATGATACCTATAATCGGTGCTTGAGACATTAATTTTAAGCCAATTTCACACTGACATTTCCAATAAATTATTTTTAATTGATACGTTATCGCAATATTTTTTGCCATGGAAACGATCAAGGTTAACAAAATATCAATACACCCTCGTATGATTATTTGTGTATTAGCAACAAATTATTTTTATATAATAATTAAAGAATTTTGGTACACAATCCGCATGTAATTCCATTAATTTGCACAATATTGTATCTTCATAAATGTCAAATTTGAAGTCTATTGTTGTGTTAAATGATTAAAGTATTCTAAAAAGCTTTGAATAAAAAACCAATTACTTTTATATCAAAGAAAATATTAAGACCTCTGGCAGTTGAGAAACTGTTGGTGGCAAGGAAAACTACAAAGAAGCTTTATCTTGAAGGAACCTTTGTAAGTGACAGCACACGGATTTAATTTGGCAGTTACACGTTATGGAGAAGGAAGCTATTAGAATTGTGTTCAAATATAAACACAAACACTACTTTTTTGTATGACACATTGTAAAATTTTAACAACAAATAAAGTATAATAAATAATATATAAGGGAAGTCCGAATTCTCTTACCAGAATAAATAATTAACAGGGCGTATTTAAATAAAGGGACAGAAAATGATCCCAACTAACAAAGATTCTGCATTTCATGACTAAATTGTTTTATTGTTATTTTTTAATTGTATAAAATTTGTCTTTTTTACTACATTAAAGCATCACCTACCTAAGAACGTTCTATCAGTAAAAATATAAATTTATTTTATAAATATTTTATAAAGCTTTTCTGAAGGCTTGAGACTAAATCTTTATAAAACCAGAACGCTTCTTCTAAGCCATGTTCCTGTATAGGTATTACATAAATGCTTTTACAGATAATTAATAAAACTTTAATACAGAACGTTAATTGTTATATTGATGTCTTACTAAGTAGAGATAAAAACTGATATACAGTCAAATTACAAAACTTTTATGTTTTATTAGCCAAGTTGCTCTGAACAGCATTTTAAAAAAGATGTTACAATATGGTTTTTTTTTATTCCAACAAAACACCACGAGGACTTACAGCCTAAATACTATCGTACCGTGGGTGTCGACAAGGAGGAAAGAGGCAACTTGTCAATTCTGGACTTGAAGGTTTGGAGGTTCGGGAGAGAAGGAAAAACATGTGCCGGCAAGGAATTCCACAACTTGGAAGTCCTCGGGACAAAAGAGCGGGCATAACAAGATGTTCTATGTCTGGTGACCTGGACAGTAAAAAGCTCTGTTCCCCTCGTAGATCTGTTGGTGGAGGAACTCTGGAAGAAAGCTCTTTTGAACAGTGCCCGTGCAGATATCTATAAAAAAGAGAGAGGTCACCAACGGCACGTCGGTGGGCAAGGGATGGCAGCCTTTGGGTGAGGGTAGGGTCACCGATAAGACGTATACCTCTCTTCTGAATTGAGTCCAGGATAGCGAGTGTAGAAGCGGCAGCAACACCCCAGATGTGGGAGCAGTATTCGAGGTTTGGTCTTATTTGTGAAGTATATAAGGTATAGAGATTGGCCGGTGAAAAGTATTTGCGAGCCCGGAAGAGAAAACCTAATTTCTTAGCAGCCGCTTCTGCAATTGATGTGACATGTTGGTGCCAATTGAGATTTCGATCAACAGAAATGCCAACAAGTGAAAAGAACTCATTACTTTGAATAACTTGGTGGTTTATTGTGATGGATGTAGGGCTGGTGTATCTCTTATGAGAAAGAAAGCAAGACTGTGATTTGGTAGGGTTGAATTGTACAAGATTTCTACTTCCCCAGTCTAATATTTTTCGGAGATCCACAGAGATAGAACCCTCCATGAGTCTGCGATCCTCATATAATTGGGCTAAAGAGACAGGCTTAGAATATTGTGTATTTGAGTGGATGGTGCTGTCGTCCGCGTAACTGTGAACTGGGTTGGATATGCTAGAGAGGAGGTCATTGACGTGGAGAAGAAACAAAATAGGAGCTAAAGCTGAACCTTGAGGAACTCCTGCATTATTTGGATACAGTTTAGAGGGATGGTCATCCACGACAACAGAAATGCTCCGGTTGGAGAGGAAATTTGCTGTCCACGTACAGAGTTTTGGTGGTAGGCCATAGGCCGGTAGTTTATTAAGCAGCGCTGCGTGCCATACCTGGTCGAATGCTTTGGATATGTCTAGAGCGACAATCTGGGATTCACCGTGTAGTTCCATAGACTTGTTCCAAGAATTGGTGACAAAGGAAAGAAGGTCGGCAGTTGATCTGCGCTTACGGAATCCATACGGCCTGTCGTGGATTAGACTGTGTTTTTCAAGAAATTTTAGTAATTCGGTGTTTATATACTTTTCCATCACTTTAGAGACAATTGAAAGGAGATAAATAGGCCTGTAGTTGCTAGGAAGCGCTTTGGATCCTTTCTTGGCGACGGGTTGTACTCGAGCAGTTTTCCAGTTACTAGGGAATATGCTTCTATTTTAAGATGTCTGAAACAGACGAGTCAGAACAGGAGCAAGTTCTGGTGCGCATTTTTTTAAAACAATTGCTGGGGTCTTTTAAAGTAACAAAGGGAATCTCTAAAAAGCTTGTCTGATGTAAAAAATTCTTTTATGCAACATTGAGTGCTACTTGTTGCAACTAAACAACTATTTCAGAGTAACTATCCTTCACCTAACAAATTTTAGACGACACACATGTATAGATATGTTTTATTCGCCAGTACGATTTAGCAGTTTATTATTCTTTCCCCAACTAACAAAGATTCTGCATTTCATTACGAATTGTTTTATAGTTATTTTTTAATTGCATAAAATTTGTTATTTTTACTACATTACAGCATCGCTTACCACTATTTGGCATTTGGTGACGTTTTGTGATTTAAAGGTGTTTTAATAACATTCTATCAGCACAAAGTATAAATTTATTTTATAAATAATTTATAATGCTTTCCTAAAAGCTTGAAATTTAACCTTTCTAAAACCAGCACGCTTCTTCTAACTGATTTTACTGTATAGGTTTTACATAAATGCTTTTAGAGATAATAAAACTTTTTTACAGCAATTTAATTGTTATATTGATGTATTACTTAGTATAGATAAAAGTTTTTATACAGCCAAAATACAACTCTTTTATGTTTTATTAACCAAGTTACTTTCAACAGCATTATAAAAAAACTCTGGACGCAGCAAGTGCGTTATGGTAGTGAATTTTCATTAAAATGTTTTTATTGCAAATATGTATGTTTTCTTTTTAAGAAAGCAGGCATCAATTTTGGTTACCAGTATAACCTATATAGTAAAAACAATGCCATGTTTCATAAAAATAACATTATTGTGTGAAAATGTACAATAATTTCCAAAAGTAAACTTAAAGTGTTCCCGGAAAAACTCGTTTCTTGGTCAACCTTATAGGTTAATAGCAAATTGGGCTTTTCAAATATGAAGCATTTGATCAAAATTGGCTACCATAACGCAGTTTCTGCATCCAGAATTTCTTTTCTTACAAACATGCATTATATTTCGATGGAAAAGGCAATAACATAAGGCGTGTTTGATTTAAAAAAAAAAGAAAATTTGTATCACCAACGACTTATGGGCCACCTTGTATTTGTAAAAATATTTTTAGGATGCAGCTCAAGACACCCTATAATTAATATATACAAAAATTTTTCATATCTTGTATAATAACGGATATATTGAGCTTTATTGATTTTTTACGGAAATTCGACCAAAATTATATACCATTAAACGATAAACTCTATAACTAAGACTACTGCCACGCATCAGAGAAAGGGTCTATTTGAAATGAATTTTCTGGAAATATTTTAGTAAAATGAAGGACAATGACGGTTGAAACTAAGACTTCAGGGTTTGCAAAACATCTTTCTTGAGACATTTAATTTCCATAGCCCGTATTAGATTCAAGTTATTTGCCTAAATGTTGCCGATTTTGACGTTTTAAATCGCAACTTTGACGTTTTGAGGAAAACCCCAATTTATTTTTCTTTAAACGCCTATAACTTTTTTGCCTTTTGACCTGCATAGCTAAATTTTGGTAGGTAACTTACCTATAGGGATATAAACTCGCGCACCAAATTTGGTTGCCCTTACTTTGTTAATTCCAGAGATATAAATTTTTTTCGAAAGAAAACACAACATTTTCCGGGAAAACCTGGGCAGATTTTCCTGGCTAACAAAATCCAAGCCATTTGCAAAAGGAATTTATTCACCAAATGTAATCAAAATCGGCCCATTAATTTTTGAGTTATCGGTGTGATACATATATATATATATATATATATATATATATATATATATATATATATATATATATATATATAAAAATTGAAACTGACCCCGGATATGTGTTCTGGGGGGCCTAATTAGCGCTCATTAGTAAATTTTTTTAAAGAAAATTCACTAAAAGATGTTACATTACGGGTCTTTTAAAGCAACAAAGGGAATATCTAAAAAGGTTTTATGACATAAAAATTACTTATCTGCAACATTCAGTGCTACTTACCCTAACTATTTTAGGGTAACTATCCTTAACCTAACAAATTTTAGACGACACATATAGGTTTTATTCACCAGTAGGTACAAATTAGCAGTTTATTTTATTGTTTCGTTTAATTTAAAAAAAGTGCCAAGGATATTTCAGAGTCGAAAAAAGTAAAAGGCATAGAAAGTACAATCAAGGATAGAACAAATGAAAAAATTTCAAAATAATCATGGTGTGTCAATCGAAAATACCAAGGAAAAATAAAGAATGTCCATCAAAAATAGATTGTCTACTGAAATTTCTACCCTGGAATCATTTACAAATGTCAACGATGTGAGTGGCGAAAAAACCAAAATGATTCAGATTACCCCAAAAAGATTTAAACCTATTCAAAAGTATTTTAATTTGCAAAATTTAAAATTAAAATATATTTTGTATTTGAATTAATTTGTTAAAGAAAATAATTTGTAATTGTATCAATTTTCGTACCAGGAAGTAGGTATTATCAGTGACGGCTTTAGGGTGGGGCGACCCGGGCGGTCACCCAGGGCGCCGGGGCTTAGGGGCGCCGCGCGCGCCAACGCATGTGTCAACGAACCCTCACAATAGTTGCGCATATTCTTTGTTACCGCACCACAACATTCTTGTTAACAAATTACGATAAACTCATTTGACAGCCATCTCATAATGACCTACTAAAACAATAAAAACTTCCTACCGTTCATTCGGGGAATCCCCCTGTAGAGTGAATCGAAATAATATTTCATTTTAGTAGGTACACTTCTTTGTATACATTGGCTAGAGCTAGTCCGAACAAACAACATTTTTAACTTTTAGTTATTTTTTTTTCTATCTAATTAAGTCTAAACATACATTTTCTTTATTTTGTTCTAGATGTAATATTAATACAGACAATAACCGCAATAATTTACGAGATTATTAAATCATGGCAGAAAAGAAAGAAATAATTTAAAAAAAGCTTTCTGGTTCAGAAAATCGGAAAAGAAAAGCTGAAAAAGTTTTTGAAGAAACTAAAAAACATATGAATATCCAAAAATACTTCAAAGGAAATTCTAAAGCGAGTACTTCAGATATTGAATTAGATGTCCATGTATCAGTATCAGTCAATATTTCTTTAGATTCTGAATATTTGGACACTCAAAATATACAGTCATCTATTTAAGGTGATCAAACTGAACAGCCCATGAAGTATTTGCATGAAGCCTTTGAGATTTCTCCAAGTCAAAGTAAAAATATAACTTCAGTGGTTGATGAAAGTATCAACATAGGTGAAATAAAAAAACACAATGTTTCTGATATAGCTACCTGGCCAAAAGTACTTAGTGCAAGAGTCATAGATCACATTACACTGTGTGGACCTTCACAAATTCATCTAAGTAATTTTCCAAAAGATGAAAATGGGCGTCATTTTTCTTCAAAACATTACACAAGAAAACTATCAAACGAAGAAACTATCAAACGACGGTGGCTAGTTTATTCAGAATCAAACGATAGTGTCTTTTGCTTTTGTTGTCGACTGTTTGACTAATTTGCTAATTTGACCAGTACTGAAGGTTTCAAAAATTGGAAACATTTAAGTGAAGCTTTAAAAATGCATCAAAATAGTCCTGCACACAAAAAAGCATTTACCCAATGGACTAAAGCTGAAATCATGTTTAAAGCTGGATTAACTATTGACAAGGAAGAACAAATGCTAATATCTAAAGAAAGTTTACGATGGAACAATGTGCTGCAAAGATTAATGCACATAACCTTGTATTTGGCTGAAAATAACATGGCATTTAGAGGGTCATCACATAAATTATTTACTCCAAATAATGGAAAATCCTTAGGCCTTGTACAGTTATTGGTAAAGTTTGATCCCGTAATGGAAGAGCATGTCAGATTGGCAGTGAATGGTGAATTGGCTGATCATTATTGCGGCAAAAATATACAAAATGAGTTAATAGAACTAATGGCATCAAAACTTACATCTACAATAGTATCCCGCATAAAAGCCTCAAAGTATTATGCAATCATAGCTGATTGTACTCCCGATATAGGCCATAAAGAACAACTTTCAATAACTTTAAGATGTGCTGACATTACGGAGGAAGGCGTAAGTGTACAAGAATATTTTATTTCATTCTTGGAAATAGATGATACAACCGGTGTTGGTCTCACAGAAAGCATTTTAAAAACATTGAGTGATATAGGCCTTAACATTAATGACTGCAGACCGGGTTATGATAATGGCGCGAACATGAAGGGGAAGTATAAAGGCGTTCAGAAAAGAATTACTAACTTAAATCCGCTAGCTTTTTTCGTACCATGTGGATGACATAGTTATAATTTGGTACTATGTGATGCGGCAAAATCATCAGTCAAGTCCAGGACCCTGTTCGAAATGTTACAAAAAATGTTTAATTTATTTGCCGGATCGGTAAATAGATGGAAAATTTTGATCGACCATTTGAAAATATACACCCTGAAAAACGTAAGTGACACACGCTGGGAAGCTCGAATTGAAAGCGTCAAAGCGGTTCGCTATCAATTATGTGAAATGCATGATGTTCTAGTTTCTTTGGCCGATGTTACTAAACAAAGCGATGCTGCAACATCACACGAAGCGACAACTCTAGGAGGACAAATAAAGTACTTCAGCTTCATTGTTTCTCTTGTGACGTGGTATGATGTTCTTTATCAAATTAATGTTGTGAGCAAAGCAAGTCAGTCACCTACAATCAACTTTGTCGAGTCTATGGAAATCTTAAATAAATGTTGCTCTTATTTGGAAACATATAGACAAACAGGTTTCGAGCGAGCTATTATAACAGCAAATGAATTAGCGTCGGGTCTTGACACACAGCCATTATTTAAACCACAAACTCGACTTAGACGTATCAAACGTAAACCGGGTGAAGAGGCTGATGATGAAGAAATAATTGACCCAAAAAAAATTTTGAAGTAGGATTTTTTAATGCTCTTTTGGATACCGTGCTTATATCTATGAAAGAAAGATTTGAACAGATGCAAGATTTTTCTACGACGTGGAGTTTCTTGTTTAACATGAAACAGGGTCAAAATAAAGAACAATTATTAAAACATTGTGCTAAATTACAGGAAAAGTTAACTGTCAACTTTAAATCAGATATCGATGGCAATTTGTTGTGCGATGAAATTTTAGGCCTGCAGCATTATCTTAAAGACAATCAAGCAACGCCTATTGAAGCCTTAAACTTTATCAAGAAGCATAACCTTCAAGAATTATATCCCAACACCTGGATATCGTTGCGTATTCTGTTAACAATACCAGTGACTGTTACAAGTGGTGAACGCAGTTTTTCCAAACTGAAATTGATAAAAACCTACTTGCGGTCTACAATGTCTCAAACCAGATTGACCAGTTTGGCCTCACTGTCCATTGAAAATCAAGTTGCAGAAAACCTAGATTTTGCTTGTCTTATTAGAGAATTTGCTGATAAAAAAGCTAGAAAAGTAAAGTTTTAACATATTTCGAATTCAACCAACTGCCAGACAAGCTTAGAGTTATATTAATTTTAAAATAAATGTGCTACCCAATTAACTTCTTTTATTATTTTAATATATAATTATACATAAATATTATATCATTATCATATAATAAAGGGCGCCAAATGATTGGCTCGCCCGGGGCGCCTGGGTGGTTAAGGCCGGCGCTGGGTATTATTATGCTATAATCCTCGCCTAATAAAATGTTTCTTGCAGCCCTGATTACGTTATGAATGGTATATTTTTGCTAACTTCAGCGAAAAACAATTCAGCACCACTGGAATTAGTTTCACAGCATGTCGTATATATATATATATATATATATATATATATATATATATATATATATATATATATCTGCCGCTTTTTATAAGATTTGTGTAACTAATATGAGTTATAGGTGTCACTTACACAGCTTTTACATAACTGATTGCTTCATAATTGTGTTTTAGCAGCTTCATCAATTGCAAAACTGTTGTTTAAGGAACTGAAAGACTAACTTTAATCTAAATTGCTTTTTCGTACCTACTTTTGTGTCCAAACTGTCTTATAACTTTGGTAGACATTTAGTTTTGAGGTTCACTGATTTACACAGATCCACCATAGTAAATGACTTTTGAAACGTCGAAGAATATATGTATACTAATATTTTTACTTATAAACAGAGTATTATCGGATTTGATTTAGATTTCTTATAGTATTAGATAGAGATAGAGATAGGTACTGTATGGGAGTATTTAAATGAAACCTTTCCACAAAAGTTGATAGGAAGTTTCATAGAGTGGCCTGCGACATCACCAGATCTTACACCTGTGGACTTTTTCACAACATTTGGATTTGAAAGATTTAAAGGAAAGAATAACCAGGGAAATTAGGAACATCACAATAATTTGTGAATTTCAGAATGAACGGTTTAAGTTTTATTGTCTGTCTTTAAATTTACACCCTGTGTAGCGGTCTATGACTTTCGGGCCCAAATTTTTGGTACCACCAAACTCTTTGAATATTCGTCGAAAAATTATGGGTTTGCTATTTGAAAAAAAAATTAAGAAGAGGCGGAAATAAAATGGTGAGTGGTGAAATTTACAAACTAATACTACAAGATGTGAAAGAAAAAAATCTAATTGACGTGTCAGAGCGTTTTTCATAAAAAAACCTTTCTCTTCGAATTATGAATTTTATTCCATAATAGCGGTCCACACTGTATATACACGAAGCATAGGTCGAGTATATTAGCTGGCCGGGTGGGTAACCCGTAAGGTTTGGGCCATGAGGTTGCAGGTTCGAGTCCCATATTCAGACAGTCGTTTTTTTCACTGGAATGTGGAATATTCGATGTCTGATGAATTATGGCCCGGTGTGTTTTGTCTTTATGTGTGTAAGCTCCCCCACGTACAAATCTAAGACTTAAAGGTGCGGAGTTCGTCTACTATATTGACAAACCTGACATTAATAGCCGACCCAAAATAATAATTTCATTAATATAGGATATAGAGAATAGAAGACGTATTAATTATCATAAAAATTTGCCAATGAAAACCTACTTACTACACTACCTACAAACTCAACAGCTGTGCAGATAAATAAAAAATGTTTATAAGAAAGTCCCGTCTTCATTTCTGGCAAAAGTGTCCCATAAATTTGTGATTATCTTATGTAGATAGTAAATAATGTATCATTTTATAGACAGGACAAAATAAACAGAAAGTATAAAATAATCATTCCAGCGCCATCTATCAAACTTCAGCGGAAGTTTACTCTACCAAAATAAAAATGAGCAAAATGTTACAGAAATAACGTTATTGGCAAACCGCCACCAAGTGACTATCAGTGGAACATGCCGGTATATAAATATTAACTTTTTTTGCGATAAAAAGCAAAGCCATGCATATATAGGTTAAAAACTCATTACTTACTTGTATTCTTTATATGACAAAACTGTGTACCACAAAGTAAACATCTGGCCTTGTTTTGGAACTTTAGTTCTCCAACAATTCTCCAAAAAAACTCGTCCACGTGCGAGTCGCAATTTGCACGACCAATTTGTTCTGACTGACTTCAGTTTAAGAAACAGTTTATTTTTTCACACACAATTCACTTATCCTGCATAAATAAAAACAAAACGTTATAAATCATGTGCAAAAAAATATATGTATAAAGCTTAATAAGGCGTTTTTCTTTTAAAAAAAAATAAGCAATTTTTTTTATAATTTCTATTTAAATGTCACAATGATCTGTCATCGGTAAAAAGCTATAAATATCACGTGTTATTTACATTTTACAAAATTATAACAATCAATATGCTTGCTCATGAAAACGATTTCAGCTGAAACGTACAGAAACCTGTAGCTTGTAGCTTTTCATATTTACTGTTTAAATAGGTTAGTAACTTATGTAACAATTTGCTTTAAACCAAATAAAACAAAAATAACAATCAGTAACACACATTTTGCGTAGAATATGTTTAATTTCACTTAAATGAGCACAAGCTAAATATTACTTACTTCAGATAGATGTAACGTAGGTTTTTGAATTCACAAGAGTCAGTCAGTAGCTCGATTACATGAGTTAAAATTGTTATACCTACTTATTTATTTTAATTTGCGTTAAACAAGGGGGCGAAACTAAATATATGTCAGTGGGCACGAAGTGACAGAGATATACCCTTTCTTAGTCCTTTTCAGTTATTGGTTACACTTACTCCTGAATCCTGAACACTGAAGGCGGGTAATTTGAAAACCAGGCAACACACTATTACGTTGGCTAAATTATGAATTGCATAGTCTATGAACAAGTCTATTGATTTATGGATACTTGACAATTAAAATGTACTTAAAAGAAAGGGAGTTTTAGACCAGAGTATAATTTAATTTTCACAGCAATAAATTACAATGATAACTTGTCGTATTGTCAATATCAGCATCTTTATAGCTTTATTCACCTAAAATATAACATTACAGAGAAACTGTTGAATAATTGAATAAACAAAATAACATAATTGCAAGTCATGAGGTTCTTTATGGTTATTAAAATTATATGATCACATATTTTTTTCATTAATTAAAAAACACTATATTCAGAACACATGTAATACGTCACAATTCCGGTATTACGCTAGAAAATCAATAAATATTATTCAAATATGTATATGTTTTTAATAGAGATAAAAATTACCTAACGTTCCCTTTATTGCCTGGTTTTAAAATAAACTTGTATTTGGACGGATGGATAATAATAATAAGAATAGTAATAAAACTCCCCCATCACCGGTCCCAAACCAGGGAGAGAAAGGAGGGGGGGGGAGTAACAACCGCGTTAAAAAACCGGGGTCCGTCTGACCCGGACGGTAGCATCCTGTATAAGTGCCCCTACCTAGGGTCACAGGTCTGTCTGCCCGGTGGGTGTACTGCTTCCAGCAGTGTGCTCACTCCTACTCGTAACAACGTAAACGCTACAGCCAGCGACGCCAGCTGCCCGCTGCCCTATTTACCCTCTTTTCCCTTAACCATGTTACCTTACTCCTTTCTTTATCCCTAGCTGAGTCACCAGGGGTAATTGGTGGCACACCCATGAAAATGGAGCAAAACCAAAGCCTCGGAAAAATGTCGCTGCCTGGGGTTCGCCAGGTCATGTCTGGAGCCGGCGCTGGACATGACAGCATTCGGGAGGTCGGCGGCGGGGTGCTGATGAGGCGAGCCCCTGTCATGCAAGAAATTACAGCCCAAAATCAACAACGGAGGAGCCTAGTAAGACCAAGAGCTCAACCCACTAAGGATGATGCACAGGAAAATCATCCAGCGCTCACCCAGATGGAATTACCAAGACGGCGCATGAAATGGACATGGATATGAATGATACAATTATGCGCATTTACTACAGAGTAACACAACCCGGACAACAGACGACCGGATATAGGCAACAACTTCACACCGAATTTCTCAGAATGTACCCACACATACAGATGACTCTAACAGAGAGTAGCGGATCAGTATCGTGTCATACTTAGGTCTCGTTTGTGGAATAAGGTTAATTCCACAAACGAGACTGAATACAATCAGACAGCAAGTTGAATATGAAATTACTAACATAGCGGTTACGAAAAATAACGAGATCCTGTTTGATGGTAGTAATCTGCAACCTGTACATACTGAGCAAGAAGAACACATCGAGGATACGCAAGAAAATGAGGAATTCATCAACAAATTGTCCACAGAAATGAGTCGTGCAGTCGCGGAATATACTAGACCACCATTACATAGGCTAAGATTATCTGGAAAGCTGACATTTATATTGGATCTTTTGAACACAATAATTTTGCCATCGCACCTTCTAGAGATTAACATATTGGAGCACATGTATACACTCATTTACTATGCAGCAATTAAAATTTTAGGCATTAAGATTTCTGATCGAAGGTCCAATCACAGAGACTCGCGTCAAAGAGTGTCCCCTTGGACAATAAGGTTGATAAGTAGAGTGGAAAAACTTCGAAAAGAAATTGGACAACTGACTCAATACATTGGGGAAGTATAGACAAGAAAACTGCAAAAACTAGTAGAGGAAATAATAGGCCGGGTTCGACAACACTCAGCACAAGATCCAGTCAACCACTGCACAAGAATGTTTGGACACCTTAAAACACAAGCTTTCTTTATATACAGAACGGTTGAGGAGATATAAAGCGAGCAACAATAGGAAGTGCGACAATACAATGTTTGAACGCTCTGAAAGGACTTTCTACCATCAGCTTAATACAGCTAGGAATGCAGCCACCGATACTTTTCGAAATAAGGAACAAATTGAAGAGTTCTGGTAAAGTCAACTAGCCACAACAGTCTCCTGCAATATTGGCACCAGCTAGATTAAGGAAGAACGCCGAGCTTGTCAGAGTTACGAACAAATGCATCATGAGCCGTTTACCAGAGATAAAGTCTACGAGGTTATTAAAGAGCTTCAGAATTGGAAGGCACCCGGGCCTGATGGCGTCCAAAACTTTTGGCTGGAGAAATTTGGGTGTACACATCATCTATTTTCGGTGTTAATAAATTATGTAATACTTGACCCAAAGTAGATGTTACTGTTTTTCACACAAGGAGACAAGTATGTTCTGCCAAAGGACCAGCATTGTTCTGCAGACCCCGGCAGATACCGACTAATAATTTGTCTTCCGACCACATATCTATAGTTATATATATATATATATATATATATATATATATATATATATATATATATATATATATATATATATATATATATATATATATATATATATATATATATAAGTTGATCACGTCCTGCCTTGATAAACGTATATATGCCCACTGCGAACGAAGCAACATAATTGCGAGCCAGCAAAAAGGGTGTGCCAAAGGATCTAGGGGATGCCCCGATAACACTGCAACCTTTGGTTTTGTGTTATACCCTTAGTCTTACTCCACCCATTCCAAAATCACTGTGCCGTGAACTAATCTGCACAGCGATTGGTAGGGTGAAGTTTTATATTGCGCTGTCTCCGGTCTAGACTGACCGTAGATCAGTTGTCTTTTGCGGTCCAGAGCTTTACACTCGCACATGGTGTGCTGGGCTGATTCCTCCCCCTCGCCGCAGAGTCTGCATGCGAGGTCCCCTTCGAACCGCCCCATTTTATGCAGGTGTTTCTTGACGGACATGTGTCCCGTCAAGAGACCTGTTGTGTTTCTGAGCTGTCATCTGCTAAGATTAAGCAGCTCCACAGCTGTCTTTGAACTGGGTCTGTCAATTATTGACTTTCCATGTCTGAGCCCTGAACAGTCCGGCCAGTACAACTTGTGTTGGTTTCTGATCCAGGACTTAATGACTCCCCTGGCAGTGCTCTTTGTCACGCCCAGAGACGGTTCTGGTCCCATAAATGGTTCTGCTGACCCTCTCTTAGCGAGACTGTCAGCTTCTTCATTGCCTTTTAACCCCCGAGTGACCCGGCACCCAGATGAGGGTCACCTCATTCTGCCCAGCCAGGTCGCTCGTCTCGTCTCGGCACTCACTCACAAGCCAGGAATTTACCCGTGGGTTACTTAGTGCCTTAAGGGCTGCCTGGCTGTCTATGGGTATGAGGATCCGCTTGTTGGTGTAGCCCCTGCTCTTGTTCTCCCGCACACAGTGCAGGATGGCGTACATCTCGGCCTGAAACACCGTTGCATGGGCTCCGAGGGAAATACTATGACTTACCCTCGGTCCCTCCAAGTAAACACCTGCCCCCGTCCCACGCTCCCCGCCGGATCCGCCCGTGAACCAGACGAGCGCATCCCGTTGTATGCCCGGCGTCTCCTCCCGCCATGCCTCGCGGTCGGGGATTTCCGCTTAAAGTTGTTTTCCCTGCACATTTGCGGGCTCGCGAAGTCTGACCTCATTTCAAGCATGGGCTCCTTCACTATCTCCTGAATTTTGCAGTGGCCCCTGAAGCGTGGGTTGATCTTCAGTCTACCATTGCAGGCTAATCTGTATAGTCCTAGCATGGTCTCCCCCATACCCAGACAGCACAGACACATTCTAAGAATATACCAGGAATGTTTGGAAAGAATATTCAAACATCCTCAGAACATTCTCACAACGTACAATATATATTCATAGAACATTCTATGAACATGAGAATTGGACAGATTCTGTCATACTAATAAGGTTCTTAGAATGTTATTTATAATATTCTTAGGAGCTCCCAGTATCTTCTTAAAATGTTCCACGAACATTCAATGAATCTTCTCAAAATGTTCATACATATACTCATGGGAACATTGCGTTTTTGAAAAACATATACAGGGTGTTTCGCATAAGAAATGACACAGAGCAGGGGCGTGTAGGGGAACCTAAAATATGGTGATTTAACGCAACTTACTCATATACTAAGGTGCATCCCTAAGAAGTCATAGGCCTTCAAAGTGGGGTTTTAAATTTCGAAAAAAAATCTCAGTAATACTTCAACTTAGAAAAACCAAATTTGGTACACGTTTTGGGTGTACCAAGAGCATTATTCGTTGCTGAGTAGAGTTCAATCGAAGCATTTGAAAGGGTTGAATAGTGATGATGCACCCATAAAATCTGACAGAATTTCTTACCTATTGGCGGATCTAAAAAATTATTATTTCATTTTATGGGGAAGTAAATTGTAAAACTTTTTGCTCGTTATTTTTCAAAAAACGTTTGTCGTTTTCAAGAAAAACCCGAATAAGTAAAGACACATATATTATTAATGTTACTTAAAATAATCAAAAATTCAATAGATGCCTGTGAAATTATCATATTGAAGAATTTCTATAACTTCGATAGCAATTTTTTTATTTCTGTTGTTTGAGTTGTCTGTTTTCTAATAAATTATACTTATTCACACTTTTTTCCTGATTGTCAAATTTGACCTATACATAAGTTTATTGGCAAATATTTAATTTTCGATGATTTAGTAAGATTGATAAAATGTTTCTTTACTTATTCGTGTTTTTCTTGAAAACAACAAAGTTTTTTGAAAATAACACGAGTAATAAAGTTTTAGAGTAAAATTCCTCATAAAATGAAATATGTTCTTAAATTCACCAATCTGTTAAAAAATTGTGACATTTTAAGGGTGCATTACTCCTAATAAACCCTTTCAAATGCCTTAATTGAACTCTACTTACCATTGATTAATGCTCTTGGTACACTCAAAACGGGTACTAAACTTGGTTTTCTAAGTTAAAGTATTACAGAGATATTGATTTTTTTCGAAATGTGAAACCCCACTGAAGGTTTATAACTTCTCAGGGGTGCAACTTAATATAGGGGTAAGTTGCGTTAAATCACTATATTTTATGTTTACCTACATGCCCCTGCCCTGTGTCGGTTCTTATGCGAAACACCCTGTATATATTTTTTGAATGATACAGAAATTAAGAAAATGCAAAGATATGAAATATTGGATTTCTCTTCAAAATTTACTGATTTTCCACCATTTAACTGACCTTTTATATATTTTCATATAAGCAAGCCCGAGAGGCTAGAATTTGAACTTCAAGCACTCACCCTTGTTTAGGTTACTATATTGTTCCAGTGGCTACACAAACCTGTAAACTCAAGTTCAGATACGTAATAAGTCAACAATTCGAGTATTGCACGTATATTAAATTAACTATGTACTTATAACGAATACAAAGAAATGTCTGAATAAAATATTAATAAAACAATTAAAATTTCAATAACATAAAAATCAAATAAATAAAGATACAGTTGTTGGAGTTGCCAAAAATGTAATAGCCAAATACAAAGTTCCCAAGATGAATAGTCACGGTTACCCCCACTGAAGTAACTTGAAATTTGGCTAGACTATTGATCCTACAGGCTTTCAGTGTGGCATTAAAGGAACTGCATTACACAATAGTACTTACACCTATATAGAATACAACTAAATTGGACAGAACGTGCCACAAAATCACACTAACACAAAACTATAACTGTCATCGATCAGACCTTTTGACCCTTCCCTTGTATAGTTGCTTTCTGCTCTGCTTCCGCAGACTTGATTTTGACTTCTAAAACTATTTCAATATCCCAATGCCCAATGTTTGTCACCAACAACATGGATATTCTGGTTGTAAAGGTATACTTTGGCAAAGTGATTCCGTATCTGATAAATTGCAAGTTTTATTGTACATTCATCTTCCTACCATATGTCCAGGTCCACATTTTCTGCACTGTATAGTGATACTTTTTACAGCATTAACTTCTTCCACAGGAGTAAAAAGCCTGATATGTTGGCTAAAGACAATTATTCTTGCACTTTTCCAGTCCATCCACATCAAACTGTAGTGGTTTATATTGCATGACTTAGATACTATTGAACATAACACAATTTTTAAATTATATATTATACAATGTAGGTGTACCTAATTAGTAAGATGATCCAGTCTCAAGCAAAATTGACGAACCCATCATGAGTGTGAACTACAGGACATGCTTTAAAACTAGTTTCTTTACTAGGTGCGTCTTAGTTCTTGATAACCTCACACCATGTTTTAGTTGCTTCTGTACTCTGGATCTATGTTGTTTGCAATTGCACAGTTCTCCGTCTTCACATCACATTATTATTTTTAATTAATTATGTTACAATATAACCTTACGCAATGTCACCACATACCATTCATTTTGACATTACTTTTTATTTACGTATAGCGGCCATCTTGCCATCTTCCTTCCCGGCGGCATGGACATGCGCTCTATGCCTAAAGAATTGATTGCCTAAATATACAATTTCGGATGTGTTTACCATAGACAGGTAACAGAATCAAACATGCAAAATAGATACAATCATAATTCTCACCACTATACCGTAATCATCATCTATCTTTTTCATTTAATTTTAAAGTTATATAATATTATAAGGACATCTCAAGCAGATTCTGAGCGAATATTCGGTATAATAATCTATTCAAATATTCTCCGCATATTCATGAAGAATTTTCTTAGGATGTTATTGAATGAATGTACTTAAAATATTCAAGATTGAAGTTTGTAATTCCATAAATGTTATTAGAACATTCCGAAACAAATATCCTGAAAAAAGAATGTTCTCACATTGTGAGAACATTCTGATAATATCTTGTGCTGTATGGGTAATAACTAAGTATGGGGGGGCAGATCCAGCAACACCTCCATGGCGGCTGTTGGGGTTGAAGACATCGCCCCTGTGATGCCTAGGCAAGCCATCCTTTGGATCTTGCCTAGTTTTTGTTTGGCACTAGATTGTGTCACCTTAGACCACCAGACCAGTGCCGCATATGTTAACGATGGTCCACCCTTGTGTACAGCCAGTGGGCCATAGTAGGTTTTAGTCACCACGTTTTTCCATATAGCTGCCTAGTGACAGCTAAGGTCATGACTGCCTTACGCAGTATTTTTCCAATGTGACCATTCCAGGTTAGCTTAGAGTCCAATACGACCCCAAGATATTTGACCTCCCTGGCCATTGGAATGCTCCTACCGTATAGAGTGAGAGTTATGTGGCTGTCGCACTTCCTCCTCCTCGTAAACGACACGACGGTTGCTTTCTCAGGGCTCATCCCCAGCCCTTGATCAACCGTCCACCCTTCCACCACTTTCAATGCAGTCTGCATGCGCTCCCACACTGCCTGTGTGACCTTTCCTCGGACTATGATGACAATGTCGTCCGCATAGCCCTGTACCTCATACCCCCCTCCCGAAAGCCTCCCCAGCAGGCCGTCCACGACTAGGCACCAGAGCAAGGGAGACAGAACGCTCCCCTGCGGACACCCCGCCGCGACCCCCGCCAGCAGAGTCCCTCCCGTGAGTGAGGTGAACACCGCCCTATCCCTGAGCATGGAACCGATCCACCTGCAGCAGGTCTTCTCTATTCCACGCTCCCGGACAACTGCCAGAACCGATCCGAACGAGGTGTTGCTAAAGGCCCTCTCTATGTCTAGGAAGGCCCCCAGCGCCACCTCCCTGTTCTCCAGTTTCAGCACCAATTGGTGCAGTGTTGTTTTTGTTGAGAATCCTGCTCTGTATGCATATTGTCCGCAGTGTAGGGGATATGCTTCCAGTACACCGCCCCTAATGTGCCGGTCGAGCAGTTTTTCCACTGTTTTTAACCAGGACATGAGACTTATTGGCCTGAGGGACTTTGCCTGGTCTGTTGGACGCCCAGGTTTAGGAATGAATACAACCCTGGCCAGTCTCCATGCCCTCGGAATGTACCCCAGAGACAGGCTGGCCCTCATAATGAGGATCTGCTGTAGATGAGCTTTCCAGCAGCTCCGCCGAATCCCTTCATCTCTCCTTTAAATGAGTACGGTTCCTGGATGAGGGCCACATCCGTGTTCCCCAGAGCCATCAGTAGTCCGGCCGTGGCTGTCATACTGTGTTGGAGGTTAACCTGAAGGAACCTAAGTCCCATTAACCTGTAGTTGCTTCGCCAGTGGGCGGAAGCTAACCCTTCCCAGGCCCCTGAATGCCTTAAAGGAAGTTCCTTCAAGAGCTCTGTAAGACGCCTGGTCGATCGAGAAGGCGAGAGTCTGTTCTTTCTCATCTGCCTTCCTGCTTAGAACCGACCAGTGTTGTGTCCCCAGTTCAGGGTTCTGGATCTTCAGTCTACTGATCACCGTCTCCTGCGGGACGGTGTCAGGGATCAATACGACGACCTTGCGTCTCTTTGGGAGTTCCTTGGGCTCAACGGCTGTCAAGTCCGTCCCCTCCCAAATCTGACCGAGGCCCCCGATCGTTTTCCGCAGCCAGTCCCGCGACTGCGGGCCGGCACAGGTTATCCAGAGGATGCCCCCCGCGAGGCGCGCCCGGTGGAACTGAGGCGGGCTCTCCCCTTCTTGAAGAGAGTCCACCGCAGCTACCACCGCAGCCTGGATCAAGTCCGCCTTCCCCTGGTCTAGCGTGACCTCAGGATGGCGTCTGTCAATCACCGCCATCCCGAGGCCCTCCGCAGCCTCCCTATACGAGCCAGTCTGCGCCGGTGTTCCGGCCTTGGTCCTTTTGGGACGTCTGTCTGTAGTAGGCGTGCTAGAGCCAGAGCGCGGCGTCTTCTGACTCGCACTCTCCTCTTGCGCCTTTACAGGTGCCCTGGCCCTTTTGGGACGTCTGTCTGTAGTGGGCGTGCTAGAGTTCGAGCGCGTCCTCTTCTGACTCGCACTCTCCTCTTGCGCCACTACAGGTTTCTCGACAGTCCACGTCCCGGTCGCCATTTTCTACGCCCTCCGGAACTTCTTTCTTTGCGCCCCGGAAACACGCTTGGACTGCCCGGGCAGTCCCTCTACTCTCACAGTAGGGTCCTCACTGGTGGAGGGTCCCCCGGAGTCACGTGACACCGTAGATTGGGGGAGTTTAGTTCGACCTCCTTGTCTAGATCCGTCATTTTTAGTTATTAGCAAGATCACCTCGTGCAGGATGCGGCTTTTTACCGCGCATGACAGTCTTGGGGAAAGCTTAATCGAAAGTTTATGTTGTTATTTCCACTTCCTCAGCTTGCCCCCTGGAGTCCATTGGCCCGCGACTCCTTAACCCCTGCACTGTCTCATGGTTGGAGGTCTTTATCACCAGGTCGAATGGAATTATGAAGCCCACTTTGGCTGGCATTTGTTCTATTGGTTTGCAGAGTGACTCCAGTGGAATAAATTACAGAAGTTTCAAGTGGCCAACAAAATCTCCTGAATGTGTCCGCTTGGGATAGTCTTGAGGCACTTAGTGCTGCTTACCTCTTCACATATATGAGCAGTGGACAAAGATTCGGCATTTTGTCTATTGCAGCTGTGGGGCATGATGACGTGGCTCCCGTTATTCCAAGACAGATCATCCTCTTCAATTTGCTTTGTGTTGAGGCTTGTTCAGATTTTAGCCACCATCCAATAGATGCATATGTGACCATGGGTTTGACCAGTTTGGTATAACCAGTATACGATCCTGGGATTAAGTCCCCATATCTTTCCAACGAGATGTCCAGATTGCCATTGTCAATTCAGTTTTTGGTCAAGAAGATCCGTAAGTATTTAACTTCATTGGAACATTGTATCTGTATTCCGTTCAGAGTGCGAGCTTTTAAATTTAGTTGCCTTCTGTTCATGAATGGGACAAGAACTGTTTTTTGAGGATTGACATTAGGACCCGCCACTAACAGTCAATATTTCCTACCAAACACGACTAGCTGAGCTGGTGAGAAATAGGAGATGTAACCTTTCGTTCGGACAGAGATGCTATAGGTACAGATGTACTCGACTCTTGAATGCTTTACCACCTTACTTTAAACAGTTTACGATGGCAAGATACAAATGTGAAGTGTGTAGATTGATATTTAATAATCGACCGCTTGTACGCGCGCTTTTGGGATAACAGCAGTAGTGTTGTATTTGTGTGGCGTATAAGTGGCCACGCGCGCGCGCGATGTGTGTGGGTGTGAGATTGTGCCTGTTTATGTGTGTGTGTGTTGGGTAAGAGTGCATATGCGCGTGCACGGGCATGTATATGTATGTGCTGTTCCTATTTTATGTGTGATTGCCTCATGGTGCTTGTCTCGAAACTTTATCCTGTCTGCATACTGTTGATTAGATAATGCCGCAAGCAAGGCTAAGCCTTAAGCGGATATTGCTTATTGTACTTACGTTTAGAAAGTAAGAAAGATTGTATATTGTTAGTTTTGTAAATGTTGGGAAATAAACGTGTTATTATTATTATTATTATATTATCTGTTTCACTAGTTCTTTATTATATTTAGGACTGTTTGCATTAGGCTGATATTACAGCATTTTCTCTGTTATGACAATATCGTCTGCGTATCCTTGCACTGTGTAAACTGTAATAGCGACTCACTTTAAAATAACATATATTTACATTTAAAGAATAAGAAAAACAAATTTCTGAGAAGTTATAATTTATTCATTTTCTAAAAATTACAATAATCGGTTCGATTTAAAAAAATTTACATATCGAACGCATGCAGGTACAATATACAACTCTTTTTTTACACTACTAATAAAAATATTTCATAAACATAGTGCAAAAATTGTAGAAGGTGAACACAATTTTATCAATTTCAAAACGTTATTTTTTTTAATTAAACGATGGTAAAATTTTAGCGAAAATGTATAGTGTAACTATGGTTTATAACCTTTCAACTACTAAGCTGTTGATTACTCACCTGCATTAGACCAGACGAATAAAAGAAAAACTAAATAAAATAACTGAAATTTCACTTAGCCCTTGGTGAAGCATCTTGTTTAAGTAAAAAAAAATAACAAAAAACTTGGTAAAACTCCACAGGACAGCTCAAACACAATGTTTTGGTCAAACGACCGTTCTCAATAAGCATTAGATATAAACTAGTACATCAAAACACAATGTCTGAGCTTAGCAAACTACATCCTGTGAAGTTTAACGAAGTGTTTTTGTTATTTTTTTTAATTATTATTTAAAAACCTTGAGACATAAAACATTATGCACTTCATCTAGATACAAATAGAGTGATACAACTGAAAAATAGAATTTTCAGGGCCATTTCTAAAACATATATGCACAGGCAGTACTAGAGTTATTACATCGTTTCTTCAATCCTCAATCTAGCGTCGATTGTGTCGAATAATATCACGAGCTAATTTATTTGGCAAGCGGTCATTGGGTTGCAAGGCGAGCAGAGGTGATAGACATTGTTTGAAAGCGCCCCAAACCAATGTAGTTTGTGACAGGCATATTTATTTGTTTCATATATAGTTTAAATCAAGTTGAAATTAACAGGATTATTTTACTAAAATGCCACTTAATCGAACCAGTGTATGTACAAGCACAAAATAAAGTGAAAAAGATGATCAACAATAATACAAGAAACAGAAAAATTCTCACAGCTTTACAACATTCCATTTCTCAGAGTAGTACCATCAGACATCATTAGACTCAACGACGGATTCCTCTGAGTCTCGCTATCATTTAAAATAAGGCACTGAGCATTTTCAACACACTGCAAAATAACCTAGAAAAAATACTAATGAAAAAAATAAAAACCTCTGTAAGGCAGAGATGACTGAAGTGCTTTAATACAAGACACTCACTGTATAGCATAAGAGTGCAAGGAGCGGCTGCTAGTGGCGATAATATGACTGCTTACAGTTTTTCTTGCACCTTACAGGAAATCATTGACAGTGGGGAATATTCACCAGAACAATTTTCAATGTGGATGAAACTTGTGTATTTTGGAAGAAAATGGCCCCGAGCACTTTCATTTTGCAAGAAGAGAAGTTTATGCCCGGCTTTAAAGCGGCTAAACATCGCATTACGTTCTTGTGGGGACCTCAAATTAAATCCACTTTTGGTATATAGGTCTGAAAATCCACTAGCTCTCAAAAAATACGTCAAGTGGACTTTTCCCGTCATTTAGAAGGCTAATCCAAAAGCATGGGTGACAGCAACACTTTTTGAAGATTTGTTTACACAGCATTTTATACCTGAACTGAAACAGTACTGTTTGAAAATTAATTTGGTCTAGAAAGCTTTATTTTTTCTGCACAATCCTCCCGGTCATCTTCCACGTATTGCTGATATTGATCCCCAAGTGAGATTGTATTTTTGCCATCAAACACCACCTCTTTGCTGAAACCAATTGATTAACGAGTCATCGTGTCATCTGAGGCGCAGGTGGGTCTGTTGGCAGGCAGTGAAGCTAATGGAGAAAATGGTATGGAATAGAATAGAATTCTGAAAAAGTTACATCCTAAAATGTGTGAAAAAATATTGCTGCATTCTGTAAAGAGGTGAAACCCAGCAATTTGAAGATAGTGTTAAAAAAGTGATGTTCGAGATTTTTTTCTTAATCACTTCAATATCCTTCAACCATAGATCAGACAAATATGGATGAGATTACAACTGATATTGTTAACTCAGCCAACAGCTTGCCCAATATTGAGGTCAATACTGATGATATTAACCATTTGTTAGGCTCCCACGCACAACAATTGACTGATGAGGATCTTGTTGAACTGGAAATGGAGAAAGAAACAACAGCGTCACAGAAGTAATCAGCAGTTATTGCTAGCACTAAATGAGCTCACACTGCACAAAAAAAAAACAATCAGAAGGCTTTGCAAGTTTACAGAATTCGACGAATATTTTTGAGGAAAATTATCCAAATTTAGAAAAAGGTGATAATGTTAATAACAAAATTATTGCTTCCTATCAATGTTACTGAAATATATATGAAAATAAGTGAAACAAACACTAATTGATAGGTTTTTCAAAGTCACATAATTTTGGTAGATCAGAAAGTTTTACTCCAAATCATTTTCTTATTGGGACATCAAGTACTGCAAAACCATTTTGTATTTTTCCAGAAAGTGACTTAAAAAAACTATGGATGCATTCTCAACAATTGGCTGAACACTTTTGGAAAGGATGGATTAAAGAATATCTGCCTACATTGATTTCAAACAGTTAAGTCAAAATAGAAACTTGGAAAAATATGAAACTGTAGTCGAAATGGACAGTTATTTCAAAACAACTGTCCACTGGGAGTAGTTGCAGAAATTTACCCTTCAAAAGATTAGAACTGTTAATGTGACCGGTATCAAAAGTTTGTCCCACAGAAATGTTAGAAGAATACTTAGGGAGGAGAAATGTTGAAAATTAAATATTATCTTACATTTTACCTTGGTCAATCGTTACTTTTTAATAGTTTTGTTATTGATAGTAAGAGCGTTAGTTGATAAACAGAAAAATAAATAATTTAATGTTAGAGCTGACATAATCTTTTATAGTGATAGTCTATAGTAGTTCTATAATGAGATAATAATTGATCACTAACACAAAGCCCAATCACCTAGATTTTAACCATGTCAGTCATAATGGTAAGTAAATTAAAGTGATTTGAACCAACCTATGAATTTACTATCCAGCAAATACTGAAATATAAAACACGTAAAGAAAAGTACAACCATGCATAAAGTCAAGTTTTATTTACTCATTAGTATTACTTTTATTTTTGCACAGAATGCCTAGACGATTCACCAGGAGACATGAATTTACATTCTTAATGGTACAACCAAAAACCTGGTATTGAATGCAGTAACACAGTACATCATCTATTGATCAATTGATTTGAAGGTTTTAAACTCAATGCAATTTCAACAAGATAATGCATGTTCACACACATGTCAAAATCAGTACTTATATAAACAACGTTATGAGTTTCTTCACTTATTCAATTATTCTGTAACACAGTAACAAAATTAAAAACTAGTTAATTTTTGTACATATTTGTATATAATTAAAAAGCAGTATACAAGGTGTAGCACTTAAGACCATACAAGATATTGAAGCACTTCTAAAAGCAAAATTGTGCACAGTTACCATGGCCATCTTCCTAAAATAATTCTGCTCACCAATGGTGTGCTGTATTCCAGTGGCGTATCAAACTTATGTTTTTTTAAATGCAACACTATATTTTATTGCAGATTTGGAAAGCGCTCAAAGAGTATTTAACTTTTTCATGTAACATCTCATACCACTAACTTCAGCGGTTTCGCTGGTAAAACATTTTATTCTCACAGTGCAACCATTTTTGGGATTTAAAAAAAATAAACTGAATTGCACCGGCGCCTCGCTTTAGAATTTAGGGGCAGGCTAAGGACTCTTGTGCCTTCGCATAATTTTTTTTCCGTTAATTTATGGAAAGAAAAATATGTTTGATTAGCCTTCGCAAATTGTCATTTTTTTCGGAAATTTCAAATGGCACCCCGCTAAAAAATTTACAGCGTTGGATAGCCGAAACTACAAATTCTCCATTAGTATGAAAAGAACCACACATTCCGTAACATAATTTCAGAGAAGACATGTTATAACGCCAATTTGTCGGAAAATGTCCTCTTCCAAAACCAAATATTGCCACGATAAAACAAAACCAAACAAAAATATGGTCAACATGGTGTTTATTCTGCAACATCACAAGATTTTTCAGTTAGCACCAGAAGTGTACTCAGAGATACTCAGAGGTCACACATCCAAATCAACAATCGTTTCAAAAAATGTTGGATACATTTACAACTAGTAGTTAAAAAATACTGATAAAGAGGTTGGAAAATCAAACAACCTAAACTAAATGTTCGACATGACAACCTTCCCGTTGCAGGCATAACGGCAACCTTGATTCGAAGGCCCTGGACACTGTGTGAGGACTTCTGGTGATACATGACAGAAAGCCCAGCGAATAATTCTCTCCCGCATATCCTCGGCTGTAGTTCGTACCATCCTGTAGACCACGTTCTTAATGTAGCCCCAGAGAAGTGAGACCTGCTGTTCTTAGCGGCCACCTTACTGCGAGGCATGGCAGGAGGAGACGCCGGGCTTACCACAGGACGCGCTCGTCTGGTTCACGGACGGATCCGGCGGGGAGCGTGAGACGGGGGCAGGTGTTTATTTGGAAGGACAGAGGGTAAGTCACAGTATTTCCCTCGGAGCCCATGCAACGGTCTTTCAGGCCGAAATGTACGCCATCCGGCATTGTGTGCGGGAGAACAAGAGGAGGGGCTACACCAACAAGCGGATCCTCAGCCACAGACAGCCCTTAAGGCTCTAAGTAGACCATGGGTAAATTCCGGGCTGGTAAGTGAATGCCGAAAGGAGACGAGCGACCTGGCTGGGCAGAATGAGGTCACCCTCATTTGGGTGCCGGGTCACTCGGGGGTCAAAGACAATGAAGAAGCTGGCTGTCTCGCGAAGAGAGGGTCAGCAGAACCATTTATGGGACCAGAACCGGTCCTGGGCGTATCGAAAGGCACGGCCAGGAGAATCATCAAGTCCTGGGTTAGGGATCAGCACAAGGCATACTAGGCAGATTGTCCAGGGCTCAAACATGGGAAGTCATTAATTGGACAACCCAGTCCAAAGAAAGCTGTGGAGCTGCTAAATCTTAGCAGAGGACAACTCAGAAACATAACAGGCCTCTGGACGGGACACATGGCCGTCAAGAAACACCTGCATAAAATGGGGCGGTTCGAGGGGGACCTGGCATGCAGACTCTGCGGCGAGGGGGAGGAATCAGCCCAGCACATCTTGTGCGAGTGTAAAGCTCTGGACCGCAAAAGGCAACTGATCTACGGTCAGCCTAGACCGGAGACAGAGTAATATAAAACTTCATCCTACCAATTGCTGTGCAGACTAGTTCAAGACACAGTGATTTTGGAATGGGTGGAGTAGAGACAAAGGGCATGCACAATAAGCCAAAGGCTGCGGTGCTATCGGGGCGTCAAAGACGCGGACGAGCCCTGAGGGAGGAAAAGAAAAAAGATATTCCCGAGCAGCACAGCTATTATGTGCAGGAGCTCCATCGTCTTAGAAAACCATCTGTCATTGAGTGGCTAAAGGGACAAGTCATCACGAAGGAATCTTAAATAATTGTTGCCGTTCAGGTGGTCCTCACTGAAGTAAGAGCCCAGAAAGTGTTCTCCCAGTATGCCACCCCAAACATTGAGTGACCATCTTTGCTGGTGGTTTCCCATTCTCATAGCGTGCGGGTTTTCATCGGCGTAATAATGAAAGTTGTGGCAACTGACTACGCCATTTTGCGGGAAATAACACGTGCATTAGATAGGATTCCTCTTGGTCGACTTTGTTGATAGTCCACATGCAGAAATCCTGCCTGACTAGAAAATCTTCAAGTTGCAATTCCTGGTGCAGTTGAATCTTGAATGGGTGGAACTTGTACTTCTGTAGAGTACGATGTATAGAATGCATTGAAATATCCGTGTTACTGCTAATTTCACAGACACTGATATAAGGATTTTCAATAGCCGCCTCCAGAACTTGCAATTCATTATATTCAGTCAAAACTGGCTTCGTTCTAACTCTCCTTGCTCATTGAAGACTCCCAGTAGTTGTAAATCTATCAAACACTTTTCGAAATGCATGTGGATTTGGATGTGCTCTGGCAGAATATCTCTCCGCGTACACTAGTGACGCCAGCAAACAATTCTCCAAGAATCAACACCACTCCGGAGCATTTTCACAATGTTTATCAGAAAACAATGATTTTGCCGTCAGTTCAATCGTATTGGTACCGTCTATTTTGACAACTACACTTCTTTTGTTGTATTGTGTCAGACTTGGTTTCGGAAAAGGATGTTTTACAGCAAATTGGCGTTAAAACTTGTTTTTTTTTCTGAAATTTTGTTCTGGAATGTGTCGGTTTTTTTTGGTATCAATAGAAAATTTGGAGTTTCGGCGATCCAACGCTGTCCCCCTTTTTTTAGAGGAATGCCATTTGAAATTTACGAAAAAAATTACAATTTGCAAAGACCAATCAAAAATATGTTTCCATAAATTAACTGAAAAAAATATGTGAATGTACAAGAGTCTTAGCCTACTCTTAAATTCGAAACCGAGACGCCGGTGCCATTTAGTTTATTTTTTAAAATTCCCAAAAATTATTGCACTGTAAGTATAAAAAGTTTTAACAGCGAAAGCGCTAAAATTAGGGGTACATGTTACATAAAAAAATAAGTACTCTTCGAGCACTTTCCAAATCTGTAATAAAATATGGAGTGTTCTATTAAAACAAACATAAGTTTGATACGCCACTGGAATACGGCACGTCACTGGCCGTGACCAGAATTATTTTAGGAACATGGCGATGGTAATTGTGCACAATTTTACTGTAAGGATTTTTTCGATATCTTGTTGGTAAGCTAGCTATAGTCCGAGGCGTTTTAGGTGCTACGCCCAGTATATACAATGTAATATTACCTGCACACTAGACTTATGAAAATATGAGATATTATTGCACGCAACTCTCCATTTAAATATTAAATAAATATGATTATCCATCTGCTTAAATATAAGCTATAATATTACTATGTAAAACTAGGCTATTTTTAATCTCAACATTTAAGAGCGTCCATGGAAGATAATAGTCAAAAGAGAAATGAAATATTTACAACTACAACAAATAATTAGGATTCGCTTTTTGTACTTTAATAAATTAAAAGCATTATAAATAGTAAAAACTAAAAGCCCTAAAAGAAAAAGAAAAATAAAAAAATTATGTACAACTTTCCCTTAGAAAAATATATCAAACACAAACTTTGTTCAACAACTACTGATATGCATCACAGATTCTAAATACTTAAATAAGTTATCAATATTTACAAAACAAATGGTCTAGCGGTATAAAAACACTACAGGTTACCTGGAGAAACAAAGGAATTAACTATCAATATATCCTTAAATTACTTAAATCATTAAAAATTATATACGTATTTAAAGCAAAGTCGTTGTTACGTAAGAAGGTCAGTTATTATCAAATAAGCCTTTATATAATTAAAGTTTCGTCAATGACGACAGTTAATTAAAAAGTCAGTATGTAAAAGTGACAATTTTTATATATTCAGAGACTGGTCCAAAAGGAATGATACACAAAGCCACATCAGATTCTTGGGATCAAAATATAACGGGTTAGCCAAAGTTAGTATTTGCTTGTATTCTCTTAACAATTATTTTTTTAGATATCACTCTTTTGTTAGCGTCAAAACTTTTGATTAGAAAATAGTATTCGCTTGTATTTTCTTAACAAAAAACGTTGCTGAATAACGCTAAAATTAACTGATTTTGAAATATTTGCGATTTTTAAAGTAGCTGCAATTAGATGTGTGCGAACCCATGTTTTTCTCGAACCAAACTATGCACCAACCCAAGCAAATATCTTGCTCAGAACCTCTGAAATAGTATGTCCCAGGTTCACACTCAAACTTCGAACTTCTTAAAAATTCAAAATTCTTCCAGGTGCTAGAAAATGTGGAAGATTTCAGCGAGATGTCGAACAGGATGGACAAGTATGTGAGCACAGTCCCTGAGCAGAGAAGCTGGAACTTGGTCAGATATTGATGTATGTTTCGGTTTGATTTGAAGCAGACCTCTTCTCTAACACCTGTCTGACAGCTAAATCAACCTCACCACTGTATCAGAAAGAAGACATAAACGCCGCTAGATGTACCCGAGCAAGAGCCTTGAAAACACTGCAAAGGCATGCACTGCATCCACAGATTAGGTGAAATTGGTTCGTTTTGTCCAAAACGAGATATCTTAGGCAGTTAAAAGAATATTTCTCTCAAACAAGAAGAAGGGACGTTCATTTGTGTAGCAGATAATCCCGAAATTAATTCAAGAAGAATAAGTGCTGCTGATATTGTAAGGAGATCGTCGGTTCTGAAGAGTTTTTATGACTAAGGTCTTTATCCATATCACTTCACACCTGTCTAGAATATATTTCCAGTTGATGTTTCAGCTATACTACAATTTTTCCATTCCCTTAGAAACAAACAGAATGTAGATCCACTGTTTATCAATAAAATACTATTTACAGATGAGCTACCTTTACTCGCGGGGGTGTATTCAAGTTTAAAAACAAACATAGGTGGAAAATAAAGCTCATAGAGCAGTAGAACATCACTGCCAACATGAATTTAAGATTAATGTTTGGTGTAGAATAACCAGAAATTATATCTTAGATCTATATAAATTACCACCAAATCTAAATGGAAATTCCTACCTAAATTTTCTATAAAATGGTTTCAGTGATTTCATTGATGCTTTTCCCTTAATTTAAGGTGGAATATGTATTTTATGCAAGACTGTGCAGAGGCACACTTCCCGGTTCAAGAGCAAAATTACAAAGGTATGCTCAAAGATGGCAGCCCAATCCTTTGGCCAGCTTGTAACCCGGATTTTAACCCACTATACCCTTTTCTTTAGGACTACCATAAATCAGTGTCTACAGTGACAATTAAAATCCATGAAGAATTATGACAAAAAATTGTATAAACTGTCGATTTATTTATAAATGAAGGAATGCTGTTTAAAGTTATACAATCTTTTTTCTGGCATATATCAGTGTATTGAGGTTAATGGATTTTTGATGAACATTTGTCTTTCAAGTAATTAATGTGTTTCTTTTCTTAATAAAAATAATAGTTGATAGTCATAAGTTATAATATTTCTCTATTATTAGTTATATATCTTACACCAAAATGATTTTTTAAATTCATCTGGTCTTTCCTTTACAATTGACAATTAAAAATTCAAATGAGTATTGCAAATGTCATTTAGGGTTTGACGAGTTATCACTCACCAATTGTGAAAATGTTTTTGCGTTCATATTCAATCTGTGATTAATGTCAGTGCTAAACACTTTACCACATTATTGCAGCTACTTTTAAAATCCCAAATATTTCAAAAACTGTTAATTTTAGCATCATTGTTCAAAAAATACAAGATAATACTATTATCAAATCAAAAGTTTCCTAGCGACACTAACAAAAACATTTTCAAGACTTGAAAGGTACCGCAAGCAGCGCCCCCTATCTGATAACAACCAAATTAGAAGTGACTTTTTTTGACCATGAAAAACATATCTGTACCAAATCTTAAGATAACACCTCAAATATTTTTTTAGATAGGAAAATAGAAATTCAACTACTGACTTTTAACATCCTGTATCTGTTTTAATTTTGACTTTTGGAATTAGGTAGGGTAAGTTTTACTAAATTGTAATATTTTGAAGCCAAGAATCTATTGTTGTTCTGTGTGCCATTACTTTTAGAGCACCTGTATATGGATCACCACATTTGATTTAGATGTTTCCTGGAATACAATAGATGACGTTTTTGGGTAAAAGTTGAGGGAAATTTTCATATATATGCTCTAAAACCGTAAACTAAGTTAAAAAGTCATTGATTGGGAGAAGTTATAATGCTGGGGCAATCAAATTTTGTAAATATTAACTACTAGTTAGAAAGATATTTAAAGCATTCTTTCAATGTTCAACGGTTTTCATGAAAAGGCCAAATTAACAAATATTCCATTATTCAAAATGCACATTTAGGATGTTTCATTTAAAAAGGTCTTCTAGATCTTTATTGTAAACTCAAATAGTTTTCTATTGAAATATTAAATACTTTACCAAATATGATACTAGAAATCAAGACATCATATCCATTGTGTACTTCAGTGGCGGTGCAAAACTAGTCAATTCAAGTGTCCTTATAAAAAATTATTAATAAAATATTTATCAAGACTTACTTTACTTTACCTAATAATAAATTAAATTAAGGAGTTTGAAAATAAATTATACCTAGTCTTCATGTCAAAGGATAAATATACTAGATGCTTCCAAACATATGAGAAAAATTTTAGAGGAGTTCCTATCAGCTTTAAGACCTCTTCTCTTATATCCTCGCCCCGTGAAATCAGATGTTAGTGCTCCTAAAGAAAGGGCTGGAAATTTAATTTAATTTGGGATGTTGGCATAGTTTCTACTAATAAAAGAACTATTTTAACAGTATCTTGACTTTTTTTGTTGCTATAAAACTTTAAAGTAACAGTTTATCAAAAAAGTCTAGACGCAGCAAGTGCGTTATGGCAGTGAATTTTCATAGAAATGATCTGGCACAAAATATTTTATTATAACTTTTTTTTCTTGTAACATAGAAATCTAAATTTTGGTGTATAGTTTACTTTTTATATCGTAAACCTACCTACCAAATTTGGTTATCATAGCTTTTGATGAAAACTCAAAATTTTCCCGGAAAACCTCGTCCGATTTTCCTGACTAACGGACTTATCCAAGCCATCTACAAAAGGAAGGTACATGCCAAATTTTATCAAAATCGGCCCATAATTTTTTGAGTTATCGGTGTGATATATATATATATATATATATATATATATATATATATATATATATATATATATATATATATATATATATATATATATATATATATATATATATAGGGTGGCGCATTGAAAACAAAACAGACTGATTTGCGTCCAGAAATATATTTTTTTAAAGAAACGCTGAAACACGTCAATTTTAATATTGAGGGGGACATGTTTTGACATAAAACACAACTTTGTCACATCAACCCCTTAAGGGTGGTGATAACAACCCTTATATTTTAAATAGGGAACATGGGTCGAGTGTTACATCATTGGAAAGCTCTTTCTTTTCTGAATTGAGCACACCAATTTTTTTGGAAGTTTTATCAACTCGTTTAAAAATTATTCACAGTTGAATATGCAAAAACGCATTTCACTCATTCCGATAAGAAATGTGCTGATAGTCAATGTTTTGTTTGTTTGTAAACAAAAAAATGATTTATCAGAATGAGAGAAATGCAGTTTATTATTTCAGTTTATCAGTCAGGTTGATACTTGATAGTACTACCAAAAATTAATTTCACAATGGTGTATTCTGTAGAAGAATCAGTTGAAATAATTACTCTTTTTTTCAAAAACGATGACTGTGCCAACCGTACCACAAATTTGTTTATTGAACGACATCCGAACAGACATGTTGACAGAAAATACATTTTGGAGTTAGTTGCAAAGTTTCGACAAAGTGGTTCAGTAGCCAACAAAGAAAAGGGATCTTGAATGTGAATTTCCGGTTAGAAATGAGACTACTGATATTGAAGTTTTAGGACAAATTGCTGCAGACCCAACTTTGAGCATGAGAAAACTGGCCACTGTTTCAAACATCAAAAGAAGAACTATTCAGCGAATATTAAAGCATCATAAATTTCACCCGTATAAAATTCATCTTGTGCAACAACTGAATGAAGATGATTTTGATCGGCGGCTGGAGTTTTGTGAAGTTATGACTGCAAGAATAGCTGATAACGGAAACTTTCTGTTCAATATCTGTTTTTCAGACGAGTGTACGTTTTTATTAAACTCTAAAGTCAATCGTCATAATTGTCGTTATTGGGCAGATAATAGCCCAAAAAATTTTCACGAAGTCCACACTCAAACTCCACAGAAATTAAATGTCTGGACTGGCATTTTTGGACTGTTTAATCAGACCAATTTTTCTTGATGGCAATTTGAGTGGCGAAACGTATTTGGAGTTACTAGAAGATATCGTTTACCCTCTACTAATTGACATTTTTGAAAATGATGATCGCTATCAAGAAAATCAATTAGTATTTCAACAAGATGGAGCTCCTCCGCATTTTTCACGTGTTAGGGAGTTTTTGAACAGAGAGTTTCTAGGACAATGGATTGGGCGTAGAAGTGCTATTGAGTGGCCCCCTAAATCACCGGACTTAACTCCTTTAGACTTCTTTCTATGGGGCCATTTAAAGAGTAGAATTTTCGCAACAGAACCGGTGTCTCTGGAAGAATTACGACGACGCATTGTTAAAGAATGCTGTTTAATAACTCCACAAATGCTCAAAAACGTCAGAGCTCGTTTTGAACAAAATTTGTACTTTTGTATGGAAGCTGGTGGTCAACAATTTGAACACTTACTTAACTGAATAAACATGTTTGAACGTTTAGTTTTGTTTTTTAGTTGTTTTTTTAACGAAAAATTGACTAAATAGTGCATTTCTTATAACAATGAATGAAATACGTTCCTGCAACTCCAACTGTGAATAATAATAATAAGAACGAGTTGATAAAACTTCCAAATAAATTAGTGTGCTGAATTTAGAAAAGAAAGAGCTTTCAAATGATGTAACACTCGACCCATGTTCCCCCCCCCTCTTTTTTTTTATACATAAAACATGTTTATTTGTCATCTAAGTGGAGCAACCAACTGCCTGATTAGTTAAACAACACTCTGGTTTTAGATTCATCTTTGAACAAGCTATAAATTATTTACAATGCAGTTTCAAATGTAAAACTTTAACGGCCTATTTCATCAAATGTTCTGGTAAGGCTTGTAGCTCAATCCTTGTAGCTTTTAACGCTACACCTTCTGGCAGATTCCTTTCTACATATTCCAATACAGTGTCGGTTGTGGAACCAGTTAAATGTTTATACTGAACAAAAGCAAAATATGTTCTCACTTCCTATTGTACTCTGTGCTTCTTATAAATATGAACAGACTTTAAAACAGTGTAACGCTCATGTTTAGGTCTCCTTAAATTCCACCATTTACTTTCGATGTGTAAAGGATTGGCCACGGATGTTGCAAATGTTGCAAAGCTTTTAACAACGGCTGGATCATTTCCATGTAATTCGAATTCAACTAACTTATATAATTTATCAGGCTCTCCTTCTTCCTGAGGACAAGACACTGCCGATAGATGTCTGTAGAATGGTAGCTTATTAGCAATAGGATTGCGCACCAAATTTCTAATGAAATTCATTTTCGTTTTGCTAAAGTGTACTTTTGCTATTTCATTTTTTAAATGATAGAACAACATCCTCCCCATTAAATGGGTTAATATGTAGTCATAAGATAAAATACTTCTGAAATGCATTTTCCATGATAAAAGAATTCACCCGGCACATCAAGCAATGGAAACATATTTTACATACTATAGATGAGCTATTTACTAGTAAAAACTATGCCTACCTTATTGAAAATTTGAGCAGTAAAAACCTAGTTTTTCACTTTATCTTTTCTTAAACCATGCAAATTCACAGAACGATGAGTAAAATAAAAAGATTTTAAGTTGTAGCATGTAGCCATGGGTGGATATGTCTACATGCATATTTGGAAACATCCTGTATAAGAGCTAAATTTTAGCTTTCACCCTCTATAAGAGCTAAATTTCAGCTTTCTTAGTCTATCTGTTTAGGTAAACTGACTTAATGCAATCATTTAAAAAATTGTTCAACATTAATTTGTTGAAAACAGTTCCTGACCGAAAGCAAATTTTTAGTTTCTTTTACTTAAATACTAAACTTAATGAAATAAAAAAATGTATATTACTAATTATGTCATCTGCACTTTTTAATTAAAAACTATTATAATTGTGTAAGATTTTAGTGCTATCAAGAAATAGGCTACCGAGTAATGCCCGAATATAAGTCGTAAAACTTTCATAGCGACACAAACTAAAAATCCACAAAAACTAATATGCTAAGGTTGCTCAGACTAGAATATAGAAAAATTACAAATTTAGTTAAGTTATTAGGTACACAAAAAAACAGTGTTTCCAGTAAAAGTGTGCAATTGAATTTACAAAAAAATTGGTCATAAATTAAAGAGCCAATCGTAGAAATAAAAATCATTCTGGTGTTTCTTGTCATTGCACGTTACTGAAAATAGCATTTTTTAAAGTGTACACAACAAAACTTGCAATTATTAATAGCTGTACCAGAAAAAAAGTACAGAAAAAACAGTCAACCTCAAATCTACCTTATATATCACTAATCTCTTGGTTATTATATTCTAATATAGTTTAAGGGTGTTTTTAGATTGTCAGATATGTACATTATTATTATTACTAGCGATAAATAAGATAGACTTATTTATAAAGCTACCAGAGAAGAGTTTCTTAATTATTTTCCTATTATTTATCCAGGTTAAAAAGGTAAATAAAGCTTATTATACCCCTTGACCAGACAAAAGTGGTCTTTATAATTTTGTATGTTTCACAGTATCCGTCCAGTAATTCTGTATCGTCATAGCTTCTAGACTGTTGAGGAAAGAGTCGTTATCTAAACTATACATTTCTTCAGAATTGTCCTAAAAAAAGTTAAAAATTATACATCAATATATATAATAAAATAAACTAGCCTGTTTGTTGAGAACACATAGGACTACATTTTTTTTTACTTTGTAAAACAAGTGAGCACTTTTATAATAAAACTAATACATTAACATGAAAATTCTTTTTCTTTGAAAAATCATTTGGATAAACTAAAAAAATTTAAGTTTTCAATTTTAAAGAAATTTCCTTACAAGTAAAAGAGAAGGTAACCATATTATGTAAACATATACACATACTGCCGTGTTAACTGTAAACGGCCTGTTAACCATAAACAATTTTTCCCCTGCCATTGTCAAATTTTATTTGTGAAAAGTGTAACTTTTTTCTCTAAATTTTACTTAAAGTCGTTGTAGGAAACAGTCAGGGCTTTATCAGGAGAAGATATCTCTTTAAAGTTAACAGTAAGACTTTGCTGTTAAAATATGTATTCAACCCAACCAATGCTCTTTAATAGTTGGCTGGTGTGGTATACTTGCAATATGGTAGGTGGTAGTGGAATTTTCCTTTATGTGACAGTAAAGGATTTTTTTCACGCCCGAGGAGGTACCACCCCTTACATCAAGGGACTGGTAAAGTCCCAACGGACGTTTCCGGTTCTGGTGTATGAGTCGGTTTCCCTTATAAGCAAAAATGATTATGGCTCCTTCTTGTACAAAATATTCCGGATGCAAAATACCCCTCCATTCGGATCTCCGGGAGAGGGGTGTACAGGGGGCGCCAGCATCAAGATTTAACATATCCGTCTCGAATATATGTGGCCTAAATTCTAACCTGAACTACGTCCACCATTTCCTCCAGGCTAATAGGCCCCAACTCCTCTTCCTCACCGAAACACAAATCAGTGCCAAAACAGTCACTAATCACCCTAATTTCCCAGGGTATGAGCTCCTTACTTCTTTTAGATTGCATGGCGGCGTGTGTGCGTACGTCCGTAGCAATCTATCCTGCACCAGACTCCCCAATTCAGAAGCTGGAAGAAAAGACATACTATGGATAAAACTCTCTCTCAGGGCTGCAACTAAATTCATCTGTTGCATTTACCGGTCACCTTCTGACAACAACTTTGTCCAGCTCTTTGACTACCTTTCTGAAAAAACCGACCATCTGATTCCTGAATATCCTTCCTCCGAGGTCACTATTCTTGGTGACTTCAATGTCCATAATAAGGAATGGCTAGGACCTTCAAAAACTGATCCACAGGGAAGAGCAGCGGAGGCCTTTGCAGTCAGCAATTCTTTAGACAATATGGTTCAGCAACCTACTTACTTTCCTCGCATCCCAACACATAGCTCAAATCCCTTGGATCTCCTTCTCACTACAAATCCCGACTGCTATAAGATATCAGTCACCGCCCCTCTGGGTCGCTCAGACCATGGCATGGTCACTGCTTCCTGCGCAATGCAACCCGAGGTCACACAGTCATCACACCCACGTATAGTTTGGCACTACAACTCCACGAACTGGGACGAAATGCGGGATTACTTTTCCTTATTTCCATGGACGTCTGTCTGCTTCTAGCATCCTGACCCCTCTGATATCTCACAAAACGTCACCGAAATTATCCAAGCTGGCATGGAATTATTTATTACACGTACACAGAAAACCTCTGCAGCCACTCAAAAGCCCTGGTTCTCTAAATCCTGTGACAACGCCAGACTTGAAAAGGTCAAAGCTCACAAAAAGCCTCTACACAATCCCAGTCAAGAAAACCGTCAAGCATTTAATGACGCAAGAAACCGCTATGTCCGCATTTTTTCTGAGGCAAAAAACTCGTTTAATATCCACATCAAAAACAAAGTCCTCTTAAGCTCCAGCGGCAGCAAACCCTTCTGGACTCTTGCTAAATCTATTGGGAATAATTTCTGCAAGAGCATGTTCCCACCTCTTGTCTCAGGGGATGAAATTGTTTCTACCGCCCTGGGCAAGGCTGAACTTTTTGCTTCGTTGTTCGCCGGCAATTCTACTCTCAACCCACCTCCAAATGTTCAACCACCAACAGTCACCAATGTTGCGCATAAAATGACGGATATCATTTTCAAAACTAAAAAGGTACGAAAGATGCTCTCTTCTCTTAATACCAGAAAACCCTCTGGCCTTGACCAGATCCCAGCAATTGTTCTCAAAAAATGCGCACCAGAACTTGCTCCTGTCCTGACTCGTCTGTTTCAGAAATCTTACAATAGAGGCATATTCCCTAGTAACTGGAAAACTGCTCCCAAGAAAGGATCCAAAGTGCTTCCTAGCAAGTACAGGCCTATTTCTCTCCTTTCAGTCGTCTCTAAAGTGATGGAAAAATATATAAACACCGAATTACTAAAATTTCTTGAAAAACACAGTCTAATCCACGACAGGCAGTATGGAATCCGTCAGCGCAGATCAACTGCCGACCTCCTTTCCTTTGTCACCCATTCTTGGAACAAGTCCATGGAACCACATGGTGAATCCCAGATTATCGCTCTAGACATATCCCAAGCATTCTACCAGGTCTGGCACGCAGCGCTGTTTAATAAACTACCGGCCTACGGCCTACCACTAAAACTCTGTACATGGACAGCAAATTTCCTCTCCAACCGGAGCATTTCTGTTATCGTGGATGGCCATTGCTCTAAACTGTATCCAATTAATGCAGGAATTCCTCAAGGTTCAGCTTTAGCCTCTACTTTGTTTCTTCTCCACATCAATGACCTCCTCTCTAGCATATCCAACCCAGTCCACAGTTACGCGGATGACAGCACCCTCCACTCAAATATACAATATTCTAAGCCTGTCTCTTTATCCAAATTAGATGAGGATCGCAGACTCATGGAGGGTTCTATCTCCGTGGATCTCCAAAAAATATTAGACTGGGGAAGTAAAAATCTTGTACAATTCAACCCCACCAAATCACATTCTTGCTTTATTTCTCATAAGAGATACACCAGCCCTAGACCCATCACAATAAACAACCCAGTTATTCAAAGTAATGAGTCCTTTACACTTGTTGGCATTTCTGTGGATCGAAATCTCAATTGGCCCAACATATCACATCAATTGCAGAAGCGGCTGCTAAGAAATTAGGTTTCCTCTTCCGGGCTCACAAATACTTTTCACCAGCTAATCTCTATACTTTATATACTTTACAGGTAAGACCAAACCTCGAATACTGCTCCCACATCTGGGGTGCTGCTGTAGCTTCTACACTCGCTATCCTGGACTCCATTCAGAAGAGAGCTATGGGTCTCATCGGTGACCCTACCCTCACCCAAAGGCTGCCATCCCTTGCCTACAAACGTGCCGTTGGTGACCTCTCTCTCTTTTATAGATATCTGCACGGGCACTGCTCAGAGGAGCTTTCTTCCATAGTTCCTCCACCTGCTGCCCCAAACAGATCTACCAGGGGAACAGAGTGAATACACCCTTTTACTCTCCAGGTCACCAGACATAGAACATCTTGTTACGCCCGCTCTTTTGTCCCGAGGACTTGTGGAATGCAGGCACATGTTTTTCCTTCTCCCCCAAACCTTCAAACCTTCAAGTCCAGAATTAACAAGTTGCCCTTTCCTCCTTGTCGACACCCACGGTACGATAGTATTTAGGCTGTAAGGTGTGTTGTTGAAATAAAATTTAAAAAATTATCTAGATACATTATTTTTATGTCATTGTGTGATATTTTATTTTAAAATTAACACTTCTCACTTACACCACTGTCTGAATGTTATCTCACTCATCCAATATAGTCAAAAATTCGACTGTCTTCAGCCATTTCTTTGCTAAAAAACATTTTTCTCAATTTCCTATCTTAAAATTGCACTTTTTATAATCAAATTCTCTTTTTCTCACAAACAAAATAACATTTTATACAATTTGATTTAAAGACTTTCAAACAGAAATGACATTTTAGTAACTTTTTAAGAGTAGTTCAACTGGATCGTTCAACCACTGGCTTATTTTTACTTCTGATTTTCAGGCTTAGGTTCAATGGTGAGTGGACTATTTCAGACCCTTGTATTGTGGCTAATGCCTAATGGTTTAAATTTTACCCATCACATCCAGCTTCTTGCAGCAGTTGATATTTTTGTGGGTAAAAGTTAGTTTAACAGCGTCTTCTCGAGGATTTTTCGTCCGCTGTTGTGGTTTTCTACCATCTAAGTGAAGTCGCTTACCCATTTCGAAGCTCAATAGAGATATCAGCCTCTCCCTAAGTTCATCTGGACCCGACATCTGCCAGTTCTTGACTTAAGACAGTATCATATGCTCCCAAGCAACATCCAAGAAAAATCGTTTACCCATTTTCAAACTTACAGTAGAGGTCTCAAACTCCAGGGGTTATCACTCCCTAGGGATCTTAGCCTCCCTTCGGGATCATTTTCTACTGTGTTTGGCCATATCATAGCCCAAAAACATTTGTCTCAATTTCCTTGCTTAAAATTACACTTTTCGTAATCAAGTTCTTCTTTTCTCATTTTATCACAAACAAAATAACATTTTATACAACTTTATTCAAAGACTTTCAAGTATAAATGACTTTTTAGTACCTTGTTCGCTTTAAAAGTAGTTAACTGAATCGGTCAACCAGTGGCTTGTTTTTACTTTGATTTTCATAATTTATAAATCGAATGACAGAGGCCACATACTAAAATATTCCATGATACACAGTGACAACGTAACATATTTTTCTACTCTCTCTTTTTACCTGCGGAACAGCAGTGCTCTCAAAATCATCAAAACATATTGCCACACTGAGTATAAGGCTAATATTATTATATTATTTGACATCATGCAAAAACAACAAGACATGAAAGAAAAATCATGCACGTAAAGCAAAACGAGGAATAAGACAAACAATAGAGGTTATTTGAAATAAAAAAAAGTGCAAAGGAAAAGAAAATAATTAAAATCTTACTCTTACTGATGCATCATCAATGTATCCACTTGAATCCGGATTGCTGCACCTATCGTTAAGTACTTGTGGTCTGTTAAAACCTCGATTCCTATACAGTATATAACTACCACCAAATATCAATCCAATAAAAAGCACACAACCCAAAGTTATACCAGTAATTGAAGCTACAGTTAAGTTTCCTGTCACTTCATCTTCTAATTCAACTCTTTCTGAACTTGAGATAAGGCTTTGATTATAGACATCCTCTCCGAAATAGGTCAGGTTCTCTGTATGATTCATAGTTGTAAAATTAGAGTTTAACAACATTTGATTATCAGTGGTGTTTCCACTAATATCAGAGACAGTTTGATTTATCACAGACATATCTTTTTTAGGATACGCTTTTGTGCTATCACTCTTCATGCTATTATTTGAAAATATTAAGTCTAACTTTTTAATGGAAGGCTTGGAAAACCTACTAGTTGAGATGTTTGATGATGAAAATGAGGTATTGGAGGGACCAAAATTACTGGGCGGAATAAGGCTGATTACTCCAATGGATTTTGATTTGCGTTCTGAAGAATTGGTTTTTCTAGGTACCTCTTCAGCTGATAGGGGGATGAGTGTTGATGTCAAATCACCATGGATAACTAAAACAAAAGATAAGACGATAAAGGCACCTTGATTGCTACACTATTTTGCAAACAAATCAATTATCTATGTTATTTTTGCTTGCCAATATAAATCCTACGTTATAGTTTTTTTTTGTGAAAATCTATCCGATAACATAATCGGTAATCCACCTTAAAAGTAACTTCGGTAAATTTGCAGTTTAACTCACGAACGATTTTTAAATTTTTCTCTTCAGAAACGTACCTAGAACCCCCCCTGGACGCACAACCCACAAGAAAAAATTCTTGTTCTCACCCCCCAAGGAAGTGACGGGACCAGGAGTGAAGAGGGGTGCTGGGCGGGGTAGGAAGTAAGGAGGAAATATGAGCAGAAAATGCGAAGAAAGCGGCTTGAAAGCTGTCTTTTTCACATCCTGACGCTATTTCCCCCCTAAACCCTGCCTACCCTGCACACCACCCCTATTCACGCCAGGTCCCGTAACCTCCTTAGGGGGTATGAACAAGAAATTTTTCTCGTGGTTTATGCAACGGGGGTGGTTGTACGCACGCGTGGGGAGAAGGAAACCCCTACAGCGAAGCACCCGGAAACACACCCCAAACCCCCCCTCCTCCGAGAAAAGGGCGACCCTTAAGTAGGCGGGTTCCGTCATTTCATGCATCGCGAGAGCGGCATTGCCGGATAGTGCTTATTGCTGTAGGGGCCTGCCTGACCTGACCTTCCTGACCTACAGGGCAGGTCAGGCCAGGTCGGTGATGCTTAAGCAGACGGATCCGGTCCATGCATCACGAGAGCGTCATTTCATGCTGCATTGGGTCCTCCCTGGCCTGACGTTTCTGACCAACAGGGCTGCCTGACCTGACCTTCCTGACCTGCCCTGTAGGTCAGGTCAGGTCAAAGTCAGGTCAGGGAGTCCTGTTGGTCAGAAACGTCAGGCCAGGGAGGACCCTAGAGCCATAAGCACAGTCCGGCAATGCTGCATGAAATGACGGGGCCCGTCTACTTAAGGATCGCCCGAAATTTACACAAAAGAACAACAAATTTACACAAACTTACCTTAACAACTTAGGAAAATGATGTAGGTCCGGCCCTTGTGTAGGCAACCTGACCTGACCTTGTAATTTGACGGCCTCGACATGGCAATTTCCTCGCCACAAAAACAACATAGGAAACAAATAACGCGTCACCGACCAAGAAAAGGGGCCACACATGCAGCTTATAAGCCACTATAATATCACTGGTCATCAACAGAACAAGGTAAACAGCACAAAATTTCAGCAAAAATGTTCGTAATACAGGAATGTATGAGAAAACGTCCAAAGCATACTGGTACTAGCGCCGTACTGAAAGCGATGTGTCAGCTGTCAGTTATAATGACAATTTCCCATAATCTGATTCCAGAATATTCTAGGGATTCCCAAACACAATGGACACCTTATGCCAAATGTAATGTTTAGGAGGGAGTGAGACGGCACGTGACAGGACCGTACTAGGAAATTGTTAAAAAACTGTGTAATGTGTAAACAACTTTAAATGCGAATAACTCGGGAAATAAGGGAGAACAAAAGGTAACATTTGCGTTAGCGTGTATTTAAGACACCAAACTTTATCTACCAGCAGTCAATATTTTTCAAATCGTCCGTGAGTTAAACTGCAAATTCACCGTAACTTCAATTTCCCACTTCCCTAACCCAGAATTCAAATTTTCCACAACTAAAAAAAAGTGTTTTGGGCTTTAATTCAAATAACTTACACAAGATCAAAGAAATAAATTACTAATTGTTGAAAAACACACATCAACAAAATTTGTGGTAGTAAAGCTTTCAGATGCAGATCAATTAGATCTGAAAGAAGCATAACTGGAAACTAAACAATGTAAATAAAAATATGTAATTACAGTCAGCCTTTCTAATTATTTTATAAACTTTTAACAAAGGTCATTTGAATAGTAACTTTTGTCTATTTGATTACAATATGTTAAAATTTTCTGCAAACATTTGTAATAGTCACACGAGTTGAGGTGATTTTTATTTCGAAATGACATTATACACTTATGTCTAAAAGTATAACTCAGTATACATAACAAGGACTTTGTATAGCCTTGCATTAAATTTGTATTAAGCACTTGATGTAGGTACTTTTATCAAACTACTCAAATCACTGTAATTTGGTAAATTTATATAAATATTTGATTTTTAGAAAATTGGCCTGCTTACTGAAAAATTAACTCATTGAAAAATTAAATCACTGAAACTTATAGGTATCAGGGCTCCTGTAGTGATTTTTATCTCACATATAGAATCACAATAATCCTTTAATTACTGGTAGAATGACTGTATGTGATTTTTTAACAGTGATGAGGTATCTTTTCTCAGTGCAGGTTATTTAAATTACATTTATAAATAATAAACATCCTACTGGACTTCACATTGAAACATTGCAAACAACTAAAATAAAAATATCATATATACACAAACAGCAAAACTAAATAAGATTAGTATACCTACAGAATGCATTTTTTTTTACTTTGACACATTATTTATAAAAAATATATCAAATAAATGACACAACACAGTACCAAGCCATTGAAGGAGAACATTTCTTAAGCTACCTTACCTATTTACTTGGTTTACATAATGTAAACCAAAACCGTAAACTGTTTCCTTGAAACTAATTTCAAAACACAATTACATCTGTGAGGTAAGTCAATTTACAATGATCAATTAAAATAATCAGGCAGCATGAACTATCTAAATAAAGGTATGACCTAATATTATATTGGTCCCATTGAATCCTATTAAACTCTAATTAAATAAAGGAATTAATGACTTACAATATAGCCAGGATGTAATCCAAAACCAGTGCATCCAAAAATATAGTGTCATGACTTCATTTGAGCAGAAAACGCTGGAATAATAATCACAATTAATTACATGATTCATAAACAATAGATTGCTAAATAAGATGGTGATAAATTACATTTTAAAATATTTTTATTTACCATTTCACCTGTTCTGATACAAATATCTAGATTATCATCCTGACACACTTCATAAATGTTTTCTGTACATGGGTAAATATTTTATATTTACTGATTTACAAAACAGTCCTTTGTAAACATATCTGGCTTTTATTATTCAACACACCTGTCAAACAACACTACGACAAACGACAAGGAGACTTAGGATTAGGAGACTGATAACGATATGTCAATACTCATTCTTCCATTCAATTCCTAATGATCAACATAACAATAAGAAATCCACTAATGTTTGTCATTAGTTAAAGCTTCCATCTGACCAAAAAGAATCGAGCAGTGTTGCCAGTGCAGAAATTTGTAATTACCCATTCGGAGTTTCAAAATTACCCGGCATTACCCGAAATTATGGGTGTTGGCAGCGCTTATACTAAACAGCGCAAATAATTTAAATTCTAGTACTTTGGGCAATAAAACTTTCATACTAATATTATACCAACTAAATCATAAGGTTATGTCAAAAATATTTATATAAAAACTCAACCAAATACTCTATTAAATACTTTTATAGCTATATAGGTATAATGTAATTATGCAATAGAAAAAAACAGTATACTCTCAAGTAATAACTAAAAAATTTATACAATATTTAAACTCAATAGATATCAAGAAGTAGAAACTAGAATTTTAAAATTTAAACTATGTTTGATAAAAATAATTAGGTAGCTATGAATAACTAGGAAAGATATTTCAGTACCTACTTAGGTTCGAAAGAAGAAGAAATGTTGTGTGCAAATCAATATTGTGTAGGCAGATTCCTTTCACTGTGTAGATTTTTTCTCGAGTAAATTTTAAATTGAGTAAAAAGTACAAAATAATAGCAATTTACCAGAAGTAGCCTAACATGATTGCCTAAACTGGAGGTCTTTTTTACTTTTTGATGTTTAGGACTTCTAATACTTTAAACCATTAGAATGACACATGTCAGAAGATTTTGAGCTAATGAATATGGAATGGACATTTGGACATTTGTTTGTACGCCACTGCGCGATTAGAGTCCGTTGACGTGTGTCATAAAGTGATGTTGATATAGTTGATGATGGCAAACTCGTATACACATAAAATAATATAACCTGTAGTAGACAGAATGTTATAAACCAAGGTACATCTGGTAAGTTATGTTTTTGTTATTTTAATTATGTGGAGTAGCTTTTCAGATAATGATTTATTATTGTTTACTTAACACCAATAAAAAAAATTGCCTAAAGTCATTCATATGAACTTTTCTGTTCTTCAAGGCTGCTACATTAACGTGTTTTTGATTACATTCAATTTTTTAAGTATCCTCATTATTTACAACTACCGTGTCAGATTCCCCCGTAATTGTAAGATGATTTTCAATTGAAATGAAGTCGTATGATCTCGGTGGTTGTATTGTCAACCAAGTCTAAATTATCTTTTTTTGTTTCTATTTACATTTCATGTATAATTTTATATTCTGTCACTGAAACCCCTTATTGTAATCCCAGACCAGCCTATGTATATTATTAAATTGTTTGTGAGGAGTCCCTATTTGTGGAATCACTTTAACTGCCTTCATAAATATAAATCTAGGTCTACAAGTTATCTCAATTTATTATTTTTGATAGTGTGTTAGACCAATAAATTCAAGTGGACTCCCTTTGAATGATTGGAAATTCTACAATAGATGATTAATAGGCATATTGGCAATGCAATTAATTTTGATTTATGGCAAATGTAAGGCACTACATTACAATTAGAGAGCAATCAGTTTGTTCAGACCATGTCATTATTTCAGATGAAATCTTATTACTGAATTTAAGTAGGTATCTAGTTCTCATAAGTTAATGGTTACTTAATAGACAATGAATATAGTATAACATAGAACTGATCGAAATGTATTGTGATATATGTGATTTTTTTTGCTTTAGCCAAAACATCTTCAGTGGATTATGTATGCTAAAAATCTTAATTTTTTAGAAATTTTTACATAAAACCTCGGTGGTTCAGTGATAAGAACATGTGCCTCTGAACCGAAGGGTACTGGGTTCGATCCCAGGGTTCTCCTTTTACTTTTTGAGTACAAACTGTAACATTAACATCAACCGAGGTTGTGGCATTGGATTTGAGCAACCTAAATGTCTCCACGTTCCGCCCTTCGGACGCGACGTAAAGCCCTCGGTCCCGTGTCCATACGATGTTGTGCACGTTGAAGATCCCTACCCTCCTTACAGAAAGGCTGGGGTTCGGCAAAATTTCCACGATAGTGACGTGAAACTGCTCCCTGGCGTCGGTGATTCGCCATAGTTGCGGAAATAGGCCGACGTTAAAGAAATAAAAGACACAGAAAATTTTAACAGGAAAGTAGATTGTGGGTAAATAATGTGCTTTATAAAAAAGTTTAGTATCAATAAATAAAAATTAAACATTTTGTATTACTTATACAAAACTTGATCACTGGCATGTGCGAGTATGACGTCCGGTACGTCATGTTGTTAGATTGACATATGTTAAAAAATAATTTTTTAAAGCGTGTTGTCAAAGAAGGGGGCTACATCAAAAACTAGTAAATTATAATATTTAATGAAATATTTATATTTATTGCTATTGCATTGTAGTATATAATTTTAACATAAATGAAATTGTTCTTGTGTTTTATGAGTGTTTTATAATGTTTTGCCTTGTTACATTGATTTGTTTTAATACAGGTAAATGTGTAAAACACCAACAATTTGATGATGATAAATTACATCTTAATGTATAAAGTTTGTAGATGCTGTTATATTTTCTTAATTACTGCTTAATCAGTGGTTAAGATATACTCTATTTAGAAATGGCAGAGGAGCCATATATATATATATATATATATATATATATATATATATATATATATATATATATATATATATATATATATATATATATATATATATATATATATATATATATATATATATATATATACAGCTCCGCCAAAAATCTTGCGCCAAATGATATATGTATTGTCTAAACGGTCTAAATGATTTAAGGACCGAAAACTCGGGGTTGCGCATGTTTTGACGATATTTTTGATTTTTTATGGAAATTTTGTTATCTGATATTCTCTTTGTGATAGATCGCCATGTTTACAAAAAAATATCCCTTAGCGATAATTGCGTGTGGGTGGGTGCGTGCGTATATGAAGGTGGATCAAATATAAAGTTTTATATGAACCGTTAGATAACAGGAGACCGGTGTGATTTTAGCGGCCAAATGTCCAGCAGCCGATTAACGAAGACAACCGAACGTTTTACAGGACCGTAACAGGGACGACGCGCAAGATACATTATAAGTTTTTTTACACAATATCAGAAACTCATGTGGAAACAAATTAAAATCTAGCAGGGTTATCAATACTTCTATATAATGCTGGCAACAAATGTACTCACGATCATTCACACCCGCATGAGAAATGGCGTATTGCTAGATATTTCACTTTTTATTACAAAACCTGTACATACTAACAGATTAAAACTTGGCAAGGCTATTGACAATGTTAAAAGCTATCATAAAAATACAGCGCCTAGCACTCGCAAGCCGTACAAGAGATGGGAGGGGAGTACACCATGAATGTTATTTGTATTTTTATTTCAAAAACTATACATACTAACAGATTAAGACTAAGCGTGGTTATTGCTCCTATAAAATGCTATCAACAAAATATAGCCCGAAAGACTTGCAAGCCGTAGGAGAGATGGGAGGGGAGGAAATCTTGACAGATAATTAAATTTTTATTTCAAAAACTGTACATACTAACAGTTTAAGATTAAGCGGGGTTATTGATCCTATAATATGCTATGAAAAAAATATAACCCCAGGCACTCGCAAGCCGTAGGAGGGGCGGGAGGGGAGGAAATCTTGATAGTTATTAAAATTTATATTTACAAAACTAAACATACTAACAGATTAAGACTAAGCGTAGTTATTGCTTCTATAAAATGCTATCAAAAAAATATATCCACAAACACTCGCAAGCCGTAGGAGGGGTGGGAGGGGAGGAAATCTTTAAATATAATTAAATTTTTATTTCAAAAACTGTACATACTAACAGTTTAAGACTAAGCGGGGTTATTGCTCCTATAATATTCTATGAAAAAAATATAGCCCCAAGCACTCGCAAGCCGTAGGAGGGGCGGGAGGAGAGGAAATCTTGATAGTTATTAAAATTTATATTTAAAAAACTAAACATACTAACAGTTTAAGACTTAGCGGGGTTATTGCTCCAATAATATTCTATGAAAAAAATATAACCCCAAGCACTCGCAAGCCGTAGGAGGGGTGGAAGGGGAGGAAATCTTTAAATATAATTAAATTTTTATTTCAAAAACTGTACATACTAACAGTTTAAGACTTAGCGGGGTTATTGCTCCTATAATATTCTATGAAAAAAAGTATAGCGCCAAACACTCGCAAGCCGTAGGAGGGGTGGAAGGGGAGGAAATCTTGATAGTTATTAAAATTTATATTTAAAAAACTAAACATACTAACAGATTAAGACTAAGCGTAGTTATTGCTTCTATAAAATGCTATGAAAAAAATATAGCCCCAGGCACTCGCAAGCCGTAGGAGAGATGGAAGGGGAGAAAATGCTGACGACAGGGAAGTACAATTTTATTTCTTAAAAATTGTTTGTCTATCTTTCAACATTTTTATAGTGAAACTGCGAGCGGTTTTACCTTTATTTTGCTGTACCAAGAAGTTTTAACATGAAATAAAAAATTTCCTTAGTAAGATTAAAAAAAAAAGATGGCAAGGGGGTGACTGGGATTCGATACTAGGACCAAGACTATTTATTAAAATTTTTCGATCTTGCCAGATAATTAAATGTTTATTTGAAAAACTATACATACTAACAGATTAAGACTAAGCAGGGTTATTGCTCATATAATATGCTATGAAAAAATATAGCCCCAAACGCTCGCAAGCCGTATGAGAGATGGGAGGGGAGGAAATCTTAAAATATAATAAAATTTTTATTTCAAAAACTGTACATACTAACAGTTTAAGACTAAGCGGGGTTATTGGTTCTATAATATTCTATGAAAAAAATAGAACCCCAAGCACTCGCAGGCCGTAGGAGGGGTGGGAGGGGAGGAAATCTTTAAATATAATTAAATTTTTATTTCAAAACTACACATACTAACAGATTATTTCTAAGCGTCGTTATTTCTCCTATAAAATTCTAAAAAAAAAATATAGCGCCAAACACTCGCAAGGCGTAGGAGAGGTAAGGAAATAATTTTCATTTTCTCCCCTTCCATCTCTCCTACGGCTTGCGAGTGCTTGGGGCTATATTTTTTTCATAGAATATTATAGGAGCAATAACCCCGCTTAGTCTTAAACTGTTAGTATGTACAGTTTTTGAAATAAAAATTTAATTATATTTAAAGATTTCTTCCCCTCCCACCCCTCCTACGGCTTGCGAGTGTTTGGGGCCATATTTTTTTCATAGAATATTATAGAGCCAATAACCCCGCTTAGTCTTAAACTGTTAGTATGTACAGTTTTTGAAATAAAAATTTAATTATCTGTCAAGATTTCCTCCCCTCCCATCTCTCCTACGGCTTGCAAGTCTTTCGGGCTATATTTTGTTGATAGCATTTTATAGGAGCAATAACCACGCTTAGTCTTAATCTGTTAGTATGTATAGTTTTTGAAATAAAAATACAAATAACATTCATGGTGTACTCCCCTCCCATCTCTTGTACGGCTTGCGAGTGCTAGGCGCTGTATTTTTATGATAGCTTTTAACATTGTCAATAGCCTTGCCAAGTTTTAATCTGTTAGTATGTACAGGTTTTGTAATAAAAAGTGAAATATCTAGCAATACGCCATTTCTCATGCGGGTGTGAATGATCGTGAGTACATTTGTTGCCAGCATTATATAGAAGTATTGATAACCCTGCTAGATTTTAATTTGTTTCCACATGAGTTTCTGATATTGTGTAAAAAAACTTATAATGTATCTTGCGCGTCGTCCCTGTTACGGTCCTGAAAAACGTTCGGTTGTCTTCGTTAATCGGCTGCTGGACATTTGGCCGCTAAAATCACACCGGTTAACAGGAGTGGCAAGATGTCTTGGTATTATATTAGGTGGGGATGTGAAGAGGAGGTTACTCCATCGGCGCGGGTCGCTAAGGCTGATTAACTGATTAATTGTCAGTAGCACAATGTCAGAGCAAGAAGTACACACGTCCGGTGAGCAACAGATTATTCTTAAATTTTTGGTGCGGGAGTGGGTAAAACCCGCCGAAATGTTGCGTTGATTGACTGCAGAGTTTGGCGACAAAACTGTTTCAAAGACCCAAGTCTATGACTGGCATAGACCTTAAGGTCGCAGTACAGGGACCGTTATGGCCCACTCAGGATATAACCGGATCATGACTAGCATAACAAATTTTCGAGTAGCCGAGAATCAGTGGCAAACGAGGGTCATGCACGCCCACTCCGGTCAAGCATCATTGAGTCGAACATTCGTGCAGTCCGTGATCTGATTGAAGCTGACTGGCGCCTTGCAGTATCACAAATTGCTGCAGAAGTCGGAATATCATACGGCCGTGCCCAATCGATCATTTCGAATGACTTGGATTACCGAAAAGTGTCTTCAGGATGGGTTCCTCGCCTTCTGACTGAAGATCCCAAAGCAAACCATTTTGCAGTTTATTAAAGGCTTTTGGCGCGATAACCAGCAGAGGAAGAACGAGCATTATCACGTGCGGCGAGACGTGCGTTCATCATAACACAAGCCAGCATGGAGTGGCGAGAACCTGGAAAAGCCCCATCGCAAAAAGCCTTGTCTTTTTACAGGCAAAGTTCTTGCGACCGTTTGTGGTTGTATAGGCGTACTGCTCATTGATTTCCTCTATGAGCGGCGTAAAGTTAACGCCGCCTCCTACTTCTTTATAAAGCAAAACTAGCTTTTCGGCGAAAAAGACAAGATTTACCTATCCGAAGATTGATTTTTCTCCACAACAATTTTTTGCCACATACAGCTGCTTTGACCCAGGAAAAACTGTAAACAATCGATTGGGGAACACTTAAACATCCACACTATAGCCCGGATTTGTCACCATGTGACTATCACATG